>CM030359.1:222260022-223460022 GCA_017893485.1 Hemerocallis citrina
TGGGTGCATCGAGAATTGATTTGCTTAAATGAGGTTGATTAGGGCGGTAAGTCATGCTGGAGCGATTCCCTTAATGTTTTATCTGTTATTCCAGGCGATCCTCTACTTCTCAGATGTGGTGAAGGACTTGATCGTCCTTCCCTTTAGACCTAGTTAAGTCGCTGGATTCTTCTTCTCTTGAAGGAGCAGAGTGGCGGCTCCATGAGCGTCGACCCTGATCATGAGTACCTCGGATGGCTCGGAGGATGTCATGCTTGAAGTTTTCTAATTTGGCCCTAGTAACTAGGGCCTCTTGGTCTTTGTTCCTCTTAGGATGCTTTCGACTCTCACGAGTCGGGATTCTTTCTGCAGTGCGCCCTCTATGATAGGAAGAGTGTCTTGATCTCTTCTTTCAAGGAGAGTTGCTTATCCGGTTCTCCTGACGATCTGAGCGGGAGGCCTTGGTCCGTGTACGCCTCTCGTCCAAATGGATCTGTAGATCGGTCCCCTATTGTCTGGCATTGATGACTTAACGGAGATCTCTTGACCCTCGAGTAGGGATGGCATCAGGGCCGGACTGGCCCGGCCTAGCCCGGCCCCCCTCCAACCCGGGCCTGGCCCCTAACCGGCCCCCCTGCCTCCCGGTTAGGGCCGGTCCCCATTTTCCCAAGAAAATCCCGATCAAGCCCGGCCCGCTCGAGGCCCGGGACCGGTTGAACCGGCCCGTCTGGGCTCGGGCGGGCCGGGCCGGGCCGACCGTTGTAGAATTTTTTTTCTTTTCAGAAAATTAAAAAAAAATTTTAAATTACAAAACTACCCCCCAATGAATTTATAACGGCTAGTTTTGGGGGGTACTTTAGAAAATCAAAAAAATGGCATTTTCTATAAATACTATACTATTCCTTTCATTTCTCTTCACCAATTCATTCAAATATCTCATTCTCTCTACTATTTCTCCAATCAGCAACAACAATTTGGTGATCAACACTCTCTCAAGTGATCAAGATCAAATTTTCTACATTTTGAAGGAAGGAAATCAACAACAGTCAAGTGATCAACTCATCAACATTCAACAACAACAATCAATACTACTTCTACTCATAGCTCTCAAGTCTCAACTTTCTTACGGTATTTTAGTATAATTTTAATTTGTAGAATTAACATAGCATCCTACTTCATTATTCTCATATAATTTGTGTTTTCTTGATCTTCTTCCTCTCAATTTTTTTAGATTTTATTTTTAATTTTGGTAAAGTGATAAAAGAAACATACACTACTCACTCACTAGTTCTTGATATTGTTGTTAATTTGTAATTGAGATAGATTGTTGTTTATTTTTAATTATTAGTTGTCATACATTTAGTTGTTGTTTTCTATATAATTTTTACATACACTAGTTTTTCATAGTTAAATGGCCTCTAGTCGATCACGCGGTGGTGGTAGACATAGTAGTCAAGAATCTACTAGTCATCACATTCCTTCCATTCCTAACCAATATATAGATAGTGAAGAAACATTTATGAATTATGATAGTTTTCCCGATTTGAATGAAACACACTCAAATCCTATAGAAATAGAAAATCATGTAGAACCACAACCGTCGGAACAAGGTCCTTCTCTAAACTCAAGAAAAACAAGAGGGACTACTTCGGAAGTACACAATTTTTTCAATTTTGTCCCTTCATAAAATGATAAGAGTGTAGAACTTAAAATATGTAAGAAGTGTCAAATCCCATATAAGTTTAAAGTAGGATCGGACACGGGTGTACTTCAACGTCACTTAAACAAATGTCAACCACAATTTTCGAAAGATAACCTCACACAACAAAAAATACATCCTAAAACTGGTCAAGTAGATAGTCATACATATGATGACGATCACGTTCGTAAGGGAATCGCTAAATTAGTAATTAGGGGTGAATTTCCATATTCGTTTGGTGAACAAAAATATGTAGAGGATTTTGTACAAACCACCTTCAACCCCCATTTTTAAAAAATTGCTAGGAATGTTGTTAAGGGTGATTGTAAATTAGTTTACAATGAGAGTAAGGATTTTTTGATAGCAACACTAAAATCACTAAACACTAGAGTTTCATTGACATCGGATGGGTGGGTCGGAGTAAACGGGGTTCCAATGATGTGTGTAACATGTCATTGGATAGATTCAGATTGGTTACTTCAAAAGAGAATAATTTCTTTTGGATATGTTAGGTACCCACATAAGGATGAAATTATAGCCACACACATTATGGAAGCATGCAATAATTTTTTTATTCATGATAAAGTGTTTGCTATTGGTTTTGATAATGCATCCAATAACACTAAGGCAATTGAGAGTTTAAAAATTACTTTAGATCCTGTGGAAGCCGAAATTTTTCATGTTAGGTGTGCTTGTCACATTTTAAATCTTTGTGTGCAAGATGCACTAAAATATGAAAATGATAAACTAGAAGCTATGAGAGATTGTGTTCATTATATTACATTAAGTGGTCCAATTTATCAAGCTTTTCATGATTGGTGCAAACTTAGGGGCATTGTATGTAGACGTTTTTCTAAAGATGTACGACATCGTTGGAATTCTACCTTTGAATTATTAGGTGTTGTTCTTCATTATCGTTTTAATCTTAGAGATTTTTGTGTCGCAATGGGTATGCAAAATTGTATGTTAGATGATGATTTTTGGTTTTTTGCCGATAGTTTATATAAATTTTTACAACCTTTTAACGATGCAACTTTGCAATTTTTGAAAACATATACATCTACATCTAGTGGTATTTTACTTGAAATTGTGACTATGATGACAACAATTAAAGATTTGCAAAATGACCCTTTTATTGGAGATATGGTTAATGCGGCATATGTTAAATTTTTGAAATATTTTCATCCAATTCCTATGTTATATTGTGTAGCTAGTGTAATGAATCCTATGATTAAATTAGAAGCTACAAAAAATTTAATTGAAATTTTCTACACTTATGCCCACACGATGCAATACTAGATTTTGATCATGTTGCTTTTACTCGTAAATTTGAGAATGTTTTGACTAGGTTATATGATTCTTATGATAGGATTTATTCAACTAACACTATTCAAACACAAACACAAACACAAAATGTTGAATCTTCTTCTTCTTCTTTCTCCATATTAGCAGAAGGAAAGAATCAAGCTAGTATTGGTGTTTTAAATCTTATTAAATCAAAAATGGCAAAAACCAATTCACCTAATGCGTTGAATTGGTATAATGCACAAAGTGCAGTTGAAGATGTAGAAGATGTGTTACAATTTTGAAAGACTAATGAAGCAATTTTAATATTCTTTTTCGTATGGTTAAAGATCTGCTAACAACACCGGTGTTAACTGTTGCATCAGAAAGTGCTTTTTCTCTTGGTGGCAGGATAATGAGCCTGAGCAGGAACCGATTGACAGCCAAAAATTTGGAGATGCTAGTATGCGCCGAAGATTGGATGAAAGCGGAAGAGATGACCCAAGACTTACTTGAAGCACAAGCTGGAGGTGGATCAACAAGTAGCGATGAATGAACGATTACATTTAGTTAATTTACATTAAAATGTTGTTCAATTAATTGTAATTAATTGGGAAATTTAGAGTGATGAGATTCTATATTTAGGTTAAGTCGAAGTGCACGACAATAGTCCAATGCCTTCTCTTCAATCTAAGTAGAGGCCATCTCGATCTTTAAATTCAAGTAATTCCCTTGATTTGTAATCTGATGATTTGATCTAAATAGACAAATTTGTATGAATTTTATTCATGTACTTAATTTTATTCAAGAAGTTCAAATTTATTTAATCATGTACTTTATTTATTCATGTACTTCAATTATTTATGAAATTTTATTCTTTGCAATTGTTATGAAATTACAAATCCATATACTTGTTCTTTAACAATACTTAAAAAAAAAATCCCTATACAAGGGCCAGGTCCGGGCCAAGGTTTCTTACCTTGAGCCCGGCCCGGCCCAGCCCGCGTTGGGAGGAGCCAGGCCCGGGTTAGCCCGGGACCGGTCAAACCCGGCCCGGCCCGACCCGAATGGCCCGAATGCCATCCCTACCCTCGGGGACGTCGCGAGGGCATCAAGTCGCTGAAAGCATTATAGACTGAGACATGGTCGTGTAGAGAGTGTTGTTTATGATGGCTTTATCGGGAGCGCCCCGATGTCCGTTGATAGAAGCTTGATTAGGTTGTTGGGGCGAATCTGACTGATTAGGAGGAATAGGGTCCTCCATGGGAGAAGCTTGTTGACGAAGAAAGTTGGCTACACAGCCTGAGGCCCGATGCTCTCCCTCTTAACTTCGGTGGTATGGCGAGATAATTCGGTGTTTCTCACAATAAGTCAGATCTTTGATGTGGATCTGTGTAGTTTACCACAGATCACCAATTTGTTGCTGCTTATTTTGGTGTGGGAGCAAACAGATAGTGAGTTTATATTTTGAAGGAAACTGCTTAAGATCTAACATTTGACAATCGCCGTAAAAAGTGGTTAAAGCTCATGAGATTTGATCTGAATCGTTGAAAGAGCACCTTGACCTGAATCCGACGGTTGCTGACGCGGCCGATGGACCTGCAAAAAGCCTGAAACACTAGGGATGGTCCTTGCGAAGACCCTCTGATGCTCAAGGCAGAATCAGAAAGAGATAGAGTTTGAGAGAGAAATTGTTAATTACCGATTACCTCCTAACTGAGGGAGGGGGGAGAGTATTTATTGGTCTGAGAAACAGTTAGGACACTGATATGAATCTGTTATTTCATGTCTGATTCTTTCCCTTTATAAGTGATATAATCGGTTACTCTCTTGTTGGATATATTTAACTTACAGCCATCATTGGCTGAGTGTCTCTTTTAGTGGGCTTAGTCATTTTTAATGGGTTTAAAAGTGGTTCATATCTTGTTAATGAGTTGCAGAAGATCCGACCTGTTAATTTGCCTATATAAGCGTTAATAATTGTGCTAAAATCGTATGACCCTGATGTACTGTAATTTTTACCATTATCGAGAGAGAAAGAACAGGGCGAGATAGAGATAGCAACAAGAGAGAAAGAGCAAAAAGAGATGATATGAGATAGCGAAAAGGCAAGAACGTGTGATTAAAGCAGATTGGGATCTGGGAGTTTGAATATTTTTTTCGGTTTAGCTAATTGGTTATTAGGTTGGAAATTTGGTTACATAAAACCAACCAAAACAAAGCCCAATATGCTAATTACGGAAGACTGTAATCGAAACCGAACTAAATAAATTATAATCGAACCAGAACATATATGCCGATCAGAGTAAAGTGAGGTTGAAGAAGATGAGTTAGAAATGAGTTTGGATCTAATTTAAAAGGGAAATGGTATTTTAGTAATCATACAATTTTGAAATAACTAGACTGTTCAGTGTAATAGTAAAATGGTTGGACAGTAAGTTGCATGAAAAAAAATGTTTGGGGCCAAATAGCATTTTGCTCCAATTGTTTAAGGGGAAAGCCCTCTTACCCCTTATTCATTTACAATATTAATTTGCAATTATTCAAAATTTCCTGGTCAATTATGCCTTAGCTTTCAAGATAGTGACGGAAAGACAGCATAAGATGAAATTGTAGGTACGGGTAATTAGTTTTTCAAACCTGAACACATTCGAGTATAAAAAAAGTTGGATTGAATTGAATAGTACCTCTAACCTGCCCGAACCTAGGGCTGCAAACGAATCGAGCTATTCGCGAGTTATTCGTCTCGAATTCGGTCAAAGCTCGGCTCGAACCGAGCTCGAGTCGAGCTCGAGCTCCAAACCGAGCTCGTTTCGTAAACGAGCCGAACTCGAGCTTGATTTTTTTTTTTAGACTAAGCTCGCGAGCTATTCGGTTCGAATATGGTCAAAGCTCGGTCAAAGCTCGGCTCGAACCGAGCTCGAAATTGAGCTTGTTTCGTAAACGAGCCGAGCTCGAGCCTGAAGGTATTCGGCTCGGCTCGGCTCGATTGCAGCCCTACCCGAACCCAACCCAAAACCAGCTAGAATAAACTCGAATCATATATACATAGTGCATTCATATGTGGTCACATACATGTGTGTCCAATGAATAATAACAAGTGAGATAATTACATGCATAAAGCTATTTCTATGTCAAAATAAAGTTTTACAAAATTTCATGCTTGTAGGTAGAGAGGCAATCGGGCAGGGTGGGCCGGTCCGGTTCACGGCCAGCTAGGTCGTGTATATTCGGGCCGGTCTGGTTCCGAGCTGAGGCAGAAACCGGTCTGGGCCGGTCCAATTCCAATGGTGAAGGAGGCGAACGGCCCACCAACCTGATCCCCTCGGTTACAGGCTGAGGCTAGCCGGGCATGGATTTTTTTTAATGCTTTATTTATATTATTTTTCTTTATCTTAACATATAAAATAAATAAATAAACATATAATATTGTAGTCAGGAATGTTGTACAAGAGTCATATAAATTTTAAAATATGTAATATTTTTTTCCATGTAATATTGCAGTCTGAAATGATGTACAGGGGTCATATGTAATAAAAAAAACATGTAATACAAACTACTAAATGAAAGAATCAAAAAACAGGATAAGGCGGTCGCTTGGGGGTGATGTAGAGTTTGAGATAGCCTAGAGTTAGATTGAAGAGAGGACATTAGACTACGGTCATGCACCTCAACTTAACCTAAACCTATGATGTCATCACCCTAAATTCCCTAGTGAGGTTGAACTGCCAGAATATTCAATCTTCAATATTCGGGAATTAGTGAAATTAGGTATTCATACTCAAAGAGTTCTTGAGATGTGGTCTTCATTCTGTGGCAGTTCATTTACATTCTTCATCTTCGGAAGTGTTGCTATTACTTGAACCTTCATGTATTCATTGAGTCATCTGCTCCGCTTTCATCTAATCTTCCTGTAATATCCCTAAAATAATTAACAACTATTCCATATAAAATATTTTATATATGAGTGTGATTGCACGTGCTAGTAAATATTTATCTTGAATAATTGTTTGTGTTGATACAAATTTTAATTTGCGTTGTATGAGACAACTAAATTATTTGTGTGTGTTGCGACCCAACACATTTGAGTGTTTAGTTGGGCTCAAGCTGGCCTAACACACTATAATGGACCATGGCTAACACTTTGTTCATGTGCACATGTGTACACTTAACACATGCACATTGTAACTTGTACATTACACAATTTGTCACTTGATAAAACAACAAAAATGAGAGAGCAAGAAGGTGTGTTTTATATATGAATGTGATTGCACGTGCTAGTAAATATTTATTTTGATTAATTGTTTGTGTTGATACAATTTTAATTTGTATTGAATGGGACACTAAGTTGTTTGTGTGTGTTGTGACCCAACAACGTTTGAGTGTTTAGTTGGGCTCAAGCTAACCTAACACACTAGAATGGACCATGGCTAACACTTTGTTCATGTGCACATGTGTAAACCTAACAATGCACATTGTAACTAGTACATTACACGATTTTTCACTTGATGCAACAAAAAAAATGAAAGAGCAATAAGGTGGCCGGTTTTCTTTTGGTTGAAGGGGGAAAGAGAGTTGACTTTTGAAGAGTATGTGAGTTCCTATGGTGGCTTGAGTGGGTCGGAAACACCAAGTAACAAACCCACAACCACACTCAACTCACCCCTACATGCTACCTCCCTCAACCCTGTACTTACTAATTTGGAGCAAGAGCAAGGAGGAGAAGAGCAAGGAGGCTAGGAGATGAACAAGCAAGGAGGAGAAGTGCAAGCTAGGAGGAGGAGACATCAACTAGAGAGCAATATCGTGTACTAGTAACAACCAAACAAGTGGGTGTTCTACTCTCCTTGTGTTTCTTGATATGAATTGTCATGTGTGATGTGTGAGCTAATTTAAATGGCATGATAAACACATAAAACATCTACATAGTCCTAATGATCTAAAAGAAACTAATGGAGTAGATGTTAGAGAATGTTAGATATTGTATTATATATTTTTAGTCCTATATTGGGTTATGTATCAGTTTAGTATTTAGTTCCCGCCTATATATGTAGGAGTCATTGTACTCAGTTATAATCAATGCAATAATATTTTTCACTCTCTTTGTTAATCTTAACATGGTATCAGAGCAGTGATCTCTAACCCTAATTATTCTATCCCAAATCCAACTCCGTTGTCCTCTTCATCGACAACAAGATCAACTCCGGCAACCACAACCGTCAACATCCTTCCACCTCCCTGTCTTCTTCCCTCACCTAACAACAGCAACACCTTCTTCCCCAACTCCCACTCCCCCATCCTCGACATCTGCCGTCACTACATCTCTGACCTGTCGCCCTACTAGCACCAACAACATCACCAACCGACGACGACATCCCGTCGGCATCTCCGACAGCATCAGCAACAGCCAACTCATCTCCAACAACAACAACACCTGCAACTCCAATCCCCAAACTCGACCTTCCCCTTCCAAATCAATTCCAAGTCCAAATCCTTCTCGACATTGACCCTACATCTCGCCGTCGTAACCCTAGCCGGAACCCTATCCAGAATCCTAACATATCCTAGCCGCCTTTACTCTTCAAACTCTAACTTCCTCTGTTCTTCTCCATAAACACACAAAACCCATATACAACATAATCCAAACCCAACTCATATGACCCCAAACCCAAACCCGATACCCCATACCAAAACCCAAATCAAATCGCAAACCTAACCTGAAACCCGACCTGAGCACATACCCACCCCCCCCACAATATATATATATATATATATATATATATATATATATATATATATATATATATATATATATATATATATATATATTGTTACCGCTGATTTCGGTGTGGGGGTAAACAGATGAGATTTGTGAGTTTGAGAAAAACCTGAATAGCAGATCCAAGCCTTCTGATTCCTGCCGCAACCTGCAAGGAAGTGCGATACACCGGGGTTGATTCCGGCGATGCACCCTCCGACGCTCTTGTCAGTAACCAGTGGTGATTATGGAAGTGCTTAAGGTGGAAAAAGAGTGATTACCTGGTCACAGTGGTAGGGGGAGGTATTTATAGTCGCCATAGGAATGATTAGGGGCCTGATTCCCTGTGTAACTGTCAGGAGTAAAATTCTCACAGTCTGTTTAGGAAACTAATCCCTGATTCCCGGTGAGAGCAAATCAGGCCCGTTGACTTGGTCAAATCAGTGACCCTGATTTGCCTCTTGTTGGTCGGGGTTCGCCTCGGGTCGGGACCCGTACCCAATTGGAGTGGATCCGTTTGTGGGTTATTGGATCTGTGAGAAGGAGATCCAGTACCCATTTCGGACTCGTTTGTATGTGAAATTACCGTTTTACCCCCGAGCTTTGAGATTCGCGCCCAGTCTGGACGGTTCCAATTTAACCCCATTTTTAGCCATATCACGAGCCCCCCACTCCTAAAGACTGAGTGTGATCAGCCTTTGAGGAGTAGTTTAACTGTTTTAGTGGCTAGTGGAGTTGTATCGGAGTCCGAATGGAGGATTTTGGACCTCGAAGGGGGTAGTGAGGTGATTTTTGAAGAAGTGAGCCGTTCTGAAGCCTTGTTGAATATCCGATAGTTTTTATCTATTTTTTCGGATTATTTAGTTAATTTCGCGATGCGTTAACCAATTGTTCGAGGGCCTTAACGATATATTTTAGGCAATAACTGTTCATTCAGGGGCTTAAAAATATTCTCCCGAATTTATAATTATTTCCTAGAATTTTTAGTTAATTTTCCCGAATTTTTGGCAATTTTTAGCAATTTTTAAATAAATAAAACGATTTAAATAAATAAAAATTGATTTTTAAATACCGATTATTGGCATGGCGCAATCTAGACCTTTGATTAGCATCGAGTGCGATTTTCTGGGAGATCTGGCGGTCGTTATCGCTCGGCAGCCTTTTTCTCCGTTTGCGAGCTCGGAATGGCACTTGCTTGGCAGCCGACCGGAGGCAGGGGAGTTCGGCAAACCGAGTGACGTGGCGTAATTTGAGCCGTCGGATGATGGCGCATCTCCCAAGAAAATGCTATCTTGTCTTTTAGCGTGCGTGGCGCAATCTGGACCGTTCATCATCAGAAGCACAGATTTCTGAGAGATCCAACGGTCGTAATTGCTCGGTGGCTTTTTTCTCCGTTTGCAGGATCGGAAAGGTACTTGCTCGGCAGCCGACCGAAGGCATGGGGTTTCGGCAGTCTGAGCGACGTGGCGCAATCTGAGCCGTCGAATGACGACACGCATCTCGAGACGAGCACATTTCTCAAGAAAACACTATCTTGTCGTTTAGTGTCCTCGACGAAATCTGGGCCGTCTGATCGAGATCTTACACGAAAGTTGAGGAGAAAGTGAGTTTTCTCCGTTTGCAGGCTCGGAAAGGCACTTGCTCGGCAGCCGACCGAAGGATTGGGGTTTCGGCAGTCCGAGCGACATGGCGCAATCTGAGCCGTCGGATGATGACACGCATCTCGAGATGGGCACACTTCTCAAGAAAACACTATCTTGTCGTTTAGTGTCCTCGGCAAGATCTGGGCCGTCTGATCGAGATCTTACACGAAAGTTGAGGAGAAAGTGAGTTTTCTCCGTTTGCAGGCTCGGAAAGGCACTTGCTCGGCAGCCGACCGAAGGATTGGGGGTGCGGCAGTCCGAGCATGGAAGAGCGTTCCGGACCGTAGAAGGGGGGAACGGATCTCGATACGATTCAGTTTTCGAGGGCATTAATGGCATCCCAGGATTCGTGCGGCATTCCAACTTCCCGAGGTCATTAAGCAGTGGCGCCTTCCAATTAATGCGTGGCGTTTCAACTTCCGAGGGTCATAATGGCTAGTTTTTGGAGGGTGATTATAAGTACCCCATTCCCCTTGTTATTTCAGTCGCAACAATGTTGAGTTTTAGACCTCGGAGGTATCTGCCTTGGGTGGTTGCTCTTCGGCTATGGTCTTCTCCTGGTTGTGACGGCCCCGATGCGGATGTTATGGCCGGAGGAGATCATAGCAGAAGTAGTGACGACCGGAGTCAAGGCGGATGCCTGCCTTGTGAAATTTTAACCTCGAGAGGTTCGGAGAGGTGGTCACTCTTTTGCCTTGTTCTTCTCCCGATCCTGATGGCCCCGATGCGGGTGTCAGGGTCGAGGGAGAACATGGTAGGAGTGGTGACGACCGTAGTCCGAACCCGAGGGGCGAATTGCTTCGGAAGGACGGGGGGTCGTTCTTCCGCCAAAATCTTCTCCTGATTCTGACGGCCCGGGTGGAGGTGTCAGGGTCAGGGGAGATATTGGCAGAAGGGTTGACTACCGAAATCCAGATCCGAGGGGCGGTGTGCCTCGGTAGGACGGGTGGTCGTTCTTCCACCATGATCTTCTCCCGATTCTGACTGCCCCGATGTGGGTGTCAGGGTTGGGGGAGATCATGGTAGAAGAGGTGATGACCCAGGTCCGGATCCGAGAGAAGAGTTTGCTTCGAAAGGACGGGTGATCGTTCTTCCACCGTGATCTTCTCCCGATTCTGACTGCCCCGATGTGGGTGCCAGGGTCGGGGAAGATCATGGTAGAAGAGGTGATAACCCAAGTCCGGATCCGAGGGACTGCAACTTCAGAATGATGGGTCTCTTCCGATCTCTATCTTCCTTCCAGGCTGGTGGCTTTGATGGTTGTCAGCCCGGAGGAGTTAGAGATGGGAGGCGTGCCAACCTGCTTTTGACCGGGCCCCGTGGGTCGGCTGTTTCTCCCCAATCCCTGAACAATTCGTGACTTCGGCTCCGAGGCTGGAGGCTTTGTTTTGCTCACGGGTGAGAGGAATGCCGACCGAGACCTGGGGCCTGGGGGGCTCGCCGAGGGCGGTGCCTTAAGACTTTGAATCTAAATTTTTTTCTGGCTTCTTCAAACAGAGGTGGGGCGTCTGAGGGAACGGTTGTCCGAGCGACGTGGCGCAATCTGAGCCGTCAGATGGTGTAGAGAATCTCAAGACGGGCTCAGTTCCCAAGAAAATGCTATCTTGTCGTTTAACGTTGCTGGCAAGATCTGGGCCGCCTGATCGAGATCCTACACGAAAGTTGAGGAGAAAGTGAGTTTTCTCCGTTTGCAGGCTCGGAATGGCACTTGCTCGGCAGCCGACCGGGCTCTTTGACGCTAGGCTCGGATTGTGTGTAATTCGGATTTAGATCCTGTTGTGCCGAGCTACTTGACTTGGTGAAAAGGACAAAGTCGTGTTGGGCCTTCGCGACGCTTCGAGAGTGGCCCAAAAGTCGCGCCCTTACGTTTGGAAGTCCAAGGGACGTTCCTTTTTTACTATAAATCTTCACCCCCCCTCAATTCAAGTCTCATTATTCACTTTTACTCTCGCTCTCCAATTTTTACTTTCACCTTCGAAGTTTTTAGCTCCTTGGTGGCACTGCTAGCTGTCGCGGCAAGGCGTTCTTTGTCTCCGGTGAGCTTTTTCGACCGTAGCTGTAACTTCAAGGTCAGTCTCTTTCCTTTCTCTTTAGAAAATGGTTAAGATTACATCCTCGGATGAGACCCCCGCCTCGGAGCAAGCCGTAGGCCGAGCGGGTAAAGGAAAGGAGGTGGTGGAGCCGACCGATCAGAGCGTCGTTCGGCCGGACAGAGAGGGCGAAGTAGCCGAGCCACCTCAGGAGGTCGCGGCGGCGTCTCAGAAGGGTAAAGGAGTGGTCACGATCATCGAGACGCCGAAGAGGCGGGGGCGTTCGGTCGGCAGCCTATTGCTCTGTCGAGCGTGGGAGGCGCTTGGGATTATGCCGAGGAAATCTTGGAGAAGGTGACCCAAGGCACGACCAAGTCGGTGGAGGAGAATGAACCGAGAGAGTTGTCCGAGGTGGACCATACCATCTCGTCTCTTACGGAGGCCGATCTACATCTGATCCGAAAGGGGTTCCAGATTCCCGCCAAATACGGGCTACTCCTCCCCGGACCAGGCTTCCGAGCCAACACGAAGTCTTCGACAAACGTGTGCGTCTTTCCTGTCGACTCCCTCTCCGCTGGGCTCCGCTTTCCCCTTCATCCGTTCATAGCCGACGTCTTGAATTGGTACGGTTTGAGCCCCACCCAGCTGATGCCGAACACCTGGAGGCACGTCATGGTGTTTGTTCTTCGGTGCCAAGAGGTCGGTGCCGTACCGAGCATGTTTCTCTTTCGGAGCCTCTACCGCCCCTGCCAGCCAAACCGAAACGAACAGAGGTTCTATCTTTCGCCGCGGACGAGTGTGAAGTTGATCGAGAACCCGGACTCGATCAAACATTGGAAGAAGAAGTATTTCATCATCCGAGCCCCCGTGCCGTGGGCAATACCAATAGTTTGGGCGAAGGATGGCCTGCCCAAGCGAGCTAAGAAGGAGCCGGTGCTGAGTGACGAGGAAGCAGAGGTCCTCAAGAAGCTCCTCGCTCTGCCAGCGCTAAGCTGGAAAGATATTACCGAGGTGGCTCTGTTCCGAGGGGGTCTCAGTCCAATCGACCCTAGTACGCTTCTGGTATTTATACTCTTTGCTTAAAGTTCATGAAAATTTTTCTAAGTTTTTTCATTCGGCTTGTGCAGAGACGATGAAGATGGACTATAAGGCTTTGATGGCGAAGGCCAGGGCGGCAGAGCAGGAGACGAGGAAGAAGAGGCCTTCGGCGGGGCCTCAGGGCGGCCGAGCCCCGAAGATACCTTCGGTCGAGAAGACGAGCGACCTGCAGAAGGCCGTTGTCCCGGGGGCCGGCCCCGAGTAGGAGAAGTCTGCGGCTACCGATCCTCCAGTTTCCGGTGTGCCTGGACCAACGGTGGAGGGGGGATGCAGCCGGCTCGTCGAGCGGTGCATTCGGCGTGAAAGAGGTGTTGTCCCTCCAAGTTCCGCCCCTCACTGCCGATGCAGAGAAGATCTTGACCGAGAGGCACAAGCAGATCTTCGTCCCTGACTGGCAGGTGATGAATGTCGACGGCTTCTTGGGCGACGGCAATATCTGCATGGAAGCGGTGAGGCACCTGCCGACCCCAAAGGATTGAGCGGCCCTAAAGGCCGGGCTGGCAGGAGACGCCACGATGCAGATCGCTCGGAACACAATGTCGGTAAGTGGACCGAACTCTTTCTCATTGAAATTTTTTCTGAGATTTTTCTATGTTTCTGCGTTCGGACTTTAACGGTTTGTTCTCTTTTCAGACCCTCTGTCACTTCAACTACTTGCTCGAGCAGTTTTCGAGCAAGGAGCAGGAGTATGAGCGGGAGAGAACGGAGCGTGTCAAAGCCACGAAGCTGCTTGATGCTGAGCAACTCCTCTAGGAAAAAAGGGCTGCCGAAGTGGCGGAGTTGGAGAAGCAGCTGGCCGATGCCATTCAGCTGTCGAAGGACACGACAGCCAAGCTCGAGGCCTCGGAGAAGGAGAACGCCGAGCTGAAGGAGGAGCTGGCCAATGCTCGATCGGAGGCAGAGAGGGCTCGGAAGAGAGCCGAGAAGATCATGGCCAAGCACCGATCTAAGGTGGCAAAGGCGAAGAAGGCTGTCCAGGAGGAGGCCGAGCACCACATGTTCAAGAACATGGAGGACGCCTACGGCCGAGCCCTACTCCACGTCGCTGCTCGGAATCCGAGTTTCGACACATCCTCCTACCGTTTCTACGACCCCGTGGAGGGGGAGGAGGAGGTTCCCCAGGGGATGCTCGGCCCCGAGGGACAGACGGACGGTGTCGAAGGCCCGGGTGAGACCGAGGCCGAGGATGAAGAGGAGGACGACTCTGAGGAGGAGAGTGGGAGCGAGGACGAGGACCATGACGAGGGTGTGGACAAGGCCGAGGGGTCGACGGACCCGAACGACAAAAAGGTCGACCCCTGACTCGGTTGCCTCTTTAGTCTTTTGTTGTTTTGTTTCTTTTTGTAAGCCTAATTGCGGACTGGCCACCGCTCTTGTAAAACTTTCTTCTCAGTTTTGAATGAAAACAGTTTGTTTGGCCAAAATTTATCCAAGTGTTGAGTCTCGGATTTTGTGTTTGATTAGGCGTAGAATTCTCCAAGTGTTGGGTGTCGGATTTATCTCTGCTTTTCAGGTGAAGTTCGATCCGATCACGGAGGTTGCACACCTTCGTAAGGAGCTGGCCAAAACGAAGGGCGAGCTCTCGAATAGCCGACAGAGGCGGTTTCTCATGTTCTTGAAGCTGGAGGAGACGAAGGCAGCTGTGAGGGGGTATTGTCGTGAGTTGAAGCAACTGCGGAAGCAACCCCAAGCCCCTTGTCCCGAAGGTGAGGTCGAGCGGCTTCGTAGAGAGCTTGCCGTCGCCGAGCGGAAGAATGACGAGCTCTCGGCTAAGATCCGACACATGGAGATAGCGGAGCAAGGTCGCTCGGCGGAAGAAGAGAAGCTTTCTTCCGAGCTGGAGAAGGCGTCGTCCGAGCGCAAGAAGTTGTTGGCCGAGGTCGACAGGCTTAGGAGGATCACGATAGATAGAGGGATCGAGGTCACCCACTTCCGACGGCTCGCAACCTTTAGCGCCAACGCCTCGGGCACGTCAAGGCCTCCTCGTTTGAAGAAGTTGGCGAAGGACGACGTTTTGAGAGACAGTATCACTGAACTGGAGGAAGAGGTCGCGTCACTCAAGCCTCTGCCGGAGAGGGCCAACGTCCGCAGTACATCGTGCACTCGCGAAGAGAGCGAGAGAGGGATCACCTTCTACGAACTTGCGACACGTTTGCCTGTGGCTCGGCGGAGCCCTGCTGACGCTCAGAGTAGTGTAGCCGTCTCGTCTAGTGGTGCCTCGGTCGGCACCACAGTTAGGGTCAGCAGCGAAGGAGGGTCACGCTTCGTTGGTTTGGGATCCAGCTCGGAGGTCAGGCCTCGTCGTCCTCGCGTTTCCTTGAACCGAAGCGTTCCCCTTCCGAAGAGGCCCTGATCATGTCGTTTTGTGTTTCTTATGGCTGTTGTTAAACTCTATTGTAGGGTCGGTCATGTTGTATGTAGAGCTATTATATCTGAATACGAATCTGAAAGTTTGATTGGAAAATTCTTCAAGTGTTGGACTTCGAAAGTGTATTGAAATTTTGCTATTCGTTTTCCCTTCTTTTCAGCTCGTGGTGGCAGCCCAACACACTGATTCCAACGGCTCGGATGATGATGCTGAAACCGAGGTAACCTCAGGGGCGACGAAGTCGCGCTCGACGAAGTGCCGAGAGCGGCTTTATGGCGTCGAGCTGGAGTTACGCCGAGCTGAGAGCGAGCGGGCCCACCTTCAGTCCGTCCTCGGCCAACGAGACGCCGAGATCCAACGTCTGGAGAGTAGGATCATCGAGGCGACCCTCGTAGGAGAGGACGAAGATTCGCAGACTGCTTTTAGCAACGCTCTTCGGGTCCAGTGTATTCGGCACAACCAGTCGAAAATATTAGCCGAGCGGGACTATTTGTTCTCTGAGATCCATCACTTGCAGACCGTGGAGGCAAAGCTTCGGAAGGAGGCGGAGGACCTATCAGCCGAAGTGGATGGACTGGCGACCGAACGGGTCAGTGAAGACATTTCCGTTTGAAGGCCAAGTGTAGTGGGTCGGCGCTGTATTTTTGTTTCCTAATACTTTGTAACCATGGAAAGACTGCTTTGTATCACGTCCCGATTATTAATAAAACTTCTTTTAAGAACAGCATATCTCTTGCTGCTCTGCGTATTTATCTCGCTTGTAAGTGTGTTGGTCGTGCCGAGGTTTACGAGCCGAGCGTATAGTGCCGTCGGCAAGAATCTCGAGGCAAACCAGTTCCTATGGGAACACTATCTTGTCGTTAGCGGCGCTTACAAGATCTGGGCCGTTGAATTTTGGCACGAATCTCGAGACGGCTCTATTCCCAAGAAAATGCTATCTTGTCATCTAGCGTTGCTGGCAAGATCTGGGCCGTCTGATCGAGATCTTACGCGAAAGTTGAGGAGAAAGTGAGTTTTCTCCGTTTGCAGGCTCGGAATGGCACTTGCTCGGCATCCGACCGGAGGCAGCATGGTCTGACCTTTCGTCTTGGGGCTGCCGTCTCCGTGACAAGATGGCTCGGGTTGTGGTACCGAGCGGTGCTTCGGTCTCCCTCTTCTTGTGAAGTCGAGGGGTGAGCCAAGCTCTTCCCCTTGGTAGGGTTCGCCGATCATAGCGAGCATTCGACGGTCATGGGAGCCGTTCCGAATGGCGATCCACTCCTAGCTTGCCGAGAAGCAAGCTTGGGGAGTAGAATTGAACCAAGTGTTGGACTCCGGAACCATCGTGTAGTTCAACGGTTGTGGGAGCAGTTCCGAACGGCTATCTACTCCTGGCTCGTCCGGAGGCGAGCCGGGGAAGCAAAGTCGAGCCGAGTGTTGGACTCTGAACCATCGGTGTGGTTTCAACGGTTGTGGGAGCAGTTCTGAACGGCGATCTACTCCTGGCTCGTCCGGAGGCGAGCCGAGGAAGCAAAGTCGAGCCGAGTGTTGGACTCCGAACCATCGGTATAGTTCAATGGTTGTGGGAGCAATTCCGAACGGCGATCTACTCCTGGATCGTCCGGAGGCGAGCCGAGGAAGCAAAGTCGAGCTGAGTGTTGGACTCCGGACCATTGGTGTGGTTTCAACGGTTGTGGGAGCAGTTCTGAACGGCGATCTACTCCTGGCTCGTCCGGAGGCGAGCCGAGGAAGCAAAGTCGAGCTGAGTGTTGGACTCCGAACCATCGGTGTGGTTTCAACGGTTGTGGGAGCAGTTCCGAACGGCAATCTACTCCTGGCTCGTCCAGAGGCGAGCCGAGGAAGCAAAGTCGAGCCGAGTGTTGGACTCCGAACCATCAGTGTAGTTCAACGGTTGTGGGAGCAATTCCGAACGGCAATCTACTCCTGGCTCGTCCGGAGGCGAGCCGAGGAAGCAAAGTCGAGCCGAGTGTTGGACTCCGAACCATCGGTGTGGTTTCAACGGTTGTGGGAGCAATTCCGAACGACGATCTACCTCTGGCTCGTCCGGGGGCGAGCCGAGGAGGTAAAGTCAAGCCGAGTGTTGGACTCCGAACCATTGGTGTGGTTTCAACGGTTGTGGGAGCAGTTCCGAACGGCGATCTACCCCTGGCTCGTCCGGGGGCGAGCCAAGGAGGTAAAGTCGAGCCGGACATTGGACTCCGAACCATTGGTTGAAATCAAATTAGAAACAAAAGATAGAGCCTGAGAGACGCAAGCAAATTTATAAGTATGAAAAGGCATTCTTCATTGATAATCGACGGCGAACCGTTTTTACATATTACAACTTATGAAATAGGTTGCAAGTTAGAGGAGAGGAATGGTTCGACACCTCGTGATACTCAGAGAGGCGCCGGGGCACTTTCCTGGTATTTTAGGAGGTGGTCAGCATTCCAGGTCTCGGAATCTCTCTGCCCTCTAGATCTTCCAGACGATAAGCCCCGGGGCGAACAACCTTTGTGATCTTGTAGGGTCCTTCCCAGTTCGGAGCCAACATGCTTTTCTGATTGGGGAAGGATATGGCCAGTTTTCTCAAGACTAAGTCCCCTTGCTTAAGGTTGGTGGGTCGGACCTTCTTGTTGTATGCCAACTCGACCCTTCTTCGGTAATTCTGTTGCCGAATTGATGCTCTTTTCCTTAGCTCGTCCACCAGATCTAAGTTTTCCCTGAGGTCTCTGGCATTCTGCTCTTCATTGTAGGCTGCGAGGCGAGGGGAAGGTATTCCGACCTCGAGGGGTATCACTGCCTCGGACCCGTAAGTGAGGTTGAAAGGGGACTCTCCTGTGGGCGTCCGCTTGTTCGTGCGGTAATTCCACAGCACATTTGGGAGTTGATCGACCCATAGGCCCCTAGAACACTTGTCCAGTCTCTTCTTGATACCAGAGAGGATCTGTCGATTGGCGTTCTTTGCTTGGCCATTCGACTGAGGGTGGGAGACGGAAGAGAAGTGCTGTTGGATAGCAAGGTCCTCGCACAGAGCTCGGAACGCGGCCCCGGTAAACTGAGTCCCGTTGTCAGTTACTATGACGCGAGGGACGCCGAACCGACAGATGACGCTCTTCCAGAAGAATTGAACCACTTTATTCTCGATGATGGTGGCGAGGGGCTCGGCCTCAATCCACTTCGAGAAGTAATCGATGGCTACAACCAAGAACTTGAACTGACCGGGAGCTGGGGGGAACGGCCCTAGTAAATCCATTCCCCACATTGCAAAGGGGACTGGACTTGATAGGGAGGCAAGGTTGGCTTGAGGGAGGCGACGAACATTGGAATGTCTCTAACAGGAGCCACATCGCCGAACATGTCGCTCGGCATCTTGGAGGAGAGTCGGCCAGAAGTACCCATAATTCAAGGCTTTCTGGGCCAAGGACCTAGACCCTGAGTGAGCTCCGCCGATACCCTCATGGAGCTCTTGTAGAGCGTAGTCGGCCTGTTCTAGGGAGAGGCACCTCAGGTACGGTCGGCCATCAACCTGCGAGAAGGAGCGTTTGTATAAGATCCCTTCGATCAAGACATACCGCTCAGCCCGGGCTCTGACTCGGCGTGCTTCTCTGGGGTCCTCGGGGAGGAGTCCGTCTCTCAGGAATTCCACTAACGGCTTCATCCAATTATCCTGCAGTAGGACAAGCAATGACTCCACCGAGCCGGGAGTCTCGTCTTCTATACTCGGCCTTGAGAGGACCTCGATCAAAACGGTCTGCTCGAGACCTTGGAGGGAGGATGAGGCCAACTTGGAGAGGGCATCGGCCTGGGAATTCTCCTTACGAGGGACTCGTTGGATGAGTGCCTCTTCGAAGCGGCTCAGGAGGGCTCTAACCTTGGCGAGGTACTTCGCCATTCGGTCGTCTCGCGCCTCGTATTCGCCCAAGACTTGGTTCACAACCAGCTGAGAGTCACTGTGAATTCGGAGGCGCTGCACCCCAGCACTTCGGGCAAGTCTGAGGCCTGCGATGAGTGCCTCGTACTCTGCCTCATTGTTCGAGGCCTTGAAGTTCATACGGATCGCATACTGGAGGACGAAGTCATCAGGGCCGTTCAGGATGATACCGGCGCCGCTTCCTTCGTTGCAGGAGGAACCGTCCACGAAGACCGTCCAAATGGGGGGTCCGTTCGGGACGTGGCTGACCTCAGGAATGGTGGACTCGACGATGAAGTCGGCGAGGGCCTGAGCTTTGATTGCCGTCCGAGATTGGTAGGAGATGTCATGTTGGCTTAGCTCTATGGACCACTTCATTAGCCGGCCCGAGGTTTCGGGCTTATGGAGGATCTGCTTCAACGGTTGGTCGGTGAGGACTATAACCGAGTGGGACTGAAAGTATGGACGGAGCTTCCTGGCCGCCATGACCAGGGCGTAGGCCATCTTCTCTATCTTTGGATAGCGGAGCTCAGCATCCCGAAGCACTTTACTCACATAGTAAATGGGCCTCTGGGCCCGGTCTTCTTCCCTCACCAACACAGCACTTAGGGTCTGCTCGGAAGCAGCCAAGTAGATGAACAGGGTTTCCCCCGGAATGGGTTTGCTGAGCAGAGGAGGGTTCACCAAGTAGGCCTTCAGTTGGTCGAACGACTCCTGTTGTGGTTGGCCCCATTCGAAGCCCTTAGCCCCCCTGAGAGCCTTGAAGAAGGGGAGGCACTTTTCCCCGGACTTCGAGAGGAACCGGCCAATAGCGGCGAGCCGGCCCGTAAGCTTCTGCACCTCCTTGACGTTCCGGGGCGGGGCCATGTCCAGTATGGCCTTGATCTTCTCGAGATTTGCTTCGATCCCTCGCTGGCTCACCATGAAGCCGAGGAACTTTCTCGAAGAGACCCCGAACGTACACATGTTCGGGTTCAGCCGCATGCTGTGCTTCCTCAATACGCTGAAGGCCTCTTGGAGGTCGGCCACGTGGTCGGTACCTCGGATGCTCTTGACGAGCATGTCGTCGACGTACACTTCCATGTTGCGACTTATCTGGCTCTGGAAGACCTTGTTGACGAGGCGCTGGTAGGTGGCTCCAGCATTCTTCAATCCGAACGGCATGACTCTATAGCAATAGAGGCCCTGGTCGATGATGAAGGAGGTCTTCGGAATGTCCGGGGGGAACATTCGGATCTGATTATAGCCGGAGAAGGCGTCCATGAAGCTGAGGAGCTCATGGCCCGAGGTGGCATCAATGAGGGTGTCGATATTTTGGAGAGGGAATGGATCCTTCGGACACGCCTTATTCAGGTCAGTGAAGTCGATGCATATCCTCCAAGAACCGTTGGACTTCTTGACCATTACAACATTGGAGAGCCACTCGGGGTAGTTCACCTCCTGTATTGTAGCGCCCCGATTCCTAACACTGGGAAACCGTGACACGAGCCAAGACCTTTTCTTCAATTAGTCACAATACACAGAAAAATAGGAGAATTTAAAACTTTTTATTCAATACACAAAGTGTTACAAGTCTGAATATTGTACAACTGTAATACCTTACAATAGAGTTACAATATTACCTTTATATTTCCAAGTATTACAACCTTCAACATCTTACATCAGAGTACCTCTCAACTAACAGATAATCAATACATATACTGCAGCGGAACTAAACATAACACTGACTCCTTGCTTTCCTTGCCATGAGTCCTCCTAAATCTCGCCTTGTACTTCGGCAATCCAGTACCTATGGAAGTGGGGACGTCAGTATTCACTGACGCTTAAAGGCTGATCATATAGCAACGAATCTCCCAAACAATATACAAAATATAGCAATGGTGTTGGTGTAGTTTAAGTGTTCGTGAGTGCTATGACTAGACTCTAATGCGATATTTAAATAAACTAGGATGCTCCTATTCTAATGTCAGCAAGTCTCCGAAGTCAACATGCAGCCCATACTACATGCGACCCTTCTCAACCGTTTCTTCATATATGAGGATTTGAACCCACGTTACGAATTCTAATTGTACACAACCTGTTCCTGACACCCACACGTGGCTAATGAGGTTGCAGATGTGGTTAAGTCCCACTAATGCAGTTCGCCAGTGGTGTCTATGTTCGCCACTGCGACCCGGCTAACCGGACCTCTCTCAAAACAGACGAACCCAATGTATCGGGTGTTATTTCAAAATCAAACTATAGGGTTTCGCAAGTGCAGGGTAGCGCGAAGCGTATCCTGTGGCACCCTCTGGGGTTTCGCAAGCGCAGGACTGCACAATGCATCCTGTGGCACCCCAGCCACGGTAGTTCAGGAATTAACAGCGCGAGATACGCAACCCGTGTCCTCAACTTGTGAGACGGCACCGTACGTATCCCTTTGACGGGAAGGTAGAACTAGGACGCTTCCTATTCTAATGTTAGCAAGTCTCCGAAGTCAACATGCATCCCATACTACATGCGACCCCATCTCAAGCCGTTTCTCCATATATAGGGATTTGAACCCGCGTTACGCATTCTAATTTTACACAACCTGTTCCTGACAATACTCCATGACTCTGTGAGGTTGCAAAAGGGGTCAAGTCCCCCCTATGCAGTCTGCTTATGGTGTCTCCGTTTTCCACTACTACCCGGCACGCCGGACCTCACTCGATCCCAATGTATTGGGCCTCGTTCCAAAATCAAACTATAGGGTTTCGCAAGCGCAGGGCAGTGCGAAGCCTACCCTGTGGCACCCTCTGGGGTCTAGCAAGCGCAGGACTGCACCATGCATCCTGTGGCACCCCAGTCACGGTATTTCAGGAATTAACAGAGCGAGATACGCAACCCGTATCCTCAACTTGTGAGACGGCACCGTATGTATCCCTTTGACGGGAAGGTACAACCCACTATCACCACCTAAGGCCTGCCTCAAGGGACAAGTTGGTCGTAAGGTGCCCCCTACAACCAACTCCTCTCTCTTCGGCAAGGGTCTGAGCAAAATGACTTTTTTAAGTCACTACCCTAATGATGTCCCTGACTCGACGATCCTAGGGACGATAATATTATAAACATAATCATGCTAGGCCTTAAATTAGGCTTCGCAAGACAACTCTACTAGGCTGCTTAACCTAGACTTACCAGAACCCCTCATGATCCGGTTTTTGGCTCATCGATCCAAGACTTTGGCCGTGCGAATATACACGCATGCCCCTACCCTAGACTTGGATTTTGTCTATACTCCGGTCCTCGATTAACCTACCCTGGTTAAGATTCGACGGTACACAAGGAGTGACTCCTCCACAGTTCCTTAGGGTATGAAAATATATGTCTTGATGGTCGATAGCCCTTAGGGTGGTAATATCACCCTAGACGAGCACAACGAACTGTGTACTAGCTAACAAGCTATACACGAGTAACAACCACATACGAGCCAATAAGCTACGTATGAAACAATAACTACCTACGAGCCAGGCGGGCCTTGTAGGAGATAACCACGTACATACCAGCCAAATAAGCCGCGTATGAGACTGACAGCTACGCATGGGCCGGTCGGGCCGCATACGAGATAGCAACCTACATACGAGCCAACTAAGCTACGTATGAGACCCAAAGCTACCTACGGGCCAGTCGAGCCACGTACGAGCATAACTATATGCAAACAACCATACAGGTAATCAATCTTAAAAACAACCAAACATGCTACTAGCAAACTTGATCTCCTATTATTAGAAGCAACATAAGAGTCTACTAATATTCTATGGTCGGTATTCTACTAAGGAAGAATCCGAAGGCGACATAACAGCCTTTATCGGACTAACTATCACTAGTGGTCTTTCCCATCCTTATTACTTCAACCTATAACGCCTAAGTATGGCATACAATTTCAAGCATCTTCCTACGACAATCTAATCATATAACACAACCACTCACCATGATCCTCCTAAGTATGAATATGATTAATGCTTGTGCTTACATCGAGCTTAAGCATGAAAATCACTACGACCTAGACATGAAGTCCACTATAGTCAATCATAGGTTATAATTTGAGCATGAAGGCTTACTACTTATCATGACTAATCACCACAACTCAAACTAGTATGTACAAGCAACATTCCAAGGCATAGTAGGTATTCTAACACTAACCCTACAACCTTCTAAGCATGTATTTGGACTTTAGCATGGTATAGAACACAACATAAAATCACTACCACTAACCATGGGTAGTTTCTTTAGTCTAAGCATGAATATCATAGTATGGATATCATTAATTTAACATGATCAATAATTTGCATGACACCTACTTACTTAGCATGAATAATGATTAAGCATGATCATCTTCTAACATAGCATGAACAAATACTTATCTAAGCATGGGTATCATGAGTATTCATTTAATCTAGCATGGCATACAACTTAATTACCATTAAGCTAGCATGGCATACAACTTACTTGTAATTAAGCTAGCATGGCATAGATCTTACTTACGATTAAAACTAGCATGGTATATCACATACCTACAATTAAACTAGCATGGTATATCATATACCTACAATTAAGCTAGCATGGTATATCACTTACCTACAATTAAACTAGCATGGTATATCACATACCTACAATTAAACTAGCATGGTATATCACATACCTACAATTAAACTAGCATGGAGTATCACTTACCTACAATTAAACTAACATGGTAAGTAATTTTGTCATGGATCCTACAACATCCTAAGCATAATAAAATTAATCCAAACATGGTAGGAAACTCTTAGATTGAATCCTACAACATTCTAAGCATAAATGAGTTGATCTAAACATGGTAGGAATTTTAGAATTAATCCTACAACATTCTAAGCATAAAAATATGATAGGTAATCTTAGAAAGAAACCTACAACATATATGTCATTCCTACATATGATAGGCAATTTTAGAATTAATCCCGCAACATTCTAAACATGAAATAGTATTCCTAAACATGATAGAAAATTTTAGAAAGCATTCTACAACATTCTAGCATGAAAACATGATAGGTAAATTTTTAGAAGAAATCCTACAACATTCTAAACATAAAACATGATAGGATATTTTTAGAAGAAATCCTACAACATTCTAAACATAAAACATGATAGGATATTTTTAGAAAACATCCTACAACATTCTAAACATAAAACATGATAGGATATGTTTAGAAAACATCCTACAACTATCTAAGCATAAAACATGATAGGATATGTTTAGAAAACATCCTATAACTATCTAAGCATAAAAGCATGATAGGATATTTTTAGAAAGCATCCTACAACTATCTAAGCATAAAAGCATGATAGGATATTTTTAGAAAATATCCTACAACTATCTACTCCATTTTAATCAAGAACATAACACCCCACTATCTACTACTACTACTACTTCATTCACAACATACAACTTACTACTACTACTACTTTATAAACATTTATACTACTTACTACTACTTCTTCATTTAATCAACATACTACTACTTTATTTAAGCAACCTACTACTACTTTATTTAATCAACATACTACTACTTTTTATTTTAGCATGCTACTACTTAGTTGCCTATTAGTCTTTATTACTAGTGAGAAAAGAAAAGATCCTTTTCATTTATTCTACAACTAGTGTTTGTAAAAGAAAAGGTCCTTTTTATTTTCTACAACTAGTGATTAACAAAAGAAAAGATCTTTTTATTTTACAACTAGTGATTAATAAAAGAAAAGACCTTTTTATTTTCTACAACTAGTGATTAATAAAAGAAAGGATCTTTTTTTTTATTTTCTACAGCTAGTGATTAATAAAAGAAAAGATCTTTTTATTATTTCTACAACTAGTGATTAATAAAAAGAAGATCTTTTAATTTCAAGAAAGAAAATTACAATAGAACACATGCTTATTGTTATTAGTCTAAGTTCAATCAAAGTCCTACAACCAACAATAGTTGTAAAAATGTTCATATGCTTATGTATACCAAGTCCTACAAGTCCTACAACTCCCAATCGGTTGTATGTTCAATGTCAGATGCAATATGTCTTTTTAGTCCAACAATCATACATAAACAACAACTGCAATAATAAAGGTTTGATCTTTATATGTTTAGTAGTTACTACTACTACTTTCTTTCTTTTATTTATCATTCACAACACAACAACACACCCATCAAAACAAAAGAAAACAAAACAAGAAGATGAGAAGAAGAAGTCAAACAACAAAACAAACAACCAAACAAACAAACAAACAACCAAAGAAACAATGGAGAACCCCCCACCTTAGTTTCTATTGGAAGGACTTGCTTGCTAGCCTTCTCCTTCCCCTAGCTTTTAGGATCTCCTAGGAAAACCCTACAATAAAAACTCTCTTTGTTAGTATGAGACTATCTCTCTTTCTTTTCCTTTCCTTTCTTTCTTTCCTTTTGTTTTCTAAAATGAGAGAAGGAGGAGAAGGAGGGGGTATTTATAGGAGGGGATAGGAGGGGAAAAGTGCAAATATGCACACACACTTGCAAAAAAACCCCAAGGAAGGGTCGAGGCCGGCCATACCCCTAGGGGAAGTAGGGGTGAGGTGGAGGAGGTGTTATGTGGTGGAGGTGTGATGTGGGAGAGATATTTTCTAGTAATCTCCTTAATCCCTTATGTCTTTGTAACTCTAGGTTTAACCTCCTAATCAAACCCTAACCATCCCTACTAGGTTTTGTCATAGCAAAATAAGTGTTGTCCAAAATACACAATACACAATTCGTATAATGCACTAATCGACATACTACTCGTACGTGCGCATATACGTCCGTATACCAAAAAATCTTCGCATAATCCGCATAAAAATAATTAAATCTTGGAAATAATAATAAAATAAATTTTATTATCAGTTCGGAAGATCGCGGTATCAATTCGATACAATACAGATGTATACTGATCGATATCTGGATACAGATAATGTCTATGGACAAACCGGGTGAAAATCACCAAAATATTCTAATTTTGGAATTAAAACAAAATAGTAATAAAATAATAATAAAATAATAATTTATATACGGTAATATCCATCCAGGATATTACAATACTCTCTCCTTAGAATAGTTCTGTCCTCAGAACTACGTTAAGTTAGGAAAACGGGCAAACATCCATACCCTAATAACTCGGGGGAAAGAAAGCTTATGCTGCCTTCTGGCTCCCAAGTGGCTCATCCATGAACCGGTTCTCTAAAGAACCCGACATTTGCAATTCGGTAGCTACTCCCTCCTTAGAATAGGACGTGTCCTATGAATATCACTTCCAACTTCCAGGATTCTCTCCTGTAATTTTGACGCTTCATGTGGTGTAATTAACCGAACCAATTCTTGAGTTGCCTCCCGCACACACCTCAACTATTGGAAAAATAATTTAGACAGAAGATTATGATGAACCAAGTTTGAACAAAGCAGTTGCCTGGATTTTATATATATATAAATCCGACGGGTTACAAAAAGTGTTACATCATATATAACTTCGTCCGTCCAAAATAATTTCAAAAGATGCAACCTTTAGACTTAGTTGCAGTTCTATATGCACATATTGTTATTGGCTCCTTCAACTTGCTCTTAGTACGTGCGAATTCTCACCCTTGGTGAACGGGATCCTTTCCCATAAACTAATCAATCTCTAATCAATCAATTACAATAAATATCTCACGAAATTACTGCTAAAAAATCTAGACTTGGTAGATTGCTTGGAGGCCAATTAATTTAGAGCTCTTTCCTCTTTTCCTTGTAAGTGCAATTTCCCTTTATTACTTTCCTTGTTTGTGCATTTGTGAATCTCTCTTGGATCCCTTTTTGGTTTTAATTATTTCTGAAAATCCGAAATACTAAATTCAAACTTATTAGTACAAGTGAGCATGTTTTGTGCACACCAAGCTGAGAGTCAACATCAGGGTCTATTAGCTCTCCCACTCTCACATTGCCTTATATTTTTTATGCTCATCTTTTATCCATGAACCGTATTTCAATTAGTGCATTATGCGGTAGTAGTCTTGTCGTTACATTTGATTCTTTAGGTTGTTCTATTACCGATTCACACGGTGGTCAAGAGTTTGGGCGTTCTAGTAGACAGGGTCGTCTATATCATCTAGATTTTCTTCATACACAAAAATCTCGGTCTCATTTTGCTAGTGATGTGCTCTCTGCTGCTGATCTGTGGCACAAACATTTAGGACATATTAGTGAGTCTCTTCTGAAAACTTTAGCTAGTAGTGGTGCCCTTGGTCCTCTTTCTTTTACTCGTTTGTCTGATTGTCATGGTTGTCATTTGGCCAAACACATAGCACTCTCTTTTATAACAAAAGCACTTCTCAAACCACCCATCCTTTTCAACTTATTTACTTTGATATATGGGGACCATCACCTACACCTTCTTACGAAGGTTATCTCTATTATGTTAGTTTCAATGATGACTTTACTTGATACGCATGGGTGCTTCTTATGCACCAACGCTCTGAGATACCTGACATTTGCCAGTTCTTTACGAGCATGGTTCACACTCAATTTGGTGTGAGGACCAAAACCTTTCACTCCGACCGTGATCATGAGTACATCTCCGCTGTTATGAGATCGATCCTTCAGAATCATGGTACACTCTTTCAGCAATCATGCCCTCACATTTATGAGCAGAATGGTGTATCTGAACGTAAGCATCGTCATATCCTTGAGACGGCCCGTGCTCTTCTACTCTCCTCTTTTGTTCCTCGTTCTTTCTGGGTTGAAGCTATCATGACGTCTGTCTGTCTCATTAACATCACTTTCTTGTCTGTCTTATCTAGTACATTACCTTACGAAGCTCTTCGTCACTCATCACCAGACTACAGTATGCTCCATACTTTTGGGTGTACTTGTTACGTCCTTCTCCTTCATACTGAGCGCAGGAAACTCACCGCTCGATGTTGCACCTATTATTCCTCCTACGGAGACACCTCCTCCATCCCCACAACATTATGCACCATCACCACCTGCATCCCTACCGCAACATGCGTACACACCACCTATCTCACCCCTACACACTGTCCATCTGCCACCGACCCGTCAGTCTACATGTTCTACATCGGGCATCTCACATGCATGTTACACACCTGATGCCACTGGTCCTTCTAATCAGTTTGGTTTTGCTACTCTAGCCTCCAACTTACCACAATTTCATGCGTATCTCACTGCTATACACTCCACACGTGAGCCCGAAACCTATTAGGAAGCTATTCAATATCCCGGGTGGCAGGAAGCTATTACAGAGAAGTTTAGTGCATTTGATCAAACTGGCATTTGGGATGTTGTTCCACTTCCTGTGAGCGTTCAGCCTGTTAGCTGTAAGTAGATCTTCAAGGTCAAATATCGACCTGATGGCTCCATTGAGCGGCACAAGGCTCATCTAGTTGTCCGAGGATTTACCCAGGAGCATGACATTGATTATGATGAGACTTTTTGTAATACCCTGCAAAATGGCATATGGCTATTTTTGCATAGTGATCTATGTACAGTCAAGATTTGCACACAATTACATATTTTCCTAATATTCATCAATTCCAATTGAAAGATTTCAGATATATGAGCTGTTCTGAAACCGATAAGACAGACTCGGGATATCTTCTCGATTAAACTATAGATTTGTCCCGATTGTTTTGACAAGACAATTTTTGGGAGAAAATAATAATTTTAATATATTTTTATTTTTACTATATTGGTTATTTTTAAACCAAGTTAGTGCTCGAATTGTTTTGGTGCATGATTATTGAATTGAATAACCGTGCCTATTTATGCTCTAGGGTTAAGGTTAGGGTATGGTAACCTAGGGTAGGGTGACCTAGGGTTAGGAACCCTAGCACCATGTGATCATGGCTTGGATCTTGATGAAGATCCAATGGTGAAAACAATTCACCATGTGTGTGTTGACTTCATGAGAATGAGAAGTTTCCAAGAAGCTTCCAAGAGCTTCTAGAAGATGGTGTTGGCACCTCATCTCACCACACATCTTCACAAACTCTAGCTCCTCCCATCTGGCCCTCCAACTCATCATCCGGCCAAAAAGAAAACCCTAACTCTCCATCTCCTATAAATACCCCACTTCATCCTCTTCTCGTCCATTCTTGTTGTTTTGTCTTGCTTCAAAAAATCAAAGAAAAAAAGTAGAGAAGGAGAAGAAGAAAAGTTAGAGTCTTTGAGTAGTGGAAAAGGAGAAGAGTAGTAGGATATTTGAGGTAGACAAGTTCAACAAGAGCAAGGAGCAAGGAAGGGAGCCAAGCTACAAGGAGAAGTTCTTTTGCAACTTGGAGATGTGGGTGATTCTCTTAACTCTAAAAATTAGTCTTTTTTTATGAGTATGTGATTTTTAGCATATGGTAGTAGTTGAAGGAATTTTGATTATCATGTAAGTTAGTGGCATGCTAAGAAAAAGGTAGTTGGATGATAGAACACTCTTTCATGATGTTTGTGTTGAAAATATATGTGAGTGTGTGAGTTTGAAAATTTCTAACTTTCAAACGGTTGGGATTCTTAAACTCAAATTTTTAGGACTTGTTTTTCTATATATCTATAGCATCCATGAATTTTTTCACAATATTTGGATGAAATTTAGTATCCCAAACACCGAGTCCAATTCAGGACAGTGAGCAGCTGAAAATGCTGCTAGCTGTGAAAAATTTGATGTGTCTTTCCGATTTTGTAACTCAGTACGGACTGGGTATTTTGAGCTGGAAATTTTTGTAGATACTCTTGTATGTGTCTAAAACTATAGTCTTAAATTTCATATTTTTCTGAGGTCGTTTGATACCGTAAAAAAATTGTAGAATGGAACTGGTCTGGAAGTTGTGGCTGAAGCTGTCTGTTTTTGGACTGAGGTTCAAAAAGTCATAACTAGTTTTGTGTGTATTATATTGCTATGAAATTTTTGGAGTAGCTTTTGGTATGAGTCTTTTTGGTTATTCTAAAATTTTAAAATTTTTAGAGGTCATTTGATGAGGTTTCAAAATAATTAGTGTAAAGAGGGAAAAGATCCTGTTAAAGAGGAAGCTCAAATTTATGCTATGTTTGAGAAGTCATAATTCTCTGTATAAGATGAATCTAAATGAAAATTTTGGACACAATGGTATGGTTTATGTGTGGATGAAGAATCTCAAGTTTCATGAGCATTGGACCTAAGGTTGATTTGTTATTGAATTTCAAAGTGGACTAAGTTCAGCCTTGTTCAATTTACTAGTCTGTAAAGATGTATAGTTATGGAATTATTAGTTAAGAATTTAGAAGATTGATCAACTAGAGTTTTGTACTGAGGAATCATAGCTTTCCAAAACATCTGGAATTTTGTAATTTCAGTTTGTAGGTTGAAAGTTATGAATTTCCAAAGACTGGGCAAATCCAGTCTTAGTTGAGTCATTGTTGGCTAAATGAACCAATTCCTCCCTGTTTGTGTACCTGATGGAATTTGGTGTTTTTGAGGACTTTAATGATTGAATATGAGGATGTGTTCAACTAGGAAGTTGTAGTAGACACTCCCACCTTTGCATAGGATCCGAAATCGAATAATTCTGATGAGTGAACAAATTTTTATGATTTTGGGAAGGTACAGCAAGTGCATTAAGGAATATACAACTGAGAGTATATGAGGTTATTATAGTGTCAAGATGATTGAATTTGAGAAAATGGTTAACTATAGAGTTGTAACTCAGGATCTTAGATTTCTAGATTGGTTAATATTAAGAGATTCCAAGTTGTATGTTGGAAGTTATGGATGTTCCAAGATCAGCAACCTATTGTTTTAATTGACTTCAGGTTTGTATTAACTCAAGGAACGGATTTCTATAAGGAATTTGAGAAGGTTAACACTAGGGGATTACATTAGAGTCTCCCACCCTTCTAAAAAACCTGATTTTATTGGATTCCGATGAGCGTACCTTGAGTCATAGCTACTGCTATTGCTTGAACTACTTTTATTGGACAATTGATGAGGAATCCTTTGCGTGCTGCAGTATGGTGATCATGAGCTATTGAGTTTTTAAATGATGTTTTTAGCACTTCATTGGGACTTGGACAAGTTCCTGTGCTTAGTGCTCTTGGTGGACATGAGTGAGTTGGGGGATAGCTATGGTCAATTGGTGACTGGTGTCTTGATGCCTGAGTCTGTCAATGGTTAAGTATTGGTGGTTGTGTGTTTGCTTACCTTCATATCACAATTTATATGCATCCTTTAGGTGCCGTTGGACCACTCGTTGAGGGTCACGGGCCGGGGTTATTGGTCGATGACTTGTGAAGGTTTTGGGAATCGGTGAGTGCGATTCCCATAATTAATTGTTATTTTGACAGACCAGTCGGGCTCGACATTGTTGATCGACACCATGTATGATTGAGTGCTACCGTGTTTTCAATAAACTGCATTGATTAGGTTTTTCTTATTTTTCACTTGAAGACCAAACTGGTGTTAGGGGTGATTTCCTATAATCCGACTCGTTCTGAGAGTTAGCACTAGGTGGTGATAGCCAAGGATTGTCTATTCCTGTCATTAGGGATATGTGCTGCTGTGCGTATCTTGCACTGTTGATTCCTGAAGTACCGTGGTAAGAACAGGATGTCGATTTCCTGGCAGATAGGGGGTTTTAGACCTTCAAGGCCATCATGTTCTATGTTGGTGGACACGAACAGATCATAATGGATCTTCTGCGCAATGGATATGATGCTGTATATCTGTAAGTTCGTCATGGCTTTTGAGGATGGTCCGATGCAATAATTATTGGTGACAACAGGGTAGTTCTCCAAATTATTTCTTTTATATACCTCCTTAATCATGTTGTACTATCAGGAACAGGAAGTGTACAATAATAGAATGCATTGCATGGCGAGGGTTCGAATCCCTAAAATTGGAGAAACGGCTTGATCTGGGGTACATGTAGTATGGGATGCATGTGTGTCCAGAGTCTTGCTGACATTAGATTAAGTGCATCTGTTCTGTACTCTGTATTTTGCATTAGACTTCAGGTCGTGGCATACACAGACACTAGGAAATCAAGATGCACGTTTCTTTTCCATTCAAGATGAATTGTAAGTGTGCTAGTTGGAGATCGCTGTTTTCTTATCAGCATTGCGTCAGTAGAATTGCTGACGTGCCCACTTAATTATGTACTGGATACCGGGTCGAGAGGGCAAGAGAGCCAAACCAGAAAGGCATCCAAGTGGGGTGGTAGTGTACATGCCTACCATTCGAGCAGATCCCGGAATATAAGAGTTGTACAGCCAAAGATTCGAGCCACAGGGCGCATCCCTGGGAAGCAGTGGGACCGCTCAGCGGGTTCGTCGGTGATCAGTCGATCATCATTCTGGAAGACAGCTGATAGCTCCACGAGAGGAGTTGGATTATTTGTAACAAGTTGTTGTAGGTTTATGTAATTTGTATTCCTTGTTCAAGGAAAAATTAATATTTATAACTAATGATGTAATAACTCTGATGGCAATAAAAGTTTATAAATTTCAGTGTTATTTACTGTGTTGAGATGCATTTGAAGGCAAAGATTCTGGTTGTGTCACGGATGTCCGGTAACGGGGGTCCGGGGCGTTACACGTTTGCCCCAGTTGCATACATGACTACAGTTCGCACTCTCCTTGTTGTTGTCGTCGTTCGTCAGTGGCCGTAATACTAGATGGACGTGAAGCTGCCTTTTTTCATGGTACCTTATCTAAGGTTGTTTACATGAATCCTCCTCTTGGCCTTTCAACTCCTCCTCGTCATGTTTGGCTTCTGCGTCGAGCTATATATGGTCTAAAATAGGCCTCTTGAGCCTGGTTTGAGTATTTTTGCATTGTCATCTCCCCGGCTAGTTTTAGTCAGAGTTCACAGGACTACTCTAAGTTTATGCGGTCATCATTGTAGGGGAGGGTCCTTCTATTATTATATGTTGATGATATGATTATTACTAGGGATGATTCTGCAGGCATTGCATCCACCAAGAAATACCTTCACCCGCAGTTCTATATGAAATATCTTGGCAGATTACGCTACTTTCTGGGTCTAGAGATTGCTCATGGATCTCGGGGGATACTTACTTCTCAATAGAAATACACATCAGATCGTATCTCCGCTGCATGTTTCTCTAACGTTTTCTTAGCCGATACTCCATTAGAGCTTCATGTGAAGCTTCATCCCACATATGGTAAGCTCCTTTCAGACCCCACCAGATACAAGCAGATTGTTGGACAACTTGTCTATATATGCATGATCAGACTCGGTATTGCTCATTCAGTCAGTATTGTTAGTCAGTTTATTTCCGCACCTATATCAGTTCACTACGGTGCTCCTCTTCGGATCCTCAGATATTCTCAGGGCAGTATCACTCGCTCAGTGCATATTCTGATTCAGATTGGGCGGGTGATCCTACAACCAGACGGTCTACCACAGGTTTCTGTCTATTTCTTAGTGATTAGCTGATCTCATGGCGAAGCAAGAAATAGACAGTTGTTGCATGTTCTTCTACAGAAGCTGAGTACAGATGAATGACAACTACTACTAGAGAGATTGTTCATGCATGTTGGATGTTATCAGATATGGATGTCACTCTTATAGGAGTTATTCCTCTTTGTGATAACTGGAGTGCATTGCACATTGCAAGCAATCCAATATTTCATGAGCGAACATGGTACATAGAGATAGATTGGCACTATGTTCATGAGCGCTTTGAGTCAGGAACCATTTCTCTTCATTCTGTTACATCTTCACATCTGACAGCAGACTTCTTTACCAAATCTCACACTATTCAGAGATTTCGTTACTTGGTGGGCAAACTAACATTGTTCGACCCACTGTGAGTTTAAGAGGGAGTGTTAGATATTGTATTATATATATTTTGTCTCATATTAGGTTATGTATCAGTTTAGTATTTGGTTCCCTCCTATATATATAGGATTCATTGTACTCCGTTATAATCAATCCAATAATATTTTCCAATCTCTTTGTTAACCTTAATAGAGAAAAAGGTGTAGAGGGGGTTGTTTGTAAGAATTATTTTTCTTAAGAGATTAGCATCATTAGGGGTGGCAACTGGGCCGGGTCAACCGGCGACCCACCCGCGACCCGGCCCACGAACCCGGCCCGTTTAAAGCTTTCGCGGGTTCGGGTCGAACCCGGTGAACAGTACCGGGTCGACCCGGGTCGCTATATATGCGAATTGGATTCGCGAAACCCGGCCCACGAACCCGGTCAACCTGCGAATTGGACCCGCCAACCCGCGGGTTGACCCGCGAATTTTTGACCTCCGACCCGTGAATTGGACCCGCGAATTCAACCCGCGGGTCGCCCGTTGGGGTTTGGTGCCGTTGGGAAATAGCCGTTGGGTTTGGCCCGTTGGGCTCGGCAGCACAGCAGCAACGGCTCTTAGCCGTTGCTTGCTTGCTGTTGTTAATTTTTTTTTTGTTTTTTTTTTTGTTTTTACCCACTTCTAACCTTATAAATAGCCCCCAAAAATCTCCAAAAAAATCACACCTTCCTCTCTTACTCTCTCTACTATTATACATCAAAAAAAAAAAAAAATTGAACAATTGTAGTAATCATCAAACAAGTGTACAAGGAGGCGTATACACGATCAAATTTTGGTCGTATCGGAGAAAAAAATTCAACGTCTTCAACTCTCTTCAACCATCGGCTCAAATCTACTTCAACCTCTTCTCAATTCAACTCTTCAATTGCGAAATCGGCAAAGCGCTCCTCCATCTTGTCTATTATTTTCTAATTTTCACGGTTTTTTTATATACGCGTATTCCACGGTGAACGGTATCAAAATATCTCTATCTCTCTACTATTTTTTTTTTTGCGTTGTAGTTAAAATTATTGTTCATTTTTTGAACTTCTCTATCTCAAGATTCTCAACCCTCTTGTTTTTTAGTTTTTTTTTTGTATAATTCACCGCCACTACTTAGTAGATTTTTTTTTACATACCACATTACTACATTATGTCTAGATCACGCGGTAGCGGTCGTAGCGGACAAGATTCCTCCTCCTCTTCACGTAGGCCACCAATTGTCCCTATTAGTGAGCCCGCCCAAGATTACATTGATCCTACTATGGAACAATGGGGTACACACGACATGGATGTTGTAGGTGGCATTCAAATAGAAGAAGAACAACAACAACAACAACCCGAAACCACACAACCCCGTAGTAGTAGGAAAAGTAGAGGAGAAACTAGCGATTGGCACAAGTTTTATGAGTATATCCCGGACGAAAATATTCCGGGTGTAGGTTTGAAAGTGTGTAAAACATGTAGCAAAACATACAAATTCAAGAGGGGTGACGGCACCGGTACAATTAGTAGACACATACAACATAATCACAAAGAACTCCTTGATCAAATACAAGGCCAACAAAAAATTAACCCTAGGACCGGTCAAGTAGATAGCCACCCTTATGATCCCGAACTTGTTCGTCGGGAAATGGCCCGATTAGTAATTAAGGAAGAGTTACCATTTTCCTATCCCGAGAGTAGGAACTTGGAAAACTTTAATCAAACCGCCTTAAACCCTCATTTTAGGAGAATTCCGAGAAACACTTGCAAATCGGATTGTTTTAAAGTGTATGTTGAAATGAAGGACGCGTTGATTGCAATTTTATGGAGTTTAACTTGTAGGGTTAGTTTAACTTCGGATGTTTGGACGGGTGTCAACAATATTCCAACGATGGGAATAACCTGTCATTGGATCGACAATGATTGGATTCTTAATAAAAGAATCATATCACTTGCGTCGTTGCCGTATCCCCATAGTGGCGACGAAATAGCAAACCGTATTATAGAAATTTGTGATGTTTTTCATATTCGCGATAAAATTATGGCTATTAGTTTTGATAATGCATCTAACAACAATGTAGCAATTACTACTTTAAAATCTGTATTAAACCCTCCATCTGACAAAATTTTTCATGTTAGATGTGCATGTCATATTATAAATTTATGTGTTCAAGACGCATTAAAAATAGCTGATCCATATATACATAAAATTAGAAATTGTGTACATTTCATTGCATTAAAACCAAGCATTCTACAAGAATGGAAAGCTTGGTGTAGAGTTAGGAAAGTTCCTTTTAGAAAATTTCCAAAGGATGTTAGACACCGATGGAATTCTACTTTTGATTTACTTAATGTTGTCACCGAATATAAAGCAGTTGTAAATGATTTTTGTATCGCACAAAATATGCCTAATTTTGAAATGACTCCCGCCGATTGGTTTTTTGCTGAAGCTTTGTTGAAATTTTTAGAACCTTTTAAAACCGCAACTTTAAAGTTTTCTAAAACATATGAATCTACTTCTAGTAGCATTTTTATTGAATTAGTTAGCATGGTACAAATATTTAACGAAATGTTAAATGATGTCTATATTAGTAACATTGTAATACCTGCATTTCAAAAATTTTTGAAGTATTATTTTCCTCCTCCGATGTTGATTTGTGTTGCTACTGTTATGGATCCCCGTATCAAATTAGAAGGTACGAAGAATTTGATACAAATGTTTTTTGGATTTTTAGAGAACAATGTAGAATTAACAATTGATTGCGATCAGTTTTTAGTTCAGTTTGAAACTACCTTAAATAACTTGTATGATTATTATGATAGACGTTTTGCTTCTAGTGGTACAACTTCTGTAGTTAGTTCTTCGTCTGGTAGTTCTAAAGATAAGGGTAAAAGTAGAATTGGTGATAGAACATTTAGTTTACTTGAACAAATTCAATCTAAAAAACCTAGGACTAATCAACCAAATGAATTAAATTGGTATAACCAACAGGATACTGAGCCTACTATTTCTCCACTAGATATTTTACAGTGGTGGAAAGAACATGAACACACTTTTAGTATTCTGTCAATTATGGCTAAAGATTTGTTAACTCCTCCTGTCTCTACAGTTGCTTCTGAGAGTGCATTTTCTACAAGTGGCAGGGTTCTATCTGATTACAGAAATAGGTTGAAGCCGGAGTCGTTGGAGATGCTCGTTTGCACAGAAGACTGGCTGAAGGCTGAAGATAGGACGCAAGGAAAAGCACTATCAAGTTCAACAAGTGGGAGCAACTCGCCCGAAGATCAACAACAAGAACAACAACAATGACAACACTTACAATAGCTTTCTCTTGTTATGTCAAATTAGAAAACTTGTACTCAATTAAAATTGTATATAACAAATATGTTATTGTATAAAACTTATTTGTGAATTGAATTCTTCATTTCGTTATAAATTGTTCAAATTGTATAACTTAAATTCATATGAATAAAATTCCAAATTTTGTTGTCATTTTCACTCTTTCAATCTTATTATTAGTCTTCACTCTTCAACGATTTTTTTTGTTTATTAATATTATTAATTACTTAGTATTATAATTAAACATCATTTGGGGACATTTGAAGAATTGTAGTATTATTACTTATTATTATTATTACTGAATTTAATGAATTGTATTATTATTACTTATAATACTAAGTATTATTACTTAGTGAACTTAGTATTATTACTTAGTATTATAATTACTTATTGATATTTGATAGTTTTACTTACTTGGGGATATTTCCCCAAAATTACTTACTAATATAATTACTTACTTAGTAACATTCAAACATAATTTTTGAAATATCCCTCAATTTGATACTAATACTACGTAACTTACTTAGTAATATAATTTTTTAAGAATTGTAGTATTCATAATTCATCAAACAAAGATATGATTGTTTGTATACAAGTATACAACATTCAAAAAATTATTATTATTATTATTTTAATTTAAACTAAAAAAAAAAAAAAAAAAAATATTATACGGGCCAACCCGCGGGTCGACCCGGCCCAACCCGCGGGTCGACCCGGCCCAACCCGGGTTGAGCCCTAAAGGGTTCGCGGGTTGGGCGGGCCACCCATTTGAGAATGTAACCCGGCCCGGCCCGGCCCGTATAGGGGACCAACCCGGCCCGGCCCGGTTATGAATTCGTCCCAACCCGTCCGGGTTGGGCCCGGCCCGGCCCGAGTGACCCGTTCGCCATCCCTAAGCATCATGCAAAATGCTTCTTTTAGCTAGAAATAGCATGCTAATTGGTTAATAATTGCTTGAATTCAGTTTGAGAATTTGCATATGAATATAAGAAGAAATACTAGCTTAAAGTTGTGATCTTGTAGCTAAATTTTCTGTTTTGGACATATTTGTTCATGCATGTTGATAATGAAGAAATTGATGCTTAAATTTGAATTTAATAAATTATAATCATGCTATAATGTGTTAGGAAGGTTCTTGAGTAATTTTTATCTATTATTCGTTGATTAAAGAACGTTTATACTTCATGTAATCAAACTGTGTAGTCTATATTACTGTTTTTACACATGCAAGTTGTCACAACTTTAGAACCTCTTAATGATCTTAAAAATATTGTTTTAAAACTTTATAACCATGTTATGAGGTGTAGTCAATAGATTATAATTTGTATGTGAATAAAGTAGTTATTCTAGCTCATTTGGGCAAACAAGTTACAATTACTCACTGTTTTGAGGTGTAATTTAGCTTTGTGTTAGATAGTGTTTATGTTAGTTATATGTGTTGTTTAGGGGATGAAATTAACCACATTCCATGCTCTAATTTTCTGTTTACGATGTGTAATAATTTGGGGCTTGTCCGGACTCGATTAGCCCTTGAAACGCGTCCGGAAAGAACCCATAAACGGTAGATTATTGCCTATATTGCTTGCTGTTTGGTTCTCCAAATTCGCTGTTATAGGGTGATTCTCACCTATTTTTGCTTAAGTATCGTGTGGATCAAAGTCCTATAGTGTTGTGCTAGTGTAGGGTCACTTAGATGTTGATTTGATCGCCAAAATGGATTCAAAATGTCGATTATTCGCTGTTTTGGGGCTGTCGTTGTTGGCTGAATTCGCTCGCTGATTTGAGCAATTTGCACACCCTTTTAGTGGGCAAATGACCCTCATAAGGACCCTAACTTTCTGTTAACTAGTCCAAAAGTAAGAACCCTAGGTCCTAACCTGATATACATGGTTATACGGGTAGAATTGGAGCCCGAAATGCCTCAAACGCATGGGTTGTTGACTGTTTTCGCTCGCCAGCTTGCTTGTTTTCCAAGGAGAGTTTCAACCGCTATTTGGAGCTACCACTCGCCGGGAGGACCATGGAGGAGTGGACATCAGAGGGACTCATGGAGGCTTGGTCTTAGGTCGAAGACATGGTCGAAACCTCAAGCAAAGAGGCAAAATGGCGGTCGATGGTAGCTCGATTAGTTATTTTGTTGGGCCAAGTTTGGGCCGAGTCAGGCCAACTCTTGCACCTAATTAGGAGGCCGAGTTGGGCCCTACTTGGGTTGGGTTAAGTCTTGATTAAATGACTAAGTTAATTTACTAGGTAAGAGCTATCTAGTGTGCGCTAATCACTTAACTAATAGAAGTTGACTAGTTGTTATAATTGAGTCAAGAGTATAACTTCTAGTTAGGATTTCATAACTAGATGGTAGATTCCTTAGTAATAAAATAAATTGGTTAATAGTGTAGAGCTAGATCCGCCTAGTAATTCACTTAACTAATTAAACTAGTGTGATAACAAAAGCTAGAATATGGTTAATTGAATTTGTGAGTTAATAAAAAGCTAGAGTTATAATAAAAGAGCCATTAGAATATGGTAAACTAGACAATGAAAGAATCGGACTAGAACTCTAGAATTAACTATAACATCTATCCTTTGTAACCTAAATGGTTAGTAACTTGAATATGAGGGTGTATCTGCTTAGGGGCTAGGCAGGACCTGTAGTGCCGGCTGTACTATACTTCCAAGGCAGGAAGGTTGGGTGATTATCCGTTGTTGTTGGAGATCGGTAGGGTACGCTACCTCTAGGCTGCGATACTATTGTTTGTAAAGATAGGCACTAGTTTGGCATTGTGCTGACCTGTCAAAGGGACACGTGTAGAGTTGTCTTGACTGTTAATTTTTGGGATTTAGTGATGAGAGCGGGACATGGACGTAAGTCACAAGGTTCTGCCGGAACTTAGAGGAAGGACCCTTAAGCTTCCTTCTATTTTCTAAGTCATCAATACGAATGGGGAAGAAGTATTTGACTCTGAGTCTCTTGACGAAGTAGGGGATGGCCCTGCTGATTCACCTTATGTTCATGATAACTTTTGGTAGGGTCCGGAAGTGGAGAGAGACCACCGATCCTAGCAGCGTGGAGAAAGGCCACCGATCTGAGCGCATAAAGTGTTCACCGTTGTTCGGAGTGGAGAGAGACCACCGGCCCGATTGCAGTAGCGGGAGACCATCGGTCTAAAAAGCAATGAAGGTTCTGAGATTGCTGGTTTTATCGACATTGTATCAATTATATTTAACTGACGTATCTACAGTTGGTTAGTTGCATGACTACCGAACGTGGGAGCGGTCTCAAGCTACGTGGAGCATATAAGAGACATAGAAAATTGTATTATGTAATGCATGATATAGATTATTGTAAACATTTGGACATTGTAATAACATTGATGTAATAAAAGTTTTAAATTTCCTGTATTTTTCTATGTTATATACTCATTTGAAGTAAGATTCTGGCTTGTGTCATGAGTTTCCAGTGTTAGGAAATTTGAACGCTACACTTCCGAGCACACTAGCATCTGTAAACTCTTCGGTGTCAAGCAATTCCTTTTCTCGTTCAATACCCTGTCACCATGAGAAAAAACACTTTCCGATAGATGGTGGACACAGGGGGTGTTAGTAGATCATGTGTTATGCGAGAAAGAATAGGACATGAACCTTCATTATTTTCCACCATGTTAACACATCAAAGCTGTGTTCACTAAGTAGTGAAGGTTGTCCATTATACCAATTTAATTCATTTAGTGCATTTGTTTTAGGTTTTTTAGATGTAATATGACTCTAGACATCAGTTGATGATGATGCAATTCCTTTACCTTTGGATGAAGATGATGATGATGTTGTTGTTGTTGTATTTTGAGGAGTGGATGCTTTCTATCATAAGTATCATATAAATGATCTAATATTGACTCAAATTGTACTACATATTCATCAACATCATAAGTTAATCTTGAACCATGCTATAAAACAAAACAATCAAATTGTTCATACCATCTAACTTGATACAAGGATCCATTACACTTGCAACACAATATAACATAGGAAGATGATGAAAATATTTCATAAATTTGCATAGGCAGGAATAACAATTCTGCAAATCAAATAGTCAAACTTCATTTCTTGAAAAGTTTGCATCATAGTAACTATAGTAAATAAAGTATAACTAGAAGTGGACTCATAAGATTTTGAAAATTGAAAGGGTTGCATCTTGAAAAGGTTTTAATTTTTTTTTAACAAACTTTGCATAATCCCAACAATGTTCAATCATGTAAAAGTTTTTCATATTTTTTGCAATACAAAAATCATTTATAACAACTGTAATCAGTTTGTAACTAGAATTCTATCTATGTCTAACATCTTTAGGGAATTTTCTAAATTTTATTTGTTGAATCTTACATAAAATTTTGAATTATTAAAGATTAGGACCACTCAAATATATAAAATGCAAACAATCTTTTATTGCATAAATATATGGTTCAGCTATCTTCAATGCATCTCACACACATAAGTTGAGGATATGATATGCACATATAATATAAAATATTTCAGGCACTGGAGGCATAAACACTTGCTCTAATGAAGGAACTGATTTTTAGTATTGGCAGCATTATCAAGGCTAATAGAAATTTTTTTTTCTTGAATACCAAAGTTATTGCCTGCTTCTTTAATTTGTGATGCAATAGCCGTATACATCAAATAACCAAATTGTATGATTATTTTTGAAGGTTCCAATCACTATCAACTCAAAGACAAGTAGTGCACATAACGTGAACATCATTACAACCTTTCCAACAATAACCAGTTAATGCAATTTTATAAGTTAAAAAAATACAAAGAAGCAACTAAAGTCTTTTTAAGCTCATTATACATTTTGCCACAATCGGATTTAATGGTATTTCTATAATTCTTTTAAAATGAGAATTTAGAGTGGTTTGGCTATTAGGTTCTTACTTACGGAATAAGTAAATGATAACTCATCCTTAATAACGAGTTTAACCATTTTCGTATATACGATTTCATGTTCGTAACTATAACTATTTACTTGACCGATCTTTGGGTTTATTTTTTGTTGGGTAAGAAAGTTTTTTGTTTCCGAGTGTTTACTATTCAAGTGACGCTTAAGTGTACCGGTCTCATTACCCACTTACCATTTGTAAGCCATTTGACACTTCTTGCATACTTTAATTCCCTTTTTTTGATTGGATGAAGATGGAATAAATGTAAAATGTGTGTGCACATCGGAAGTTTATTTACTAAATTTTTGAGAAGAAGATTGGTTCTCGGTATTTTGTATTTTGGTATATTCAAAATGAATTTCATCATCATTACTTGGAAGGCCGGAATGATCAAAATCAGGAATGTTTGTTGTGTTAAACTCTTTAACATCGTCGGTATCCAAATGTGGAACATAAATATGACAAGATGTATTGGTAGACTCCTGTGCACTTTGACAGTGTGATGATGTCATAATTTTATGAAAATTATAAAATTAATATGAAACAAGTAAGAAATTAACATGTAACAAATAATAAACTATAAAAAAGATACCACACTTGAAGAATTCTCAAAGTTGTGTTGTAAATGTTTCTTTAATGTTGATTGATTCCAAAGGAACTTCAAGAGTGCACTTCTTCACTTCTTCAAACTTTAAAATTCCACATTTTGCAATAGTAAATTAAGAGAGTTGAGAGAATTGTTTAGATGTTTTGGTGTGAAAAAAATGGTATGGAAGGGGTCTCTATTTATAAAATTTCACTTTTTTTTGTTTTCTAATTTACCCCAAATAACTAGATGTTTACAACCATTGGGAAAGGCATTTTTAGTAATCTAGTATGAAAAAATAATCAACAGCCGACCCACCCAGGCTAACAGTTGGGCCTGTCGGGCTGGACCAGACAGGATCGGTTCGGTCCTTAACGGTCTGGTTCAAACCTGTGCGCTATCTCATTTGTCTGAAACTGGACTGGCCAGCCTAATTTATGCGGGACAGCCCGTGGCTGGACTGCTACAGGAGTTGTCCGGTTCGGTTCACGGCCCGAATCGAGCCGGTCTGGTCGCGCTTCAGGCAGATCCAACTCGGTTGCCATCCATACTTGTAGGTTTTGTTATTTCATGCTACTTTATTGAAATTATGTAATCTTTGGCATTAGTCTACCCTGCACATAAATCTTAGCGATGGACGTAACCTTAATTAAATAAGTTTTGCTATAGTTTTTAGTTAAATGAATCCTTTTATAAGTCAAAAATGATGCGCTGAAGATTTATGTCAGCTTGTTAAATGTTGGAAAGGATACACTTGTTTTCAAAATTGTAAATACTACTCAAACCCACCCGACCCAACCCTTACCAACTAAACCTGAAAAAACCCAGCCCGACACTAAGAGCTACCCGGACCCCTAGGTTAGGGTTTAGGTTTGGTAAACTAGCTCGTTGAGTACTTGTCAAGTTGAGTTGGTGATTAAAGGCATCGGGTATGCGTTAAAATTGTGTTCAAACGTGCCCTACCCTACAGCCTAACCCTAACATGTAATGATAAATTAACTCAAAATAAAAAATAAAATAAATGAAATGATGGATATGCAAATTACAAATTGCGATCAACGAATACCAAACCACATAATTCCTAAGGGAAAAAGCGAAAAAAGCCTTTTTTTAACAACAAAGCCATCTCAAAATGAAACTCTATCCTCATCCCCTACCCCATCATTTCTGTGTAGGGGTGGCATTCAGGCTGCCCGGGCTGACCCGACCCCAAAACCAGCAGGCCTAACCCGGTCCTGGGCCAGCGTGTACCGTGTGGCGAAGGAAGGCGAGTCGGATCAGGTCAGGCCTGGGAGAGGGGGAGGGGGGCTTGAACCCAGACCTTGACCCCTGGCTTGGGGGTCGGGGCATTGTGGTTTTGCGGGTTCGTTTTTTTTTTTTTTTTTTGAAAAGAGTAGAAAGATTAATGGTTAAAATTGAATTAAGACAACAATTGTACGAACATATACATTAGAGGAAAAGATTCATATATTATTCTGTTTTAAGGAATTACAAAATTTCAAATATAATCAAGTAGATAAGTAACATTTCATACAAATATTATCATTACAATATGAGAAGAATATTTGTATTTAGAGTTTGAGATGACCTCTATTTAGATTGAAGAGAATGCATTGGAGTATTGTCGTGCACTACTACTTAACCTTAATATAGAATCTCATCCTCCTAAAATTTTTAATTATTTACAATACATGATCCGTAGTGCATTTCCACTAGATCTTCATTTGTCGCTAATTGTTGAGCCGTTTTGTGCTTCTTGTAGTAAATATTGGGTTCTCTCTTCCGCTTTTCTTCAATCTTCCGCGCAAACTAGAATGTCTAAATTCTTTGAAATCAAATGATTTATGTTATGGCTCATTATCCTGCCACCAAGAAAAAAAGCACTTTCCGCTGCAACAGTTGACACCGGTGGAGTTAACAAATTTTTAGCCATATGAGAAAGAATAGGAAAATACTTTCATTGTTTTTCCAAAAATTAACACATCAACTATAGCATCGATAGGAGGTTTTCCATTATACAAATTCAACTCATTTGGTGCATTTGTTCTTGGTTTTTTTAATTTAATGAGATTTAAAACACCACTAGTTGAAAATGCAAGTCCCTTTTATCTTTGATATAGAAGAAGAAGAACTAACATTGTGTGTTTGTGTAGTATTAGATTCATAAAGTCTATCGTAACTATCATATAATTTTTTCAAAACATGCTCAAATTGTGTAGTAAAAAAAATATATGATCAAAATCTTGTATTTCATCCAATTAAATTCTTTGTTCCCTCTAACTTAACTATGGTATTCATTACACTAGCAACAAAATATAACATAGGAAGTGGATGAAAATATTTTAAATTTTTTACATAAGCTGCATAACCCATTGTTCCAATATAAAGGTTGCTTACCAAATCTTTAATTATGGTCATCATAATGACAATTATAAGTAAAATACCACTAGAAGTAGATGAATATGTTTTCAAAAAATGTAAAGTTGCATCATCAAAAGTTTCTAAAAATTTATGCAAACTATCGGCAAAAAATCAAAAATCATTATTTATCATACAATCTTGCATACCCATTGCAACACAAAATTCTTGTAAATGAGTTCGGCAATGAAGAACTATACCTAAGAGATCATACGTAGAATTCCAATGATGTCTAACATCTTTAGGAAAACATTTAAATAAAATTTCCCTAAGTTGACACCACATGAAAGGCTTGATATGTTGGACCACTCAAAGTAATAAAATTAACACAATCTCTCATTGCACTAATCTTATCGTGTCCGTATTTTAGTGCGTCTTGTACATAAAGATTTAAAATAGGACAAGCACACCTAACATGAAAAACATCGGGTTCTATAGGATTTAAAGTAATTTTTAAACTAGTAATTGCCTTATTATAGTTAAAGGCGTTATCAAAACCAATAGCAAAAAATTTATCATAAATACCAAAATTATTACATGAATCCATGATTATGTCTCGCAATTATCACACCCTTATATGGGTACCTAACAAATCTGAATGAGATAATCATCTTTTGGAGTAACCAATCGAAATCTATCCAATGATATGTTACACATGTCATTAGTACGCCGTTAACTCCTACCCAACCATCTGATGTCAAAGAAACTCTAGTGTTGCAACTAAGATATCCTTAGCCGCATTATAGACTAATTTATAATCTCCTTTAACCACATTCCTAGCAATTCTTTTATAATGGAGGTTTAATGCGGTTTAGTTAAAATTTTCGAAATTTCTACTTTCGGCATAGGAAAATGGTAATTCATCCTTCATTACTAGTCTAGTCATTTTCCTACAAACGATATCGTGATCATAGCTATGGCTATCTACGTGACCGGTCCTAGAGTTTTTGTTGTGTAAGCATGTATTTAGATAATTCGGGCCGACATTTATCTAAGTGACGCTTAAGTGTACCCGTTCTTGCTCCTAATTTAAACTTATTTGGTGTTTGACACTTATTACAAATTTAAGTCCTACATTTGAATCGTTTTGTAAGGGCACAAAAGTTAAATATTTGTGTACTTTGGAAGTAGGTCCTCTTGTTCCGTGTCTTGTGATTGTACATCTTCTACTACTACATCTTCCATGTGTGTATGGGGAATATCATGAAAATTGAGAATACTATCAAAGTTTTTAAATGTTACTTCACTATCTGTTTGTGGAATGGAAGGAATGGAAGGAATGCGATGAGATGTGGAAGGAATGCAACGAGATGAGCTTGATTTTTGGCTACTATGTCTACCGCATGATTGGTTAGATGTCATCTAATTAAGAACTAGTGTATGTATATTTGGAAAAAAAATCTAGAATAAGAAGAGAGAGTTTAAAAAAAAATAACAAACTACAAATTATGAACTAGTGTATTCTAGCAAAAAATTCTACAAAATAAGCATGGAGAGTTAAAAAATTCTACAAAACATGTATGAACTAGTGTATGTTAATAAAAAAAAAATCTAAAAAAGAAGAAGAGAGAGTTCAATAAAACAACAACAATTATGAGATGAACTAGTATATGTATACAAAAAAAAATAAAAGAAGAAGAAGGAGTTCAACAAAACACAAAATATAAATTATGAACTAGCAATATATTAACTACTACAATCTAATAAATAGAAAGAGATAAGAACAGTGTTATTTCTAAAAATTAAACAAAAACAAAAATACTGTATGAGTGTAGATTGAAGAATGAGAGTAAAAAGAGTTGAAAGCTTGCTATTGATTGTTGTTGATGTTGATCCTTGCAAAAGAATTGTTGATTATTGTTGATTGTTGTTGATTTTTTGAAAGAGTTGAAAGAGAGTTAAGAGAGTTGAGTGAATTTGTGAAGATAAATTAACGAAATGGGGTTATATATATAAATTATGTATATTTTTGGATTTTCCAAAATACCCCACAAAAAACTAGCTAGTAAATATCCATTGGGGGTAGTTTAATAATTATATAAATCCTATATTTTAAAAAAATAATTCTGAAAAATTTTCAAAACAAAAGGCCCTAACGGTCGGCCTGCCGGTTCGACCCGGGCCGGGCCGCTGTGGCCTTTCGAGGAGGGAGGGCGGGACCGGCCAAGACTGGGTCAAAGGGGGGTTAGGGGCTAGTTTGGAACAGGTTTGGGGTGGGCCGGGCTGGGCTGAGGCACGGGTAAGGCCAGCCAGGGCCCGAGCCAACCCGGACCTGATGCCACCTCTATTTCCATGGGCTGATTTCCCACCCTAATCTGTGCAATCTGGGTTTGATCCCCTCTTCACTCCTTCCCCCTCAAATTCCATATCCAACCCCAAACCCTCAAACCCTCCAAATACCATCAACCCTCTTCCATCTGAACCCCCCTACAAAAAGACCCCTGTTGAAATTGAATTCATCAGAAACCAACCATAGCAGTTATTATCCCAGTGAAGAAGTCCAACAAGGCAAACCCACCACTAGCTTCGATGAGCTGCTGGACTGAAGAGGGGTTTAAAGAAATAGGAAGATGAGTTGGTTCCAGCTGATGGGGAGTTGAGAATGAGAGGTGGGAAGAGGCAGCTGATGAGGAGGTTGATTTTGTTAGCCAAGCAGGTAATCAGTATTCAGACGGCGCGGAGTCTCGGGTTTGTTTCACAACTCTGGGTTGACACTAGAATGGTATGTTGGAATTAATTTTTGTAGTTTTCCGATGCAAAAAAATGAGTGGATTGCGATCCTCTCGTCGAGTACTATTCCGTGGTGTACTCATTTGCCAAAAACGAATTCCGTATGAATGAGAAATGTTGGTCCAAAGTTGGGTACTTGAAATGCACTAACTTGGAAACTTGGAGAAAATGGATAGTCCCATATCGAAAATTGGGAAAGACTTTTTCTAGTATATACTAAAAAATTGGACTAAAGGGCATGGCCCGGGGGTTACCACCAACGTGTAGTGGAGAGAGGACTCAGCCAAAATGACAAACACACATGTGCGCGTGCATGCCCGGCCCGGCCCCGGCCCCGGCTTCGGCTTCGGCTTGGTTTGGTTTGGTCTGGTTTGGCTCAGGCCTATGCTTTTTTTTGCCCCAGTCAAATTTTTCTCCCCTAGTACACTGGTGAGGCTCTTCACATTCGATAACTGATACCATTACTCTGTAACAGCAGAGTAATGACTCATCAGTTATGGATTTGAACCACTACTCTGCTGTTGCAGAGTAATGGACCATTACTCTGCTGTTACAGAGTAATGGGCCTCCCAACAGTCTCCATTTCCTATAAGACTACTGTATCATGTCTGCCAACATATACAGATTTTGATAATCCAAATTACACTTCTTCTTGTTCTTCCTCTGTGTCAAAAACTGAGAGTACATTACAGCACAGTTCGTTGAAATCTCTGGAGTTTGGGTGCTGCTCTTCAGGGAAAGGTATACAGTTGTATCCTGGGAGGCAATTCGCCAGCCACCGTCACACTACGGGACAAATTTTGCTTTAAGGAGAGATTTTAATCTCGACTCTGTATAAAGCTTTTGGTTTGTTATCTTTTATTCCTGTAATTTTTGTTCTTCACAAATACTGTTAGTAATTTTCAGATTTATAAAATTTGAGTTCTAACAATCATAAAGCAAAATTTTTCCTCACTAATTCTAACAGTTTTTGTGAAGATTGTTTACAGGTACTGTTATCAATTCGAAAAAAACAACGACAACTAACAGTTCTATTTCAACTGTTTCAGAAAGAACATGGAGAACACACAGAATGATATTGCCAGTGGGCTTATCAGTATCGAAACACAGGTGACCCAAAATGTGACTGCACAATCGGTTGCTGCACATTCGGTCGTTCTGCCCACTCATAACTGTGGGAGAAAAACTGGAAAAGTTCAATGGAACTGGATTCAAGAAGTGGTAAGGAAAGATGCAGTTCTAACTGACCACCTTGAAGCTGGACAGGTTTCTCACTGAATCTGCCCCGATGCTGGCACCGATGGATGCACACTCCGTTGCTGCGGCAGCGCGACTACCTCTGTAAGAACTACATCCTGAATGGCTTGTTAGACCCCATGTACAACGTCTATTGTGTCTTCAAGACGTCCAAACTCCTGTAGGGGTCTTTGGAGAAGAAGTACAAAACAGAAGACGCAGGGTCCAAAAAGTTTGTTGTTGGCAAATTTTTGGACTACAAAATGGTTGACTCCAAGACAGTTGTGAGACAAATTCAGGAACTGCAGGTGATAATGCACGATAATGCTGCAGAAAACATGACGCTGTGTGAACAATTTCAGGTTGCAGCGTTCATCGAGAAGCTTCCACCTTGATGGAAGGACTTCAAGAACTACCTCAAACACAAGCGAAAGTAGATGTCTCTTGAAGACCTTATTGTCAGGTTGCGGATCGAAGAGGAGAATCGCAAGGCTGATAGGTCCTATGGAATTCAGTCCATAGAAAAGGCCAATGTGGTGGAGCACGAACAGAAGGGCGAGAAGAGAAAGTTCTTACCACTGGCCTTGAACAAAAAACCTCATGCAAAGAGGTTTACTGGCAAATACCACAAGTGGTAAGCTGGGGCACAAAATATCTGACTGTCGCAGTAAGGACAACAACCGTGCAGGAACTGGACAGGCAAAAGGGCCTAAAAGATCCCATGCACACCTAGCTGAGAACTTGTCCACTGGCCTCTCTGACCTGGACCTCTGCGCGGTTGTATCAGAGGTGAATCTTGTGGGGAGCAATCGTTGAGAGTGGTGGTATGACACTGGGGCCACCATGCACATCTGCTCGGACAAGGAGATGTTCACTTCATACCAGAAGTGCAACGAAGGTGAACAGCTGTTCATGGGTAACTCTTTCACCTCCAAAATTACAGGAACAGGGAAGATAGTGCTGAAGATGACTTCAAGCAAGGAACTAACACTCATAAATATGTTGCATGTTCCAGATATTAGAAAGAACTTGATATCAGGTTCCTTGCTAAGCAAGAATGGATTTAAGGTTGTTTTTGTTTCTGATAATTTTGTATTGACTAAGAATGAGGTGTACTTGGGTAAAGGATATGTAAAGGGTGGACTGTTCAAGTTTAATGTAATGACAGTCATCCCTAAAACTATTGTTCCTGTTGCTCCCAATGTTAATGAAATAACTTCTATTGCCTATGTTGTTGATTCTTCTTCTGTTTGGCATGAAAGACTAGACCATGTTAATGTCAATTCTATGCGTAGATTAATTAACATGAATTTGCTACCAAAATTTAAGGTAGATAACTCCGAAAAATGTGAAGTTTGCACGGAGGCCAAACTCACTAAAACTCCATCACATTCTGTAGAAAGAAACACAAAAACTCTAGGTCTAATTCACACGGATCTGTGTGATTTAAAGTACGTACAGACCAGAGGTGGCAAAAAGTATTTTGTGACATTCATAGACAATTGCACAAAATTCTGTTATGTATACTTGTTACATAGCAAAAATGAGGCTTTAGATAAATTCAAAGAATATAAGCTTGAGGTTGAGAATCAACTTGGCAAAACAATTAAAATCATTAGGAGTGATGGAGGAGGAGAATATGATGCACCATTTAATATGTTCTGCTCTGAACATGGAATAGTTCATCAGACAACTGCTCCTTACTCACCCGAATCAAACGGTACTGCTGAGCGCACGAACCAAACTCTAAAGGAGATGATGAATGCATTGTTGTTGAATTCTAGCTTACCCCAAAACATGTTGGGGGGAACATTGCTGACTACCAACTACATTCTCAAGAAAACCAGCAAAATACCATACGAACTATAGAAAGGTAACGTACCTTCGTATAAATACCTCAAAGTGTAGGGGTTTCTAGCAAAAGTTGCAGTACTTAACCCAAATTAGGTCACCATCAGATCTAAGATGATTGATTGCATATTCAAAGGCTATGCACACAACAGTAGTGCATATCGGTTCTTGGTATACAAATCAGATATACCAAATATCCATGTGAATACAATAATGGAATCAAGGAATGCCTCATTCTTTGAACATATATTTCTGTGCAAGGATACTACGTATCCCAAACGTACACGCGAACAAGGGAATGCAAGCACTTCGGTTGATGAACCAGAACATGATAATGATGAGCCTAGACGAAATAAACGGACTAGAACATCAAAATCATTTGGTCTTGACTTTGTAACGGCCTTTCTATTAGAGAATGAGCCCAGAACTTTCAAGAAAGCCATGTATATGCATGATGCTCTTATGTGAAAGGAAGCAATCAAAAGTGAAATAGACTCCATTATGCAGAATCATACATGGGAGTTAGTCGATTTGCCTTCTGGACGTAAAGCTCTAGGATGCAAATAGATTTTCAAACAAAAATTGAAACCAGATGGCTCAATAGAGAAGCATAAGGCGAGACTTGTGGTACAAGGATTAGGCAAAAGGAAGGCCTAGACTTCTTTGATACATATTCCCCAGTTACAAGAATAACTTCCATAAGAATGTTGATAGCTATTACAGCTCTACGTAACCTAGAAATACATCAAATGGATGTTAAAACTGCATTTCTAAATGGAGACTTAGAAGAATAAATATACATGAAACAACCTGAGGGTTACGTAGCTCCTGGATAGGAAAAAAAGGTGTGCAGGCTTGTAAAATTCCTGTACGGACTGAAACAAGCTCCAAAGCAGTGGCATGCAAAATTTGACAACGTCATGATGTCAAATGGCTTCAAAATAAATGAATGTGATAAGTGTATTTACATCAAAGATACTTCATATGGATACATTCTGGTGTGTCTGTATGTAGACGACATGCTCATTATTGGAAGCAAGAATGACATTATCAAACAAACTAAGAGCATGCTTAGTGGCAAGTTTGATATGAAAGACTTAGGAGTTGCAGACGTCATAATAGGAATTAAAGTGTCCAGAACGTCTGAGGGAATTACTTTGTCTCATGCTCATTATGCTGAGAAAGTAATTGAAAGGTTCAAGAATTACTCGAATGGAACTGCCAAAAGTCCTGTGGATTCCAGTCTTCACTTATTCAAAAACACTGGTGAAAGCATATCACAATTGGAATATGCACGTGTAATCGGTAGTCTGATGTACTTAACAAATTGTACAAGACCGGACTTGGCCCATTCAATAAATGTACTGAGCCACTACACAAGTAATCCAGGACGAAGTCACTAGAAAGGAATAACTAGAGTATTGAACTACCTGCGACATACTCAGAGTTATGCACTGTATTACACCAAATACCCAGCAGTACTAGAAGGCTACAGCGATGCCAACTGGATATCGGACTCCAAGAACTCAAAATTCACAAGTGGATATGTCTTCACACTTAGTGGTGCAGCTGTGTCATGGAAATCCTTTAAACAAATGCTATTGGCCAGATCCATCATGGAATCTGAGTTTATTGCTTTAGACAAAGCGGCAGAGGAAGCAAAATGCCTTCGAAACTTTTTAGAGGATATTCCTATGTGGAAAAAACCAATGCCTGCTTTATGTGTACACTGTGACAGCCAATCGACTCTAGCACGGGCACTAAGTTATATGTATAATGGTAAGTCTCGTCATATCAGAAGGCGACACAAAATCATTAGATAACTGCTCTCAAACAGAGTAATCTCTATAGAGTATATAAAATCGGCCGACAACCTAGCAAATCCATTTACTAAAGGTCTGTCGCGAGACAAGGTTGTGAGATCATCAAGAGGAATGGGTTTAAAGCCTATGACGAAAGAGGATACTTTATGGAAACCCTACCTAGGAATTGGAGATCCCAAGATCTAGGTTCAAAGGGATAACTAAATCTTGTTGAATCGACGGGAGCACTGAGATATTAAAATCTCACACCCACTCTTAGGATGAAAAAACAGTGCTGCCTGCAAAGAGTTAGGATAAGCTTGGCTTTTAATGATTCCCATAGCTTTGAAATAAAAGTGGGGTATAGCAGGATACTCTTTATGGGCAATCACCTTGTGAGTGTGAAATGTGGCCGTTTCTAGGAGAATGAAGAGAGACTATATTCTCCAAGTTCACTCACGATTAACCACGGTTGTTCAAGGCCAAAATTAACACAACAAGAAAACTTAGTTCTGTGAGGAGATGAAACTGTGTGATAGTTATTGTCTAGGTTCACATCAAAGCCCGGGTAGTTCAAGACATCATGTTCACTACCTGGTCAAGTGAATCCGATAGGTACTTACTAAGGGTGGTTCAAAGTTGAAAAATTACTACCATTCCTAATGCAGTAATTTTCCGATTGTACTCTCAGAGTTTTTCTGTCATGTCTTTTTATGTCGTGTCTAGATTACATAGTCTGGTAATTTGCATTCATGTAGGGAACTTTTGGAATTAATTTTTGCAGTTTTCCGGGCCAGATTCCCATGGGCTCCAGCCACCAGCTGTGTTGGAAAATAAGTGGATTGCGATCCTCTCGTTGAGTACTATTCCGTGGTGTACTCATTTACCAAAAACGAATTCCGTATGAATGAGAAATGTTGGTTCAAAGTTGGGTACTTGAAATGTACTAACTTAGAAACTTGGAGAAAATGGATAGTCCTAAATCGGAAATGCCATTACTCGGCTGTTACAGAGTAATGATATCAGTTATGGATCTGAACCACTACTCTGCTGTTGCAGAGTAATGAGCCTCCCAACAGTTTCCATTTCTGGATCCTGTCTGCCAACAGATACAGATTTTGATAATCCGAATTACACTACTTCTTCTTCTTCTTCTCCTCTGTGTCAAAAACTGAGAGTACATCACAGCACAGTTCGCTGAAATCTCTGGAGTTTGGGTGCTGCTCTTCAGGGAAAGGTATACAGTTGTATCCTGGGAGGCAATTTTGCTTTAAGGTGAGAGATTTTAGAGCCACCGTCACACTACGGGGCAAATTTTGCTTTAAGGAGAGAGATTTTAATCTCGACTCTGTATAAAGCTTTTGGTTTGTTATCTTTTATTCCTATAATTTCTATTCTTCACAAATATTGTTAGTAATTTTCAGATTTATAAATTTCGAGTTCTAACATGGTATAATAACTTTCCCTTTTCTGTTTGATAAGGGAGTTGAATATAGTGTAGTTGTATGAAAATCCACACTTGTATGATGATCCACACTGTTCATCATTTTTTTATGTCATAAGACACATGCGCACGAAAAATCTAGTCATTTGGAGGCTTCTTACCCATGCATCACATGGTGTCAATTTGTTATTAATATTGAAAGACCTTTCATTTTGCAACTACTTAAATCACATGGTGGCAATTTGTAATAAGTATTGAAAGACCTTTCTTTGCAACTACTTAAAGCATGGATAGAAGATCTCTTGATCATTTGATATTTTATAGGTATGCATATGACACACAAAATTAAAATGAACGGTGTGGATTGTCTATTAAGTCCCCCACCTACTTACCCTCACTCTCTGAGATCTATAAGTATGAAGCTCCCCCCCCCTTCCTCTCTCTCTGACCATATTTGGAAGAGGAAAGGGAGCCTCATACTTGTAGGAGGAAAACTTGCTCATATAGAATAGTTGTACTATATGGTGGGACTTTATAAAGACAATCCATATTGTTTATTAAATTATAATGCATGAAACACATGTATACAAAAAAAAATTAAGTCAATCGGTGGCTTCTTTTTTTTGCATACAATTTGTTATATTATAAAAAATAGTTCATTTTGCGACCAATTAAAGCATGGATAAACGATCTCGAAATAACCTGATATTTTATATGCGTTTATATTTTGAATTAAAGAACAAAGTGAACGATACCGGTCATCCAAAGAGAATCCCCCAAAGTAGTTATAAATATTCTATCGGAGGAAATCACATTCTAAAAGTATGAGGCCCAATTTTCTCTATATTGACTTTGTGATATTGATTTTTGGGGAGGTCACTCTTAGATTTTTGTTTCAGTGGGTGGTGGCTTTGATAGAAGTGAGACCCAATTTACTGTATGGTGATATTGACAAGTTTCTTCTGGAAGATGTGTGTCGGTATGTGCCTTACTATTATAACTCCAGTTGGATCATGTGTTGAGCCTCTAATTGTCTTGAACTTTTATCTACTGGATTTTGACAATTGGTAATTGATGCGGTTCGTTTTTGGGGGTGGCTGTACCAGGTGTGAGTTCTTCTCGATTTGTATTTTGCGAAAGCTTCGGTACGGATGGTACGTCCGACCCTCAGCCGAGGGTACGACTCGGGAGTAGGCAGGGGCGAGGTGGAGATCATATGCTCGGCTAGGATCTCATGTACCTACACTCGGTCTAGAAACACCGGGGTTGGTCCCGGTGGCAGACCCTCCGAAGATCTAGTCAGTCACTGAAGAAGAGTAACAGTAACTAGGGTTTGAGAGGGGAAAGATTGATTACCTTCTATAAGGGGAGAAGGCTTGGTATTTATAGGTAGACCAAATGGGTCTGGATCCGTTTGGGTCGGGTCTGGATCTGGTTGCCCGTGGGCCTGACGTGGCAGAAACCCATGAGGCTTAGGGCTGACCTGGCAGACCTGATGATCAGGGGTGAACGATTTTTAAGGGGATCCTGTGGCCCAAAAGGGGCCACATCATCTGACCCATATCAGGATCCCCCCACTCCTAGAGGGCTGGATAATCCAGCCATGTGGGAGTGGTTTTTGCCTCTGTAGGAAGAGCGGAGTGGTGTGTACAGCAAAGAATGGGATCCGTATCTTCTCAAAGAGGTTAGTGGGGTAGGATGAAAGGGATTCCATCTTGGAGTCACGAGGGGTGCTGGGTGTAGAGGAGTCGGAGCTCGGTTTTCCGAGCGTCGAGGGTCGGTAGGCAAGCCCCCTCACTTGCTGGGGCTGATTTAGGGCTCGCAGTGACATCCGAGCTTCGAGCCCGAGGTCGCTTGGCCGAGCGTCAAGGGTCGGTAGACGAGCCCCCTCACTTGTTCGAAAAGCAAGGGGACGTCGAGAATCGTGGAGTCGGAGCTCTTCTCGCCGAGCGTCGATGGTCGGTAGACAAGCCCCATCACTTGTTGGAAAAGCAAGGGAATATCGAGATCTGAAGAGGAGGAGCTCAGTTTGCCGAGCGTCGATGGTCGGAAGACGAGCCCCCTCACTTGTTGGAAAAGCAAGGGGACGTCGAGATCTAAAGAGGGGGAGCTCAGTTTTTTGAGCCCCCTCACTTGTTGGAAAAGTAAGGGGGCGTCGAGATCTGAAGAGGGGGAGCTCAGTTTGCCGAGCCCCCTCACTTGTTGGAAGAGTAAGGAGGCATCGAGATCTGAAGAGGAGGAAATCGGTTTGCCGAGCGTCGATGGTCGGGAGACGAGCTAAGGGGACATCGAGATCTGAAGAGGGGGTGCTCAGTTTGCCGAGCCCCTTCAATTGTTGGAAAAGTAAGGGGCATCGAGATCTGAAGAGGGGGAGCTCAGTTTGCCGAGCCCCTTCACTTGTTGGAAGAGTAAGGGGGCATCGAGATCTGATGATAAGGAACTCGGTTTGCCGAGCGTCGAGGGTCGAAAGACGAGCCCCCTCACTTGTTGGAAAAGCAAAGGGATTTTAGGAGCTTGTGGTGCCATCCGAGCACCGAGCCTCACGCTGTAGAGAGGAAAATTTGGGGCTCGCGGTGCCATCCGAGCACCGAGCCTCCTTTTGAATAAAGGAGAATTTTGGGCTCGCGGTGCCATCCAAGCGCTGAGCCTCATGCTGTAGAGAGGAAAATTTTGGGGCTCGTTGTGCCATCCGAGTGCCGAGCCTCCTTTTGAATAGAGAAAAATTTTGGGCTCGCGGTGCCATCCGAGCGCCGAGCCTCCTGTCGAATAGAGGAGGATTTTGAGGCTTGCGGTACCATCCGAGCATTGAGCCTCCTGTCGAATAGAGGAGGATTTTGGGGCTTGCGGTACCATCCGAGCGTCGAGCCTCCTGTCGAATAGAGGAGGGTTTGGGGCTCGCGGTACCATCCGAGCGCCGAGCCTCCTTTTGAAAAGATGAAAATTTAGGGCTTGCATTTCCATCTGAGCGCCGAGCCTCCTGCCGAATAGAGGAGGATTTCGGGGCTCGTGCTGCCATCCGAGCATCGAGCCTCCTGTCGGATAGAGGAGTATTTTGAGGCTCGCGGTACCATCTGAGCGTCGAGCGTCCTGTCGAATAGAGGAGGATTTTGGGGCTCGCGGTACCATCCGAGCATCGAGCCTCCTATCGAATAGAGGAGGGTTTTGGGGCTCACGGTACCATTCGAGCGTCGAGCCCCCTGTCGAATAGAGGAGAATTTTGGGGCTCGCGGTACCATCCAAGAGTCGAGCCTCCTGTCGAATAGAGGAGGATTTTGGGGCTCGCGGTACCATCCGTGCACCGAGCCTCACGCTGTAGGGAGGAAAATTTGGGGCTCGCGGTGCCATCCGAGCGCCGAGCCTCCTTTTGAATAGAGGAGAATTTTGGGCTCGCGGTGCCATCCGAGCGCCGAGCCTCCTGCCGAATAGAGGAGGATTTTGGGCCTAGTGGTACCATCCGAGCGTCGAGCCTCCTATCGAATAGAGGAGGATTTTGGGGCTCGCGGTACCATCCGAGAGTCGAGCCTCCTGTCGAATAGAGGATGATTTTGGGGCTCGCAGTACCATCTGAGATTCGAGCCTCCTAACTTGTTGGAAAAGTCTAAGGATTTTGGAGCTTGCGGTACCATCTGAGCGTCGAGCCTCCTATCGAATAGAGGAGGATTTTGGGGCTCGCGGTACCATCCGAGCGTCGAGCCTCCTAACTTGTTGGAAAAGTCTGAGGATTTTGGGGCTCGCGAAACCATCTGAGAGTCGAGCCTCCTGGCGAATAGAGGAGGATTCTGGGGCTCGCGGTACCATCCGAGCATCGAGCCTCCTGACTTATTGGAGAAGTCTGAGGATTTTGGGGCTCGCAGTACCATCCGAGCATCGAGCCTCCTATCGAATAGAGGAGGATTTTGGGGCTCGCGGTACCATCCGAACGTCGAGCCTCCTGACTTGTTGGAGAAGTCTGAGGATTTTGGGGCTCGCAGTACCATCCGAGAGTCGAGCCTCCTGTCGAATAGAGGAGGATTTTGGGGCTCGCGGTATCATCCGAGTGTCGATCCTCCTAACTTGTGGGAAAAGTCTGAGGATTTTGGGGCTCGCGAAACCATCTGAGAGTCGAGCCTCCTGTCGAATAGAGGAGGATTCTGGAGCTTGTGGTACAATCCAAGCATCGAGCCTCCTGACTTGTTGGAGAAGTCTGAGGATTTTGGGGCTCGCGGTACCATCCGACCGTCGAGCCTCCTGTCGAATAGAGGAGGATTTTGGGGCTCGCAGTACAATTCGAGCGTTGAGCCTCCTGACTTGTTGGAAAAGCCTGAGTACTCACTAGTGGCTGGCCATGCGTTCCAAGCCATTTATATTGGCTGAGAGTGCCGAGGGTAAAGGGGTAATTTTGCACCCCATGCTGACGTCACAGGCGCGTGAATCGAAGCGATTTAGATCTTAGTGGCCGTTGGATCTTGATGATCCAACGTGTAGATCTTTTCGCAAAATTCGAGGAGTCTCTTTCTCTGTTACAATTCCCCCCTTCCCCCTCTTTCTCCCCTTCCTTTCCTCACTTGTGTTTTCCAACTTTCAAGAATATGGGTTTTTCTCGTCTGCCATCGACGACCTTTTTCCGGTGATCTTTCCATTCACGCAGTATTTTTAGGTTAGTACTTTTGATTCGTAATGTCGCGCTCTCAGTCTGGCTCCGAGGCAATCTCGTCAAGCCATTCCGAGAAGAAAGCTGAGTCACCTTTGACGTCTTGGTCCCTAGGCGAATATGGAATTAAAAAGGAGGTTCTGTCAGATCCAGTGTCGGATGGCAGGGGAGGAGGTAGTTTTTTTTGTGCAACCTTTGAGATCCCATAGGCCAGAGAAGGAGCCTGTGCATAAGGGCGAGGGCGAGGAGGAAGAGGAGGACCCCGAAGGAGAGGGGGATGTTGAGGACGAGGAGGGCGATGAAGAAGAGCAGGACCCCGAGGGAGGGGGGTTCGTTGAGGACGAGGAGGATGAGGAGGAAGATTCCGAAGGGAAGCAGGGGGAGCCCGATCCGGTTGCCGGGGGAGACGATGCTCGAGGAGATGCGGGGGAAGGTACTGCAGGAGGGGTAGCCGAGGGCCAGGGTGATCTCCCTCCTCTACCACCATTGTCAACCCCATCTCCGGAGAGAAAACTTTGTCCTCATAGGAGGAAGAGGGAGTGGATCCGTCCAGATAGTCCCCCCCCCCCCCCCGTGCCCGATAAATATGGCCCTGGACTGGGGATTGAGTTTTCCCCTGTTACCTTCAAAAATCCCGGGTCGATTAGGATATATCCTGATGATGTTAACGATCTCGTTCCGCTCCCCTCCGTGCCAGGGGACGAGAGTCGGGTGAAGATCGGGATGGACGGTATCCAGTGTGTCCTGAGGGTGGACTACCTGCACATCCTGAGGGTAGCCTACTTTATTCCCAAGGAGTTCGAACTCCTGATTTCGAGCCCCGGTATTCGTCCGACCACCACTCTTGAGCCGGGCAACTGCGTTTTTCCCGAGGATGCCTTCATCTCGGGACTTAGGCTGCCGTTGCACCCCTTCATCAAGAGGGTTTTGAATTGGGTGAAGTTGAGCCCGATGTAGTACGGCCCCAATTTGTGGAAATATTTGGTCTGCTTTATCTTGAAGTTCCAAGAGAAGGGGATCAAGCCGAGGCTTACGTACTTCTGTGCTATCTTGGGGATGATCTCATTAGGTGATGTGGAGGGAATCTTCTATCTTTCACCGCAACCTTACAAGAAGGTGATGCACAACAATCCGGACTTCATCAAAAGATGGATGGAGAAGTACTTCATAGTCCGGAGCGAGAAGCCTTGGAGGATTCCAACCACCTGGAACTTTTTTAAGCCAAACCATAAACCTCTAAACCGCAGCGAGTTGACGGAGAAAGAGTGGGCGAAGGTGGGGAAGATCGTTGGGGGGGCACACCATAGGGTGGTCCCGAGTGACAAAAATGCACCTGGCCCGAGCCGGACTGAGCCCAGCCGACCCTAGTATATTTTTGTTCTGAATTTTTCTATCTTTTTGCCTTCGTGTTAACATTTGCCTCTCTTCTTCCATTTTTGTAGAGATGAAGGCCAAGCAGCTTAACAACAGGCAGGCCTTGTTGGCCGTTACTGCCAAGAGGAGGCCAGAGAAGGAAAAGAAGGCAGAGCAGGAAAAGGCAACTGCCCAAGGTGCAGGGTCCAACAAGGGCCCAGCTTCGGAGGCTGTGGAGCCGTCCCCGAAGAGGGCGAAGAAGCATCACCACACGCCGAGGGCATCCAGGGATGCTGGGGGAAGCTCCGGTAGCAAAAAGACCTCCGAGGTCCCAGAGCAGAGGCTTCCCCCACCTCGGCCCAGTGCCGAGCAGATGGTCGGGCAACAGGGACTGAGGCCGCATGCCACGGATTGGTCGGTTCTCACAGGGGATTCCCTGCTTGAGGGTCCGGTGGCCATAGAGGTGGTCAGGAACATCGCCATGGAGCGAGATCATACGGCTCTGACAGTGCAGACATCTGAGATGGCCTTTATGAGGTGGTCTCAGGCGCAGCTCTCGGTGAGTGCTCGTAGTTTTTCTTTGAGTTTAGACTCTAAAATTTCTTCTAACTTTTTCTTCCTCGGATAGGTAATGCTTCATGGGCAGCACTTTCAGAAGTGCTTGGAGAAGGAGGTCCTCGTTGAGAGGAGGAACGCGGAGAAGTATTTTTGCGAGGTGACCAAGCTGTCGGACGAGCTGAAGGAGGCTCGGAGCATGGAGGCGGTCCACGAGGCCCAGATGGCCTCGATAGCTGATTACCACAAGAAAGAGGTGGATCGTCTCAAGGAGTAGGCCCAGGAAGAAGTTGAGAAGGCACGGAAGGCCATGGAGGAGGCGGAGATCACCATGGCGGATACCCTGATCCTAGCACAGGACGAGGCCTATGATAAGGCTAAGGAGCATTTTTGGTTGATCTATCTGGACAAGAGGGTCGACCACCTCCACTACAACTGGCAGCCAGAGCATTTGCCGACACTCGGTGGCGAGGATATGGGGGACCCTCACCAAGAGGAGGACGAGGGCGACCCTACTGACGAAGAGGTGCCCCCCTCCCCTCCCCTCAAGCATAGTTTAGATTCTCCTTTTTTGATTTTGTAAACGCCTTGCGCGGACTGGCCACCGCCTTTTGTACTACAAAAATTTTGAACTTAATGCAAGATAATTTTTGGGCCGATGCTCCATGACTTGTGCTTTTTTAGTCTCTTTTGTGACTTGTTGTTTTTCCCGTCTTTTTGATAGACGCATGGAATCCTTGGTGTCGACCTTGGCTCCGCCGAGGTTTCTTTGGTTCGAGCTGGGCCAGGGGCTTTGGAGAGTGCTCTGACTCACCACTGTAAACAGGCTCGGGACCGAGCGACCGTGGTGAATTACTTCATGAACAAGTCTAAGGAGCTCAGCTTGGAGGTCGCTCATCTAAAGAAAGCCATAGCCGATCGGGACTGGTGGGCAGTTGAGACGAACTGGTCGATCTCGGAGGCCTCGAGTGGGGGATCGGCTTCAGAGTCTTTTCTTCGTGAGGCCGTTGTTGAGAAAGAGTTGGATATCCGCCGGCTGAAGCTAATGCTAGGCATCGGTCTGATCGAGGGGGCGAGCAATTCCGTTCTAAGACCTTCTCCGACATTTTTCTTGGAGGTGGCCCCGCCTGCCGATGAGGAAAGCTCCATTGCTGGAGCGCTGTCCGCAGTTGGACCGACCGAGCGCACGAGGGGACCGGGAGGAAGCATCAACTTTGAGTTTTAAACCGAGCGATGAGTGATTTGTAAGCTTTTCATTGTGTTTGGGTGGCCATTTCTTGCGCTCCATGAGTAATAAAAAACTTCCGATTACTTTTATTTTGACGATTTGTTAAGTGAGGATTATGGCCAGGCTCGGCCACATAGGAGTTCGCTGCCGAGGCGGAAAAGGCCGTGCCGTAGTCTCTTGCATGCAACGCCTAGTGAGGGGTATTTCGCCTTTCGATAAGCATTAATGGCGACAGTTCTCCTTCCGCCGTTTGGACTTTCCGATGCAATAAATACGATTCTCAGGGGGCTATATAACTCCCATCCACTCATTGTTTTTAATCAGGGCTTGGGATGGACTCATCTGCCATACAATTCGGGTGCCTGCCGAAGGCGGGCGTCCTAGAAGTAGAACTTTGATCCGAGAGTTCCAGATTAGTGGCTCCAGTGCCTCCCGCAAACAATTCGGAGTTTTGGCTCTTGAAAGCCGCAAACCCCGTGTTGCTCACGGATGAGAGGAGGGTCAACCGACGATCCAAAGCTCGGGGCATTTGCCGAAGGTGGGCACCCTAAACCTTAATGAAAATTTTTGAAACGATCCGAAGCTTAGGGCGTAAGGAGGTATGGCTTGAAGGAGCCAAGGCCTTGCCCGAGGGCGACACCGATCCCTTATTTGCACGTCTTGATGGATAGCATGGGTGTGACCAGAGGTCATCGCCGAGCGAATAGGCTGGTAGGCCTGAAAAAGCTCAAGCCATGCTCGAGGCCGATGCCGAGCCCCCATACCTTGAGCTTGAATAGATAGCACGAGCGTAGCCGGCAGTTGCCGTCAAGCGCATAGGTTGATGGTCTTGAAGAAGCCCAAACCATGCTCGGGGCAGATGCCGAGCTCCCATACCATTGAGAAAGCCAATAATAGGCGTACCTGAAGGTCGTGGCCGGGCGTAGCTGAAGGTCGTAGCCGAGCGTAAAGGTCGCGCAGCTTTGAAGAAAGCCAAGGCCTTGCTCGAGGTCGACGCCGAGCCTCCACCCTTGTTCTCGGGTAGATAGCACGGGTGTAGTTGGCGGTTGCCGCCGAGCGCATAAGTTGATGGGCTTGAAAAAGCTCAAATCATGCTCGGGGCAGATGCCGAGGCCCCATACCATTGAGAAAGCCAGTAATGGGCATAGCTGAAGGTCGTCGCCGATCTTTAAGGTCGCGTGGCTTTAAAGAAAGCTAAGGCCTTGCTCGAGGTCGACGTCAAGCCCTCACACTTGTTTCTCGGGTAGATAGCACGGGTGTAGATGGTGGTTGCCGCCGAGCGCATAGATTGATGGTCTTGAAAAAGTCCAAACCAAGCTCGGAGCAGATGCTGAGCCCCCATACCATTGAGAAAGCCAGTAATGGGCGTAGCTGAAGGTCGTCACTGAGCGTAAAGGTCGCATGGCTTTGAAGAAAGCCAAGGCCTTGCTCGAGGTTGACGCCGAGCCCCCACACTTGTTCTTGGGTAGATAACACGGGTGTAGCTGGCAGTTGCCGCCGAGCGCATAGGTTAGTGGGCTTGAAAAACCTCAAACCATGTTCGGGGCAGATACCGAGCCCCCATACCATTGAGAAAGCCAGTAATGGGCATAGCTGAAGGTCGTCGCCGAGCGTAAAGGTCGCGTGGCTCTGAAAAAAGCCAAGGCCTTGCTCGAGGTCGATGCTGAGCCCCCACACTTATTCTCGGGTAGATAGCACGGGTGTAGCTGGCGGTTGCCACCGAGCGCACAGGTTGATGGGCTTGAAAAAGCTCAAACCATGCTTGGGGCAGATGCCGAGCGCCCATACCATTGAGAAAGCCAGTAATGGGCGTAGCTGAAGGTCGTCGCCGAGCATAAAGGTCGCGTGGTTTTGAAGAAAGCCAAGGCCTTGCTTGAGGTCGACGCCGAGCCCCCACACTTGTTCTCGGGTAGATAGCACGGGTGTAGCTGGTGGTTGCCACCGAGCGCACAGGTTGATGGGCTTGAAAAAGCTCAAACCATGCTTGGGGCAGATGCCGAGCGCCCATACCATTGAGAAAGCCAGTAATGGGCATAGCTGAAGGTCGTCGCCGAGCATAAAGGTCGCGTGGTTTTGAAGAAAGCCAAGGCCTTGCTTGAGGTCGACGCCGAGCCCCCACACTTGTTCTCGGGTAGATAGCACGGGTGTAGCTGGTGGTTGCCGCCAAGCGCATAGATTGATGGTCCTGAAAAATCCAAAACCCCTTCTCGGGGCAGATGCCGAGCCCCCATACCATTGAGAAAGCTAGTAATGGGTGTAGCTGAAGGTCGTCACCAAGCGTAAAGGTCGCTTGGCTTTGAAGAAAGCCAAGACCTTGCTCGAGGTCGATGCCGAGCCCCCACACTTGTTCTCGGGTAGATTGCACGGGTGTAGCTGGCAGTTACCGCCGAGCGCATAGATTGATGGTCTTGAAAAAGCCCAAACCATGCTCGGGGCAGATGCCGAGCCCCCATACCTTGGAGGTGACTCTGTCCTTGCACGAGATATCCATCCGGGCGCCGAGCCCCAAGTTTACATGAAGGGGTTTTTTGTGGCTCACGGTTTCTTCCGAGTGCCGAAACCGAAGCTTGTAAGGGAAGCTTTTTGTGGCTCGCGGTTTGTTTCGAGTGCCGAACTCTAAGCTTGTAAGGGAAGCTTTTTGTGTCTCGTGGTTTGTTCCGATTGCCGAGCCCTAAGCTTGTAAGGGAAGCTTTCGTGGCTCACAGTTTCTTCCGAGTGCCGAGCCCTAAGCTTCTAAGGGAAGCTTTCGTGGCTCGCGGTTTGTTCTGAGTGTCGAGCCCTATTCTTGTAAGGAAGGCTTTTTGTGGCTCGCGGTTTCTTCCGAGTGCTGAGCCCTAAGCTTGTAAGGAAAGCTTCCGTGGCTCGCAGTTTCTTCCAAGTGCCGAGCCCTAAGCTTGTAAGGGAAGCTTTCGTGGCTTGCAGTTTCTTCCGAGTGCCGAGCCCAAGACATGTTTTTAATGAGAGCTAACACGAATCCAAAGCGTGTTTTAAGAAAGCTGGCTTAATTACAACATACTTGAACCTTACAAAAACAAGGCACGACGTGCCGATAACATTTTTCATAATTTTACATGGGCTATAATGGCTAGCCCTCCCCTTTTAGGAATTTGATAAGGTGCTCTGCGTTCCAGAGCCTCTTGACAACCTTGCCTTCCGGGTCAGTTAGGCGGTACGTGCCCGGGCGTACGACCTCAGATACCTTGTATGGGCCTTCCCAATTTGGGGCCAATTTCCTCTTCTGGCCGGGGTTCTACCGCAAGCTTCCGGAGGTCGAGATCCCCGAGCTTGATGTCGGTGGGACGCACCTTTTTGTTGTAGAACCTTTCGATCCTCTACTGGTAGGTGTTCCTTCGAATGTCGGACTTCTCCCTGACCTCGTCTATGAGGTCCAGGTCGGCACGCAGCTGTGCCGAGTTGCTTGCTTCATCGAAGGCCATGATCCGGGGCGAAGGGATCCCGATCTCCAAGGGGATGAAGACCTCCACGCCGTATGTTAGATTGAATGGCGACTCTCCCGTGGGGATTCTCTTTGTCGTTCGGTGGGCCCAGAGAATGCTCGGCAGCTCATCGACCCATAACCCCTTGGAAGAGTTATCGAGTCGTTTCTTAAGACCGTCAAGGATTTGGCGGTTCGCATTCTCGGCCTGGCCGTTTGATTGCGGATGGCACACCGAAGAAAAATGCTGTTGGATCCCGAGATCTTCGCAGAACTTTCGAAAATGTTTACCCGTGAATTGAGTCCCATTGTCTGTAATGAGCACCTATGGGATCCCGAACCGGCAGACGATGTGTTTCTAGAAAAATTGTTGGGTATGTTGCTCAGTGATCGTGGCTAGTGGCTCAGCCTCGATCCACTTCGTGAAGTAGTCGATTGCCACTATGAGAAACTTTCATTGGCCCGTTGCCTTTGAAAATGGGCCTACCAGATCCATCCCCCACATAGCAAAGGGGGTCGGACTGGCCAGGGAGAGGAGGTTCGCTTGCGGAGCCCTTTTCACAGGGGAGAACTGTTTACAGGGGCCACACTTCTTGACCAGGGAGAGGGCATCGTAGCAATGTGGGTAGTAGTACCCATGATTCAAAGTCTTTCGCGTGAGCGAGCAGCTTCCTATATGGCACCCGCCAATTCCCTCATGCAGCTCTTGAGAGCGTACTTTGCTTCATCGGGGGTTAGGCAGCAGAGGTAGGGTCTTCCGTCAGTCGTTGTGCATGACCTTTTGAAGAGGGTCTCATTGATCATGGAGAACCTTGCTGAACGGATCCTGACCCGCCTTGCTTCAGCTCAGTCTTCGGGGAGCTCTGCCTTGATTAGAAACTTCTTGATAGGAGTGGTCCAATCGTCAGGATGGGCTCCAGCCTCGATGCAGAGAGTCTCGGGGAGGTCAGTACTCATCTTCAGGAGTACTTTGATCAAGACGGTGCGATCGAGACCCACAAAGGATGAGGACGCTAACTTCGATAGAGCGTCGGCCTGGGCATTCTGCTCCTTGGGGTTCCTTAAGACCGCCAACTCGTCGAAGGACGTCAATAGCTGTTGGACTAGGGCCAGGTACCTGATCATTCGATCGTCATGGGCCTCGTACTCTCCGGTGATCTAGTTGACCACGAGCTAAGAGTCGCTAAAGGCTCTGATCTGTCTGGCACCGGCCTGATGTGCCAGGGTGAGTCTGGCGATCATGGCCTCATACTCAGCCTCGTTGTTAGAGGCCGAAAATTTGAAGTGGAGGCAATATTGAAGGAGGAAATTGTCGGGACCCCGCAGAATGATACCCGCAGCACTCCCCGCTTCGCAGGAGGAACCATCGACGTAAACTTCCCAAGTCTGGTCGGCCTTCTTGCTTTTGGGTTGCTCGGAGATGGTGCATTCTGTGATGAACTCGGCGAGGGCCTACCCTTTGATGGCCATCCTTGGCTGATAGCCGATGTCGTGTTGACTGAGCTCGATCGACCATTTGACCAATCGTCCGGAGCTCTCGGGCTTGTAGAGTACAGCCTTCAAAGCCTGGTCCATGAGCACCTGAATCGAATGCGTCTGAAAATAGGGACGGAGCTTCCGCGCGGCCATGAGAAAGGCATTTTCTACCTTCTCCTTTCTAGAGTATCTGGTCTCGGTGGCGAGCAGAACCTTGCTCACATAGTACAGCGGCTTTTGGACTCCGTCCTCTTCTCGAACGAGGACAACACTGAGCACATTTTCCGAAGCAGAAAGGTAAAGCCAGAGGGGCTCACTTGGTTCAGGGCTTGCTGAGGAGAGGAGGGTTAGCAAGGTACTCTTTCAATTGGGCGAACGTCTCTTGCTGCTGAGTGCCCCATTCAAAGCCTCTGGTTCCGTGCAGAGCTTTGAAGAATGGGAGGGACTTCTCTCCAGACTTGGACAGGAAACAGCCTGATGGCCGCCAGTCTTCCTGTGAGCCTCTAGACTTCTTTGATGTTTCTGAGATGGGCCATGTCTATTATGGCCTGGATTTTCTCGGGGTTCGCCTCAATACCGGTGCTAGCTGACAATGAACCCGAGGAATTTCCCTGAGGAGACGCCGAACACACACTTCGCCGGATTGAGCCTCATGTTGTGGGTCCGAAGGACCCCAAAGGCTTCCTCCAGGTCGGCAACGTGATCCTATCCCTGCTGGCTTTTGACGAGCATATCATCGACGTACACCTCCATGTTGCGACCAATTTGATCATTGAAGACTCGGTTAAGGAGCCTCTGATAAGTGGCACCGGCGTTCTTCAGCCTGAAGGGCATAACCCTAGTAGCAATAAAGATATTGGTCCGTGACGAAAGATGTTTCGGCTATATCAGGATAGAACATTCGGATCTGGTTGTAGCCTGAGAAGGCATCCATGAAAGAAAGGAGCTCGTAACCCGATGTAGCGTCGACAAGAGCATCGATGCTGGGGAAAGGGAACGGATCTTTGGGGCATGCCTTATTGAGGTCAGTAAAGTCTATGCAGATCCTCCAGCTCCCGCTCGCCTTTCTGACCATTACGACGTTCGCCAGCCACTTAGGGTAGCTGACCTCCTGTATGAAACGGGCAGACAAGAGTTTGTCCACCTCTGCTTTTACCTGCCTGTTGCCTCTCCGGGGCAAACTTACATCGCTTTTGGAGGATCGGCTTTGAGCCGGGGATCACGCTGAGTTTGTGCATGATCAGGTCTTCAGAGATCCCGGGCATATCGGAGGGCTTCCAGGCGAAGAGGTCGACATTGCGACGAATACAGTCGATCAAGTCAGATTTGAGGTTGGGAGCCAGGGAGCAGCTTACTCGGAACCACTTCGATTCGTCCCCTATCTCGAACGAGACTTCCTCTAGCTCGTCTGCCCGCTCTAGTTCTGGCAGGCTTCTTTCGGCTGTAGCTCGACGATGTCGAGGGGGAACACACCGCCCCCGATGGCCGTCATATAGCACGACCGTGCCACTTCTTGGTTTCCTCGGACAACTCTGACACCTGACTTGATGGGGAATTTTAGCTTTTGGTGGTAGGCCGAGGGAACTGCCTGGAGGGAGCAGAGCCTGGGATCGCCGAGGATAGCATTGTAGGCTGCCTTGACGTTTACAACCATGAAGTCTATCGACTCGGTCCGTTTGTGAGGGGTCGTATCGACGGTGACGTCTAAGTTCACAATCCCCTCGATCGGCAGCGGTACGCTGGAGAACCCGTGCAGGGTGTACCCGGCTGGCTTCAGCTTATCCCGAGAGAACTTTAGGTTCTCGAATGCCTCCAGGAAGGGAATGTTTACCGAGCTCCCATTGTCCACAAGGATCCGATGGGCCTCGAAGTTCGCCATGCTAAGGCTGATGACGAGCGCATCGCAGTACGGGAGCCGAACTCCCTCCAGGTCTTCCCCAGAGAAGGAGACAGGGAGTTGCTGGACCTGGGGGGAGGGGAGATCCTGGATGGAGTTGACCTCTCGAACGAATGCCTTGCGGGAAGTCCTGGACTCCCCTCCTATGGGCCCTCTATGGACGCAATGCAAGATGGCTTGACCCTCGGGTTCTTCAGGCTCGGGGTTTCGCTCCGGACGCTGTCTGGGTGCTCGAGGAAGAAGGGAAGGCCTCTGATTCCTCGTGTCTCTTTGGTCCCGGGCATCTTCCCGTTTGAACTCCCGGAGGTACCCTCGTTGGATGAGGGCCTCGATCTCGTCCTTCAGGGCACGGAAATGAACGGTGTCGTGCCCGCTGTCTCGGTGGAAGCGGTAGTCGAACCGCTGATCCCTCTTTTTGTTGTTGTGGGTCGATCGAGGAGGGAATTGGACGAGGTCCCTGTCGTCGATCGCTAATAGGATAGTTGATACGTTCTGTGTCAGTGGCATGTACCTCTCGAAGTGTGGGATCGGAGGGATCCTTTTCACGACGGCCCCGTCTTTTGGGACCTTCTTTGCTGGTTCTGCCTCGTCAGCCTTGCGCTTTTCCTTCCCAGGAACTTCTTTTGGGTCTTCCGGATTCAGGGCTTCCTCGGCCCAGATATACTTTTTGACCCGATTGAAGAGGTCGGGAAAATCGATTGGAGGCTTCTTTGCCAGGGAGGCCTTCAGCTAGCTGTGTCGGACGTTGTGCCGGAATGCTGCTGAGGTGACCCTGGGTCGAGGGAGGAGACCGACCTCGCCTCCGTGGTGAACCTTCGGACGAACAGTCGGAGCGACTCTCCTTCCTTTTGTCGGAGCACCAGCAGGGACGCACTCTTCCTCTCGGCCTTCCTGATGGTCACGAAGTGGGCGAGGAAGTTGCCCTCCAGTTGGTCAAAGGAGTAAATGGAGCCGGAGGGGAGCTTAGAGAACCATTTCCGAGTCGGGCCCCGGAGGGTGGCAGGGAAGGCGCGGCACAGGATGGGATCCGATGCGCTGTGAATCATCATGATGATCTTGAAGCTCTCCATGTGATCAGCAGGATCACCCTCGCCATCATAAGTCTCGAACTGTGGTGGGCAAAAATTCCGAGGTATTTCTACCTGCAGGATTGCAGCGGAGAAAGGTGGTCAGGTTGGCCTGTGGCCCTGAGCCGGCCTCGGGCCGCCGTTGCCGAAGTGGTCAAGGTGGTCCTCCATTTCTTGGAGGAGTTTAAGGATGTCGTCGTCATACTCCGACGGGACTGTCGAGTCGTGAGAGGCGCTGGCCTCGACACCCGATCGTGAGTGAGATCGGTGGAGCGTCTTGTTGACGGGGGTCCCCAGGATAGCCTCCATGATCTCTTTTCGGAAGTCTTGGAACTCCTGATGGGTGACTGGAGCTCGCTCGTCCTGGTTGCACTGGGCAGGTGGCCTTTGGCCGATGCGGCTAAGTGCTAGCTCCCGCTCTCGGGGTGGAGGTCTGGGATGGTTCGGGGCCGAGTTAGAAGCGACCCTTCCCCTAGACAGATTTGCCTGTCGATTTTGGATGACCCCGCGTAGGTCAGGTATGACCGAGTGAGAGGTGCCTGACTGGTGTCCGAGGCTAATCCCCTGATTGTTGGATCCATGAGTGTCGGCGGGGATGTCCTGAGGAGGGACGTCCTGGCGATGTGTAGAGGTGACAGCTCTCCTGGTCTTGGGTGCCATGTGAGTTCAGATTGAAGGGATACCATTGATGGCTGGGCTCGGACTGGTGTCCGCACCGTTGGTTCCCACATACGGCGCCAACCTGATGCGGTTTGTTTTTGGGGGGTGGCCACACCAGGGTGAGTTCTTCTCGATTTTTATTTTTGCGGAAGCTTCGATACGGATGGTACGCCAGACCCTCAGCCGAGGGTACGACTCGGGAGTAGGCGGGAGCGAGGTGGAGATCGGGTGGTCGGCTTGGATCTGGAGGCTTGGCTTGGATCTGGAGGCTCGGATCCAATGTTCTCGTGTACCTACACTTGGTCTAGAAATACCGGGGTTAGTCCCGGTGGCAGACCCTCTGACGATCTAGTCAGTCACTGAAGAAGAGTAACAGTAACTAGGGTTTGAGAGTGGAAAGATTGATTACCTTCTATAAGGGGAGAGGGCCTGGTATTTATAGGCAGACCAAACAGGTCTAGATCCGTTTGGGTCGGGTCTGGACCCGGCTGCCCGTGGGCCTGACGTGGCAGAAGCCCATGAGGCTGAGGGCTGACCTGGCAGACTTGATGATCAGGGGTGAACTATTTTTTAGGGGATCCTGTGGTCCAGGAGGGACCACATCATCTGACCCATATCAGTAATCATTATTGTGTACCAAAGTTTTATTGCAGTAAAACACTTGCATGGAACATTGCTAAAAAACTGGTATATGAAAATGTCCTTATGGAGGATTTATCTCAAGTACAAAACATGTTAATGTTTTGAACTGTGGATATTGTGAAAGTGTTTGTTTGGATATTGAACCATGTGCATTCTTTCATAGGAATGGGTTTACTGCAAGTGGGAAGTAATTTGCACTCGTAGTTGCAAGTGTTTATTTTTTTTTTTTTGAGGTAAAAAGGTGGAATAAGGCCACCCTGTTTCATTAATAAGAGGTTAATAAAACAACCCCGGTGTACCGGGAGAAAACAAAAGTACAATGCAGGAAGAAATTGAAAGAAAACAAACATACTCCCCCAACAAACCCTGGGGGGTGGCTCTAACTACCCAAACATCAAGCAACCAAAGAGTACAGTAGGTTGGTACAAAATACAAACTGGCAGAAACTCTGACATGACTGGTGAAGCCAGCCCCTCAGTCCAGCATCGGCCCGAACTCTATCTCCTCATCGTCGAACTCCTCTACCTGGAAAACTCTAGCTATCCTTCCTCTTGCCCTCGTGGCCGCAGCTGTGACCCAAAAAGAGATAAGATGCATAATGTGAGTAAGGTTACCAGAAATACTATTACATGAAGCACGAAAATTAAAATTATTTCTGTCTAGCCATAACACCCATGTTGTTGCCGCAATTGCGATATGCCACGCATCCTTCATTTCTTGGCGAATCGAGGTAAATTTGGGGCCAGTCCACAAATCCTCATATTCGCAGGGGTAGTCACATGTTCCTAAGGCTCGGAGTACCTCCACCATAGTTGCCTTACTTCTTGGGCAGTGAATAAAAAGGTGATTTAGATCTTCCACATGCACGTTGCAGAAACCACAGTTGGTCGCCACCTGTGGTTGTCTTTTGGCAAGGTTTTGCCTAGTGAGGATAGCATTATTGAGCACTAGACATAAGAAAACTCTGACTTTAAGGGGGGTTTTCGCCTTCCACAACACTTGTGCCCAGCTGGGTCTGCATCCTCGAAAGTGGATCCGATGATACAGAGATCTGACCGAGAAAGCTCCCTTACTCTCGAGTCCCCATTGCATCTGATCTGGGCCTTGGGCGCACCTTGCGCCTGCCCTGTGTGATGTGTGCTTGCATGTCAAGCAATTGCTGGCGTAGTACTGGGGTGAGCGTTCCTCAGAACGCCAGTCTCCAACTTCCCCTTTCCAACCCTCGGCAACGGACATATTCGGTCGACTCGACTTCTCATACAGCTCTGGGAACGTGTCCTTCAGGGTATAGGGCACCACACCACCTGTCCCACCAGAATCTGGTGGACCGTCCATTGCCGATTATCGACGTAACTGTTGAATTGAAGGGGCTGCTAGCCTTGGTAATTCCTTTCCAGAGTCGCGAAACTTTAGCCCCTAATCGGAAGCCTAGGCTTCTCGTGCCTTTTCCCCTTAGGTAAGGTTGAATGAAGTCCTGCCAACCTTCCCCAGCTGTTGTGGAATACCTCCCACCACCATTTTCCCAGCAGGGTGAGGTTCATATCTCTGAGGTCGATGATGCCTAGCCCTCCATGCTTCTTCTTCATGCAAGCGATACTCCATTTAATGAGGTGGTAACCTCCCTTATTCTAATCTACCCCCTTCCATAGGAATCGTTTTCGAATCCGGTCAATCCTCTAGATCACCCAATTTGGAAGCTCAAAAAATGATATGTAGTAGATTGGCAGGTTAGACAACACTGAGTTGATGAGTACCACTCTGCCCCCGAGTGACAGCAATTTACCTTTCCAACCAGACAGTCTGTCCTCCACCCTGTCTATAATAGGCAGTCAGTCCGATTTAGTTGATTTCCCTGGTCTGAGTGGTAGCCCTAGGTATTTGATCGGGAACCCATTCGTCATACAGTTCAATATAGAAGCATGTTCCCATGATTCATCATCGGATAGGAAAATTGGAATCAGCGCACTCTTGTGAAAATTAATCCTGAGGCCTGACCAGGCCTCAAAACAGTATAGGGTCCCTTTAAAGCAGACTGTTTCTCGTCTGGACCCATTACCAAAAAGTAGGGTGTCATCTGCGTATTGCAGGATCGTACACCCTTGAGTAGACGTGGTACTGGCCACCGGCGTGATCCAATCTTTTTCCTGGCAATTCTCCAGCATACCCCTCAACACATCCGCTACAATAGTAAAAAAGAGTGGTGATAGTGGGTCCCCTTGTCTAAGTCCCTTCCTACAAGGGAACGGCTGCCCCGGCCATTCATTCACTGATATTGCCGTTTTGCTAGTCTGCAAGCACTGTCTGATCCAGCAGATCCATTTATTCCCGAAGCCCCTTCCCTTGAGAGCTTCCAGCAAGCACTCCCAATCGACCGAGTCATAAGCTTTCTCAAAGTCCAGCTTTAAGAGGAAGTTCTTAGAGTTGGTCGTATGACAGCGGTGGATAACTTGTTCTGCCGTGGCCACACAATCTAGAATATTTCTGCCCTTAATAAAGCCTGATTGAGATTTGTTGATTAGGCTGTCCATAATACTCCCCAGGTGGATAGCTAGGATTTTTGTAATAATCTTTACCGAGCAATTTATGAGGCTGATCGGTCTAAAATCGCCCACTTTCGTCGACTCCTCCCGTTTGGGTATCAGGACGACTTCCGCAAAATTAAACATACCCAATCTGAGATTGTTGTTAAAAAAGTCATCCAACAGTGCCATATAGTCCTCTTTAATTTCTTCCAAGAAAATTTGGAAGAACATCATTGGGAAGCTGTCTGGCCCTGGCGACTTGTCGGCTCCCATGATACTGATAGCCTTGTTAACTTCCTCCTCCAAGAAAGGAGACTCAAGGCAGGCTAACGAAGGCAATGACTCGATCTGGTAAGTCTGCCAGAAATCATTCCTGAGTGGGACCCGGAAGTCATTCTTCTTCCCCAAGAGGTCCTTGTAGTATCCTTGGAAGGTTGTGGAAATCACTTGTTCGTCTTGCACTGTCCCCGAGCTTGTTTCTAAGGATAAAATAAGATTGGACCTGCGTCTTGCACTTGCCACTCGATGGAAGTAAGCCGTGTTCGCGTCTCCCTCTTTGAGCTACGAAATTCTTGACCTTTGTTGCCATTTGATTTCTTCCAGCTTATAGAGATTGGCGATGTTCTCTCGGAGCTCGAGAAGTCTGTTTCTTTCCTCATGTGACAGGACTCTCGTTTCCTCCACTCTTTCTAGTTCATCAATTCCTTCCAAAAAGGAATTTTTGCGCGCCAGATGGTCGAGAACCTAGATCGATTCCATTTACATAGGCACTTTCTTAATCTACAATTTTTTTCACACCATCGGCCTGCAGCATTTGTGCCAGTCACCAGGAGTGCCTAGTTTTTCATCACCAAGTGGTGAAACCCCTGAATCTCAAGCCAGGCCTTCTCAAATCTGAATTTTCTATGCCTTTGGGCTCCCTGTACCCCAGTGTCAAGAAGGATTGGAGTATGATCTGATGTGGGTCTAGGGATCGATCTAGCAGTTGCTAGGGGAAACTGAGCCTCCCAATCCATCGATACAAGTATCCTGTCCAGTTTTCCCATAATCGGAGCAGACGGCATGTTAGACCACGTAAATAGTCTATTGTTAATAGGGATATCTATCAGTTCTAGGTCCGTGATCACCCTATTGAACTCTGCTCTGTGCCTGTCGCTGGAACCTCTTTCCTTGTGTTCGAAAGCAAATCGGGTAATATTGAAGTCCCCCCCGACAATCCAGGCCCCCGGCCAACGAAGTCGAATATTGACCAGCTCTTGCCAAAAGGCATCACGCTTTGTTGCCACATTCGACCCATAAACGACAGTGATAGTATGCATATACTTATCAGATCATCGTTCCAGCCATGTAGTCAGGGAGAATGTACCACTATAAACCTCGGAACAAGTGAGCAGGTCTGTGTTGAAGACAATGGCAATTCCCCTCGAGGCTCCCGCGGATGGGCGTAAAACCCATTCCTTGATTATGTTCCCCCCTATTCTCTTGAGTTTGGACCCGTGAATAAGTTTGGTCTCCTGAAGCCCAACCACTTCCGCCTTGGACTTAGTGATAACGTCCCTTAACATATCTCTTTTACCTTTATCCCCCAGCCCCCGGACATTCCAGAATAGTGTATTCATTGGGGAACCATATCCGAGATGACCGTGTGTAAGGGACTCGGGCGGGTTTCGCCCTCAGAGACTGTTATCCCCCTAGAGTTGGTTCCTAGTTCCTTATGAGCACTAGATTTAACCCGCTCAGTTTCCCAACCCCTAATTTTATTGAGAAGTAACACGTTGCGTTCTTTATCACAAACTTCCAAACCACAGGTCTTAGCTAATAGAAAAACTTCAGAGTCTGACATGAAATTTAAAATATTAGCAGGAAAGATTTTTGTACCTCCATCGTCATGTTTAGCTGCCTTGGCGGCCGCTGCTATCTCCAAAAAGTCATCCAAGGACTCCGCATGAGCCCTCTTAGGCGACCGCTGCACCCTAAAACCAACCATCCTGTGAGACGATCCAGTACTGTATCCTGGGGCCGACTCTGGCAAAGTGGACTGAACCATCTCTGGCAAAAACTCCTTTTGTGTATCAGCAATAAATTCTAAGTCCTCTGAGTCCTCGTCTGTAAATGAGAAGTCAACGTCCAGGTTCAGACGCCCTTCTAGGTCCTCCTCACTATCTACATGCTGACTTTGTAATTATAGAGAGGCCTCTCTTATTGTGGACTCCTCATTGAGCCCACAAAACGACGAAGGCGCTTCAAGTGTAGCGGTGCTTCCTTTGGTGGACCCCTCAATGGGCCCACACACCGTTTGCTCGGTCGAGACAGTAGAGGCCTTGCTGTAGGAGCGACAAGAGGCATCTTGGGCCCCTCTATAGGCCCATAAACTCCTATGGGGTTCACACCAACCCCACCCGCATAGGAATATAAACTCTTGTAACTAGCCACACCTCCGCGGTGCACCACACCACTGGACTCAGTTACGCTGCGGTGCAGCACACCACTTGTCACGCTCTTCAAAGCGTCACCTCTGCTGTCGCATACGGTGAGCTCACCCCCCCCCCCCCCACGTGGCGAGTGCGGAGTGGGTGAAACATCGGCATCTGCAGGCTTCTCCTTTACCAATGCTGAAGGCGATAAAGTCGATACTCTCAGCGCCAAAACCCTATCTTCTTTCTCCTTAAAGCTCAGAACGTTCTGGGTTTCTTCTTCTTCGTTGGCTTCTTTCCCATTCTTGGGCTTCCTCAGATCTCGAGCGCCAAACGACCCACTCTTCTCACTTCCCTCTGAGCACGCCTCTCTGTGAGCGAGCAGCACTCCGCTCCTCTCTTTCCCCAAACTGGCCTCTGAGATCTGACACCTTGGTTCCAAAGAAGCCACTTTTTGCCCCTTTGGTGCTATCCACACTTTTTCTACCCACTCTCTTGTAGATTGAGCTTTCTCTTTTGTCTTTTTCGTGGAGTTTGGCTTGTCCCTCACCAGCTCCGAAGCATGCTTGCTGCAACGGGGTTGGTGACTGCCATTTTTGGGGCCTGCAAACCCTGCCTCCCTACCCAGCTCCACAGCCTGCCCTTTTACAGATGCCTGCCGATTTTGACCACTTTGCAGTGCTCGCTTGCCGAATTGGGTAATCTGTTCCTTGCCTTTTACCCGAGAAGCCCTTGATGTAGAGATGTTTACCAGATCTAGGTTTAGGGCAGCTTGGTCGTTGGATCCCTTGGTCTGCTCCTGCAGTCGACCACCAGCATCCCGCCCTGCCCCAAATCTCCCTGATCCCTCAACTGTGGCCTCTTGGCGTGGTTCCAACTCTCTCACCGTCTTGATCACCTCTCTATGGGCCCTCTCCACCTCGTAGGATCCATCTATGGTGAGCTCCCAGGCTGGCGATGTCACTTGTTTGTAGCTTCTACCATCTCTGAAAGAGGCTGGAGGCACTGGGGAAATGATGGATGTGTGGTCAGCCTCGTCGCCTGCACGTTTATCGAGGACAAAGTGTATGAGGTAGGAGTCCTCGTATGAGTATACTTTTGTAAATCTCGGCATTAGAGCGATGTCCCTGCTTCTAATCCGTATTCTTGCAGATACTAATTCCGATCTACGAACCGTCTTCTCGTCGATTTCTTCAATGGTGCCAAAGTTGGAGACCATCTCTTGCAAGGCCTCCTTCTTCCAAAAATGAAGTGGTACGTTGTGAATCCATACCCAGTAGCTATCCCCTTGTGGTCTATCGGCACCGAAGCTCGGCGACCAAGCTTTAAAATCCATTTTGAAATGCCCAAAGTCCACAGAGGCTACTCCGATGATCTCAATCATCTTCTGAGGCGATGGGAAGGAGACCAGAAACATGAGGGGGCCCATTCTCTTGACAACCCAATCCCGATCCGCCTTCATTGGCCACCTCGAGTTCAAAGCTTGGATAATGTGTGCCTCCGAAGGTCTGCCAGCAGTAACTCGTGCCACAGAGCACCACTGTATTAACCAAGCTTCCTCTGACTTTATAGCAGCAAGGCTATTGGCGAGTTTGATGGTCACTGGGTTGTCAGGAGATCGCCCCCGATACACTCGTCTCTCTTCGTCATTGTATGAAGCTATGACTTTTGTGCAATTGTAAGACAAGTGACCCCACATCATACACCGTAGACAGTGCACTTCTTTGGTGCACTCCGTCCAGTAGTGTCCCAACTCACCGCAGTTGAAGCACGACACCGGTTTGCGCTTACCCTTTCTCTGTTGATTTTTGAGTTCCTTTGTTGCTGTTGGTGGGGATTTTGAATTTCTTTTTCTTTTGTAACTGACTTCTTGCCAACTTTCTGCCTCTAGCCCCAATCGGAGGTAGACCCTCAGCCTCCACAGCTCCACCATTTGGACTCCCTCTTTGGGCCTATACAACGGTGGACCTTGAGTGGTCTAGGGTCGGCTTCCTTGGCAGTAGGTGGTGGGGGGGAGCAGGGGGTGAAGTAGGCTGCTGGGGTTGGAGATGTTTGTTGTGTTCCATACGGGGAATGTTAGTTTTTGGCTATAGTTGCCGTGGCCCTGGCACAGTTGGAAATGTTGGGGAGATTGAGCGAACTTGCTCACTATGGATGTGTGGATGCTGGTAAGGGTAGTTGTGACGCTTTCGAGTATCTCTGTGCTGAAGGGAGTAATTGGTTGTATCTCGGTAGCCTCTGTATCTTTCTCTACCATACTTTACCCTGTAATTGTCCCTGTGAAGCCCTTCAGGGTTGTAGTGACGATGTTGAGCATGACGCCGGCCCAACGGGGGGGTTCTTTTACGCCGTAACCGGCCAGTAGGAGGACCCTCTCTTTGGGCCCGTCCTCTCGTCTCCACCTCATCGCCTGGGTGATGATGAATTGAGCCTCCCCCCTCAAGCCTAGGATGTGCATTTCGATGTGCCCGCTTAGGGGAGACGGCATCTCTGAGCCCCGAGGGTTCACCCTCGATGCGATGAGGATGTAGAAACACATTTGGAAGTGGGTCTGAGACCAGTGTTGTAATAGAAGCTGTTGTAGGGATACCTCTTTGAGGTTGAGGCTCAGGGGTATCTGCCATAGTTTGCGGATGAGTTGGGCATCCACTTAGTTCCAATTCCGATAACATATTGGGATGAAGTAAGAAGGTCCGAAGACACAAGAGGAGGGGAGCAAGGTCAGCGAACACCAACAAGCAAGAGGAGAGAAGACGCCGGTAGGAGGAGGAAAGTGTGGATCAAAGGAGAGTAGAGGTGAAAGGGAGGATTAGGAGTTAGAGAGGAGTTGGAGGAAGGCCGGGAAGGTGGTCAGCGAAGACGGTGATGAGTAGGGGGATGGGGGTGGGAGTAGGTAGGAGCTCTTTCATTTTTGCTGCTATACCCATGGGGTTGGATTTGTATTAGTTGCAAGTGTTTATTTCCGAACCTTTCTTGTCTCTTTCACAAACTTCTTTGTTTCTATCATGTCTCCGGCTTCGTGGGTCGATATAATCATATTCAGTATGACCAGACATGTTACTAAAACGAACATGAGTTGGACAAGCTAATTCAGTTGGACATAAATTGTGTCAAAAATGTGTTGGTCATCAAAGATGGCATGTACCCAGACATGAAGGAAGATGTACTTTGAGGGGTCGGTTATCAATGATGTACGTGGATAAAAAACTTGGTCAAGTCTGTTACTCCATTGATAACCTCACTTTGACGGTAAAAGGTAATGATGATGACATGATTAGATTTTGGGTTTCTCTTGTGATTTGTTTGTTTGGATGTACTCAAATGTATATAGATATTTATTAGCTGATGTGGGTAAAAATCACGATTAGTCGGGACCATGTGATTCCCGTACAAATCTTAGAGATCTTAAAGAGGGAATTAGTCCGTTCTACGACAACTACAGGTCCGTAAACACTAATATGGGCCGTCCACCGACCCACCACACAAACTGCAGCCTAATCAGAGAAGGTTAACCAGTTATTTATGGTCGGTAATTAAATTCCCTAATAACCAGGGAGGTAATTAACAGCCCAGATCCTAAGGGATTGATTCAAATCAGTTAAGAAAACTCTCTCAAACGGCTCCTCTGCAGCCCTATAAATACAGATCCCTCTGCACAATTACCAGGTAATCACAATTTCAATTAATTTTTAATTCTGGTTACCGACTTGATCGTCGGAGGGTCTGTCGCCATGACCACCCTCGGTATTTCAGGCTGTCCTTGCAAGTTTTTGGCGAGATGTTGGTCAGCGCAACCGCTACAACCTCCACCAAAATCCAAAAATACTATCCTCTCATCGGATCGGATCAAGGGTTGAGATCTAAGCTTTTCACATAAATACAATAACTCATTATCTATTGCTCCCACACTGAAAAAAGCAGCATAAGATCAACTCCATCTGTGGGAAACCACAAATTCTTTGTCCTAGGAGCCTCCTCCAACCATGGCACTCAGAGCCAAGAAGGCACCAGCCATGGGTTGCCAGGCTGATCCCCCACTTCCTCCTCTGGTGCACCCCTCCCGCAGCAAGGCTGCCACTCAAAGGTCATGACAATGCTCCAAGCATCGACCTGAACCCTCGTTCCCAAAAGGTCGGGGTTGTGCCCCCATGACCTCTTAGCCGACTAAGGGGCTGAACCCTAGGACCTCCAAAATTTCATCAATAACTGACAATAGGATAGCCGCATCGAGAATATTGGCTCTAAGAACGGAGGTCCCCATTTGGAGCACCAGGAAAGCCAAAGGAGTCGCTCCCCCTGTGGTCAGCAGACCCAACGGTCTCCCTCCCATCGCGACCAGAGGCGGAGTGAAGTCCGTCCCCCATTAGGCCCAAGGGCCGAACAAGGTGAAGGAGCCCCGTAACCTGAGCAGAGTTCCAAGACGTTCGAGAAGAAGTCCTCCATTCACCAGGAGCCCAGACGGGATCAGTAGCTGAGCACTCACACCAGGGTCATCGATATCAAGGTGTCCTACGGACCCACTGAATTTGAGGGACGTGAAGATGAGGTTCTTAAATGCCCCAAGTGAATAGATGACTGGCTTGTCCGGATAGGAGAATAGGAGTGGCAGCAAAGCAGGGGGTACCGGCCTGTCCGGCCTCCTTTCTCCTCCCACATTCTCAAAGCGCCGGTCCTCTGAGACTTCAAACCTCCTACCTTCGAGTCGTACAGTGGAGAAACCAACTCGGCGGACCACGTTGAGAGTTTTAAAACTCTCATGATGATCCATAATGACTAGGACGCCATCCATTGTCCGACGTTCCTACCCTCCGGGGCTCAGCAAGGGAATGGTACACCCAGCTCACCCCCCACTCCATCTTCTCATTCGACTAGCTCAAAGAGCGATTCATGAGTCACTTTGTGAAAAGCAGAAGAGTGGAGAAACAAGTGCCTCGCTGTTGGACCTAAAGCAGAAGGAAGTAGAGACACACCATAGCTTTGTCCCAAAGTTCACAGCAGAGGCTCGGTCCATCCCTTTGTTGGATTCCAGAGTAGCGGCCATCGCCTTTAGGCACAACATCAAGCATGACCTTCTGGTGACCTCCCTCGGACTTCACTAACCTTTTCGCCCGGATCGAGAAATACATCCGAGCCGAGGAAGCCCTCTGTCTCGTAGAAAAGCAACCCTCCCTCAAGGGAAAATGCAAGATGGACAACACCAAGGCTCTTAAAAGTCTTAGAAGGATGCCTCAAGGCAGAGACGCTCTCCCCCTGCCCCTTGGTTCAAAAAATTCACCCCCTCACCACCAGTAACTCGGTGGTACTGATGGAGATAGAAGATGAAGGTATCTTCCGCCGCCCTCTGCGAAGGGTTACTCTCGGGAAGAACAGGGATAAGCGGTTATTTTTTTGGTTCCATCGGGACCACGATCATGAGACCTGACGGCTGTCACGCTCTAAAAGACGAGATTGAAGCCCTAATTAGGAGGGGTTACTTGTCTGTTTACCCAGAAAGACAAGAGGAACACTTCTCCTCTGCGAGCCTCAAATAAGCATCCGGAACAAGACTCCGAACCCCAGGAGTTCGAGCTAAGGACCAGCCTCCATTCCATACATGGAGGACCTATGGTGGGGGGACTCAAACTCCACCAGGAAGGCGTTCGTCTGAGAGGTGAACTCAGTCCACAACCACCCTCCTTCCAAAAATTTAGGGTTGTCTATCTCCTTCTCATACAAGGACCTTGAAGGCATCTGCACGCCCCACTATGATGCCTTGATGATCAGCCTCGGCATGGCGTACCACGAGGTTCGACGTGTTCTTGTCGACAACGGCAGTTCGGCTAATATCCTTTTCTTCGAGGCCATTGAAAGCCTCAGTCTCACCTGGGATAAACTAAAATCGACTCACCTGGGATAAACTAAAACTGATCGGACTACACCCTCCACAGATTCTCGGGAGCCTCGGTTCAAATCAAGAGGATCGTTACACTGGATGTGACCACTAGTGAATCTCCAACAGCCCGAACCGAGGTAATGGACTTCATGGTTGTTAACGTCAAAGCCACCAACAAAGCCATCTTCAGGCATCCAAGCCTTGCATCCCTACAGGTCGTCGCCTCGACGTACCGTATGAAGATGAAATTCCCCATGATATTCGGGGTCAGAATTGTTTAGGGCAGTCAGGATGCAGCCCGAGCATGCTATCCCACCACCGTGAGGGGCTCCATCCTTCCTCTGGATGCAGTAGAGCTTCCCTCCGAAAGGAGTTCGATTGGCTCCAAGCTCGTTGATAAGGTAGAGAAGGTCCCTCCTCCCAAGGGGATGAAACCAGGAAATTCCAAGTTAGCAAGATCCTGCCTCCCGAGCTCAAGGAAGATATCATCGCCTTCGACCGAAGAAATCGGGATTTGTTCGCCTAGACAGCCTCGAATATAACAGATATTGCAATATTTGTATGCATAAGCTAAGTGTCGATATGAAGGTGAAACCAATACAATAGAAGCACCGAAAGTTCACCCCGAATAGGCAACAGGCTGGAAAAGAGGAAGTCAATAAACTCTTCACCGCTCGCTTCATACAGGAAGTAAACTACCCGAAGTGGTTGGCGAATGTTGTAATAGTGAAGAAGACGAGCGGCAAGTGGAAGATCTGTATTGATTTCACTGACCTCAATAAGGCATGCCCAAAGGATCGTTTCCCTCTTCCAAGTATCGACGCTCTGATTGATGCTACATCTGGACAGAAACTCCTAAGGTTTATGGATGCTTTCTCTTGGTATAATCAAATCTGAATGTTCCCTCTGGATATCCCAAAGACTTCATTTGTCATCGATTAGGGACTATATTGCTACCGAGTCATGCCATTCGGTCTGAAGAATGCAAGAGCCACCTATCAAAGGCTGGTGAACATGGTCTTCAAAGAGAAGATTGGTCGGAATATAAAAGTATATGTGGAAGACATGCTTGTCAAAAGCTTCGGAAGGGAGGGCCATGTCGAAGACCTCGAGGAAGCCTTCCACGTCCTGACCATTGTTTTAAATTTCGGCCGGTACAGCTGAAATTTTGATCGAAATTTTGTTTCGGCTAGCTTGCCGATATAAAATTACAAATTTTACACTTCATATCATTTTGGATCGAAATGGATAGATTTTGGCCGAAATTTCAGCAATATCAGCTGAAATATTCGCCGAAACAGACATTAATGTTATTGTGAATGTATAACTTTTTCTTTTGTTATACTTTTTGCTTACAAGTCTTTTAATATAGGATCTTAAGCTAAGATAATGCTTTGATTTCATCTCTCTATTGTTTGTGTATATGCAAAGTCAAGTAAGTCTATAAACTATTACATTTTTTCTCATCAATGCAAATTAAATTTAGTTATATACTTATATTACATTCTATTTTATATTGTTGTTAAATTTTGTGAATATATACCATGATTGATTAATGTCATTAGTTACTTTATACAATATTTTATATGATAAATGAAGAACATATAATATATTGTTCAGTAATAAAAAAAAAATGTTTATTGAGTTCCGAAATGAATATCCTAGATGATCACATTTTTTCAATATCTCTGATTCGAGACTAAACACCCCTTGCCGCGACAAGTTCGAAATCCGGGATTTAAAATCTTGGTCCTGACAAAGAATAATATGAGGTTAAACCCATCTAAGTGTGCCTTCGGTGTGTCATTAGGAAAGTTCATCCGCTTCAAGGTTAGCCAAAGGGGACTAGAGGCGAACCCAAAGAAGATTCAGGCTATCCCGATATGACACCTCCACCGAGCATCAAGGAGGTTCAAAGGGTTGGCTAGCGGCCATCGGACGCTTCCTCTCAAAATCTAGAGAGAAGTCACTTCTCTTCTTTAAAGCCCTCTGGGGGCAAAGAACTTTGAGTGGGGGAACCTCAGCAAAAGGCCTTCAACCAACTAAAGGAATACCTCGTCAACCCCCTCTACTAAGCAAACCCAAGCCAGGCGAAGTCCTCTGCCTCTACTTGGCTTCATCCAAGCATACTCTCAGTGCAATTCTAGTTCGAGAAGAAGAAGGGGTTCAGAAACGCATCTACTATATAAGCAAAGTACTCCACGACACCAAGTTCTGGTATGCCAAAATGGAGAAAATTGCTTATGCTTTTGTTATGGCAGCACGAAAGCTTTGCCCTTACTTCTAGGCCTACTTCATCCAAGTCCTTACTGATCAGTCCCGAAAGCAAGTCATTCACAAGCCGAAGAACTCTAGATGACTGAACAAATGGTCGACTGAGCTGAGTCAACATGATATCAGTTACAAGCCGTTGATTGCCATTAAGGGCCAGGCACTAGTCGAGTTCATCAGAGAATGCACTATCATGGAGCCAGCCCAAGTTCAGGAGGAAACACCCACCTTGAATCTTTATGTGGACGATTTCTCCTGTGAAGAATGAAGCAGAGTAGGTGTGATACTGCAGGGCTTAGATGAGTTTGTCTGTTAGTACTCGCTATGCCTAAACTTCTGAGCCTCTAATAACGAGACTGGGCACAATGCGCTAATCACTGAACTACTCTTAGCTTGCAAAGCCGGGGCAAGACGGGTGAGGGTCTTCAGCAATTCTCAACTGGTTGAAAATCAGATCTCCCGAGAGTATGAAGCCCGAGGTGCCCGCATGATTCAGTACCTGGCCTACGTTAAAGGGCTCTTGGCAGACTTTGAAAAGGCCCCTGTCACCCGCATCCCTCCAGAAGATAACCGCCAGGCGGATGCCCTACCCAAGCTAGTGTTATTCTCCTTCGAAGGTCTTGATCGCACCGTTCTTGTAGAAGTCCTTGTCCCGACCAAGTATCGATAAGAAGAATGATGAAGTCCTTTACGTCGGACCTCAGATGCAGTTAGTGACCTAGATTGATCTTATCCTAGATTTTCTTAAGAAAGGGTTCTTACTAAAGGAACCAACAGAAGCACGGAAGGTCCGAGTCAGAGCAGAATGATATGTGCTCATCGAGGGGGTCTTGTTCAAACTATCATACACTATGATCGATGGATGACCCTATTTCTGATGGCTAGCTCCCGAGAAGCCCAATATGTTCTCAAGGAGATGCATGAGGGGGTTGGCAGGTGCCACGTGGGAGCCAGCCAGATCGCTCGCAAGGAAGATCCTAAATAATGGATACTACTGTCCGACTATATTGCAAGATGCTTAGGAACTCGTTCGAGGGGTGGCCCCTGTCAAAGATTCTCCATCAAGCACGCTCCCCAAGCTGAGATCACATCACTGAAGAGTCTGAATCCTTTTGCCATGTGGGGGATAGATTTGGTCGGGCCATTCCCTAAGGCAACTGGTCAACTACACTTCCTCATTGTTGTCATCGACCACTTTACAAAGTGGTCGAGGCCGGACCCTTTGTGCCTTTATAACGGAATATTAAGCTCAACATTTCTTTTGGAAGCACATTGTGTGCAGATTCACGATTCCCTGGATTCTAGTCATTGATAATGGTACTTAGTTTGCCGGCAAAGGATTCCGCAAGTTCTGCACAGACCTAGGGATCCAACACATGTTCTCATCTATCTTTCACCCCTAGTCCAATGGTCAGGCCAAAAACACAAATTTTCGTATTCTGGATGGCCTGAAGAAGCGGTTGGACAAGTCTCCCAAGGGCTTGTGGGTTGAGGAACTTTCAAGCGTACTGTGGTCATACAGAACGACTAGAGGATCCTGACAGGAGAATCGCTGTTTAATCTATCCTTTGGGTCTGAAGTTGTAATACCCCTGGAAGTTGGCATTCTCTCGCTCCGAGTCATGACATTCGACGAGGAGCAGAATTCCGAGGGACTGTGGGGAAACCTAGATCTCTTGGAAGAAGTACGAGAAAAGTCATAAGTGCGGAGAAACTTCTACCAGAATAGGGTAAATCGGTTCAACAATAAGAAGGTTTGACCTTCAAACATTAACGAGGGAGACCTAGTCTTAAGGAAACTCAAAATTTCCGAGCCCAAAAAGAATGTGATGCCGGCTCCAAACTTGGAGGGTCAAGGTCCCCAAAGTAGTGTGCCCTGGGACTTATCGACTTGAAGAATTAGGGGGTAGGGAAATAATGAGGACCTGGAATGCTAAGCATTTAATGAAGTTCAAGGAGGGTGCTTAACGCCATCGGAAAGACTTCAAGAAACCTATGATAATGCCTCCAAGTCACTCTATGTAATAAACGCTCGCCGAAAGGAATCCACTCAAGTTTATTTTTCCAATAGTCAAATAAAAGATCATGAAATTTGCGATTCTTTTCAAAATAATATGCTGATGTTTTGACTCACCTCGGCCTCAGACCTCAAACTGTCATTCGATGCTCTCACAAAATTGGCACAAAATGTCACTTGCAAAGAAGTTCGGATCCTCCTACTGTCTTGGCCCCTGGACCACCTACTGCCTCGGGCCTCGAATTGTTATTCAAGGCACTCTAAAAAGTGGTGCACAATGCTGCTTAAGAAGATGTTAAGATTCTTCTAGGCCTCAGATCTCGGATTGTCATTAAGATACTTTCAAAAGATGGGAGTAAAACTCCACTTGACAAGTGGTTTGGATCCCCCTCTTCCCGCTGGAAAGCTGACCCTCAAATTGTCTTCCGAAACCACGACAAGGGAGACTTCGCTAAAAACCTGCAAACGAAGAAACACATTAAACTCGACAAAAAGATTCTTTCATTAAAAACAAATGGATACATGGGGGTGGTGGCCAGCCCGCCATTAGGCAAAAGTTATAAAAAAAATCTTCTAAGTCTACTACTTAGGCGACGGAGACCCCCTCCGTCCACATCATCGACAACGATGTGTCCGACTTCGGTTTCGATGGCATCCGTGAAGGAGGAATGCTCTTCGTCCGAAGGCCCTTCACCCCACTCCATGTCAAACGAGAAGCCTTCAAGGTCAACACCCTTGTACTTCCATCTGATATCCTTGAGGGCAAGATCATAGCCCGCAACCAGGTCACAGATCAAGCGGTCAATGGCATCATCGTGCTCGCTCACCAACACCTTATCCGCGGCCTCCCAAGCCATCTTAAGCCTCTCCAGGGCCACATTCTCATTTCCCAGCTCCTTCCGAGCCTTCTTTTCCTTCTTCAACTCATCCATAATCTCCTTCACCCTCTGGAAGAGCTCGGTATTTTCGCCACATTTTCTCATTTTTTTTTCCGCCTCGGCACCTTGGGCTCGCCAAGGTGGGTGTTTTCCCTTCTCTTCAGCTCGGCCCCGTTTTGGGGTCGCCCCTCGGACCATGCAATTTATTAGATATTTAGAACTCCTTTGGCCTCGACCCTTGGGCTGCCATGACCAGGGGTAATAAACCTTACTCGAACACCAGCTTCGGAAAGCGCCCGACTGGCCCAAATCCATGTCCATCTCCATGAGTATTCGCCTCAAGATACACTCCGAAGATTCGTCAAAGTCCAGGGATCGCCACTCTTCTGGCTAACAATGCATGTCACCCCCAGCCCCTACCAGGATCATAATAAGTTATGGGAGTTGCCCCCTCAAACAAACACTCCTGTACTACACTTACTGATGGCCAAATACGGTTGGAAGATGCATTCTCTCAATCCCTCACCTCACATTGAAGTCAAGTAGCGATGTCCTCTTGTCGAGTTCATTGCGGAGTATATAAAGTCTGCCTCCCAGGGCTCTGCTTCCCGAGGTCCAGCCCACAATCCAAAAGTAGCTAAACAAATTCAATTCTTATGGATTGGAAAAAAGAATGTTATCTTAGACTCATTTCTTAAAACTACCAGATCCAAGGAGTATAAACATATATAGTGCATACATAAATGAGAAAGTAAAATCAGAAATAGATACTTTAGGATATACAACAAAATTCGTAAAAGATTAAACAGATAAAGTATGCCAAGAGGCTAGACCAACTATAAAATTCTATAGAACATGTAAACAAAGCATTTGTTGTGAAGTAGCAAAACCAAATCATTGGAGATGTAACAATAACTATAATTATATAAAACGACATAAAAACTAAATGCAAAAATATAAATCAAAATACAAAAACTTTTAAGAGAGCAAAAAAAAAACCCTATAAAAAATAATTCAGAAAAATAAATAAAAACAAACAATATCCAAAAAAAATCCAAAGAAATGTAATTGTCATATATGTGGAGAAGTATGACATATATCACCAAACTGTCCTAAGACAATCACAAAAGAAAATGTAAAATACATAGAAGAAATTGAAGAAATGTATAACATAAACTATGAACCCATAGAATATGAAGAAGATTTGTCAGAAATAAGTGAAGATGAAGAAATAATGGTAATGGAAGAAAATAGTGAAAGTATGAGGATGAAATAGAAGAATATGAACTAAATTTAATAATAGAAATAACAGAAATAGGACAATCATTAGAAAGATAAGAAAATAATGAAGATTTAAGAGATAGAATGAGTTTTAACATACAAAAATACGATAAAATGAGAGCAACCAAACTAGACATAAATCCGAAAGAAATATTTAAAATAGTAAAAAAATGCAGGAATTATATTGTCAAAATAGAAAATGGAACTGTAGAATTCTTAGGAACAAGGTTATCGCATGAAAGAATAGAACTACAACCACATATAGCAGAAAAGATAAAGACATTTTCAAATGTTTTAAAAGAAAAAAGAGAAATACAAGCCATAATTGGATTATTAAATCAAACAAGAGAATATATACCAAATTTATCATCAAAAATAATTTGGCTACAACAAAAGCTTAAAAAGTTCAAGAAATGGGAATGAACCATAGAGAATGAAAAAAAAACTTAAAATATTTAAACAATAAACTTCGGAACTAAATAAACTAAGATTACCTATTAAAGAATGTACATGGATAATAAAAATATATGCAAGTGAAGATAATTGGGGAGCAGTATTAAAATTTATTGAGATGGATGAAATAGAAGAAAGACTAATCAGATACACTAGTGGATCGTTCACACAGACACACAAAAATTATCACATAAATGAAAAATAATTATTAGCGATCTTAAAAGTAATAAAAACGTTTCAATTATTCATAATACATACAAAATTTATAGTAAGGAAAGATAATACCCAAGCAAGAATCATGGATAAACAAAATAAAAGATCTAACTATTGCAAATAAAATATTAATAAGATGTCAGATGGAACTAGCACATTATGATTTTACGATAGAAAATATAAAGGAAAAGATATTGTTATAGCGTATTCTCTATCAAGAAACTAACAATTTTGCTTTTGCAGGCCGGAAAATAGAGTCCAGCAAATAGAAAAGGATATTGTTTCCCTCAAGAAAACTGTGGGGCAAATCAAGGGAGCATTTAACAATTTACAATTGCAAATATGCGGGCTTCAGAGTTTATTTTACTACCACATAAATTTAGAACATATTGAGAAAATGAGTGAAGGGAGTAAACCTATAAACCTACAAAATACGAGTGAAATCACAAAAATGGCAAAACAAGAAGCAAACTCCACATTCATACAACCAACTACCTACAAAGAGAGTTTACTTTCAGATCCACCAAAATTTTTCTACAATATATTGAGAAATTATGTCAGACCACTCAGGTCAATCAATTTATCATAACAATTCTCAGTAACATATGAACAAAGCAATTATAATCCCAGGAGCAAATTTAAAGACAATTTGAAGGATGACTTATTCACTGCATATATCATTCGAAGAACTTAACCAGCTACCGAGAAGTATATAAGTCTGCTAAAATCAATTTTGGTCTTCCAAAAGCCTCCAAAATATATGTATGGATATTTTCAGTAATTCCGAAATTCGTTGAAGAAGACGAAGAACTCCCTGCAGAACATATTTGCATAACATATTATAAAGATAGGAATGTATACACAAGTCCATTTTGGAGCAACTAATATCTTTTCATATAAAACTGCGGAATTTGAAAAGCTAATTCCAGAAAGAAGAGTTATGAGATTTAGAACCATGTATTGTGAACTAAAAGATATACAAAATAGAGACAACAACATATGGATCTATGATAGCCCAAATTCACAAAAAATAATGATCTATGGTATAGCAAAAATAAAGCAGCCACAACTAAAGAGAGAAGTCTTGTTGGTACCAAATACTAGACAAAGGGGCCATGATTATGACAGAAGAGATAGGTATCCATTACTGTAGATTGATGCGAACAGAGCTATTGGTGTATGCCCTAGAGGCCAGTTATGTGTTGACATTACTAGTTTACATTGTATCATGATATTTATTTCATATATGAGATATTTCATTTATTGTGTTATTTATTGTGATTAAATGAACATAATAATGTCCTTAGAATAGTAGGTTCAATACCATAGGATATTAAGTGCATTACTTGATTGTCAGATCCTATTGATTGTATTCAACCACTATTCTTAAATGTCCCTAGTCAAGTATTATTGTGAATTATGACAACAATAATACATAGAGACTAATATGTGCGTAGACTGATGACTATATCTCACGGGTCATGGATATGAAATATCAAGTCTTCACATGGGTATATATTAGAGTAATAATGTACTGGACTGACCCACCATGAGAACGCTGCATGGATCGTTACGTGAGTGTCATAAGCGGTTCTCACAGTGACCATGTTGTATGTAGTTCTTTGACTTGAAGTCACTACGGTTTCCTACATAAGAAGTTATATATTTTAATATCGTCGAACGTTGCCTGTAATAAGGTGATTATAAAGTTGACTATTGGATATACTACAAATTATGAGGAAGGATGTGATGTGAGTGACTTAGATAGAATTTGTCCCTCTTACATAACAGGAGCGATATCTATGGGCACTAATCGAGTTAGATCGATTAATGGGTTGGAATGGGTTTATCTGTTTATGAGCTGATCTGCACCTAGAATATTTTTTATTTATCGTTTTAACAGAATTGCTGCCCATGTGGTAAAAGTGGAAATATAGGTTTTATTTAGAGGGACCGCGACATGCATGTTCTGAGTGAATATGAGAAACCCATATGTAATGTGGTTGAACTAATAGATCAAAATGTTGGTTGAACTGATTAATGGGTTGTAACGGGTTTTCGGATTTTGCAAAATGGGAGGAAGAACAGTCAAAAATATGTGGATTAGCCCCATAATTTCATTAGCAATAACAATGTGGAAAAAACGATTACAATACACTCATCTAGCTAAATTGATAGTGTTAAGATTATTGGATGGAAATAATTCTTTATTGATTGATTAAACTGAGTACAATATGTCTCCTATATATAGGAGAGAAGAGAATACTAAATCAATACATTATTCAATGCGGGACTAAACTAATCTATCATCTAACACTCCCTCTCAAACTTAAGTTGGTTCAAGCAACAAGAGTTTGGAATACTGACGATGTTGATATGGAAGAAACAGCAAACTGTGATGCAGAAACAGTGCTTGATGTTGCATGTGATGGAAACTGAGAAGTAGATTGTTGCGGAAGAAACTAGCGGTGGCGAATTGTTGAGATCACACCCTGAACAGTGGCGGGATCTCCATATCCCAATTTGTGATGGGATCTCACCTCTGAACTGAGAAATAGACTAATGGGATCTCACCCCTGACTTGAGACATAGTCGATGATGGGATCTCACCCCTGACTTAAGACATAGTCGATGATGGGATATTATTCCTGAAATAAGAATTGGATGCTGATAACACCCCCTCTCAAACTTATGATCGATCAACCGAAGTAAGTTGACGATATGGATGTAGAAGCACAAGAACATATAAGATTTTTTTATTTTTATTTTTTTAAAAATTTTTTAGGGATCAACTCAACACAACAGCAATCACAAATCCCCTCTTCTCCCAAGACCAAACACAACATCAAGATCCCTCCTCCACAAAACATAAGCATACATGAGCATAGAACCAGGAGGTGGTGGTGTCGGGGTGGGGTCGTCGAAGGGGAGTCCGGACTGGAGGATGCGGCTGATCTTGAGGAGGCGGATGTTGAGGGACTGGACCTCGGGGTCGATGTCTGCCGCGAAGTCCTTCATGAAGTCGGGGAGCTGGATCAGGGGCTTCGACTCGTTGACCTGGGCCCACCGCGACTTTCTCTTCGGGTTCGGGTCCGGCTCTTCCGGCTGCGGGTCGATCCAGACACCAACAACATATTCCTCCTTATTATGCTCTCAGTCACAGCAGCACTAGTCTTACTCCTCATCACAGTGCTTCCTCCTTTACATCCTCGGTCATGCCCGTCACTTCAGTCTTGTCGTCTCCTGCTGATTGTGTAGCGCCCCGAATTTCTAATTTAATATCTTAGAAAATACGTGGCACAATCCCAGCATCAACTTCAAAGTAACATTAAACACAACCAACACCAATAAAATTTTCAACTTTTATTACAACAATCTCTTACATAGCACAGCGGAATTTAAAAACATCTCAATTTACAAACTCTTTCTTTTATTTACAACACAGTCTTTTTACAACACTGCTTTACAAATTTACACAAAACTCTATTAAATCAATTTATCTCAAAACTAATTCAAGCATCCACACCTCCAAACTCTAAGCAACAACCTGCAACACATGAGGCTAGAGATGATTCCTAACCCCCAAAACTAAAGGGGTCAGCCATAAATGGTGTGAGTGACATAAAACAACAAACAACATAAATGAACATTAGTCATGAATCCTTAAACAACATGTAGTAAACATGAACACATAAAATACGATGTAGCAAGGAAAAGTAAACAACAAGTGTAACTAAACTATGTGTCAAATGTAGAAAACAGGAAAAACCACATGCGTAAAACCGAGTCAGGAAAACACAATTTCTATATGCGGACTCTCTAATGCGTACTTGTCGAAGTTTATGCATCCCACTCTACATAGGTTCGGTGCAAGCCCTTAACGTCTTCACTTCATAGGGTTCAATCCCCCGCTATGCAACTAATCCTATCACGATGACTACTACGAGATGAAGATAAACTGTGAGTATTAGCCCATGCCCCGATAATTTCAGAGATAGATCCCACACCACAAGTAATCTACCGTGATAATTCCGGAGATCATCCCACACCGAAAGCAATAACCTCATCCCACGAATACCACGTGTGCGTCGCCTCGACCCCGATAATTCCGGAGATCAATCCCACACCACAAGTAATTACCGTGATAATTCCAGAGATAAATCCCACACCACAAGTAATCTACCGTGATAATTCCGGAGATTTATCCCACACCACAAGTAATCCACCGTGATAATTCCGGAGATTAAATCCCACACCGAAATCCATACTGAGGTACTTGACCCATGATCTCGTTCATCATATCACCACTAGTGTCTGTCCTTATTATTCTTGGGTTACTTAATTACTCAACAAATCTCCTAGAGTTGGTGTACCCTACCGGACTTAACTCAAAACTGAACAACTGAAATGCCTCAACAGGCCTCAACAAAATAACTCAACGCCGATATACTAGGGTCACACGCATCCTCTGGAGACTCAAACTCAATTGTCTAAACCAACTTTCCACCATAAATAGCTCAACTGAATATCTTAAAATCGTATGCTTAACAGAAGACAAAGTATAGACTAAAATATTTGAAGACTAATCATTCGGAAGAACATTCAAGTTTATGAAAACTCATCAGTACCAGTCGACTTATTACTGTAGTAAGTCGACTGTCCAGAGGGGAAAATAACCATGATTTTAAGAAAATAAGTTAAGTAATATAAGTTGACTTATAAAAGCCATAAGTTGACTTACCAGAGAATATAAGTTGACTTATAAAAGTCGTAAGTTGACTTACCAGATCATAAGTTGACTTATAAAAACATAAGTTGACTTACCAGATCATATGTTGACTTATAAAAACATAAGTTGACTTACCAGATCATAAGTTGACTTATAACAACATAAGTCGACTTACCAGAGAGAAATTCCAGAAATCTTTAAGAAAATATTCTAAGTGTTATAAGTCGACTTCCAAAGTCATAAGTCGACTTAAAAGAGAATATAAGTCGACTTAAAAGGTCATAAGTCGACTTACCAGAGAAAAATCTACGATAACTTTGAAAAATAAATCTTAAGTGTACCAGTCGACTAAAAAGGGTCTAAGTCGACTGTCCAGAACGGATTTTCAAGAAAACTAAAGATACAGCAGCTGGGTCGTGCCAGTCGACTGATAGGTCTGCCAGTCGACTGTCGGCCTACAGTCTGCATAGTTTAGGTCTGTACACAATAATCAAATTTGAGTTTTTCTAAAGATTCATTGTTTATGAAAATAATTCGTATTCAGGTAAAAATAACAATCTCAAAGTATCCTCAGATTGGATACATTACTCAAAACAACCCATGTCTCAAAACTCAAGTTCTCATGTTCTAAATTCCTAATTTTTCCATTAGGGTTTCTCAATACTGAATTTCTTTCACAACTCAAAATCAAAATCTGATTTGTAAACACAATATCCAGATGCTCACCCATCCGATCATAACCATACTTAAATCTTAAACATGCTTTCTAGCAATACAATTTTATGAACCAAGATCTACTCAACATTCTTAGATTTCACATACATGGTACAAACAACAACCTTTGCATCGTTCTCATGCAAAATACTAAATAACATACATACCAAATAAACAACACAACAATCGTTCACATAAAACATACATAAAGCAAAACAACATGTCACTCACCTTAAATGAAGAAATCTCTTGACAAGAAGTCCCTTCCTTTGTGAGATCCAAAATCCTCTCCCAAGTTCTCCAATAAAATAATAAAGCTTTATGTTTTTGCAGCAAAAGACGGCTGCGAATTTCCCTTTAAATATCCGGGAAGGAGTTTAGGGTTTTACCCACTTTGCAAAATAATCCCTTCAAAATACAACTTTATATATATAGCTCTATTCTTGGAAATCAGTAAAATTCATTTAAATTAGGATTTAAAAGTAAAATAGAATCCTAAATCTCAACCGGTACTGTTCAAAACGTCCAGAAAGTACATTTTACATTTTAACCCCTAAAAATGACAAATTTGCAGAAAGGTCCTTCTTTTCTCAAAATTTGCAAATAGTTCCAATTAATTTCAGAAAAATCTGGAAAAATACTAAATAAATCCCAAATATTAAATAATGATTTTTCATGTAGAAAACTTGACTTTCAAACTTCTCAAGGAAGTATTTGCACATGTTTTGCACGTGTAAAAAGGTAGATTTTCAGAAAATATTCATAAATTTTCCAAAAATCATTTTAGTCATTTATAAACCTTTAAAAATAATATTTTAAAAAAAATACGGGGTTCTACATCACTCCTTCTTTAGAAGAGTTCTGTCCTCAGAACTACTACTAATGAGTCCAAACCACATACCAACAAAGGGAACAATATCTCATAAATAGAACATAGTCCAAACAATTGCATATGACAACACAATCAAAAATAGAAGGAATACAACTTTACTCAATCATTGGTACAATCATTCAAAGGAATCACAATCACATAAAAGAAGTACACTCATACAAAAAGCTCGGGGAAATCCTTCTACATGCGATCCTCTGGCTCCCAAGTAGCCTCCTCGAACTGCTGATTCCTCCACAACACCTTGACCATAGGTATCACCTTGCTCCTAAGAACTTTCTCCCTACGATCAACGATCTCAACAGGCCGTTCCTTGTAACTCAAGTTCACCTGTAGATCTTCAGGAATCTCTACCAACTGATGATTCTGATCTGGCACATACTTCCTCAACAACGACACATGGAATACATCATGCACCTGTGCCAACTCCTCTGGAAGCTTCAATCTATATGCTGTCTTGCCAATCCGCTCCACGATTCTGTATGGCCCAATATACCTTGGCGCCAACTTGCCTCCCTTACCAAACCTGATTACTCCTTTGGTCGGAGAAACCTTGAGAAAAACTGCATCCCCAACCTCAAACTCCAAGTCCCTTCGTCGAGTATCAGCATAACTCTTCTGCCGACTCTGAGCCTCGACCAATCTCTTGCGAATCAGCTCAATCTGCTCCGATGTCTGCTGCACGATCTCAGGACCATACATCTGCCTCTTGCCAACCTCGTACCAACAAACTGGTGTCTTGCACCTCCGCCCGTACAAGGCCTCATATGGTGCCATCCCAATTCTCGCATGATAACTGTTGTTATAAGCAAACTCAACCAATGCCAAGTATCTCTCCCAACTACCACCGAAATCCATAACACAAGCCCTCAACATGTCTTCCAGCACCCGATTCACCCTCTCCGTCTGACCATCAGTCTGTGGATGAAAAGCAGTACTGAAATCAGTTCTGGTGCCTAAAGCTGCTTGTAGGCTCTTCCAAAACCTTGAAGTGAACCTTGCATCTCTGTCGGATACAATCAACACAGGAACTCCATGAAGTCTCACAATTTCTCCAATGTACAACTCAGCCAATTTCTCCATCGACCAAGTATCTTCATGGCTAGAAAGTGAGCCGACTTAGTCAAACGGTCCACAATAACCCAAATCGAGTCATTGCCCTTCGAACTCCTCGGCAAATCCGTGATGAAATCCATACTGATATTCTCCCATTTCCACTCCGGAATGGGCAACGACTGTAACAAACCTCCAGGTCTCTGATTTTCTGCTTTGATCTGCTGACAAGTCAGACACCTTGCCACGAAATCTGCCACATCCCTCTTCATACCAGACCACCAAAAATGCTGTTTGATGTCCCTGTACATCTTCGTGCCTCCTGGATGAACTAACAACAAGGTACTGTGTGCTTCCTGCAAGATACTATCTCTCAAATCTGCATTATCTGGAACACACAACCTCTCACCCAACCAAAGAATTCCATCTTGGACACGAAACTCTGATAGTCTGCCCTCTGAAACCTATTGCAACATCTTCTGAATCTCTGAATCTGATCTCTGACCTTCCACAATCCTCTCTCTCATGGACGGTTGCAGCCTCAACTGAGCCAAAGATGCTCCTAAACCCTGCAGCACCACCTCGATACCTGCCTGATCGATCTCTGCTGCCAACTCACTTCGAGTAGTGATCAAACTCGATAAACTACTCTTCCTGCTAAGTCCATCAGCTACCACATTCGCCTTACCCGGATGATACTTGATCTCAGGACGAATGTCTTCCAATACCTCCAACCACCTTCTCTGCTGAAGATTAAGATCCTTCTGTTGATAAATGTACTTCAGGCTCTTGTGGTCAGTGTACATGTAAACCTTCTCACCATAAACATAATGCCTCCACTGCTTCAAGGCATAAATGATAGCTGCTAGCTCCAAATCATGCGTCGGAGAATTCTTCTCATGCGAACGCAATTGCCTCGAACCATAAGCAATAACCTTGCCTTCTTGCATCAAGACACAACCCAAACCTCTGAGAGACGCATCACTTAAGATATCATATTCCTTCCCAGCTTGTGGCAAAGCTACTATAGGTGCAGCAGTCAACCTTTCCTTTAACTCAAGGAAACTCTCTTCACACTTATCAGTCCATAAAAATGCCACATTCTTCCGGGTCAAACCTGTCAAAGGAACTGCAATCTGAGAATAACCCTGGATGAATCTCCTGTAGTAACCAGCTAAACCCAAGAAACTTCTGACTTCCTTCACAGACGTTGGCCTGGGCCAATCCTTCACTGCTTCAACTTTCAGAGGATCAGTGGTCACTCCCTCCTTAGAAAGGATATGACCAAGGAAAGCTACCTCAGACTTCCAAAACTCACACTTCGACAACTTGGCATACAAGCTATGCTCCTGCAATTTCTGTAATACCGCTGTCAAGTGCGTAGAATGATCCTCCTCCGACTTCGAATACACCAAGATATCGTCGATGAAAACCACCACGAAGGAGTCAATAAATGGCCTCAAAACCCGATTCATCATATCCATGAAAACTACTGGCGCATTCGTCAACCCGAATGGCATTACCAAAAACTCATAGAGTCCATGACGAGTCCTGAAAGCTGTCTTACTCACATCTTCCTCCTTGACCCGAACCTGATGATTCCCCGATCTCAAATCAATCTTCGAAAACACAGCTGCTCCTCGAAGCCTGTCGAACAAATCATCAATCCGCGGCAGTGGATACTTGTTCTGAATAGTCACCCTATTCAACTCCCGATAGTCAATGACATCCTCATTGACCCATCCTTCTTCTTGACCAACAACACTGGCGCTCCCCACGGAGAAGAACTCGGCCTAATAAGCCCTTTGCTCAATAGCTCCTCAAACTGCTTCTTCACTTCATCTTGCTCTACAGGTGCCATCCTGTATGGAGCCTTGGAAATCGGTGCACTCCCCGGCTGAACATTAATGCAAAACCCCACATCTCTCTGCGACGGTAATCCTGAAAAATCATCCAAGAACACCTTAGGAAAATCTCGGACAACCGGAATGCCCTTGACTTCATCTGAAATAACCATCTTGGATACCATTGCAGCCACCTTCGAAATCTTCTTCTTTCCTTGGAAAGTCACTGCGGGTCCACCTGGTGCTTTCACAACACCTCCTTCTGCTTGCATTCAATTGTGGCATCATATATGGCCATCCAATCAATAACCACGATGACATCCACCCCCAAGACTTGCAGCTCGATCAAATCAATGCCGAACAACCTCCTACCAATCTCGATATCACAGCCCTCATAATATCGATCAGCGATCAATTCTTCACCTGACGGCGTTGCCACCGACAATACCTTGCCTGGAAACAACTTAGGTTCCACACCTAAGATCCTTGCAAAATTTGGCGATACAAAAGTATGCGATGAACCAGTATCAAATAAAACCCTTGCCTTTATTCCATTAATTAAAACAATCCCTGTTACATGAAGAGTGATACTCAATCTTCAATTATTCTCAAATAAAGGTTTTACTTATTACATTGATTAAAATAAAAATCAAAATTCTTGCATACCCTGTATTACATCTTCCGAGTTACCCGCGTCCTCCTCGGTCAATGCAAATACTCGCCCTTGCCTCTGAAATTTGCTTCCACCTGAACCATCCTTCCTCAATTGTGGACAATGGGGCTTAGAATGTCCTGCCTACCCACACTGGGAACAAATCTGCTTTGCCAACTTCGGACACACTGACCTATAATGACCTGCCTCCTTGCAGTAATAACAAGTCACTCCCTGAGTTGCAGGTGCCTTCTGCACCGGATCACTGAACTTGGCTTGTTTTGCTGGGATTCCCTTCCCGCTCTGACCTGATGCTGGCCTCTTGTTCCGGTTCCATGTATCTTGCCTCTTCGGGAACTGGTCCATGTCCTCCTCAGTCATAGCTACTCTCCTGACCAGCTTGTCGAACCTTCTGATGCCCAACGGGATCATCCTCGACCTCAAGTTTGGCCTCAAGCCCTGCTCAAACTTTTTGGCCTTCTTCGCCTCGTCAATGACCAACTCTGGTGCATACCTTGAAAGCTGAGCAAACTTGGTCTCATACTCCCGCACGGTCATGCTATCCTGCTGAAGGTTCAAGAACTCGGTCGCCTTCTTCTCCTGAACATTTAGGGGAAAGAAGCGATCCCTGAACTCCTCCAGAAAAGCTTCCCAAGTCATCGGCTGATCTCCCAAAGTCCTCTTCAGTGATTCTCACCAGACACCAGCGTCCTTTTCCAGCTGCATCGTAGCCAACTTCACCTTGCTGGCTACCGGAGTCTCCGATACCTCGAAAATTGTCTCCATCCTCCTAATCCAATCATCAGCTACGGTTGGATCAGATTGCCCCTCAAAAACTGGCGGCCTCATCCTCTTGAAGGACTCGATCTGCTTGATAGGATCGGCGTTAACCAATTCCTGTCCAGCTCCATGATTTTGCTGCTGATTCTGCTGTTGATTCTGACTTTGTGCCAAATTAAATGCCATTAGCGCATTCAGAGTCTGATACACCTTGACGAATTCAGCCTCAAGATCAATTCCAGTTCCTCGAGAACTACCAGATCCATCCTCATAGTTACCACCATTTCTGGGCCTGGGTACAACCATACTGAACACTGCAAAATGAGGGAAAAGTTAGAGCATCACACACATTCAAACTCACATCCATATCCTTTGGCAAAACTTCAATTGTATCCCAAAGGAAAAACATCATGCTCAGTTCTATGTGATACTCACTCTTTAATGTCCATACCTAGGTACTCACACTCTAGTGTCCACACCTAGGTTATTTTTATGCCATGTTTATTATTACTATTGAAGCATGCTCTGATACCAATCTCTGTAGCGCCCCGAAATTCTAATATAATATCTTAGAAAATACGTGGCACAATCCCAGCATCAACTTCAAAGTAACATTAAACACAACCAACACCAATAAAATTTTTAACTTTTATTACAACAATCTCTTACATAGCACAGCGGAATTTAAAAACATCTCAATTTACAAACTCTTTCTTTTATTTACAGCACAGTCTTTTTACAACACTGCTTTACAAATTTACACAAAACTCTATTAAATCAATTTATCTCAAAACTAACTCAAGCATCCACACCTCCAAACTCTAAGCAATAACCTGCAACACATGAGGCTAGAGATGATCCCTAACCCCCAAAACTAAAGGGGTCAGCCATAAATGGTGTGAGTGACATAAAACAACAAACAACATAAATGAACATTAGTCATGAATCCTTAAACAACACGTAGTAAACATGAATACATAAAATACGATGTAGCAAGGAAAAGTAAACAACAAGTGTAACTAAACTATGTGTCAAATGTAGAAAACAGGAAAAACCACGTGCATAAAATCGAGTCAGGAAAACACAATTTCTATATGCGGACTCTCTAATGCGTACTTGTCGAAGTCTATGCATCCCACTCTACATAGATTCGGTGCAAGCCCTTAACGTCTTCACTTCATAGGGTTCAATCCCCCGCTATGCAACTAATCCTATCACGATGACTACTACGAGATAAAGATAAACTGTGAGTATTAGCCCATGCCCCGATAATTTCGGAGATAGATCCCACACCACAAGTAATCTACCGTGATAATTCCGGAGATCATCCCACACCGAAAGCAATAACCTCATCCCACGAATACCACGTGTGCGTCGCCTTGACCCCGATAATTTCGGAGATCAATCCCACACCACAAGTAATTACCGTGATAATTCCGGAGATAAATCCCACACCACAAGTAATCTACCGTGATAATTCCGGAGATATATCCCATACCACAAGTAATCTACCGTGATAATTCCAGAGATTAAATCCCACACCGAAAGCCATACTGAGGTACTTGACCCATGATCTCGTTCATCATATCACCACTAGTGCCTGTCCTTATTATTCTTGGGTTACTTAATTACTCAACGAATCTCCTAGAGTTGGTGTACCCTACCAGACTTAACTCAAAACTGAACAACTGAAATACCTCAACAGGCCTCAACAAAATAACTCAATGCCGGTATACTAGGGTCACACGCATCCTCTAGAGACTCAAACTCAAATGTCTAAACCAACTTTCCACCATAAATAGCTCAACTGAATATCTTAAAATCGTATGCTTAACAGAAGACAAAGTATAGACTAAAATATTTGAAGACTAATCATTCGGAAGAACATTCAAGTTTATGAAAACTCATCAGTACCAGTCGACTTATTACTGTAGTAAGTCGACTGTCCAGAGGGAAAAATATCCATGATTTTAAGAAAATAAGTTAAGTAATATAAGTTGACTTATAAAAGCCATAAGTTGACTTACCAGAGAATATAAGTTGACTTATAAAAGTCGTAAGTTGACTTACCAGATCATAAGTTGACTTATAAAAACATAAGTTGACTTACCAGATCATATGTTGACTTATAAAAATATAAGTTGACTTACCAGATCATATGTTGACTTATAAAAATATAAGTTGACTTACCAGATCATAAGTTGACTTATAACAACATAAGTCGACTTACCAGAGAGAAATTCCAGAAATCTTTAAGAAAATATTCTAAGTGTTATAAGTCGACTTCCAAAGTCATAAGTCGACTTAAAAGAGAATATAAGTCGACTTAAAAGGTCATAAGTCGACTTACCAGAGAAAAATCTACGATAATTTTGAAAAATAAATCCTAAGTGTACCAGTCGACTGAAAAGGGTCTAAGCCGACTGTCCAGAACGGATTTTCAAGAAAACTAAAGATACAGCAGCTGGGTCGCCTGTCGACTGATAGGTCTGCCAGTCGACTGTCGGCCTACAGTCTGCATAGTTTAGGTCTGTACACAATAATCAAATTTGAGTTTTTCTAAAGATTCATTGTTTATGAAAATAATTCGTATTCAGGTAAAAATGACAATCTCAAAGTATCCTCAGATTGGATACATTACTCAAAACAACCCATGTCTCAAAACTCAAGTTCTCATGTTCTAAATTCCTAATTTTTCCATTAGGGTTTCTCAATACTGAATTTCTTTCACAACTCAAAACCAAAATCTGATTTGTAAACACAAGATCCAGATGCTCACCCATCCGATCATAACCATACTCAAATCTTAAACATGCTTTCTAGCAATACAATTTTATGAACCAAGATCTACTCAACATTCTTAGATTTCACATACATGGTACAAACAACAACCTTTGCATCGTTCTCATGCAAAATACTAAATAACATACATACCAAACAAACAACACAACAATCGTTCACATAAAACATACATAAAGCAAAACAACATGTCACTCACCTTAAATGAAGAAATCTCTTGACAAGAAGTCCCTTCCTTTGTGAGGTCCAAAATCCTCTCCCAAGTTCTCCAATAAAATAATAAAGCTTTATGTTTTTGCAGCAAAAGACGGCTGCGAATTTCCCTTTAAATATCCGGGAAGGAGTTTAGGGTTTTACCCACTTTGCAAAATAATCCCTTCAAAATAGAACTTTATATATACAGCTCTATTCTTGGAAATCAATAAAATTCATTTAAATTAGGATTTAAAAGTAAAATAGAATCCTAAATCTCAACAGGTACTGTTCAAAATGTCTAGAAAGTACATTTTACATTTTAACCCCTAAAAATGACAAATTTGTAAAAAAGTCCTTCTTTTCTTAAAATTTGCAAATAGTTCCAATTAATTTCAGAAAAATCTGGAAAAATACTAAATAAATCCCAAATATTAAATAATGATTTTTCATCAAGAAAAATTGACTTTCAAACTTCTCAAGGAAGTATTTGCACGTGTTTTGCACATGTAAAAAGGTAGATTTTCAGAAAATATTCATAAATTTTCCAAAAATCATTTTAGTCATTTATAAACCTTTAAAAATAATATTTTAAAAAAAAAATACGGGGTTTTGCAGATTGGGCTATTCTTCACAATGCCTCACTCAGCTGGAACTACAGCTCATGGTTCAGTCTATCAATGCTGTATCCTCTGCTCCTGCCTTATCTTCCACTCCCGGTATGAATTCGTTCTGGATTTTAGATTCTGGTGCATTACATCATCTCACTAGTAATCAGACACTGTTCACCACCTGCACTACACTTCCCTCTCACGCTCCATATCTACACACAGCTGATGGCTCACCACTTCTCGTTACACATTCAGGGGCAATTAGTTCTCCCACTCTCACATTACCATATGTTCTTTATGCTCCTTATTTATTCATAAACCTTATTTCTATTAGTGTGTTATACGATAGTAGTCTTGTTGTCACTTTTGACTCTTCCGGTTGTTCTATTACTGATTCATACACCGGAAAGGAGTTTGGGTGTGCTACTCATCAGGGTCATATATATCATCTAGATTTCCTTCATGCACATCACTCTACTTCTAGTTTTTTCGGAGTTGTTTCTTCTGATGCTGATCTGGAGCACAGACGATTAGGTCATACTAGTGTGTCTCGTCTCCAGACTTTAGCTCGTAGTGGTGCCCTTGGTTCTCTTACTTTTAAACATTTATCTGATTGTCAGGGTTGTTATTTGGCCAAACACGTTGCCCTACCCATTAGTCACAAAAAAACTTCTGAAACCACTCATCCTTTTCAACTTGTTCATTCTGACATATGGGGACCCTCTTCCGTACCTTCGTGGAAAGGCTATCTCTATTATGTTGCCTTCATCGATGACTTCACTATACATACATGGATTTCTCTTATGCGTCAGCGATCTGAAATACCTGATATTTACCGGTTCTTTACAACTATGACTCACACTCAATTCGGTGTTCGCATTAAAAATTTCCGATCGGATGGTGCACGTGAGTACACTTCCACCACTATGAGATCGATCCTTCAGTCTCACGGCACCATTTTTCAGCAATCATGCCCTCACACACATGAACAAAATGGTGTAGCTGAACGCAAGCATCGTCACATCCTTGAGACGGCTAGCGCTCTTTTACTCTCCTCTTCCACTCCTCGTTCTTTCTGGGCTGAAGCTATCATGACCTCTGTTAGTCTCATCAACATTACTCCCTCGTCTGCCCTAGCTGGTACGATGCCTTATGAGGCTCTTTATCATTCATCTCTCAACTACAGTATGCTCCGTACCTTTGGGTACACCTGTTACGTCCTTCTCCATCCTACTGAGCGCATGAAGCTCTCCGCTCGTGCTGCTAAGTGCGTTCACCTCGGTCTCAGTCCTGAACACAAAGATTATCGTTATTTTGATCCATCAGTGGGTCGTGTCTGTATTTCTCGACATGTATCCTTTGTGGAAGACTCCCCTTACTACCTGACTCCCCCCGAAGATACTAGATTTTTCGATTCCCCAGTTGTTGCTAGCCCCCCAACTTTATCTTCCTGCATTCCTTTTGATCCCACTCCTCTGGCTCCATTCACACCTGTTGTTCCCCCTACCGAAACACCACATGCATCCCCACATCAGCCAGCACCCATCCCACCTACTTCCCTACCGATACTTGCACCTACTCCACCGTCCTCCCCCCCTCACCCTGTCAGTCCACCACCTCTTTGTCAGTCTACTCGTTCCACTTCTGGTATTCCTCCGGCACGTTATACACTTGATGCGACTGGTCCCGCTGACCAGTTTGGTTTTGCCATCCTAGCTTCTTACTCACCACAGTTTCATGCATATCTCATGGCTATACACTCTACGCGTAAGCCCAGAACCTATCAAGATGCAATTCAATATCCTAAATGGAGGAAAGCTATTGCAGTGGAATTCAGTGCATTTGATCAGACTGGCACTTGGGATGTTGTTCCTCTGCCGGAGGGCGTTCAGCATATTAGCTGCAAGTGGATCTTCAAGGTCAAATATCAACCTGATGGATCTATTGAGCGGCACAAGGCTCGTCTAGTAGCCCAAGGATTTACTCAGGAGCATGGCATTGATTATGATGAGACATTTGCTCCCGTTGCACAGATGACTACTGTTTGCACTCTTCTTGCTGTTGCAACCATCCACCAATAGCTGTTATACTAGATGGACGTGAAGAATGCTTTTCTTCATGGTACCTTATCTGAGTTTGTTTATATGGATCCTCCTTCTGGCCTCCCTACTCCTCCTCGTCATGTTTGCCGATTGCGTCAGGCTATATATGGTTTGAAGCAGGCCACTCGAGCCTGGTATGAGTATTTTTGCCTTGTCATCACCAAGGCTGGTTTTAGTCAGAGTTCTCAGGACCACTCTATGTTTATGCGGTCATCACCACAGGGGAGGGTAATTCTAATACTCTATGTTGATGATATGATCATTACTGGGGATGACTCTGTGGGCATTACATCCACCTAGAAATACCTTCATCAGCAGTTCCATATGAAAGACCTTGGCAAACTACGTTATTTTCTGGGCCTAGAGATTGCTCATGGATCTCGGGGGATACTCATTTCTCAACAGAAATACACATTAGATATTATCTCCACTGCATGCCTTTCTGACAGTAGATCAGCCGATACACCCTTAGAGCTTCATGTGAAGCTTCGTCCCACTGATGGTGAGCTCCTTCCTGATCCCACTAGATACAGACAGATTATTGGACAGTTTATCTACTTATGCATGACCAGACCCGATATTGCTCACGCAGTCAGTGTTGTCAATCAGTTTGTTTCTGCTCCTACATTAGTTTACAATGGTGCTCTTCTTCGGATTCTTAGATATCTTCGGGACACTATTACTCGCTCATTATTCATACCTACTACATCCAAATTAGTTCTGAGTGCATATTCTGATTCAGATTGGGTAGGTGATCCTACTACCAGACAGTTTACCACCAGTTTCTGTCTATTTCTTGGTGATTCACTGATCTCATGGCGAAGTAAGAAACAGGCAGTTGTTGCATGTTCTTCGACTGAAGCTGAGTACAGAGCAATGGCAGCTACTACTAGAGAGATTGTTCATATTTGTTGGCTGCTATCATATATGGGTGTCACTCTTACAGGAGCTACTCCTCTTCATTGTGATAACCAGAGTGCATTGCACATTGCAAGCAACCCGACCTTTCATGAGCAAACGAAGAATATAGAGATTAATTGTCATTATGTTCATGAGCGCTTTGAGGCAGGGACCATTTCTCTCTATTCTGTTACATCTTCCCAGCAGACTACTGACTTCTTCACCAAATCCCATACCATTCAGAGATTTAGATACTTCGTAGGCAAACTCACACTGTTTGACCCATCTGAGTTTGAGTGGGGGTGTTAGATATTATTATAGTCCCATATTAGTTGTAGAGTTATTTTGATATTTGTTCTCCTCATATATGTGGGTGGTATTGTACTTGGTTAAACTAAATTCAATATTCAGTATTGTTTTCATATGCCTCCCGGTGCGACCCGCAAAGTCCTTCATGAAGTCAGAGAGCTGGATCAGGGGCTTCGGCTCGTTGTCCTGGGCCCACCGCAACTTTCTCTTCGGGTTTGGGTCCGGCTCTTCCGGCTGCGGGTCGCACCGGCTCTGCCGCCGCCGCCGGTTGCTGGTGTTGTTGGAAGCAGCGGTATCATCCTCGCCGCTTTTGGTGCCATTTTGGGGTTGGGGTGGATCTAGGACTTCTAGGGTTTGGGGGATCGGGGGATCTAGGGTTTCTAGGGTTTGGGATTGAGCTAGAATTTCTTCCATTAGATTCGAGAGAGAGAGATAGAGAGAGAAAGAGAGGGAGAAGAAGATGAGGAGGAGAGAGAGAAAGAGGAAAGAGAAGAGGATCTGGAGAGAGGGTTTTGGGGTTGGATTCGAAGAACAAAGGAGAGGGAAAGAAAGATGACTGCTGAGTTTTAGATCTTGTTGTTCAATGACGGCTAGGCTTTTTGGAGATTTAATTGGTAGAGGAAGAGGGATGACAACTAGGGTTTTTGGAGATTTGATTGGGAGAAGGAGATTAGGGTTAGCCTGGGTTCAAAATTGAACGGGGAGAGAGAAAGTTGGAGGAGAGAGAAAAAGGATCTTGTTGTTTGATGGCGGCTAGGGTTTTGGAGATTTAGGGTTTTGGGGGAGATTAGGGTTTTGATCAAAAATCGGGAGAGGAAAAAAAAATCGGAGGTGGAGTGATTCCGATGAAGACGAGAACCACTCCACCTCGACGACGAGGATAAAATTAGTATACGCCTTATAGGACGATAGGCTCTGATACCATGTTAAGATTATTGGATGGAAATAATTCTTTATTGATTGATTAAACTGAGTACAATATGTCTCTTATATATAGGAGAGAAGAGAATACTAAATCAATATATTATTCAATTTGGGACTAAACTAATCTATCATCTAACAGATAGATCAAAGTTTTAGTTGTGTTGATTAATCGGTTGTAGTTTATGGGCTAGTTTGCGCTTTTCTACATTATTTTCGGTCTATGAGTGTAACCAAATTGTTGCATGTGAAGTAAAAGTGGAAATATAGGTTTTATATAGAGGGACCACTGCATGTTTTGAGTGTTCTTTTCTGCAAATTTTTGGAGGTTATTTTTGCAAACTATAAGATCAAGAGTTAGGTCCTCAACTGCCCTAAAATGCAAGCATTATGTGTTTTATCTTTTAGACTTTTAGGTTCTATTGGCTTTCAGAGTCCAATTGTTTAGCTAAAAGGGAGAAAGAAGAATTGTGTAATTTTTCAATAAATTGTTGTACACATGTAAGCTCGCTTATTAACATATTATAGTCACTAGATTATTGACACATTCTTATATTTTAATTACATTACTCATTGGAATTTGGAAGACTGTTTATTGTCTGAGACTTACTAATATTACTTTTAAATGCCACATGCATTATGTTAATCGATTAGAATCATACAAACTCTTATCCCATTATCTATTAGAATAGATGTCAGTTATATTCTTCTGATGCCACAAAGTATACATTGTATCTATATTGTGACTGAGTGTGTGTCAGTTGTAATTTATCGTGGAAATCTTTTTTTTTTCCCCCACCTTATTTCTATGGTGTATGGGCATATTTTAGAATCAATTTAATGCCTTTACAAAAGGTTGAAGAAGTTGGAACCTCTTGGGGTGATGGTTTGTTGATTTATTTATGTTTATTATTGAACGTGCACTAGTTCTGTTGGAGTAACTTAGTTATTTTTCCTTTTTGGGTTCTCTCTTAAGCTCTGATTTGCCTTTAGCATGCATACGTCAATCCTAGTTATCTATAAGTGAGTACATAATATTAATTTTTAAGTTTATTTTCTTTCTGAAAACTATCACTGGTGTAAAGTTCATAATACTTCATTGTAATTTTGAGCTCTACGTATTGTATTCCTCATTATTCTGTACTTTATGTTTGGTTTTTAGTGGGATCTTTTTAACTAAATGTGAATTTGTGTCATTTCTATTTTATGACTAACAATTTGTTTATTGTAGAGTGCTGTAAATATGAGAAATGCTGGGATGGAAAGCACTGCGGAGTTGTTGGAGAAACAACTAGCAACCGAGATATCAAATATGACTCTAGAGGAAGCTGTGGCATTAGCCCGTGCTTTCAGTCACTACCTCAACCTCATGGGAATTGCTGAAACCCATCATAGGTGCTTTCAGACTCTAGAGGAAGCTGTGGCATTAGCCCGTGCTTTCAGTCACTACCTCAACCTCACGGGAATTGCTGAAACCCATCATAGGTGCTTTAATTTCTATATTGGCATGCTTTAGAAATTAGAATGTATTTGATTTAATCAGTTTTTCATCGATTTTTTTCCCACGAAATAGCAAGAAATGATTTACTGTTGTTAAAAGATTTCGTAAAAAGATTCGAAAAGATTAATTATTTCGGAGTACATAACTTATCTCTTCTTTTTTCTCAATGTTTGCTAAATTCAGAGTTCGCAAAGCACGGAATGTCATGCATTTATCCAAATCATGTGAAGCATTTTCAGTAAGCTGGTACATAGTGGAGTTCCCCTGCAAGAGCTTTATAATACTGTTATGATGTAAAACTAAGCCTAAATAGAAATTTTCAAGATTCTTAATGGATTAATTTTACCAACACGATAAACAGTTAATTGGTTTGATGAATTTTCAAGAATTGAATCACGTTTAACAATCTCAATTAATAATTCAATTATAACAATCAATAATTAAATCGCTAAGTGTTCTTAGCAAGTAAAAGATTCAATACTGATTCGTACTCTAATCAGGCAAGTGGAACACTCAATCTCAATTGTTTGTAGACGACAGTTAAATTGAATAATATAATAGAGATAACAGTGCAGTATAACACAAATATTTGAAAATTGAAAAGATTATACCGAGGGTTCGAAGAATTCAACGTAGATCTTGGAAGAGCACAGCAATGGCAGCAACAACTTCAAGAGCAATGGCAGCCAAAGCAAAGGCTGGCGTCGGAATGTAGGGCTTCGAAGGCGGCATGATGGAGGAGAGCAGAAATAGTGAGGTGAGCGAGATGCCGGTGGTCGATTGAGGGAGAGCTTCGATGGGTTCAGGGGTTGAGGAGGTTGACGGCAGAGTCTGGGGTGATCGGGGATGAGGATGGAGGAGGATGATGGAGATGGGTTCGGAGATAGGGGATCCGGCGACGGGGGTCGCGATGACGAGGGTGAAGGGTGACGAGGTTGGCGGTGATGGCAACGGGATGGGTTTTTCATAGCAGAGGTGGAAGATGAGAGGATGGAGGCGGCTGTGGTTATTGGGTGATTAGAGTTTTAATGATTTTGTTTTGATTTGGGAATTTAGGGTTAGGAATTTCGTATTAGATTTGGGGATTAGGGGACAGTTTTAGATTTTATCACAAATCCTAAAATTTTATTAGGACTTATCACAAAACCTAATAATTGGATCTCAATTGTATCACACAAAAAGAGAGAGGAAGAGCAAAACTCCACAATAATTTTTTAAAATAAGAATAGCATATCTTTCTCATTAATCTCAGGGCCTATAAATAGGCTCAAAACAAATCTTGATACAAATCTCAAAAAATTCTAAAAATCTCAAAAATATTCTAATGCAAAAAGAAAGATTACATATGGCTATAATTGCCAAAAATAAATATGGTACTGAAATAAAATACTAAACTAAACAGAATAGATGTCCTCATCATTCTCTCCGGGTGGGAGGGAGTTCGACCCAGTGGAGTCAAAACCAGTGATCCTGTCATGGTACTCCAAAAGATCTGGATCCAGTTGTGGGAGCTCATCACGATCACTACAAGTGTCATCCAACTTCGGTTTGTTCTTTCACCTCACCAAATATTTGTGCATACCACCATCTCTTGTAGAGATTATCTGATTATCTAAAATATTATTCAATTCTTCTGTCGGTGGGTAACTAGTATAAGGTAGAGGGGTAAATGTGGGAATCTCACCATTAGGCTGCAGGGAAGGCTCATCTATAAGAAAATTTCTAGCATTGAATTTTGAGTCTTCATAAAGTACTAGATCCTCAATATTGAAAGTCTTACTTATGCCAAAACCTTCAGGAAGGTCAACGGCATAGGTATTATCATTGATTGTATGTAGAATCTTAAATGGGTCTGCAGTATGTATGTTCAAGTGGGTCCAACTGAAAACCGTTCCGAACGAATCTGAACCATCACTTCTTCACCAATATCAAAAGTTATAAATTTCCTTTTTTGTATCTATTATTAACGTGTAGTTAAAATTATTCTTATTAATTTTCTTGGAAATTTCTTTATGCAAATCATGAATGCAGAATGCAAATGTGGATGCAGACTTTGTGACTCTCTGATGTTCTAACATAGGGGTAAAATCTATGGGTTGCCAAGTGACTTGGGAAGGGATGGGTGACTCCGGTACACTCAATGGATGTGACAGGACATACTGAATACAATTGAGAGACTGGTCATCCTCTTTTTCATCAAAGTCATCACTTACGTTAGGTTCATAAGTAAACTCATTGTTGGGCTCATCAGCGATGACTGCGGTACCCTCTACTATATTGATCCTACTTGGGCTAGAACAGTTGCCAGCAATATGGCCATATCCCTTACATTTATAGTACTTAGTGAGATGATCAATCTCAGAATAGTCTCTTTCAGGGTTCTTACCCGTGTTGTCATTTCTATGTGAATAGGAATTTGAAGTATGTTTGTTTGGGTAAGACTTGTTAGGGTACTGAGGAGAGGAGTGCTCAGATCTAGAGGGGTCAGGAGGATTCATTCTAGAGGAATGATCCATCGAATCGCTAGACTTGTAATGGGAACTTGCTTTAAGGAAATCCATATCGAGGACTAGGGCGTAGGCTGCCACTAGTGAGTCCACATTTCTATGAATTAGCTTATTCCTAATGTCAGCTCGTAGTCCTGCTCTGAATCTAGAGAGAGTCTGTTCTTCACTCTCTTTACCTAAAGCATTGCACTGAATAAGGAAGTTATCAAACTTATCAACATATTCTTGTGTGGATTTACTTCCTTGATAAAGTTGGTTCCACAAATCTAGCAATCGGGTGTGAAACGATAACAGTACATATCTCTTTCATGGCTTCCCAAGTGGATATGGGTGTCAGGCATCGGCCTCTGCGGGTCTGTTCAAGATTGGTCCAGTGTTGTTAAGCTTTACCCATTAATTTCATAATTGCAAATTTAACCTTCAGGACTTCGCTCATGTCAAACCACACAAAGTAGTGGTCCATCGCACGGATTCAATCAAGATAAGCTTGGGGTTCCATGTGGCCTTCAAAATGAGGAATGTCAGCCTTAACGTTCTTTTTGTATTGTTCGTCAGGGTCACGTTCTTGATGTCGATCGTCATGAACATTCCCTTGAAGGATCTGACGATTAACATGAAGCTCAGGGGCAACAATTTGATTTAATTCTTTCTTCAAAAAAAACAATTTGATTTAATTCCACTTTCTTAAGCCTTTGATTGATATTGGCAAGAGTTGCTTAAATGCAGCTAGGGTAGCGAAAATATCAGAGTTGTCCATTTCAGGCCGGGAAGGTTTAGGATTTCTAATTGAGTGATTTGGAAGGAATAAGACAGGCTCGTCAGGATCTGTGATGGTGCTGCGAAGACGCATTCACCAAAATTAGAAACTAGGGGTCGTGTGTGTCCTAATTTTTTTTTTTTAAATGAATCTGAAATGACCTAAAATAAAGAAAGAAAAATAAAAGACTACACAATCCTAAATGAATGCAAAATTGATGCCTACGATGCAAGAACTAGGGTTTTAAGAACCTTCGCTCTGATACCAAAATGATGTAAAACTAAACCTAAATAGAAATTTCCAAGATTCTTAATGGATTAATTTTACCAACAGGTAGTGCAGATTAAAGTTAGAAATTTTAAACAGTTAATTGGTTTGATGGATTTTCAAGAATTGAATCATGTTTAACAATCTCAATTAATAATTCAATTATAACAATCAATAATTAAATCCCTAAGTGTTCTTAACAAGTAAAAGATTCAATACTGATTCATACTCTAATCAGGCAAGTGGAACACTCAATCTCAATTATTTGTGGACGACAGTTAAATTGAATAATATAATAGAGATAACAGTGCAGTATAACACAAATATTTGAAAATTGAAAAGAGTATACCGAGGGTTCGAAGAAATCAGCATAGATCTTGGAAGAGCACAGCAATGGCAGCAACAAATTCAAGAGCAATGGCAGCCAAAGCAAAGGCTGGCTGATCTGGGCTGGCATCGGAATGCAGGGCTTCGAAGGCGGCAGGATGGAGGAGAGCAGAAATAGTGAGGTAAGCGAGAAGCCAGTGGTCGATTGAGGGAGAGCTTCGATGGGTTCAGGGGTTAGGGAGGTTGACGACGGAGCCTGGGGTGATCGGGGATGAGGATAGAGGATGATGGAGATGGGTTCGGAGATAGGGGATCCGGCGACGGGGGTCACGATGACGAGGGTGAAGGGCGACGAGGCTGGCGGTGATGGTGACGAGATGGGGTTTTCGGAGTAGAGGTGGAAGATGAGAGGATGGAGGCAGCTGTGGTTATTGGGTGATTTGGGTTTGAATGATTTTGTTTTGATTTGGGAATTTAAGGTTAGGAATTTTGTATTGAATTTGGGGATTAGGGGATAGTTTTAGAGTTTATCACAAACCATAAAATTTTATTAGGACTTATCACAAACCCTAATAATTGGATCTCAATTGTATCACACAAAAAGTGAGAGGAAGAGCAAAACTCCACAATAATTTTGTTAATCAAGAATGTCATATCTTTCTCATTAATCTCATGGCCTATAAATAGGCTCAAAACAAATCTTGATGCAAATCTCAAAAGATTCTAAAAATCTCAAAAATATTCTAATGCAAAAAGTAAGATTACATATATGACTATAATTGCCAAAAATAAATATGGTACTGAAATAAAATACTAAACTAAACAAAATAGATGTCCTCATCATGTTATCAATAAGGTATTCTACTTTTTTCACCCGTGTTTACAATTTAATTAAATGGTTAGCTGTTTCATTAATTATGTTTATGTTGTAATTTTCCTTTTAATTGCAGGGGATTGAAATTGTTTTAACTGAACATCCTACTCAAATAAACAGGCGTACTCTGCTATACAAACACATTAGACTAGCTGTTAGCTTACTTAACATTTTGCCATTTCTCTGGATGCAAAAACTATTTCTTTTATTTACTATTTCTGTCTGGAGAAGAATCTTTACTTATCCAGGTTTTACTATCAATTGGCAACTTAGCTTAAAAAAACTATTAGTTGGTAACTGATGTGAATTATTGCAAGTGTACAAAATCGCAACAACTAGTATTGTTAAGTGAAAAAAGTGTCAAACCCACAAGGACTAATTATTTTATTGAGTACCGAAATTACTAGATTGACTCCTATTTGGAAAATCGAAATTCAATAAAGAAAGCAACTAAATTAAATTAATCTAAAGAACTAACTAAATCAATTAAAAAGGAGCGGAGTCTGAAATTTTGTTATTTATTAATTGCAAAATTAATTCTAGGGCTTTTGATTTCACCTAGTTAATCCCACATAATTTATAATTCCATTTGAATAAAAAGATTATTTTTCCAAGTTGTAGGCCAAAATTCTCAAATTATTCAATATTCTCTCTCAAGCAATATCAAAAATATTCTCAACTAATTATTTTTCATGGTTCATGCACAAATTACTAATTGGAAATTCATTAAGATCTATGGATTTCTTAATGGTCACATTAAATAATCGAAATCCATAGATCTTAATGAATTACCAGTTCGCTCTTGTAACGGTGTTCAATTTTATTAATAACAAATTACCAGTTCGGTTTCTCCATGATTTAATAGATCATATAAAAGTCGGTCAACCAATTGTAAGTATTAAGATAAAAAATCAAACACACAACTATGGAAAAATAGAAAAATAATATGGAATTAAAAATTGTGTTATCAAAACTAGGCTACATCGAAGCCTCAGAAAAATAAAATTTAGTTCATAATAATAATATCGCAACTAACAAATACTGTTTTGGATTGAATAATTAAATTAGACAAAGATAAAAAAGTTACAGAAAGAACTGTTTTGTTTTTAAAAAAATTGCAAACCGAACTCCTCAAGAACCGAGCCGCACAGTCTGCCCCTGTCTCTCTCTCCTCTGTCGTTTCTGACTGCCGCTGTCCCGTCTAGATCCACGCGCTTGCTGACGTCACCGCACACAGGAGTAGCATTCCAGCAAGCCAGAGCCCTGTCTCGAAGTCTGCACCAGAAGTCAATAGCCATGTCAGCGCCGCCCTGGCCTCTGTCGTCGTCTTGGAGTACGAGCGCTCAACCTTTTCCTTCCTTTTTTTTTCTCAGATCTCCAGCCGCCACCTCACGCCCTGTAGCCGCTCACAAATATAGCACTCCTCCACTTCCTTAAATAAGAGTCAGTAAGGTTAGAAAACATACTTTTTTTTTGAATAAGAGGATAGAGCCTTAGACTCCAGCCGAAACAAATATATAGATGAAACAAAAGTAACATACAAAGGAGTCTTACAAGAAGTAAAACAGCAGAGCAATGCAAAAGCAAAACAAAGTAACGCGACAGAATTGAAATACATCCTCAAAAACTCACACAACCGCGAAACAAACAAAGGCAGATGCGAAACCATCGCGACAAGAAGGCCGGAGAGCGTCAACCCGAATGACCTGTCCAAGCCTGAGGCATAACCGGGATTCCCCACACTTCACCTCCCTAAAGAGTCGAGAGATAGCCTCCAAGCTGAGAAACGCACCGGACTAGCTCGGTGCAAAATGGCCCAACAAACACCCCGCCAAACATTAGGAGAGCAAGGGAGGCAGCAAAAATCGACTGCACCAGAAGAGAAAGAGCAACACTGAACAGGGCCGAAAGGAAACCCCGAAAAAAAAATGCTAAAGCGCCAAAACGAGAAAAGGGGAACCTGTAATACCCCGTATTTCTGAAAACCTGTAATACCCCGTATTTCTGAAATATATATATGGTTTGAAATATATATAATAAATGAATTTGAGACTTGGTCCTATAGAATTATTCTATGGGATGGATTTATAAAAGGATTTATTGAATTGGTTTGAAAATAGGATTCTTTGAATCCGGTTGGTGTGATGAAGTGGGGGGACCCACCGGGTTTGAAGGAGAAGCACAGCATAGTGCTGTGCTTGTACTTGTTGACGTGGCACTTAGGGAGAGAGTACTCCCTAGTTGTGTACACGGGTTGGAAGTGGGAAAAAGATGTGGGAAGAATATCCCATATCGAATGTTTTCAAGTAAAATAATATTATATAAATATAATTGCCAAGGATCAAGAGTCACCAATTCGGTTAACCACCTTTTGAGAGGCAGCCTGTGGTGGGCAGTTGTACTACATAGTATCTAATTTGTCTTATAAATTGTATAAATTGTCCGGGCCCGGGGCAGGGGTGTTACAGAACCAAAAAACCAAAACAGTCCCCTCTCCCAAAGAAACTGCACCATTATCACGACGGTGGTACAAATACACCAAATGGGTACAGAGGAGAGAAAAATTCCACAACACAGCCGCCCTTGACTAAAATAGATGGACAACGAAGACAAAAAATGATCACAAAAACAAACACAAACTGCACACTACCAACATAATTAATCACGCACCACTCACAAAGAGGCGCCACACCAAAAAGCCAGGCTAATCACAACAAAAACAGTCACACTAGCCACCAAGCACTGTCGAAACAGCAGAAAACCACCAGCAAAGCGATGGACCAAGGTCCCAAAATTAGAAAAAGAACGCAGCAGACTTAGTATTCAAATATTACAACAAAAGGGCCGGAATCGCAACCAAAAACATCGGCCAGGAGAAGAGAAAGCTAAATAACACCCACAACAAAAGATAGACATATCAATAGTTCAGTAAATAAGAACAAAATAGCACCAAAGAAAGCGCCAGAATCATCCCAAAAGGACCTGAGTCCAGACGCATCTCCTAACACAATGTGATCGGCACACCAACAGCCAAAACAAAAGGCCTCAAAAGAACACCAGAACCCCGAAAGCGAAACTGAAAACAAGTCCACCACCTTAACTCTGCAATAAGACGCAAAATGAGCGCGAATTAGCGAGCAAATAGCTATAGCAAATCGACGTAAATAAAGAGCGTAACAGAGCTAATCGTCCCATCCCGACGAAAAAAAAGAAGAAGATTGCACTAAAAACAAACAAAAATGGGAATTTATAACCCAATAAGACACCAACAATATCAACTGAAATGGAGAAAGGTAAGGAACAAAAAGGTTACAAAAAGGGGTTATTAGAATGCCACCAAAGGAAGGCCATGTCTAGACGAGAAAGTTGCAGAGCCGCCACTTTATCAGATTCTAAAGTGGAGGGCCAAAATTTGGAGAAAAAAAAAAGAAATCATCAATCATATGCTCAATCGAAACAGCTGCTTGCTCGAAAATACGCTTGTTGCGTTCAGCCCAGATAACCCAAATAATAGCCATAATTGAAAGGACCCAGGACCTTACGAAACTCTTTCCTAGTGGATTGAAACAAACCGCACGAAGAGAAAAAGACAGGAAAACCCTGCGGTTGCCAGGCTCTGACTGCAATCAGCCAGAGCAGCCTAATGAAAGCACACTTAAGGAAGAGGTGCTTGGCATCTTCATTGTGAGCTGAACAAAACACACACAGCTGACCTACGGCCAAATTTCTCTTGTTAAGGACATCTACAGTGAGAAGTTTGTTATTCAGAGCTAGCCAAGTGAGTATTTTGGACTTGAGGGTAGCACAGTTGCTCCATAAAAGCTTGGCACTTGGGGAAATAGTCCCTCCAAAATTCAGAAAATTGTAGAAAGATTTGACTGAGAAATTACCAGTCACTGTCCATTTCCAACTGAAGTCCTCCCTAGGATGCCATTGGTAATAGTTAATACTGTCAAACAAATCTTGAAGTTGCGACAAAAGCGGCAGAGGGAGAATAGTAGTGAACTGAATGGACCACAATTTTGGTTTATTGATAAAGATCAGATAATTAGCGACCTTGGCGAAGGGGTTGGACACCATTTGGAATAGATTCGGAAAAGCATGGGCTAGTTTGATATTCTCAAACCAAGGATCTAGCCAGAATCTCGTCTTGGTACCGTTAGCGCACTGATCACCAGGCCGCAAAGAAAAGGGTTAGCTACTTTCCAGACCCCTTTCCAGAATGAGGAGGATTTACACGGGAGGCGAGGGATGAAATCTGTCATATTGGACCTTTGAAAACAATTGGTAGTAATCAAACGCGCCCATGGGAGATGGTCCTGGTTGAGAAACCTCCATAACCATTTCCCAATGAGGGCCATATTTTGGTGCCTCAAATTCAAGACCCCCAAACCTCCGGCTGCCTTGGGCGTGCAAATCAGTTTCCAGTTATAGAGGTGTGATCCGGCTCTATACGAATTCGAACCAGACCAAAAGAAATTCCTTCTGATACGGTCGATTCTTTTAATGACCCACGTCGGCAGGTAAAAGAAAGACATCATATAAGTAGGAATGGAGGAGAGAACGGAGTTGACGAGAATGAGTCTGCCTCCTCGAGATAGGTTTTTACCTAACCACCGGTTGAGTCGCGATTCAACTTTTTCAATCATCGGTAACCAATCTTCTTTATGAAGACCTGCCCCATCTCAAGGGAATACCAAGGTAATTGATAGGGAAGGAAGCGGAAGAACAATTAAAAAAAGGGCAATTTCGGTTCGCCAGTTATGGGAACCCCCTAGCCAAAGGACCGAGGAGTTACAAAAGTTGATGGCCAGTCCCGACGCCTGTTCAAAGACATAGAGTAATAACTTAAGGTTCCAAAGAGTGCTTTCGTTGGGTTTCGCAAAAATAATGGTATCATCCGCGTATTGGAGATTCAAAACTCCACTAAAGCTACGAGAACTACCTAGCCCTTCGATGACACCAGCGTCCCACGCATTACGCAAAAGTTTACTAAACACATCTGCCACCAAAGCAAAAAGGAGGGAAGAAATAGGGTCGCCTTGACAAAGGCCACACTTACACTTGAACTTGTGGCCCTCCATCCTATTGATAAGAATGGACAAAGTGCCAGCGAAAAGACTGGATTTGATCCAAGCGATCCATTTCGGACCAAAACCACGATGCAGAAGAATTTCAAACAGGAAATCCCAGCTAATGTTATCGTATGCTTTTTGAAAGTCCAATTTCAAGAGGATACCCTCCGAATTCGACCTGTGGCAATCCGAGATGATTTCCTGGGCGGGTGCCACACTATCAAGGATAAAACGATCGTTAATGAAACCAGATTGCATAGGATCAATTAAAGGAGCGATAATGGCACTCAGACGAGAAGCAAGAACCTTCATAATGATCTTGAAAGTGGTGTTCAGGAGGCTAATCGGACTGAAGTTAGCAACCAAATTAGCACCGACGAATTTTGGGATAAGGACGATGTGAGCATAGTTGATTCTATCGAAAGAAAAATCCCCCTATGAAGATTGGAGAACATTTGCAAGAGATCGTCTTTGAGACAATCCCAGAATTTTTGGAAAAAGAAAGCTGGAAAGCCATCCGGGCCGGGCGCAGAGTCGCTTTTCAAAGCGAACACCTCTCTCTTAATTTCTTCTAGCGAGAAATGATTGTTTAGGCTGGATAGATCCACCACCTGCTGACCATATAGCTGAGACCAGTCAAGATGGATCGAGCGATGTTTATTAGAACCTAACAGCCCTTCAAAGAATGGAAGGAAAGAGGCGTGAATATCGGGGGCGATGATACTTCAGAATCGTTGACGAGAATAGAGAAAATTCTATTGGTACGTTGTCGATGAGAGGCAAAGTTATGGAAGAAAGCGGTATTAGCATCACCTGCTTTAAGCCAACGGGATTTCGCCCACTGTGCCCATTTAATATGGTCATTGAGAAGTAATTCAACATAGCTTCTTTTACAAGAAGCGTGCTCGAAACGGAGGGAATCAGAGATAGTAGAATTTTCTTCCATACGATCGATGGATTCAATAGTAGCTAGGTAGACGTTTTTAAGAAAGTAATCATTGGAGTATCTTTCTTTCTGCCAAATCTTGCTACCAAACTTAATCGCATGCAACTTAATCAGAATGCGTCCTACACCAGACGATCCCGTAATAGCAGAAAGACATTCTGTGATGAGGTTAACGAAGGTTTGATCTTGCAAGCAGAATTTTTCGAAACGAAACTCGAAAGATCTGGAGAAATTATAGTTCGAAGATAAGGAGATAGGAACATGATCAGAGGAAGGATTAGGGAGAGCCTTAATGAATGAGTTATGGAAAAAATTGATCCAGTCCGAGGAAACCAGAAAACGATCTAGCTTAGCCAGGGTCGACAGAAACCGCATATTCGACCAAGTGAAAGCTCTACCATTCAGTGGCAGCTCAGTCAATTGGAGGGAACGAATGCAGTCATTAAAACGGGTAGAATCTGGGGAGTAATGTGGTAAACCCGATCTATCGGAAGCCGATCTGGTGACGTTAAAGTCCCCACAAAAGATCCAAAAACCATTGATGGAGTGTTGGAAGGAATAAAATTCATTCCAGAAGGCATCCTGAAAATCTGCAGTCGACGGACCATAAACCGACACCACTGTCAGAACACAGTTGAATTCCAACCAGTAAAGACAAACTATAAGGAAGAAAGTTAAGCGAACAGTGGAAATGTGAGAGAAAACGGCTTCCTTGAAACCTAGCAGGATGCCTCCCCTAGTACCTACTGCATCTAGGGCGATCCAGTGAGAGATAAGGGATCCACCAATCGAGCGAAAAAGAGAAGGCGATGGGGATACAAGTTTAGATTCTTGAATCGAGATAAAGTCACAATGGGATGAGGAGATTAGTTGAAACAGTGCAAGCTGCTTGGACACATGCCTAAGACCTCGAATATTCCAAGAGATGCTAATCATTAAATAACTTGGCTCACAAGCTCTAGAAATTTCACTCACACGAATAGCCTCAAAATCAACGAAGTTAACGGAATCAACTAAAAAACCCATCCTCCTAGTCAAGTTTAGCATCTCTATATCGGAGATAGAGTCAAAGTGAAATTGGTATAAGGACCCTAAGTTTTTCTTCTCAGAATACAAAGACGAGGCAAGACGCAGGATCCGTCTTACGGGAGTGACTCGCAAAAGGGGACTGCGCATCTTCCACAAGATAGGATTCTCTGATGGCTCGAATACGAGCACTAGAACGGATGATAGAGAAGGGTAGAGGTTTAAGAGCCTTTTTAAAAGAGACTTTCTTGCCTACAGGCGACGAGAAACCCAAGCGACTGCTGCCAGAACAGTTCTCAGCAATGGGTCTCTGCTCAAGGGTAGAGTGCTCAGCCGCACTAAGGGCCGACAAAGGTTCCCCAACCCACGGCTTTCGGCCGCTAACCATGGAGGCGATAGACGGATAATTACTGCCTTTATGAGAAAAGGTGAAAGATGGCAATTCAAACTCAAGAGTGCGAGGAAACGGTAATGCTAGAATGTCGGCAACCAGGGAGAAAACATGCAAAGTAAACGACCCCCGAAATTTTTCTAAAGAAATAGAGTTGAAAAACTCCGACCCAAGACACACTTTAAAATGCGAAAAAGAAGGATTAGTTGAAATCATTACCTGATTAACAGAGTGCAAGTGCTCTAACTCCACCATCTCATCTTGCAGGAGATCATCCTCTTCTACCCAAGCATCGGCTTTACCACCAACAACCGCCACAGATTTCACCGACATGGAGATGGACGAAGGACCCGAAGGGTGGGAGCCATGAACTGAACTAATGAACTTCTCCTAGTCGGAAGAATACTGCGGGTTAGCCTCCTACGCTGGCCACTTGTCGGCTGCTTCAATAGGCTGATGCTGGGTAGATGAAGCGGGAGGGTACCCTGGGGGGACTGAGGAGGAAGGAGCCCCCAAGGAAAGCTGCCCTGCAGGCTGTGAATCCACACCCGACGAGAACTCCTGTTGGGATGACATGGCTCTCCCCGAAGCCAAGTCCGGGTTGATCCAAACCAAATTGGGAGCTTTAGATGGAGAGATTTTGGGTTTGGAGGGGTAAGCACGGAACTGCGCTGGAGTGGCTTTATTTTTTTTTCTTCTGATCTCTAAGTGAACTCCTCCATTTCAAAGAGAGAGTGGCAGGCTGAGATGAAGTGCCAACAGAGAAGGAGCTTGGAACCACTGACACGGGCTTAGCGGCGGAGGCGGTCTTGTGTGGTGCCAGGTCTTGATAAGAGACCGAAACAAGAAAAGAAGATAATTGGTCTCTTAAAATGAACGTTTCGATCCTATCTTTAACTGAAGGGCAGTAGAAATCGGCATCAATTTGGAGGCATCCAGATGCTAGCTTCGACGAAGAGGTGATGAGCTTAAGCTCCCCCACACATTTGGTGAAATTAGCAACGACATGGTGGGAGACACTGAAAGGTGGAAGGCCCGGCAAAGTGACTTTAACCGGAGAGGGGATTAAGGGAGGAGGTGGAACACCACGATAGATCCATTTACGCACAGAGACTTGGATCGTACCGATCGAGAGAGATTTGTTAGCAATAAGATCTTCAAGAATTTTCAGAGAAGGACAATTGATGATGACCTCACCGTTGGAGCAAACATCGACCGCCCACACCCATTCTTGCACATTGCAAAAATTGCAAAGGAAAGCATTTAAAGTAGAGTCAGAAACAGCACTCCTGTTGAAAGAGACCGCTCCATATTGCTCAAAGAACTTCAGTTTGTCGGAGAATTCTAAGTCTGGGATGAACACCAAATTGATTTGGGACTTGGGATTCTTCGAAAGGGCAGAAGGGTCTTCGAGCGGAACAGATGGAGCACCAGCCGAGAAACGAAGTGAGGTAGGAGGGGTCAGGGAGGATTGGGGCCGAGCCAGAGACTTTAGGACGCTTCGCCTTGGGTGCTTTAAGATCCGCTAACTTGGATTGAAGAGAGGGGAAGTCAAGAGCTGAGATAACCTGGTCAGAGATGAGCACTCCCACTGAAACTCCCAGGATTTGTTGTAAAGCGAAACACCGATTTCTGGTGTGGCCAAGCTTCAAACAGAACGAGCATCTCATGTTGTCTGAACAAAAAGCTCTGATGTGCCCCCACTTGGAGACAGCGGAAACAGCGAGGAGGATGGGGATGCGAAAGGTGAGAAGAACGCTTGGAGTCCGAAGAGGGGGAGGAGAGGAAAGGGTGGGAAAAAGATGGAGGAAAATGCCTACGAAGCTTCCTACTGTCAGATATAAGAGGACGAGAGGGTAGGTTGAAAGGAGTGGGTTGTGAAGGCCCATCACGTACTGCAATGAGACAAAAGGCCGAAGAAATTTTTTTTTTTTTTTAACCACTTCAATCCATGAAGAGTTCATGGCTGGCCCAAAGCCCAAGCCCAAAAGGGTCCACTAAGCGGAGAAAAGAGCACTAGAAAGGGTAAAAAATCCTCACAGCAATCTCTACAGAAAACAGAAAAAAAGAGCACCGTAAATTCTCCACCCACCGTCTTCTCGTAACCGGAGGAAAGGAAGAAGCAAAAAAACACAAGTTCCACTACTACCGCAAGCTCACCGGAGCAGGAAGATAACAGAACAAGGGAAACCAGGGAATACACGCTCAAGCAGAACGAGCAGAAGAATTAGGTTTCGAAACCGGTACCAAAAAGAATGCTGGCACCCAAACTCGGCACACAACTAGCGCAAGCACCAATTAAACCAGCGCGCAACACTAACCAAACACTACAAACGCCTTGACCCGTCCACAAGTCCAACCAAAATTAAAAGATGCTGAAAATAAACTACTCATAGAGGGTGGTGAGAAGGTGGAAAGAAGGACCGCCACCACACTACCAGAAGCAAATGCAGGAGAATAGAGCTCTACCGCCGCGCTAAGATCCCCGCACAGTACTGGGGAAGGAAGATTGCCACACCGAAACACCCTGAGAGGGAGCTAGAGCGCTACCCAAAGTGGGGGCTCCACCACTGGGAACAAGGGCTCACTCTTGACCGACCTGGAAGAGGGATAGGAGATGCGCACCACGCGGAGAGGGGGTAGCACCGGAGCTAAGGAGAGCTATGACGCCAAAAAAAGGGGTCCAGGTCCAGAAAGAACCAGGATAGGAGAAAAGACAATGGCTTGAAACAGAAGAGAAGAACTCCAACTTTAACGAAAGGGGGAAGGGGGAAAGAGGGCGGGGAGAGGCTGGATCTTGACGGGGAAGGGGGGAAAGAAGTTTCAGATCTGAATTTTCAAAAAGTATTTTCTCTTTTGTTTTGTTATGCAATTCTAAATTTTTGCCCTGGTTAGAAAACATACTTAGTTAATAAGTTAGGTTTAAGTTAAATAACTAGTTAATTAAAAATTATAAATATTAATACTAATCTATTAGATTTTCAACTAATTATTTAACTAATCAAATCAATTAATATATTCTCCACCCTGCTGATGCTTTATTTTTCTATTTTTTTTCATTATATATTTTTTAATACACAATTTCATTCCACTCCCTAATTGACCATCATAATTTTTTATTGGTTCTTCCATAGACCAATTTGTAAAACGTACATTTGAGTACTCAAATTTTTAAAAAATCTTCACATAAAATTAATTTGAATTTTAAAATCTTTATCAATATTTTCTTTTTTGATTTCACCAAAATACATATTTTTTTGCATTGATAAATCTCATTCCTTCAAAAACAAAAAAATAAATAAGATTATGTTGAAAGAATATAATTTTTAAAGAAATATTCGAGAACTCATTATTTTATTATATATAAAAAAGTACTAAAAGTTATGTATAAATTTTACTCATCAGTCACACTTAATGATTTTAAGTTCTTAACCAAAACCACTATGAGAAAGAGAAGTGTCACTCAAACAGTGAACATTAACTACATCTACGGGGAGATGTTGGAAGAAAAGAGTTAATGAAATTTATTGTAGGATTAGTGAAAGGTTAAGGCTTGCCTCTTTTATGTTCAGATGAAAAATTTTCCCTTTTCAAGAGTGAAGGTCGAAGTCTTTCAGTATATAAATTGAGTTGAGTCAATGATAACATTATACTTCTGGGATACTCTGTTAATATATAGTAGTTGAACACTTTTGTTATGCTTTCTCAATTGATATGCGTACGACACAATGATACGCATAAGACACTATGTTTTTTTTGTGTGAGCAGCTTTTCAGGACTAACTCTGCCGGGATGTCAATTTCTTGGATTATTATTATTAGGGGTGAAGTCATGAAACCCCCCAATGTTTGGGTCCGAAACCCGCCGTCCTTATTTCTCGCATTTCTGACGTTAAATTTGATTTGTGTAATTACCTAATTACCCCTTTTCTTATTAATAGGTAAAAATTTATTTTTATAGTGGTGAGGGGTAATTAGGTAATTACACAATTAAGATTTAACATTAGAAATGAGAGAGATAACGGTGGGGTGCCAAGTGAGTGAAATTTATTAGCAGAGGGGTTTGTTAATTTTGGATCCAAATATTTGGGGGGTTCATGACTTCACCACTTACTATTATTGTTGTTGTTGACAGGATGTCCATTTCTTAGATACATACATAGGTGTCCATGTTGTAGCTAGATCCTTAGCTTTGAGATATAACTTTCATGAATCATGACATATTTGTCACATGCATTTGTCACATGTCCATTTTAGTGCCATATAATATATATTGAAAGATGTTAAGGTCGAAGTATATGTACAACTCATATATATAACAAGACACACAATATAGACTCACACATAAAACTATATGTACACCCATACATAGACTCAATAAAATATCAAACTCCTCAAAAACCTCAAACTCAAGGTGGATCAGTTAACATGAGTTTGGAGACTGATGAGCCAAATTTGTCAATCATCTGAGACTTGGTTAAGAGGTCAGCAATCTGATTTAGTGTAGAGATGTATGGAAGGGAGACGGTGCCTTTATCATAATGAAATCAGACAAAGTAACCATTGACCTCAATGTGCTTGGTCCTCTCATAAAAAATAGAATGAGCTGCAATTTTAATTGCACTCTGATTATCACCAAAGAGAGTAGGTGTAGTGAACTTAACACCAGAATCGAGGATCTGTCGAAATCAGATGATCTCACAAGAGGTAGTTGACATAGCCTGTAACTTTACCTCAGTACTAGAGCGAGCCACTACATCTTGTATCTTGCTCTTCCATGAGATTAAGGAGTCATCGAGGAAGACACAAAATCCAGTCATTGATCGACGATCGTTGGGATTGCCAGCCCAATTAGTATCACAATAAGCTTGCAACTCCAAAGAAGAGGTAAAAGAATACAGAAGAGAGCGAGTCACAGTGCCACGACGATATCTCAATATTCGAAGAACAATGGTGTAGTGAACCGAGAGAGGCGCACTAACAAACTGACTAACTATATGGATGGCATGAGCAATATCAGGATGAGAAACTGTCAAGTAAACAAAAGCTCCAACCAACCGTCGATATCAAGTAGGATCAGCCAAAGGCTCGCCATTAGAAGCCCACATCTTCTTATTACGGTGTGACCACCAAATGTGAATCAGACAAGGGTGCACGACTCGGGATATTTGAGGTATACTTTTGCTGAGAGATAAAATAGTCATGCCGAGTGTAGCCAATCTCAAAGCCAAAGAGGTAAGAAAGACGCCTTACATCCTTCATTTCAAACTGGCTCTGAAGTACTCGCTTCAACTTAGAGATAGATGTGGTATCACCACTCGAGATAATCATGTCATCTACATAGAGTAAGAGGATAGTGAGACCATGAGAAGTCTGCTTGGTAAAAAGAGCAGTCATTGAAACTCTCAAAGAATCCAGCAGCAAGAACTATATCTCCAAACCTTTGAAACCATGCACGAGGAACCTGCTTGAGGCCATAAATAACCTTACGTAGATGACAACATTAAGGAGGACAAGTTAGACCAGCCAGAGGTTGCATGTAAACCATTTTTGAGAGACCACCATGAAGAAAGACATTCTTCACATCTAACTGATACAACGACCATTTTTGCACAACAACAATCGTAATAAGAGTGCGAATAGTGGTCATATTTGCAACAGGAGCATAAATCTCATCATAATCAATATCATACTCTTGCTGAAAGCCCCTAGCCACAAGACGTGCCTTGTATCGCTTAACTGAACCATCTGATTTTGTCTTCACCTTAAAGATCCACTTGCAGCTGATTGGAGTAATCCCAACAGGGGATGACACAATATCCTAAGTCTGAGTGTGAGAAAGGGAAGTAAGCTCTTCATCAATGGCTTGTTTCCAATGAGGATACTGAACAACCTCCCCGTATGAGGATGACTCTGAATGAGAATCAACTACTGTAAGAAATGCCCGAAAAGAAGGTGAATACGACGAAATAGTAAGAAGATTAAGGCGATCTTGCGCACGGTGTATACAAGTGTTTTGATGAGGCACATCAAGTGTGGGATCCACGACGGGCACATCAAATAAGATAGTGGTAGATGTAAATGGCTCAGCATCAGATGAAGTTGGAAGAACCTCAAAGTCCTCAATAGTTACCTGTGGTCTACTAGAGATGATGATAGGATGCACAAGAGAACTAGAGAAGAAACCTGAAGGAGGATCAACAGTAGGGAATGCTATAGACTGTCTAGAAGAAGGACTAGGTATAGAAACTGGATACGGCCAATCTAAGAATGAGAGATCATGAAATGACTCAATGGGAAGAGAAAGAAGAGGACTGTGTGGCAGTGACTGAAGACGAAGAAGGGAATGTCCTCAAAGAACGTGACATGTCTAGAAATCCAAAATTTCTTAGCCAAGGGATCATAACAACGATAACTCTTGTGCTCAGAGTTGTACCACTGAAAAATACAACGAGTTGATCAGTGCGAGATTTATCACGAGCAACAAAAGGAATAAGAACAAAGACGGTACACCTAAAAGTTCAAAGAATACTATTCAATCATTTAAATGGAGATTGATTCTCAAGAACATGAGGGGGAGTACGATTGATGAGATAGACAGCAGTCATGACTGCCTCTGCCCAATAAGTATGAGGCATGTAAACAGAGAAAATGATAGCCCTAGCGGTCTTAAGAATATGACGATGCGTGTGTTCTGCAACACCATTTTGAGCAGAAGTATAAGGGCAAGATTATTGAGGCAGTGTTTCGTGAGCATACATAATGGCACGTATACTCACAAGGCACCATCAGATATAAGACTTTGATCTTTTGACCAAATCGAATCTCAATCATATTTGTGAAGTCACGATAGATGGACAAAATGTTTGAACGACGACACATAAAATATAACCAACAATATTAACTGTGATCATCAATGAAGGAAACATAATAACTGTAACTGCCCAAGAAAGAAATAGGAGCAGGTCCCCAAATATCAGAATGCACTAAATCAAAAGGAGACATAGAGATAGAATCACTGGTGGAAAAAAGTAAAGTGGATTGTTTTACAAGACTACAGTTTGCACAACTATATAAGACAGAACTAGAAACATGACCTAAAGCACTTGAAGTAGTGAGCTGCTTTAACCTAGATATAGATACATGACCCTAGATGCCTATGCCAAACATCAAGAGAGAACCCACATGTAGGATCAGTGGCCGCGAAAGACTGTTGAGGAATCTGAAGACTCTCAATCTGATAAAGTCCCTGCACTATACGCCCTGTCCCAATCTGTAGTCCAGTACGACGATCTTGCACAACACATGAAGTACATGAGAATAAAATTTGAAAGCTTAAATCTGCGAGCTGTCCAACTGAAATAAGGTTATGTGATAGTTGTGGAACATGAAAAACATCAGGCATTGAACTATTGTAGGAAGTAAATGTAAGGACCCCGGACTGAGTAATACATAAAAAGGTGTCACTCGCAGTAAGAATAGAACTAACATAAGGAGTGGTAATAGTCAAGAGAGATTCATCAAATATCATATGTTGTTTTGCGCCCAAGTAACCAAGTGAAAGAATGAGAACCCTTATTGGCAGACAATGCAGCATCTAAAGAAGGTGATATCAACTGTTAGAGACAGATAGCGACCTGAAGGATGTGATGGTCAGACAATGGAAGACCATCAGAGCTAATAACAGGTAGGCCTTGTGGTCATGCACCAAGAAGACCTGTCGAAACTGATGTCACAACGCTAAAGGGATTGCTAGTAGAAGAAGCGGATCGATGCCCCTTTGTGTGCAATCATTGATATGATGACTACGGTTCTTGCAATAGGCACAACAAGGATAAGAGGATGTCTTACCAGTCAAGGCATGTGTAGATGGTAGGGAGGTAAGAATAGGAGGTTTGTAGAGAGTTGATTCAGGAATTTTATCAAACATTTTGTGTGCAACCAAAGAAGTGAGAAGATGGTTTAGAATTTTTATCGAACACTTTGTATGCAAACAAGGAATGGAAAGATGTGCAAGGAGAGGTTCAGATTTTGGGTAGGAATTGGAGTGAGATGTGGCAACGAGGAAGAAGGTTGCACGTCGAAATAGGGTTAGAGTAGTTTTATGGTTTAAAAGGGAGGTTGCAGCAAGGGGGGGGCAGCAGAAGTAGAGGAGATCGAGGAAGAGGGCAGCAGCTGTAAAAGGTCAAAAGGAGGGCAGGAGAGCATTAGCAGAGGTTGAAGAGGGAAGGATTGAGAAGATCAGCCCATTGAATGACAAATCATTGTCAGCACTCGAAGGATGGGTGACAACAATGGGAGGTAGAGTTAGGAGAAGTCTAGGAACTCTTGGTCCCAAAGCTCTAATACCATAATAAGAATTGTGGGATGATAAGATATATTGAAAGAGGCCAAGTCCAAAGTATATATGCAACTTATATATAACAAGACACAATATAGACGGGCCCCTTGATTGAGTGAGACTGCAAAATGCATGGTCATGCTCAAATGAGTTAATATGAGATATTGAGCTCATTTGTTTTAGTAAGTCTACTCGGACATCAAGAAACCAAAGATTGAACTGTACAAGGGTGACACGCTATATGCCTTATGGTCAATTAAGATATCTGGACAAAGGGTGTAATATCCCGGACGGATATTACCGTATATAAATTATTATTTTATTATTATTTTATTAATATTTTGTTTTAATTCCAAAATTGAATTATTTTGGTGATTTTCAACCGGTTTATTCATAGACATCATCTGTACCCAGATATCAGTCAGTATACATCCGTATTGTATCAAATTGATACCGTGATCTTCCGAACTAATAATAAAATTTATTTTATTATTATTTCCGAGATTTAATTATTTTATACGGATTATGCGAAGATTTTCGGTATACAGACATATATGCGTACGTACGAGTAGTATGTCGATTAGTACATTATACAAATTGTGTGTTGTGTATTTTTGGACAACACTTGTTTTGTTATGACAAAACCTAGTAGAGTGTTAGGGTTTATAAGTGGTTAATCCTAGGGTTACAAAGACATAAGGGATTAAGGGAGATTACTAGAAAATATCTCTCCCACACCACACCTCCACCACATAACACCTCCCTCCACCTCACCCCTACCTTCCCTAAGGTATGGACCGGCCCCAATTCATGGGAGGGGGTTTTTGCAAATGTGTGTGTGCCCATTTACACTTTCCACCCTTCTCTCCACCTATAAATATCCCCTTCCTTCACCTTAGTCTCATTTTAGAAAGATCAAAAAGAAAGAAAGAAAGAAAGGAAAAGAAAGAGAGATCACCATGCTAACTTGAGAGTTTTTATTTGTAGGGTTAGTAGGAGATTCTAGGAGCTAAGGAGGAGAGTAATCTAGTTCTTCCATCAAAGAAAAGAAACAAGGTGGGGATTTCTCCTAGGTTTGTTGTTTGTTTGTTTGTTTGTTTGGTTGTTTATTTGAATGATGGTTTTCATGTTCTTCTTCTTCTTACCCTCCTTGTTTATTTTTCTTTTTTGGTATGGATGGTTTGAAGTAGTATGGTTGTAGGAGTTCTTATTTTGAATGTTGTTAGTAAAAGAACTAACTACTTGGACAAAAATGACACATGCATATGAACTTTTACATACAACCACTTAAGGTTGTAGGACTTGAATGAGAACTAATACATAAGGCATATGGACTAAGTATACAACCATCTTGGTTGTAGGACACACATTGTAGTTGTAAATTCTAATTGTGAAAAAGGAACTAACCTAATCACTAGTTGTAGAATAAATAAAAAGATCTTTTCTTTTATAATCACTAGTTATAGAATAAATAAAAAGATCTTTTCTTTTATAATCACTAGTCGTAGAATAAATAAAAAGATCTTTTCTTTTATAATCACTAGTTGTAGAATAAATAAAAAGATCTTTTCTTTTATAATCACTAGTTGTAGAATAAATAAAAAGATCTTTCCTTTTATAATCACTAGTGATAATAAATCAAGACTAATAAAGACTAGTAGACAATTAAGAAGTAGCATGTTAAATAGTAGTAGTATGTTGATTAAAATGAAGTAGTAAGTAGTAGATAGTTGTATGTTATGTTCTTGGTTAAAATGAAATAGTAGTAGCAGTAGATAGTTGGATGTTATGTTCTTGGTTAAAATAGAGTAGTAGTAGTAGTAGATAGTTGTAAATGTTTATTTTATGTTCATAAAGCAAAAACCATGCTAAGATTATATTAGATTAATTTAGATATGCTTAGAATGTTGTAGCATTTATTCTAAAAATACCTAGCATGTTTAAAGATGCTTAGAATGTTGTAGGATTTCTTCTAAAAATACCTAGCATGTTTAATGATGCTTAGAATGTTGTAGGACTTCTTCTAAAAATACCTAGATGCTTAGAATGTTGTAGGATTTCTTCTAAAAATACCTAGCATGTTTAATGATGCTTAGAATGTTGTAGGATTTCTTCTAAAAATACCTAGCATGTTTAAAGATGCTTAGAATGTTGTAGGACTTCTTCTAAAAATACCTAGCATATTTAAAGATGCTTAGAATATTGTAGGATTTCTTCTAAAAATACCTAGCATGTTTAATGATGCTTAGAAAGTTGTACGATTTCTTCTAAAAATACCTAGCATGTTTAATGATGCTTAGAATGTTGTAGGATTCATTCTAAAATTTCCTATCATGTTTAGAAGGTTATTTATGCTTGGAATATTATAGGATTAATTCTAAAATTGCCTACCATGTGTAGGAATGATATACATGTTGTAGGTTTCATGCCAAAATAGTCTATCATGTTTAAGAACGACATACATGCTTAGAATGTGGTAGAATCCATGATAAAATTACTTACCATGATAGAAGTATATGTATATATATATATATACTTAGGAATGTTGTATGTTTATACTAGTAGTTACCCATGCTTAGTAAGACATTCATGCTTAGTAGTTATTCATGCTTAATAAAGATTCATGCTTGGATGATAGTGGAAAAGTAGCATACCATGCTAGTTTCATTTATCTATGCCTAGATAGTTGTAGGAAAGTGGATATCATGATATATAAATTTATCCATGCTTACATGCTTATAGGAAAGTTATATACCATGCTATATGTTAATTTGAAAGTAGCATGCCATGTCTAGGAATGAGGTATACCATGTTAAAGTTTAAATACATGCTTAGAATGTTGTAGGGTTAATGTTAGAATACCTACTATGTCTTGGAATGTTGCATGTTCATACTAAGTTATATATCCATGCTTGGGTTGTGGTGATTAGTCATGATAAGTAGTAAGCTTTCACGCTCAAGTTATAACCTATGCTTGACTATAATGGACTTCATGTCTAGGTCGTAGTGATTTTCATGCTTAAGCTCGACGCAAGCACAAGCTTAATCATATTCGTACTTAGAAGTATCATGGTGAGTGGTTGTGTTATATGATTAGATTGTCGTAGGAAGATGCTTGTAATTGTGTGCCATACTTAAAGGCGCTATAGGTCGAAGTAATAAGATTGGGAAGACCACTAGTAATAGTTAGTTGATAAAGGCTGTTATGTCGCCTTCGGTTCTTCCTTAGTAGAATACCGACCATAGACTATTAGTAGATTCTTCTGTTGCTTCTAAAATAGAAGATCGAGTTGCTAGTAAGCACGTTTGGTTGCTTTTAAGATTGATTACCTGTATGGTTGTTTACATAAGGTTGTTGTCTCGTACGCGGCTCGACTGGCCCGTACGTAGCTGTGAGTCTCATACGTAGCTTATTTGGCTCGTATGAAGGTTGTTGTCTCGTACGCGGCTCGACCGGCCCGTGCGTAGCTGTTGGTCTCATATGCGGCTTATTTGGCTGGTATGTACGTTGTTGTCTCCTACGAGGCCCGCATGGCTCGTAGGTAGTTATTGTTTCATATGTAGCTTATTGGCTCGTATGTGGTTGTTACTCGTGTATAGCTTGTTAGCTAGTACACAGTTCGTTGTGCTCGTCTAGGGTGATATTACCACCCTAAGGGCTATCGACCATCAAGACATAGGGTAGCGACTTGCATGTATATTCGCATGGTCGAAGTCTTGGATCGATGAGCCACGAACCGGATCCTGAGGGGTTCTGGTAAGTCTAGGTTGAGCAGCCTAGTAGAGTTGTCTTGTGAAGCCTAATTTAAGGCCTAGCATGTTATGTTATAATATTATCGTCCCTAGGATCGTCGAGTCAGAGACATCATTAGGGTAGTGACTTATAAAGGTCATTTTGCTCAGACCCTTGCCGAAGAGAGAGGAGTTGGTTGTAGGGGGCACCTTACGACCAACTTGTCCCTTGAGGGAGGCCTTAGGTGGTGACATTGGGTTGTACCTTCCCGTCAAAGGGATACGTACGGTGGCGTCTCACAAGTTGGGAGCACGGGTTGCGTATCTCGCTCTGTTAATTCCTGAAATACCGTGGCTGGGGTGCCACAGGATGCATGGTGCAGTCCTGCGCTTGCGAAACCCCAGAGGGTGCCACAGGGTAGGCTTCGAGCTATCTTGCTCTTGCGAAACCCTATAGTTTGATTTTGGAATGAGGCCCGATATACTGGGATCGAGTGAGGTCCGGCATGCCGGGTAATAGTGGAAAACGAAGACACCATAAGCAGACTGCATAGAGGGACTTGATCCTTTCTGCAACCTCACAGAGTCATGGAGTATTGTCAGGAACAGGTCGTGTACAATTAGAATTCATAACGCGGGTTCAAATCCCTATGTTTTTGCACTCACGAACACTTAAACTACACCGACACAATTGCTATGTTTTGTATGTTGTTTGGGAGATTCGCGGCTATATGATCAGCCCTTAAGCGTCAGTGAATACTGACGTCCCCACTTCCATAGGTACTGGATCGCCGAAGTACAAAGGCGAGATTCAGGAGGACTCAAGGCAAGGAAAGCAAGGAGTCAGTGTTATATTTAGTTCCGCTGCAGTATATGTATTGATTATCTAGTAGTTAAGAAGTACTCAAGTGAGAGTTACCAAGTGTTGTTCTTCATTCCTTGTACTCTGATGTAAGATGTTGAAGGTTGTAATACTTGGAAATGTAAAGGAAATATTGTAACTCTATTGTAAGGTATTGCAGTTGTATAATGTTCAGACTTGTAATACATTGGGTATTGAATAAAAAGTTTTAAATTCTCCTGTTTTTCTGTGTATTGTGACTAATTGAAGAAAAGATCTTGGCTCGTGTCACGGTTTCCCAGTCTAGAAAATCGGGGCGCTACAAAGGAACTGGACTACATGGTAACATTGATCACGAATAGGTTATGTCTAATCACTGACATTCCCATTACTTGAGTAGCAGTGATGTATTGCTTAGATAGCGCTGCTACCAAGTGTTTACACTTTCTCTTCCCTTGAAATGCAACTGCTGGTCCCCCTGGTGCCTTTATTATAACCTCCTTACTCTTGTACTTAATAATGGCACTATAGATGGACATTCAGTCTATGCTAATGATGATATCGACCCCCAAAATTGTCAACTCAATGAGGTCGATGCCCAAGATTCTGCCTCCAATCTCAAGATCACACCCTTCATAATATCGATCGGTAGTCAATTTTTTTTGCTGATGGGGTAACCACAGATAAAACTTTGCCAGGAAATTTTTTTTGGTTCGACTCCCAATTATTTTGCAAATAAGGGTGACACAAATGTGTGAAATGATCTCGTATCAGATAAAACTGTTGCTTTTATTCCATTTATTTGAACTTATCATGTTACATAAAGAGTACTCTCATTACATAATGCTTTATTACATAGAACAGAAATAACAACAGAGGACCCTAAACAGTTTCTTACATACCCGTGATGACATTGTCAACATCATCTACATAAGCTTCGGTCAGAGCGAACACTCACCCCTGACGGTATGGCTTCTGCCTCGGATTAGCTTACTTCTGCCCTTGCTTGAGTTGTGGGCACTGCGACCTAACATGGCCTTCCTTCCCACAGTGGAAACAAGTCAGGGGACCCCTTGCCTTGGGACACTCGAATTTGTAATGCCCCGGTTCTCCACAAACGTAACAGGTCACACCTGAGGACCTTGCTCCTCCGTAGTTCGGCTTACCAGTCACTGTAATGGCGTTCGCCCCTGTTGGCCTGAACTTCTGAGCTGGGGGTTGTCCCCTAAAACTGCTTGGTGATGCAGGTCTCTTACCGGTATTCCAGGTGTTCCTCCTGTTTTGTACCGCCTAGAACTGGTTCATATCGGCCTCAGTAGCTGCGGCACTCCGGACCAACTTCTCAAACCTTCTAATGCCCAGGGGTATCATTCGGGACCTTAAGTTTGGCCTCAAACCCTGCTCGAACTTCCGTGCTTTCTTGGCTTCATCCAGAACCATTTTCGGTGCAAACCTGGAGAGCTGGTTGAATTTTGTTTCATACTCTCTCACTGTCATGCCACCCTGTTGCAAGCCCAAGAACTCCATGGCTTTCTTCTCCTGAACATCCATGGGAAAGTAGTGGCTTCTGAATTCTCCCAAGAACTCCTTCTAGGTGATCTGCACATTGCCCAAGGTCCTCTTCAGTGATTGCCACCAGACTCTTGCATCCTTCTCCAGCTAGATGGTGGCCAGCTTCACCTTACTCGCCTTAGGGGTTTCCAGAACTTCAAAGACCCTCTCAATCTGCCTGATCCAGTCGTCTACAGCGTCTGAATTTTCCTGGCCCTCGAGCATAGGCGGTTTCATCCTTTTGAATGACTCCACTAGTCTGATTGCTTCAGGGATCTGCACAGCTGGCCCCGGCCTAGGGTTTCCGGCGATATTGGCAGTGAAAGCATTCAAGGTCTGGTACACCTGAACTAGTTCAGTTTCCAGATCGAGTCCATTGTTCTCACCACTGTGCCCTTCGCCAGCCATTTCTGGGTTATAAAAATTGTCATTAATCATCATAAATAGCACAACTTTACATTCTTCCAACAAAATTTTATTCATTCCAAAATTAAACTTCTTATATTCGGAAAGAAAACTTGCTTTTACATCACTTTAACATAACGACATCCTAGATTCTACGGTTTCTCTTGGCTTCTCTGAGCTCTCCCCATAATTCCTGGATTTCTTTCTTCATGTCTTCAAACTTCTGATGACGCTCTTGCTTGTCCCAGCGAGTCATGTGCTCCAGCTTGGCGAAGTGTTGAGTATTCACGTGTCTGAGCTTTTCGAGTTCCCATACTTGGTGACTCAGTTCATGAATGTGTTTCCTGTCTTCTGCTTGTCGTGCTTCTAAGTGGTTTACTCTCCACTTCTGGGCATCCAACTCCCTTTGAAGAGAAGTAACAATACCACCTTGGTCATCTTGAATGGGTTCTTCATCTGAGGATTCTTCTGGGGAATCAGGTGGAGGTGGAGTAATCTCCCTGGACTCAGGTAGTTCTTTTATTTCTACTGGGTCTTCCTCTTCCTCTTATGGGTCTTCTTATTCCTCTAGTGGTCTTCTTCTTCTTCGAAAGGAACCAACCAATCCACCTCATTCTCAGGGTCATAATGATTGGCCATCTTATAGGAAAAAAGGAGGAGAAACATCATCGTATAGAGCAATACAAATGTAAACTACTTACATTTAAATCTCTATAAGCTGAACTCACACTCTAATGTCCACCTTAATGTGTCGTCTTTGTAAATTTGTATTACTTATTAAAGCATGGCTCTGATACCATTCTGTAATACCCCGAATACCAAAATATGGCAATTCGTAGCTCAACAGGATCTACACTTCACTTCGTATAATTTTACAATGAATTTTGAAACTTTTATTACAACATTGTTCTTTTACATCAATAACACAACGAAAAATAAATGAATTACAACATGATCAATATACAATTTTAACAACTTGAGCATGTAAGTAATCCTCAGCATCAAATTCATCATGTAAGTTCCAAGTCCTGCATATGAATCTGTGGGCACGTCAGTTGCTTACAACCGACGCAATATTACAGTCAGCGATCCTCTCTATGCTGTAGTATAACAAAATCTCTTACTTTAACAAACACAAACTTGAATGCATATAAAAGTATAAAGAGTGAGTATCCTAAATATGTCAGTGTATGATATGACTTAATGCCTAATGCAGATGTTATACTACAATGACACTAATGCATACTTGTTCGGATTTTATGCATCCCATACTACATAGGTCCGAGGGCATGCACCTACGTACTCCACATTGTAGGATTAGATCCCTCGCCATGCAGCCTACTATGATGACTACTACAAGATTTAGACACCTTGCAAGTATTGGCTCTCGCCCTTGGAATACTGGAGACCAATCCCTCTCCGTGGATCATTTTGTGGCCCTTACGTCCATCGTCCCGGAATACTGGGGATCAACTCACTCCGCAGGTCATTCTGAAGTCCTCATTGCACAAGCATCCCATGAGCATCGCTCTCGTCCCGGAATACTGGAGATCGTTCCCATTCCATGGATCATTCTGTGGTCTTTACGTTCATCGTCCCGGAATACTGGGGACCGTCTCTCTCCAAGGATCATTCTGGAGTCCCTAACTCACGTTTGCACTCGTTTCGTCATATCTCTAACTAGTGTTTGTCCTTAAGTTTAAGTTATGATTAATAAGAACTAGAGTTTAGCTTACCCACCGGTCTTAAACTAAACACCAAGTCAGTCAACCCAACTAGTTACTTCTTACAATTCAATTATTCATTTTCATTTCTTTGTCGGTACCTGGGTCTCACTAAGCCTCTAAAATCAACATCTTTTCATGTTCAACAACTTGGGATACCCATCCCCTTATAATTCATATTCTTAATTTTCATATATTCATATTTTATTCAAATTCTTTCATTCATTCTTATTCATTCATCAATAAGTACAATCTCAACCTATTCATTTTCACAATACACTTCTCATATTCATCAAAACTCTCTCAATACAAGTTAATTAAGATTAAGACAAAATCTCTTTAAAATTCATCTTTGAAAATTTATCTCATTGTCTTCCTTTGATTTATTTTGAACTAAACTTAACATCTTTAATCATATATATATATATATATATATATATATATATATATAGAGGACTGATCGAGTGCGAACTGGTTCGCACTAGATCAACAACGAACTCCTCCACAGACCGTTTGATCTCTTGATCAACAGTGATCTGCATCTAACGGTATAAACATACCCCCGCTCGAGTGGGGGTATTTTTGACATTTCCTTAATAATACCACCACCACCACCCCCTCTTCTCAATTCAGGTCCTTCTTCTTCTCATCGTCTCTCTCAGTCTCTCTCGATTTCCCTGATCAACAATAGCCCAGAGCCTCTCAATTCCTTTCGAAATCCCCCTAAAAAATACTCCCCCATCCAGCAACCACACCTTCGAAATCCCTTTGACGCATGATCCCTCCTACTCCCCTGACCTTCGAAACCCTAACCCTAGCTCTGCATCCTTCGAACTCCACCTTCCGATGCCCGACGCCCTAGAGGCTCCTCTCTCTTGGCACTACAGATGCCCCCAACTACTTGCCACCACCCGACGCCCCTCTCCCCCGATGCCTCTCCCCCGACGCCCCACTCACGAGTTCAGAGTTGGCTTAATCAAATTGCAGCTTATCATATAGCTATTGATTTGACTAATTTTGGGCGTAATTTATCAATGTAATTTTTTCATTGTACTCTTTTCATTAATTTATCAATGTAATTTTTCATTGTACATTTTTTCATCAATTTATCAATGTAAGGTTCTAATATCATGTATTAATGTGATTTGCTGAGATGTGTTTTTGACTGCATTGATAGAGTCTATGTTTTGACTGCATTGATCCTATAGTTTGGTTATAGCAGAGTTGCAATGATATCAATGTTATTAGTTGTGGTTATCGTAGCTATTTGTTCTTAAGTTATATGTTGAGAATTTTTGTAGTCCCTTTATTTGGTTAGATTTGGTTAGAATTTTATCATAAACAGGTAAATATGATATATCATAGAACATTAAAAAAAAAATCATAGTGGCATGCATAGGCTAGGTAAAAAATAATATTAAAACCTTAAAATAGTAAATGGCATATATGGCCATGTGAAAAATAATCAGTTTAAAAAAACTGTAAAAAAGTTGAAAAAAACAATAATAATTTAAAAAGTACACTTGAAGATTTGGTTAGAATTTTATCATGAACAGGTAAATATGATATACCATAGAACATTGAAAAAAATATCACAAAGTGGCATGCATGGGCGAAGTAAAAAATAATATTAATACCATAAAATAGATAATGGCATGTATGGCTAGACCTGGCAAACGGGTCTGGTCGAGTACCCATGGGTACGGGTCGCTTGACACGCGGATCCAACCGACCGAGTTGAAAAGTAATCGCAAAAAATATTTTAATTTTTTCTCGACCCGGACCCGGCCTGCAAGTACCCACATGTACCAATGAGTACCCAACAACATTTCAGAGTTTATTTAGAGTTTGTTTTAGTTTATTTTTTATAAATTATTTTAATTGAATAATTGATTAAAAACATAACCAACATACTATCATTTTCATTAAAAAAAGTGTAAAAGCAAAAAATGAATAACTAAAACAACAACAAATGTAATCAGGAATCAAGAATGATAATTTAATAAGCTTGTTGTTTGTCGTCTTGTTATGCTCATTGTTCAAATAAATATATGATATCAACATTCAAAATCCAACTAGTACTTTAATTTATCATTTCATCAACCAAAACAAAAGAGCAATAAATTGCCTTATCATGCAAAGAAAGGTTAATCATTTTTTAAAGCATGCAGACACAATCGAGTTTAAACAAAATTTAAACATAATAAAAAATACAATAGCAAAATAAAAACAATGAAACCATATGACAGACAAGTTTCCAAAGTCCTGAAATTAATTATTAAAAATGCTAAATTTGAAAAAAAAAAAAAAAACCATTGACCTATGGTCTTTATGCGGAAAACCCCCCTCCCCCGATCTTTTTTTATATGTAGAAACCCCCCTTGAAGTATGGTTGTTGCAAAAAACTCCCCTGAAGTATTTCAAAAAACCACATCTAACTTTTCTACTTGTATCAGATAACCTCATTCATCTTTGCAAGTTGTTTCAAAAAACATCATATATCTTTCTCATTATTGTCAAAAACCTCCATCAACTTTAGCAAAAGTCTTACGTTGGTGGGGTGGGTTTTTTGCAACAATATTTTAAGAGGGTTTTCTGCATAAAAAAAAGATCATGGGGGTTTTCTGCATAAAGGCCATATTTCAAGCTTTTTTTTTCTTTCAAATTTAGCCTATTAAAAACAATGAAACCAAATAAGAAAACAAACTCAAAACACACTCAAATAAATTACAAATCAAATTGATGAGTATTTATGTCACACCCTGCTTCCCAAAAGGAATACGGAATACGAATACGTGACAAAGCTCAGTGAATGATTTTCATCATTCACAAGCTGTAGGATCGACTCAACACCATAACAAGAAATATAGCAAAATATACTCAACCACGCATGCATGAATAATTTATTAATCAACAGAAACAATTGAAACAAAATATAAATATCCCAAATAATTTCCAGATCTTGATCAAAAGTAAAAACTTCAAGACTACAAGCCCGTTACAAGTTTCAAGTAGTAACAAGAATTAAATAACTAAAATACAAATAACTGAAGCAAACTTTCCCAAGCGAAGCCTAGAAGGTTTGCTCACCAATTCTAGCAGGCAATTGATCTCCAAAACCTGTATATATATATATATATATAAGGAAAATAGAGAAACAAAGACAAACGCTCTTAGTGCAAGTTAGGGCCACAAGTAGTACAAGCAAGGGTATGAAAATAAGTGCAAGAAAGTATGAAACAATATATGGAATCAAAGATTATACAATATGATTTGACAGGGATGCAACAAGTAGTGAAGTTCAAGAGACTAGCTAGTAAGTAAGATAACTCAAGTAACAGGATTGGGTAACAAATACTAGTAGCGAAAATAAGTAACAAGTTAGCATGTAGTTGTATCAAGTATCAAATGACAAGTATCAAGCAACAAGTATCAAGTAACATGTATCAAGTAACAAGTATCAGACAAGACAGGTGTCAACTGTGAACAAGTAACAAGTTATTCTTAAGTCTAATGTTTAATTCTATCTAGATAGCACTTCATGCGTCCCAACTATTTACTACATGGTTGCTACTTACAAAAAAATTTCGTTTAGGCATAGTGGTGGATTTTATAGGGCGGTGTACTCAGGCATCAAGTATCAAGCAAGCAAGGTTCATGAATACAAAAATAATGCGATAAGTTCACGAACCAAGTACAAGTTCGTGAATGCATTAATAAGTTCAAGAACCACACAGTGGGTTCATGAATGCACTAAAGATACAACAAGTTCATGAGCCAAGTAATGGGTTCATGAATACACTCAAGATACAACAAATTCATGAACCAAGTACTGGAAAACACGGGCTTCCTTTCAAGCACACTTACCTATATTATCCACTACTATGGTCTTTCTCTTAACCCCGGCTTATTATTTATTATTATCACCAAGATAAGCATGAAAGCATGCAAAATAAGCAAGTATACATGGCCAAGAACAGGAAACAATTTTAGTTGTTGATTCTTGATTTTGATGATTACAACACAATGCAAAGTTTGTTGTGCTACTTCTTATATATTACAGGATATACACAAAGGCAAAATGTTCTAACAAGCTTTAAAAGGTTCTTAAAGCAAGTTGATCAAGCAAAGCTACAAACAAAGCTCTTATAGCTAATTGATCAAGTAAGCTACAAGGTTGCCAGCTTCAAAGAAAAAGACGAAGACTAAAGCTCCATCTTAAGACTCAAGACTCAAGACAAGACCTATGCGTATGTTGTATTAAGTGTCTTGTAACAATTGAAACTTTTTTATTTCTTTAAGTCTTAGAAATTATGTAATAGCCTTGTCACACACACTCACATATATCTTTAAAATAATTGAGTGTTTTTCAAACTTAAAAAGATTGAAACAAGATTGAAAAAGCTCAGCTATTAAGTACCAGTCGATCCCCATTAGGCACCAGTCGACTGTCCTAGTACGAAACTGTCTGAACTTATTCAAACTCTGATCAGTCGACTCATAACGGCAACCCAGTCGACTGTTCAAGTCGTTTCGACAATTTACTGATTTCAAAACTTGATTTTTCGAATTCAAAAGTTTTATTTCCGTTGATTGACAGTTGGTACAACTGCTTCTCAATGTCCAGTGATTCTAACTCTATAAATAATGTGTAGAAATCACTTGGAAAAGGTTACAACAAGACAATACTCTCTTTTATAAGCTTTCAAGTACTTATTTTCAAAAAGAGTACAAGAGTTCACAGGTTTTCAAATCCTCTAAGTTTTTAGTTCTCTAAAATCAGTCTAGTATAACAGTGATTTCGTTTTAGACTGATTTCGGAAGTTGACCTAATAGCCACGCACAAAATCATATTCACAACAAGGCTATAGGTTGATTGTGAACTTTTTTTTGTTGTTCACCACTCTCGGATTGTGAAAGTGGTTCCTCTCGGTTGGAGAGTAGGGCTCTAGGGTGTAGAGTCAGGTTTTCACTCTTGGTAGAAGAGTGGGTTTCTTTCTCTAGTGGTGAGAAAGGACTACGGGTTGGGCAAGGTTGTTGTCTAACGCCGTAGGGTATTCTTGTACATTTTTCAAGAATAGTGGAAAATCTCAAGTAGATTGCTTGGGGACTGGATGTAGATCTGGAGGACCGAACCAGGATACATCGTGTGTACTCTGTGGTTGTATTTCTCTGAACTTGCATTTCATTTACTTGCTTTTTTAAGTTCTCTGTGAAACTTGTCTAGACATCGACTGTCTCCCTTTTTAAGTCGACTGATCAGACTTATACTACATTCTCTCTGAAAACTTGTCTGGTAAGTCGACTGGTTCTTCTATAAGTCGACTGATCAGACTCGTCTTAAAATATTCTTCTTAACTGTCGCCCCAATCGACTGGTTTCTCTTTTCAAGTCGACTGGACCGAAGAAAAAGTTCATTTCCGCAATTATTTTTATAAAACACTATTCACCCCCCTTATAGTGTTTCTTGCCTTACCTACAGGATCCAACACTTGGTATCAGAGCCTGGTTGAGTGCAATGGCAACAACTTCTAATGCATATCAATACCATGAAGGCCAATCTACACAAAGGCCACCCCTCTTCGATGGAACAAATTACAACTATTGGAAGTGTAGAATGAAGATCTACCTTCAGTCCATCAACTATGAAATATGGAACATGACAGAGACCGAGTACACCGCTCCTACCATTCTATATGCACAATGGAACGACGACATGAAGAACCAAACAATGAACAATGCAAAGGCAATGAACGCGCTATTTTGTGCCCTTACAAATGAGGAGTTCAACCGTGTGTCCAATGCAACAACCGCACATCAAATTTGGCACACACTCGAGGTAACTCATGAAGGAACAAACAAAGTAAAAGAATCTAAAATATCTGTTCTTGTTCACAAGGTTTGAAATGTTCCGCATGAAGGAGAATGAGAATGTGTCCGAGATGATTACAAGATTCACAGACATTACTAATTCACTTGTGGCACTTGAAAAGACATACACTCAAGTCGATATGGTGAGGAAGGTACTTCGTGCACTAACCCCGAATGGGAGAAGAAGACCACCGCCATAGAAAAGGCCAATAATTTAACACAACTTTCTCTTGAGAATCTTGTGAGAAATCTTATGGCTTATGAGGTATAACTTGAAGAGCGCAAGAAGGATGCCAAACCACAACAATCAAAGAAGAAGACATTAGCATTCAAAGTCATGTCGGACTCCAAGGATGAAGAAGAAGATGAGGAAGAGATTGCCATGTTCACGAGAAAGTTCAAAAAATTTGTAAGAAAATGTAAGTTTAATTCAAAATCTAAGGAATCTAATGAACCTCCAACTTATTTCAGGTGTAACAAGACAGGCCATATGAAGAAGGATTGCCTACTAGAAAACACAAAATCTATGGGAAAGACGTCCAACTTCAAGAAGGACAAGTACACAAAGAACAAGTTCGTGAAGAACAAAAAGGCATACCAAGCAACTTGGGATGACAGTGATTCTTCATCGGAAGAAGAAATTGATGAGACAAACGAAGTTGCAAACGTGTGTTTTATGGCGTCTCAAAATCAAGTAAGTAATGAGTACGATTCTAATGATTTACTTGATGCTTTCAATGAAATTTTTTAAGAACTTAAAAAAGAAAAGATTAGAGTTAAGAACTTAGAGAAAGTTAATTAAACACTTTCTCCAGAGAATCATAACCTTGATAAAGAAGTAAAATCCTTAAATTCTCGTCTTTCTAGTTTAGATATGGATCTTGAGTCTCTCAAGAAAAATTATGAAGAGATATCCAAGAACGTATCTAAATTTAATAAAGAAAAAGAGAATTTAAATAATGTTCTTCAAAATCAAGTGCAATCTAGTCATAAGTTTGGACTTGGTTTTAAAAAGTCTCTTGAAAAATCTCATTCTTCTAAGAACACTAGTGTAAATAAACCTGTATCTATTTCCAGTGTTAAGCATAAACTTTATGAATTTTTTGAAAAGCCTAAAACTGTAAGTTTTCATGATAAAGGCAAATCTAAAGTTCAGACAAGTCGACTGCACCCAACCACCAGTCGCCTGTCCAGAGGTACTGAGTCTCATTCAACGAGACAAATACCTCAGATAAGTCAACCTATACTACCTCCCAGTTGACTGAATAATAGTAAAAGTCGACTGAAAGGTGCTGTAAAGTCGACTGGACAGAGCAAATATGTATGGGTTCTGGTCAACCTAAGTTCGAAAGATAGAATTGCTTATATTAATTCATATATGCTTACTGTATGTAATTCTGCTAATTTTATTTCTGCTTATGGTGGAAAATCAAACTCATCATGGGTTTGGTTTTCCACAAACTAATCTATTTTGGATCCAATGAAAAGGGTACCATATTCACTTTGAATATTTTATAGGTACCTAAGAGAGATCGTTGGATACTTGACAGCGGATGCTCGAAGCACATAACTAGTCATGCCAACCTCCTATCTTCTATACAAAACATTGATGGAGGGACAGTCACATTTGGTGACAACAATAAAGAAAATGTCATAGGAATTGGTATGGTCGGTAAGCACACTAACCCCTCTATAAAAGATGTCTTATTACTATTAGTTAGTGGACTTAAGCATAACCTGTTAAGTATTAGCCAACTTTGTGATAATGGTTATAAAATCATGTTTGAAAAAGATGCATGTTTAATTTATGATTCTACCATACAAAATATAATTTTTCAAGGTTTTAGGAAAAATAACATTTATGAATTGTGTTTAAAAGCATATGAGTTTTCGAATGATTTTTGCTTAGTAGCTTCTAATAATGATTCTTGGCTTTGGCATAGACGTTTTGGCCATGTGAATATGAAAAATCTCTCTAAATTGTCTAAGTACAACCTAGTTAAAGGGCTGCCAAGACTATCCTTTAAAAGAGATAAGTTATGTGATTCATGTCAACTAGGTAAACAAATTAAATCTACTTTTAAAACAAAAAAAGTAATTTCTACTAGTAGGCCGCTCGAATTAATTCATATGGATTTATTTGCCCCTACTAGAGTTGCTTCTTTAAATAAAAGTATGTATGTTTTTGTTTTAGTAGATGATTTTTCACGATTCACTTGGACTTTCTTTCTAAAACATAAGAATGATGCTTTTGAAGAATTTGCTAATTTTTGTAAACGAATTCAAAATCAAAAGTCTCTAACCATAGTCACTATTAGAAGTGATCATGGTGGAGAATTTAAAAATGAAACGTTTGCAGAATATTGCAACAAGAATGGTATAACTCATTCATTTGCATTTCCTAGAGCTTCACAACAAAATGGAGTGGTTGAAAGGAAGAATAGGACTTTGCAAGAATGTGCATGTACCATGCTTGTTGAAAGCAATTCACCTAAGTATTTTTGGGCTGAAGCCGTTGCTACAGCTTGTTATGTTTTAAATAGAATTTTGATTAGGCCTAAGCTAAAGAAAACATGTTATGAGCTATTTTTTGATAGAATTCCTAAGGTCTCTTATTTTAAAATATTTGGTTGTAAGTGTTTTATTCTCAACACTAAGGACAATTTAGATAAGTTTGATCCTAGATCCAATGAGGGTATCTTTGTAGGATACTCAAATAGGAGTAAGGCATATAGAATCTTCAACAAGTCAACAATGACTATTGAAGAATCCATGCATGTTGTATTTGATGAATCTCTGTCTTCATCGACTTTAATTGAAGATGATTAAACCAATTCATCACCTTTAAATAAAGTAATTACTTCTTTAGAACAAACTAGTCTTGCGGATAAGTCGACCGATAAGGAAGTCAAGTTGACTGCTGTAAATCAGTCGACTGATGGACTTGTCAAGTCGACTGATCCTGTTGTGATGTCTCCAACTTTACCAAAGTCTTTTGTTGAAGTTAGAGATTATCCTTATGACTTAATAATTGGTGATATTTCACATGGTATTCAGACGAGACCACATGTTAACATGATATCTCACACAGCTTTAATGTCGGATTTTGAACCAAAGAATATACAAGAAGCATGTGAGAATGAATTTTGGATCAATGCCATGCAAGATGAGTTAAACCAATTCACAAGGAATGATGTATGGGATTTAGTTTCACGACCTCTTGATCTTACTATAATTGGTACTAAATGGGTATTCAAGAATAAGTTAGATGAATCAGGAAAAGTTGTTAGGAACAAAGCTAGACTAGTTTCTCAAGGGTATAATCAAGAAGAAGGCATAGATTTTGATGAAACATATGCTCCTGTTGCTAGATTAGAATCAATTCATATCTTATTATTTTTTGCTTGCTTTATGAATTTTACACTCTTTCAAACGAATGTTAAAAGTGCATTTCTTAATGGGTTTATAACAGAAGATGTTTATATTAAACAACCACTAGGTTTTGAACATGAACAATTTCCAAACCACGTTTTTAAATTGAAAATGGCTTTATACGGTCTTAAACAAGCACCTCGTGCTTGGTATGATCGATTGAAGACTTTTCTTTTAGAAACAGGTTTTGAAATAGGTAAAGTAAATACTACTTTGTTTATTAGAAGAATTAAGAATGATATTTAATCATACAAATATATGTTGATGACATAATTTTCGGTTCTACTGATAGTAATCTATGTCAAGAGTTTGCTAACACCATGAAAAACGAGTTTGAGATGAGTCACATGGGTGAACTCAATTATTTCCTTGAACTACAAATTAAGTAGTCACATAATAGCATATTTATTAATCAAGGAAAATATACTAAGAAATTACTCAAACGGTTTAACATGGATAGCACGAGTAGTAAGACCACACCTATAGCTACTACCACTACCCTTGACAAAGATGAATTAGGTAAGAGTGTCGATCAGAAACTCTATTGAGATATGATTGGCTCACTCTTATATATAACTGCTAATAGACCGGACATTATGTTTAGTGTATGTTTGTGTGCTAGATATCAGTCAAGTCCTAAAGAGTCTCACTCAAAAGATGTGAAATGCTTTTTAAGATATATTAAAGGTAAGTCTGATTATGGTCTATTTTATCCACGCACCGACAACTTTCAACTTTTGTCATATAGTGATGCGGATTTTGCCGGTAGTAAAACTGACCTGCAATAGCACTAGTGGGACATGTCACTATTTGGGACATTCACTAGTCTCTTGGTGCAGTAAGAAGCAAAATTCAGTATCCCTATCTACTACAGAAGCTGAATATATCGCTGCAAGTTTGGCTTGTACCCAAATTTTGTGAATGAAACAAACCCTATTAGACTATGGTATTTAATTTGAAAAACCTTCAATAATGTGTGATAATACTAGTACCATTAACTTATCTAAAAATTCGGTTCAACACTCACGTACGAAACATATTGATATTCGACATCATTTTTTACGTGATCATGTTTTAAAGGGAGTCATTTCTTTAGACTTTATTTCTACTGATAAACAGGTAGCTGACATTTTTACCAAACCTCTTAAGGAAGACACCTTTATCACCTTAAGAAGTGAACTAGGGATTTGTAGTTTTCATGATGTTTCTTGAATTTTTTCTGGTAAGTCGACTTACAAGTATTGTTATGTCGACTGCCAAGTATCTTTTTCTAATTTTTGTCTGATTTTTATGCTCTGGACAGTCGACTGTGCATAGTACCTAGTCGACTGACCAGTTGTATTAATACTATTCTTATATTTTTTCTATGTATTTCCTACTTATTGTTGCATTTTCTATCTATTATGTAACCGTTTGAACTAAGACTATTCTCTTTTTATATAAATATCATTTTGGAATGTATTATTTTTGTGGTTTAGTTTTTTCTCTCCATGTTTTTTTGTTGATGACAAAGGGGGAGAAAATATAAGCTATAATTTTTATGTTGCTTTGTGTTATGTTTTGGTGATGCATATCTTTGTGTATGTCTTTGTGCATGTTTTTGTGCATGTTTTCACACCTATGCATGTTGTACATTTGATAGTGGGAGCATGTGAGCATTTGTAATATTTATTTCCATTATTGTAAGCTATTGTGTTGTCATCATTAAAAAAGGGGAGAATGTTGATTCTTGATTTTGATGATTACAACACAATTTGTGCTACTTCTTATATATTACAGGATATAAACAAAGGCAAAATGTTCTAACAAGATTTACAAGGTTCTTAAAGCAAGTTGATCAAGCAAAGCTACAAACAAAGCTCTTATAGCTAATTGATCAAGGAAGCTACAAGGTTGCTAGCTTCAAAGAAAAAGACGAAGGCTAAAGCTCCATCTCAAGACTCAAGACTCAAGACTCAAGACAAGACCTATGCTTATGTTGTATTAAGTGTCTTGTAACAATTGTAACTTTTTTATTACTTTGAGTCTTAGAAATTCTGTAATAGCCTTGTCACACACACTCACACATATCTTTAAAATAATTGAGTGTTTTTCAAACTTAAAAAGATCAAAACAAGATTGAAAAAGCTCGGCTGTTAATTACCAGTCGACCGCCATTAGGCACCAGTCGACTGTCCTAGTACGAAACTGTCTGAACTTATTCAAACTCTGATCAGTCGACTCATAACGGCAATCCAGTCGACTGTTCAAGTCGTTTCGACAGTTTACTGATTTCAAAACTTGATTTTTCGAATTCAAAAGTTTTATTTCCGTTGGTTGACAGTTGGTACAACTGCTTCTCAACGTCCGGTGATTCTAACTCTATAAATAGAGTGTAGAAATCACTTGAAAAAGGTTACAACAAGACAATACTCTCTTTTACAAGTTTTCAAGTACTTATTTTTAAAAAGAGTACAAGAGTTCACAAGCTTTCAAATCCTCTAAGTTTTTGGTTCTCTGAAATCAGTCTAGTATAACAGTGATTTCGTTTTAGACTGATTTCGGAAGTTGACCTAATAGCCACGCACAAAATCACATTCACAATAAGGCTATAAGTTGTTTGTGAACTTTTTGTTGTTGTTCTTCACTCTTGGGTTGTGAGAGTGGTTCCTCTTGGTTGGAGAGTAGGGCTCTAGGGTGTAGAGTCAGGTTTTCACTCTTGGTGGAAGAGTGGGTTGCTTTCTCTAGTGGTGAGAAAGGACTACGGATTGGACAAGGTTGTTGTCTAACGCCATAGAGTATTCTTTTACATTTTTCAAGAATAGTGGAAAATCTCAAGTGGGTTGCTTGGGGACTGGATGTAGGTCAGGAGGACCGAACCAGAATACATCGTGTGTACTCTGTGGTTGTATTTCTCTGAACTTGCACTTCATTTAATTGCTTTTTTAAGTTCTCTGTAAAACTTGTCTGAACAGTCGACTGTGTCCCTTTTTAAGTCGACTGATCAAACTTGTACTACATTCTCTCTGAAAACTTGTCTGGTAAGTCGAATGGTTCTTCAATAAGTCGACTGATCAGACTCGTCTTAAAATATTCTTCTTAACTATCGCCCAGTCGACTGGTTTCTCTTTTCAAGTCAACTGGACCGAAGAAAAAGTTCAATTCCGCAATTATTTTTATAAAACACTATTCACCCCCCCCCCCTCTAGTGTTTCTTGCCTTGCATATAGGATCCAATAGTAGCAAGCATATTCGAGGGTAAAAACAAATTAAAATATTAAGAACGACGTGAATTCCAATTCTGGACAGTATGACGTTGCTGCACCAAAACTGAGATTCCCACCATCACAAGAATGCAAATCTGGATTAGTCAGAAAATCTAGAAACTAGACTCTCTACTGAATCCAACACATATAAACAAGATAGATGAAAGTGGTAGCATCAGGTGCCAAAACAGCAAACTACACAGGATTCGTGTTCAGCCAGAATTTGTAAAACTATGTTTTAAAATGTGAAACAGGTCTGAAACTTCATTAATTAATTTCAGGTTAATTAGGAAATGTTCTCTAGTGTGTCTAGTATCATCTTGCAAAATTTTAAGTCTTTATCTTACAGGTAGCATGGTTAATTTAATTGTAAAACAAAGTGTCGCAGCAAATTTACGAATCTGCACTTTCAGACACAGCAGCAGTAAAACTGCGATAACTCACAAGCCATAACTCGTAATTCAATTCCGTCAAAATGGTAGTAAACTAGACATATGGGGCTAAATTTCATGTTTAGGACTCAATTCCAAATTCTGATGTTATCAGGGTCGAAACAGCAAGTAAAGACAGAAATAGCAGCATATGTGAATTTCTTTTATATAAAAGTGGCATGATAAATGACTAGTATGAGTCTAGATTAGTGTGTGATACAAATAGGATGTAATGGATATAAAATCAGCAAGTCACATTTATTTTTCAACTCAAAGAAGGTAAGATCAACACATACATCACACAACACACATCTACAAGTATAGGTGATTTTTAGTTTCATATGTTCAAGTAATTAGGAGATAAAATAGATCTAACAAGTTGTGAAACGAATATGTATCAACGAAAAATTATGACTCGTATGATTATGGAATTGATAAGGAGTAAGATAAGATCATCAAACGATAAGCCAAAGGGGAGTCACAACTACGATCTACCTACAGTATTTTCAAATAAAAACTTATACTAGAACAACAAATTGTCAAAGAAGATACTTTCCTTGATTGGATGAGGGCGTTGATCGACGATCGAGATCGGATAGATTGGATCGGCATGGATCTTGATGACGATCAAGACCAAGGAAGATCGGACGGCTGGATCCAAGAGCTTGATGATGATGTTCGCGATCGACGATCAGACGGCCGAGATTTGATGATCAAGAATCAAACAGCAAAACAACATACACAGCAATCAGATCTGATCCCTCCTTCCAACAAACAGCAAACACCAAAATCACGATCCCAATCACGATGGAATTAGACGGCAGAGATTCTATTGATCAATCTCCTTCTTCCCTCTCCTTTGATCAACACAGCGACTGACTGTGGTGGCTCGACTGGCGGCGACTACTGTGGCCGGCACTGTGGTGGCGAGACGGCAGCGACATCGGGGGTGACTGATAGCAGTGCTACGGTCGAGGAGTGACGGCAGCGACCAGGGATCGCTTGAGTGAAGTTCTGTTTCGACGGGGTAAAAAAGAGGAGGATGAGAGTGGCTATCGTGGTGTGGCATGCGGCGCTTAGGAGGAGGCACAACACAGATGGTCAACGGCGACATGAGGAGCGGGAGGGGATGGCAAGGATGCAGGAGGCGACTTCGGCTGTCGATGGGTTCGACAAGAACCAGAGGAAGAAGAAGACGACGGGGCTGGAGGAGGAGGAGAGTTACGGGGATAGGCGAGGTGCAGGCGGAGGGCGAGGTAACGCATGCCACGAGCTCGGGGGTTGGATGTTGCAGACGATGGGTTCAGGGGCGAAGAGGAGCAGGGAAGAGGATGAGCGGCAATGGTGGACGGTGGTGGGTATTGGAGGCGAGGACGATGCAGATGGTGGGAGGCTTGATAGGGTAGAGGCCAGGGGTGACGGCGGTCGAAGTGAGGTGGGGCGAAGGTTGCCGAGGTGGGGGTGAACGGGGTGAGGGAGAGAGATGAGCCGGAGAGATCAACAGGAGAAGGTAGGGTTGGCGGCGGTTGTACAGCGGGGGGTGGGGGGTAAAGGTTAGGGTTAGGGTGTGGGGTTAATTAGGGTAGGTTTATATAGAATAGGTTATTGGGTTTGGGTTTTTCGGTTAAAATCCATTATAGAAATAAAAATAATCAATAAAAATATAATTTATAACAAAATGCAATTTACATTACAATATAGAATTTATTCGAAATAACTACAAATACAATTAGTACATTAGAAGTGGATTTTATTTTTTATAAACAGTCAAAATTAATAATAATAATAATATATGTATATCAAAATACAAAATCGAGTTTAACAGATTTATTAAAATAATCCAAACAATATATAATATAAATAGTCGATCAAATAGAAATAGAAATTAATGTTAAAATATACAATTATTCGAAATAAATAAAAATTTCCTATTAGAAAATATTTTAATAGAGAATCCAAAACAAATTTAACACAAGCTAAATTATAATTAATCGAAATACATAAAATATCCAGAAAATATTTATTTACGAAAACAGGGGTTACAATTTAATTTAATTTATTTACATACACGGGTACCCGTGCATATAATCGACCCCACCCGCGGGTTCATGGGCCGGGTTGAAAATTAACCAGTCTTTTTTTTTACAAAATTTTTTTACCGATACCCGGCCCGTACAGTTACACCTGCGGGTACCCACAGGCGTGGGTCAAAATTTTCAGGCCTACGTATGACTATGTGAAAAATAATTAGTTTAAAAAAATTTTAAAATGGTTGAAAAACCAATAATAATTTATTTATAAAATATTGGCCCATACAAGTTTCGAACCCACAACCTTCATGTTATTAGCACAACACTTTATCCAATTGAGCTAATATGCCATTTGTTGTTTAAATATTTATATAATTTAACTAACGATTCTAGTACACAATTACATGTATGTTAGGTTGCTAATAATTGCGAATTACATGCTCGTGTAGTTTCTTGTGGATCTACTGGGATGGAAACTTATCGAATTCAGATTAGATTATACAAGAATTGCTTTTGGGTCTACTTGGGAACCAAGTCCACTAAATAATCAAACTTGGATTTGAGTTCTGGATTATTCGTAGTTTATATTATTACTAGTAATTTACACGTGCAATGCATGTTTTTATAAATAAATATATTTTAAAGTAAAAATTATGATGTTGTCTGACATCGAACCTAAGACTTCTTTTATATTAGTTATGCACATGCATTACACGTGCTTATTTGATTACAATGCACGTGTTTGTTTGGTTACACAACTCCAATTCTCTCATTATAATATTAGAGATTATATATTACTAGTATAATGTACGTGCGATGCACGCCTACTAAAAGTATAGTCATTAAATTAAATAGATATATATCAAATTTTAAAAAAAGGTTTATATTTGAATGTTTTGATTTGGGTGACACATGCGGTACACGTATATATTGTGGGATTTAGTTTGGATATGTATTGCACGAGTTTGTTTAGTTACAAAGTTAGGGTTTGTTTGGTTACAAACCCCAACTCTCCCATTAAAATAGTAAAGATATATATCAAATTTTTAAAAAAATGCTTATATTTGAATGTTTTGATTTGGGTGACACATGTGGTACACGTATACTGTCACGCCCCGCTTTTCAAAAATACGGAATACGAGCACATGACAAAAGCCCAGCGAATGACTAACGTCACCCATAAGCTGTTTAATCGATTAACTCAACAACATAAACAATACAGAACAGTTGCGCAGGCAATAATAATGATCTCATGAATAAAAATACTTGGAATAAAACAATATAATATCCAAATATAATAATAATATTCCAACTTCTGGAAACAATAATAAAATTCGGGACATGAGCCCAAACAATAATACTCCAGTCCAAAAATAAATACAAGTCTCAATACATTAAGTCATTTAAACGATAAGCAAATTTAAAGCAGAAATCTTCAAAATATTTGTTCTCCAACTCCAGCAGGCAATTCTCCTTCATTACCTGTAAATATTTCATCTAAAAAGAAAAAAATAATTGTCCTTAGAGCAAGTCATGGACAGCAAGTAGAGAAAGCAGAGAACAATAGGATAACGGTATAACAATGAAACAATGGATCAATAGGAATCAATAAATGGGACAATAATCATGATAATTGATGCAATTGGCTATAAACAATGGTGCAATATTCGGTAATGGTAATCAATGATCAATAACGGTAATACTTAGCCAATATTTGATATCAATAGGAACAAGATGCAGTGTCGATGTAGTGTGATCCTTAAGTCTATTAATTATTTTAATCCTAACTAATGTAGCACTTCATGCATCCATCCTTTTACTACATGGTTGCTACATACAAACAATTTCGCTTTGGACTTTGTAGTGGGCTCTATAGTTCATGTACTCTTCAACATTAAACATTATTCACCTTTCGGTGTACGGTACGGTCATCGGCAACGATACAATACACGATAGATTGGGTTACGGCCATAACCACAATCATCGATAAAACAATAGCCGGAACATTATTTAGGGAAACACGGGCCCCTCCTCCAAGTACAGTCCCTATATTGTCCACTACGAAAAGTCAACCCTTAAACCCCGGCTTGTCAATTATTTATCATGCAACAACACAATATGTAATTAAGGAACAAGGGTGAACAATAGTATCAATAAGGAAACAATAGGTTGGTAACATGGATAGGACGATTAAAATAGTGACAATAACTCATTGGGAACATGCAATACAACATACATTCATTAATTCATGCAATAGTACAACATAGGAATAATTAATCTATTAAAAAGAGAGATCTAAAATTTTGGAATGTAAAAACACAACTACAGTAAAACGGGCATAACTCTTACTACAAAACTCGGAATTCGAAAATTCTGGATGCTATTGACATCTAGACATTCGGGGCTACATTTCATATTCAGAAAATATTTTATTTTAAGGTCATTTACTGCTTCGAAAACAGCGATCAAGTTCAGGTCAGCAACATGTATAATTCTTAGGGTATTTTTCTTGGGAATAAAATTAATTAATCATGATGGGTTTCGATTCTATAATCAACATTTTGTGTAACTAGTATCATAGATGTCCAACATGATAAATAAAGATTAGAACACACACATATATACAAGTCCAACATCAATCAATCACAAAACGACATACAACCTAACGAATGTCTCTACAATAAATTATTTGTGTTGTGACTTGTATGAATAACCCTATTAACAACTCTATATGCATTCATTAAAGATCCAAACTTTAGAGTCAAATTGGCACGATGTCAAGAATATTGGGGTTAGCTCGTGTAAACCTACAATAAACCCAACGAAAGGGATAACAAAGGGAAATACGATAACAAAAGATTTACTTGCAAGAATTTCAATAACACTTGAATTTGATACAATTAGCAATTCAAGAGGACGGTGACTTGCCTGTTAGATGATGAAAACGGATATCGAGAATAACGGGATACGGACCCCGAAGCAACGATCTCATGAACCAGCAAAATCCACCAATAGCACGTGCAATATACGTGCACCCAAAGAGCCAAGCAATTAAAGAGAGAGAGCAACTACAGCAACAGTACAACACCACCATCATAAAGAGACAGCAGCTGCAACAAGCAAGGGAGCAGCAATGGCAGCCATGGGCTTCGGTGACCACGGCCAGCGACGGCGGCGACTTGGTGGCAGCGCGACGCGGCGGACAGCGTCGAGCGGAGTAGGAGGCAGCGCCGGCGATCGGGAGTAGGAACAAGGGGAAAACGATGGGTTTTGGGTTCTGTGGGGCTGTCGACGAGTGGAAAAGGAGAGGGGAGGTCGGGGGTTTGTGCTGGCGGTGATAGGCGACGAAGGGGGCCGGAGATTGGGTCGGGGAAGACGACGGGAAGGGTGTCGGTGGGTGATGTGGCTGATGGGCGAGGAGAGAGAAAAGGGGGATCGGGATTTTGGTTTGCTGGCGTCGATGGGATGCTCGACGGGAGAGGATGGCGACGGGGGGGGGGAAGGTCGTCGGAGCACGGGGTGTGGTCGGAGTTAGGGATGCGCACAGGGGGTCGCCGGAGTTTGGCCGGGGAAGGAGGCGAACAGTAATGGGTCTGTTTGGGGAGAGAGAAAGAGGAGAGAGAAACGGGAGGAGAGAGAATAGGCGGCTAGGTTTCGATTTGCGTGTAGAAATTAAGGTTACAGTAGAGTTGCATTTATAGGGTACAATTAGGGTTCAATTAGGAGATAGATCAAAATCAACACGATTCAAATAAAAATACCCGTAATTCAAATAAACAAAATCTACAATACAGATAACTCAATAAAAGAGAAAAATAGTTCATGAACGAAAATTCCAACCCAATTAGATAAATAAATAACGCAATTGAAATAATAAGAATTGGGCTTAAAACAAATTGGAACTCGCCGAGAAAATCAGATCGGGTATAAAAATAAAATATTTCGATAGATGATTTTTTTTTATTATTATTTAAAGAAATCAAGAAATAACAATTAGTAATTATATTCATAATAATAATAAATCCATACAATAAAATAACATTCAGGTTTAACAACTTATTAAAATACTCTAATAATAATATACATGATTTGGGCTGAAATACAATTAACCGATAAATTAAGATTTTAAAATACATCCTACTCGAAATAATAATAGTATTTTCGATTGGAAAATATTTAATTAGAAAATCTCAAAACAAATTGGACACAAAATAAATTTATAAATGATTAAAATACTGAAAATATTGGGAAAATAAATATTTACGGAAATGGGGGTTACTTATACATTGTTGGATTTAGTTTGGATATGTATTGCACAGGTTTGTTTAGTTACAGAGTTAGGGTTTGTTTGGTTACAAACCCCAACTCTCCCATTAAAATTGTAGCGCCCCGAATTTCTAATATGATATCTTAGAAAATACGTGGCACATTCCCAGTGATCCACTTCAACATAATATTAAACATAATCAACACCACTAAAATTTTCAAACTTTCTTATTACAACAAATCATTTACAATGCACAGCGGAATTCAAAACAAACTTAACTCAATATTTTCTTCATTTACAACACAAATTTGTCTCAAAACTACCATTACAAAATTACACAAAACTCTTATGAATCAATTATATCTCAAAACCACTCAAGCATCCCATCTCCAACTCTAAGCAACTACCTGCAACATGTGAGGCTAGAGATGATCCCTAACCCCCAAACTAAAGGGGTCAGCCATAAATGGTGTGAGAAATATAAAAATAAACAAACAAAATAAAAGATCATGCCTCTCAAATTCTTAAACAACAAGTACTAAATGATTATGGAAAGTACGAAATGATAGGTCACATAAAAACATCAAGTGATACCAAGCTAAGTGTCACGTGTAGAAAAACAAGAAAAACCACATGCATAAACAAAGCCAAGAAAACACAAGTTCTACATGCAGACTCTCTAATGCGTACTTGTCGAAGTCTATGCATCCCATTCTACATAGGTTCGGTGCAAGCCCTTAACGTCTTCACTTCGTAGGGTTCAATCCCCGCGTTATGAACTAATCCTAACATGATGACTACTACGAGATAAAGATAAACCATGGTTAGTATCTCATGCCCGATAATTCCGGAGATCAATCCCACACCACAATAGTTACCGTGATAATTCCGAAGATTGTCCCACACCACAAGACTGTGATAATTCCGGAGACATATCCCACACCACTAATAATCTACTGTGATAATTCCGGAGATTAAATCCCACACCGAAACATTGATACGTCACCACACGAATACCACATGTGCTTCACCTCGACTCCGATAATTCCGGAGATCAATCCCACACCACAATAGCTACCGTAATAATTCCGGAGATTGTCCCACACCACAAGACTGTGATAATTCCGGAGACATATCCCACACCACTAGTATACTATTGTGATAATTTCGGAGATTAAATCCCACACCGAAAGCCATACTGAGGTTCTTGACTCATGTTCCCGTTCATCATATCACCACTAGTGCATGTCCTTATCATTTTGGGTTAATTAATTACTTAATGAATCTCCTAGAGTGATGTACCCTACCGGCCTAAATTCAAAACTCAATAACTGAAATGCCTCAAAGGGCCTCAACAAATAACTCAACATCGGTATACTAGGGTCATACGCCTCTAGAGACTCAAACTCAAAGGTCTAAGCTAAAGTCCCACTAAACAAAGTGGCTCAACTAAATGTATCATACTTAATACCTAACTGAATATCTCATAGTCAAATGCTTAATCAAATACTGAACTGAATGACAAGTATAGACTGAATTATCTGAAGAACCAATCATTCGAAATAGCACTAAAGTTCACAAAGATCCTTCAGTACCAGTCGACTTATACCTTAGTAAGTCGACTGTCCAGAGGACGAATTACCAAAATTTTACAAAAATAAACTAAGTCAAATAACAGTCGACTTAAGAAAAGGTACCAGTCGACTTACCCGCGGTAAATTCCAATAATCTTCTCAAAAATATTCTAAGTGTATGAGTCGACTTAAAGGGTTATAGGTCGACTATCCAGAAGGACGAATAATTCCTACAAAAATATTTTCTTCAGTGGACCAGTCGACTGCCTATGAGCTAGGTCGACTGTCCAGAACAACTTTTTCAAAGATTCTAAAATAAAGTCAGGCTCATACCAGTCGACTGCACAGTAGGCCAGTCGACTGTCGGCCTACAGATTTCAAAATTAGGTCTGATTACAAAATCAAATTCTGAAACTTTCTAATGATCAATGTTTATGAAAATAGTTCGTATTCAGGAAAATCATGAATCTCAACGAATCTTCATCAGGTATATGTATATATCACTCAAAGCATCGATAAGTCAAGATTTAAGTTCTCATATTCTAAATCACAAATTCTTTCATTAGGGTTTTACAAGATCTAAATTTCTTTCACAAATCTAATTAAAATCTGATTTATAAATCTAATGTCCAGATGTTCATACTCAAATCTTAACATGCTTTTAGCAGCACAATTTTAATAATAAAGATCTACTATTTCATCCACAATTATTCACATGATTCGTACCACAATACGAGATCTAAATTGTTCCCAACATCAAATCAATATATATCAATGATACTTGCACACATAGATCAATCAACAAGACAAGTTTCTTTCATGCAAAACATCAAATCAAACAACAAAACATACATCAAACAACAAAACAATTTTTATATATCTCACATAAATCAAACAACACAACAATTTTCAAATCTCTCACCTTAGAATTTGAGAAAAGTCCACAAAAAGAATCCTCCTTTTGCTAGATCCAAAGTCTCCTTCTCCACCAAAAATAAATCTCCAAAATACTGTGTTTTATCAACAATGACGGCTGGGAGAAAAATTCCTTAAATATGCCGGATTGATTATTAGGGTTTTACCCACACTTTTGCAAAATAATCCTTCCTAAAAATACAATTTACATATATGTATCATTCTTTGGAAATTCCATCAAAACTCATTTAAATTAGGATTTATAAGAAAATATGCATTCTAAATCTCAATTCTTACTGTTCAAAACGTCCAGAAATCGTATTATGCACTTTAACCCCTAAAAATGTCGAATTTGCAAAAAGGTCCTTCTTTTCTCAAAAATTGCAAATAGTTCCAATAAATTTCAGAAAAATCTGGAAAAATACTAATTAAATCTCAAATATTAAATAATGATTTTTCACGAAGAAAACTTAATTTTTTCCAACTTCTCAAAAGGTATTTGCACGTGTTTTGCACGTGTACGAAAGATAAATTTTTCTGAAAATATTCATTAAATCTCCAAAAATAAATCCAAATTCATTTTCAAATATAAAAATAATATTTGAAAATACGGGGTTCTACAAAAATAGTAAAAATATTATAGATAGACAGATATAGATAGATAGTAATTTACACATGCGATGCACATTTAATATATTAAGTAAAAATTAAAGTAAAAAATCTAACGTAGTTAGGACTCGAACTTGAGACCTCTTTCATATTAGTTATGCACGTACAATACACGTGTTGGTAGATTTACAAATGACACTAAGGCCTTCTCCCGTTATAATATTAGAGATAAGAATCTAACAATTTGCACGTGCGATGCATGCTCTACAAATTTATTTTTTTAAAGTAAAGATTACTACGACATAGTCTAGTCTCGAACCTGAAAACTCCTTTTACCATACTCTTTATAATTACCTCTAGTGGCACCAACTTTTATTTTATACTAGTAATTTACACATGCGATGCACATATTAATAAATATAGTTTATTATTAATCGATGTGGTCTGGGCTTGAATCTGAGACCTCATTTATAATAGTTATACACGGGCGATACATGAGTTTGTTTGTTTACAAATGACAACTCCATCTCTCCCATAATAATATTAGAGATGAGAGACACTTTTGTAAATAATTATGTCATAAATAAATTTGAACTCCAACAGTTGACTAAATATATGGTAAATATAACTTGCATTTAAAAATGAGTGGTTGAGAGTAGATGGTTGATTGTCTACAAATTACAGTTTGTCTATAAATGACACAATCTCAACTCTCTCATTATACTATTAGATTAGATTAGATTAGTGTTGCTGCAAACTTTGGTGTGAGAGCGAATAGATGATTTGTGAATTCTTCTAGAATCAATAAAAGTTAACATTTTTACTACTTGCCGATGTTGACTGTTCTCAACGCTGCTGCTGACCTACAAAAAGTTCGAAACACCGATATTGATCCTGACGACGAACCCTTCGACGCTCAAGTCAATAATCTAAAAGATTATGAAAGAGATTTCTTGCCAAAAAATATTGATTACTTTTTTTATGGTGGGGGTAGAGGGGTATTTATAGTCGCCTTTGGGACTAGTTTTGAGATAATTAGTTATCTCTACATCCCGATGTTTTTGGATTAGAAATAGTGTTTAAATTTCTTCATGATAGGAGATTTTGTTTAAACCGTTTTTTAGAGATAATCATGAATTTAAATAACTTTTTAAATTATCAGGGTTTATTTATAGTGGGCTGACATCATAACCCAGTAATGCAGATCCGTTTTGGGTTATTAGGCCTTGGAAAAGACCCAGTTCCCATTTACAGACTCGTTTATAGCGGAAATTACCATTTTACCCCTGAGAGCTTTAAGATTCGTACCCGATTTGAATGGTCACGATTTATTTCTAATTATAGACATATCACAAGCCCTCCACTCCCAAAGACTGAGTTTCACAGCCTTTGAGGAGTAGTTCGCCCGTTTTTAATGGCTTATAGAATTTATCGGAATTTTTGGGGAAGTTTAGATCTCTCTTAGGGTATAACGATGCTCTTCTGAGTTTGCAAAATACTCAGAATTGGTTTCTAGATTTCCCTGGATTTTTTTGTTATTTTTCCAGATTTTTCTGATTTTTTTTAATTTTTAATCATTTTCAGATTATATATTCAATTTTTGAATTAAATTTTGAATTTATACTTAATTATTCTAAAAATAAAATTATCTCTTTTCAAATATAAAATTATTTTCCATAATTAATAATTATTTTTAGAATATATTAATTAATTATTTCGAACTTTTTATTATTTTTTGAAATTTTTAAATAATTAATTTGAATTAAAAATTAAATAAAGAAATTAATTAAAAAGAAAATACCTTGATCAGATCACAATCGTCCATCACTGTTTAGTGTGGAGATCTAGGAGATCGGACAGTAAACGCGATCGTCATGGTCATATTGGTGCCTGCTCGGATCAGATCCGAGCTGGTTTTGTCCCAAGCCCTCGTGGCGCTTTGCACGCCTGCTCGGATCAGATCCGAGCTGGTTTTGTCCCAAGCCCTCGTGGCGCTTTGCACGCCTGACACATCAATGTTGACTTTTGACCGATCAGTGTTGACCGTTGATTTTTTTTGGGCATCAATCACAACCATTCATCTCAAGTGTTGACCTTTGACCGAAAGTAGCTCCTCTTTCATCTCGACCGTTGATCTAGAAGACGTAATTTTTTAGGAAATCGGGGGTTGCTCGAATTCGTTCTGAGATGACAGTTCCTTAACCCATTGTGGCCTAATGAGGTGGTACCACGTGTCGTTGACTGGTCAAGGTTGACCCAGTCCACATTCACTAAGTCCACCCTTCGGTTTGTCCTGGCACTGCTACATTGTTACTGGCTTTTCCGGTGCTACAGAGGTCTGATTGGAGCGTGTGACCCCTCATTTCGAAGGTGGCTCGAAGATCTACAACTTCTCCTCAAAATTCAGCTGAGGAATCATCGTGCTCAAGGTCAAAGGCCTCCGTGAAGTAGAGAAGAGCTTTGGTGTTGGAGATCTACGTAGAGGAGTTTCGTCCCCGGGGAGCTACAAATAGGAGCTTTGCTCCCATGGGCTAAGAAAAGGAGCTACACTACGGATGGGCCATGAAGAAGGGTTCCGTAAGGCTTTTGGGAGGGTCCGTTCTTGGAGGGGGGTTTAGGGAGCGTCTCTAGACGAGTTGGGCTCCGAACTCGCTGTTGGTGAGGATGATTGCTCAGGAAACGAGCGAAATTAAGAGCATAGCTGGGCTCTAAGAGAGAGCCATTCAGGAGCAAGTTTGGGGAGCATAGCTAGACAAGTCTGGCTCACAACACGCTGTTGGTGAAAAAGGCCACTCGGGATAAGAAGGCTGCTCGGGAGGCGAGCAGAATGAAGAGTATCACCGGGCTCTAGGGTTGAGTTGAGCTCTAAACTTGTTGTGGAAGAAGACACTCGAGAGGCGAGCGGGACGAAGAGCATCACCATGCTCTAGGAGAGGGCCATTCAGGAGGCAAGTTTGAGGAGCAACTCTAGGGGTGAGTAGAGCTCCGAACTCGTTTGGAAGAAAGCCGCTCGGGAAACGAGCGAGATGAAGAGCTTCATCGGGCTCTAGGGGAGAGCCGTTCAGGAGGCAGGTTTAATGAGAAACTCTATGAGAGAGTTGGACGTCGAACTTACCGTTTGAGCCCGACAAATTTGTAGAAGCAACCCGAGGATGGGGTTGGCACCGACCTTACTGTTTGGACCCGTTAGGCTTGTTGAGGCGACTCTAAGAGGAAGTTGGCTTTGACCTTACCGTTTGGACCCAGCAGTTCTGTTGAGGTGACTCCCTGAGGGTGTTGACACGGACCTTACCATTTGGATCCGATAGGCTTGCAGGCTTGTAGGAGTAACCTGGGAAGGGGGTTGATGCCGACCTTGCCATTTGGACCTGGCAAGCTAGAAGATGCGACCCGAAGAGGGAGTTGGACTCCAAACTTGCTGTTTGAACCCTGAAACCTTGGTGAGTCAATCTTGAGGTGGAAATTGGCCTCCAAGCATGTTGTTTGAACCCAACAAGCTTGTAGAGGCAACTCGAGGAGTGAGTTAGATGTCATATCCAATGCTTGAAGGTAAAGTGGTTGCAGGAGAAGCTCTTTGAACGAACTGGGCTCCAGCACCAACACATGGAGTAGTGTGGCTCGGAAGTGGAGCTGAGCACAGAGCTCATCGATGAAGGTTATCGAGCCGAGAGAGCAGCTCCAGGGGCGAGTTAGGCCCTAGATTCAGTATGTTTGAGTCAGATTTTGGAGATAGCCCTGAAAAAGAACTAGTCTTTGAACTTGCTTCTTGCAAAATTTAATCAGTAGTGGGAGTAGTTTGAATGGTCATTTCAAGCCCCGAAACCGCATACTTGCAAGCTGTGAAGGCAATTTCGAACCATGATTGTGAACTTCAAACCAATTGTTTCTGAGTTTTCAACGAGTTGTAGGAACAATTCTGAATGGTGAGCCACTCTGCACTTGCATGTTTGCAAGTGACTAAAGCGGTGTCGAACCAAGTGTTGGACTCCAAAATTGTTGTTTAAAAGTTTCAACGAGTTGTAGGAGCAATTCTAAATGGTGAGATGCTCCGCACTTGCTTATTTGCAACCGGCTAAAGCGGCGTCGAACCAAGTGTTGGACTCCAAACTCGTCTTTTGAGACTAGCAAGTTGTGGAAGCAGCCCTGGGGGACCAGCTGGACTCCGAATTTACCGTTCAATGAGTCATAGATGTGACTCAGGGAGATAGACATGAAGTTAATGTAATGATCTTTATAAGAAAAAAGCTAAGTTTTGTTGAAACAAACTAAGTGGATGCCTTGCGGGGACGAGCCGTTATTACATGCTTTGGCCGTATCGCAAGCGGTGGCCTTATTGAAAACTAAAAACGTACTTCTACGAGAGGGTGTTAGGCACCTTCGTAGTACTTCATTTGATGCTCTGTATTCCAAGTCCGCCTTCCCAGAAGAAGGGGATCTCCTTAAGTTCATCAACTAGTTCGGAAAGGACTTAACTATTCCGTTGGGGGAGCTCTAATGCTTCTAGTGGGAGGACCGAGCCCCCTATTGTAGTTGCGTAGCACCTCTGAGATGTCTCTTGGTTTCCTTTGACTTTCCTTAATCCTACTAAGGTCGAGAACTTTATTTTCATGTTAAAGGCTGAGGGTACGGCATGAAGTAGTGCTAGGCCTGGTCGGCCCAGAATGACATTATAAGTGACCTTCACATCAATATCCATGAAGTCTGTTGCCTCTGTACAGGTTTTCAGGGCTTTTCCTAAGGTCACATCAAGAGTGACTATTACTTCGATTGAGACTGGAACCCTACAGAACTGGTTGAGTGTGTATCTGACAGGATTGAGACGATCTCGAGAAATCTTGATGTCTTGGATGAATTCCAGGAAGAGGATATTGATGGAACTACCATTATCGACCAGGATTCAGCACACTTCGTGGTTGACCATGCTGAGATTGATGAAGAGGGCATCACATTGGGGTGTTTGGAAGCCTTCTAGATTTCTGTTTGAGAACGTCACCGGAGTCCCGAGGCTTTTGGGTTGTGGGAAGTTCTATACTAAATTAACTTCTCGGATGAAGGCCTTCCGGGAGGAGTTTGATTCTCCCCCCACATGCCCTCCATGGATTGAATATAGGACTGCTCCTGGCTCCGAGTCTTGGGACTCAGAGGGCTTCTCAACCCGCTTGTTAGCTCCCCAGGGTGGAGGAGGATCGGCTCTATCCTTTCTAATGAACTTGGCTAAGTGCCCCCGCTGTATGAGCTCTTCAATCTCTTCCTTGGGAGCTCGATAGTCATCTATATCATGGCTATGATCCCTGTGGAAGCAGCACCACTTGTCTCTGTTTCTCCTCTTCGCTGGGGTATTTTTTCTAGGGGGAGCGCGGAGTAGCCCTTCCTTGTCCATAGGGGTGGCAACCGGGTCGGGTCAACCCGCGACTCGCTCATCTCGACCTGACCCGTGTTGACACGGTTCGGGTAGGGTTCAGGTTGAACCCGAATCCCTTACCGGGTTGACCTGGGTTGAAAAAAATTGGATTTCGACCCGCAAAACCCCGCCCTCGAACCCGTTGACCAAGTCAAACCTGCCCAACCAACCCGCGAGTTTCGATCCGTTAAATTTTTTGATTTGACCCGTGGGTTTGACCCGTTTGGATTTTTTATTTTTGTTGCTTTTTTTTAAATTTTTTTTGCTACATAATATATGTTTATATATACTGCAAATATATATGTATATATATGTATATATGTATATAGATATAATCTAAAATATTTTAAAATTTTATAAAAATGAGTGTGAACATCAAAATTAATTGATTACTCTCCACTACTCAATCTGACAATCCCCACCCTAGTTATTTATAGCCAACTCCACCTCCTCACTTCTCTCATCTCACCAATGTGGGACTAAAAGTTTTCAAAGTTTAAAATCTAAATATATTTAGTTTCATATTGATGAGATGAGAGAAGTGAGACGGTGAAGTTGACTACAAATAGCTAGGGTGGGGTGGGCTAATTGAGTAGTTGGTAGTGAGTAATTAATTTTGTTGTTCACAGACATTTCATATTAAAATTTAAATATTAACCAACTTATTAAAAAAATCAAACCCGGGCCAACCCGCGACCCAGCCCGACCTGAAACAGGTTCGGCCCTAATGGTTTTGCAGGTCGACTAGGTCAAACTTTGTACTTTCGAACCCGGCCCGGCCGGCCCGGTTAAGCTCGCGACCCGACCCAAACCCTCCCTTACTTGGCTGCAACCCGTGCGGGTCCGACCCGATCCAACCCGACTTGACTCGGTTGACCCGAATGCCACCCCTACTTGTCCACCTCCATGAGAACTACTAATATACAGATATTGAGGGGGTGAACTTCTCAAAACGAGGAGTAGGGCGACAATGACCATTTTCTTCTTTCTAAAATTTTTGGGATCTTTCTTCGTTTGTACTCTTCCGTTTGTTCCCGAAAGAGGGCTCTTCTTCACGCGGGGGGGGGGGGGGGGGGGGGTAGAGAGCCTCTTCATATCCGATGTACTTCTCACTCCTAAGCAGAAGTTCTGAAAATTCCCGAGGAGGCTTCTTGGCATGGGACGCCTTGAGGTCGGCGTTATCGACGTTGTGTCTGAATGCTGTAGATGCTACTGATTGATCGAGAGAGGCAATAGACTGAGTTTCGGTGGTAAAGCGTCGAACATAATCTCTTAGGCCTTCACCTTTTCTTTGACTGAGGGCTAGCAAGGATGCACTTGTTTTCTCTGCTCGGCGGCTGCTAACGAAGTGGGTGAGGAAGAGCTCTTCAAACTAGTCAAATGAGAAGATTGAGTCGGGGGATAAATGGACCATTCTCTCGCTGGTCCCCTCAATGTTGTTAGGAAGGCCTTGTAGAGGATCGCATCCGAGGCTTCATGGATCATCATGAGGGTTTTAAAACTCTCAATATGATCAGCTGGGTCAGACTCCTCGTTGTAGTATTCAAAATGATGCGGCTTGAAGGTCTCGGGGAGACGGACTTCCATGATGGTCCTGGAGTAGGGGGGTCTGCTCGAGCGGAAGTTCTTGGTCTGTTGACTATCTTCGAGGTTGATCTTGTTGAGGTGACTCTCCATTTCTCGAATGTGGCGATGAACCGAGTCGTCCCTATGGTCGGATCTAGTTGACCCTCGGGAATCTCCTTCATGAGTGGTGGCATCGCGAAGGCTATGTGCTTGTCGTTCGTGATTTGTAACGACTTTAAGAGCTTGCAGGATGTCATCTTTGAAATTTTAGAATTCTGGCTCAGTGACCGGTGCCCCTCCATCCCGGTGAACCATTGGCGTTGATCGGCTCGTAGCAGAGCGGCTTCTTCGCTATCGATGAAGAGGAGACCCCCTTCACCCCCTTTGGGAGGCGGTCCTTTTGGATCTCGACCTTCGGGGAGAACGGCTCCTCTAGCTCTCTAGTGCTCTGGATGAGGGACCTCGTCACGGGTTCGTCTCTCATTCAAGTGGGTACGAAGGCCAATCCCTTGTTGGCGGTTGACGATGATTTGATGGAATTCTCTTGACCCCTGAGGACCTTGCTAGGCCAACAAGTCGATGGAAGGATTGTGGGCTGAGACATGATCATGGAGCGGATGTTGTTCTTTATCGCTAATCAAAAGGTCGTCACCGATATCTGATCCGCTGCTGATTCCGAATCGGTGACTCCCCTCCACAAAATCGAGCGAGAATATCAAGCGACTCCGTATCGGTGCCTCCCCTCCACCAAATCGAGAGCCTCTATATGCGATGCGACGACTTTAATTTCATCTCCTTATTATTTCGTATGATTCTTCAATAAAGTGAGTGACATATATTTGTTTTCTTATTGTTCTATGCATGTTGTATTTGATGATTTGTCTATTAGAATGCATGAAAGATGATTGTATGATGATATAATGAATTGTTGGTGGATGGATAAATAAAGATTGAATCTTTCATGAAAACTGTGCAATTGATGATTAAAATTCTAAATAGATGACTTGAGATTGTTAAAGAACCTAATAGAAATCATGGGTAAGTTGCTTTCTTTTATATGCATACTAATTTGATTGTTTATAATGAGTTGTATGATGTATATTGTACAAAATGAATAAAAAGTTAGTATTTACTGTGTATGCTTGAACATGTGATTGGTTTGATGTTTGGGATGAGTAAAACTTGATGAATGAAAGTTCTGGATGCCTATAATCATGGACAAACTAATGTAATTAGTTGTAGTTGTGTTTAATCAAGTTACAAGAATGATTTTTGAATAAAAAAAATGAGTTTTGAATGATTTGAATATGAGTATATTTCGGGTCTGATTGTGTTCAGCCGAAATGGGGGTTTTGTATTTCTTTTGAAGTTTTCGATTGAATCTTGAATGTATTAATGCTGAGATTAAATTGAACTATATACCACTCATAATCAGTGATTTCTTGATACTTTAACTACTGCATATACCTATATATATATATACACATGTTTCACTATTTTGGAGAAAGCTTAATGAAAATTTGATGTTTTACGAAATTGATGATATTTTGATTAGATTTATAAACTCCGGTATGTTAGACAAGTTGTATTCGATCATCTTAGGGTTTTTAAATTTACAATTTATGTTTTGAAAGAGTATAATCATGTATCAATCGAAAAGTGTACAATTTTGAAACTAGTCGAGGTTCAGCTAACGGTCGACCGGTCCCATTTTGAACTAAGATGTGCGATCGACCGTCATTTGAAAAATTGGATTTTCTGGGCTGGTGCAGTCGACCGTCGTTCTTTTGAACTGTTTTCGACAGTCGACCGTCACCTGCTGTTTTTGATGATTTGTTGAGTTTTCTTGTTGATTTCTTGAATGATTATTTTTTTACACTTATGTATTATTGATCTACTATTTTAGATGAAGTTTTGCTACAGATTACAGTAAATTACAGAGAGTTATAGCTTGATTATAGTGAAGTTTAACTTGCATTTCTATGACTTATAAAAGTGAAATATATGTGGTTTTCGAAGGAATTGATGTTTCGTGATATTCTATGACTTCAAAATATGAAACTTAGCTATTTTATGGATTTGATACTTTATTTCAGTTTTGAAAATTTCTGAAGTATTTGGATAAATTTGGATTTGTTTGGTTAAAGGAGTTTTCCTAACATAAACGTTTTGATGATGGAATTAAAAGTTTTATTGAAGGATTTTGTATTGATATTCGAATTATGACTCTCAAGGAGTTGAGTGGCATTCCTGTAAACCGACATATGAGATTTTGTGAATTTTTTACCAGTTGGGTCTTGGGGTTGTTTTGTGGAATTAAGTCTGGTAGAATACACTAACTCCAGAGAGGGAAAATTTGTGTTTTAATAATAATCAACTTAAGGACATGTACTAGTGGAGATGTGATGAAACTTGGAAAACGTAAGTATGTGCTCTAGGGGTCTAGTCCAATGGATGCGTTCCAGGACTGTGTCTTATTTGTCCCGAGAGGATAGTTGGTATATTCGCGTGTCGAGGGTCCGCAGGCCTATTCACAGAACATACATGCATTCGCATGTTGAGGGTCAGCAGGCCTATTCACGGGATGTACTTTTGTATCTGCACGTCGAGCCTCGACAGGCCTATTCATGGGGTACACGGCAGGGAGGTGATTCTCCGAGGGGTCAGAGCTATGCTTACATGATGCTTGCGCATCGAGGGTTGTCAAGCCTATTCACAAAGTAATCTGGATATTGTTTCTATCACCGTAGTAGGATTAGTTGCATAACGAGGAATTAAACCCTATAAATTGGAGAACGATAAGGGCTTGCACCGGACCTATATAATATGGAATGCATAGATTCCGACAAGTATGCATTAGAGAGTTATCATACTGTATTTGTGTTTTCTTGACCTGGTTTTATGCATGTTTGTTTTCTGTTTTTCTACACTTGACACTTAGTCTAGTTTCATTTGATGTTTTCATACTTTATTTATTGTTATTTCATATTCCATTCATTACTACTATTGGTATGTGTCGATTATGACTTTATTATTTATGTTTTATTTATGTTGCATTTCTTTTGATGTCACTCACACCGTTATGGTTGACCCCATAGTTTTGGGGGTTAGGATTATCCCTTGCCTCATATTTTACAGGTAGGTACCTATAGCTTGGAATTTGGATGCATGTGGTAGAATAATAATGTGGCTTATGCAATTTGTAAAAGAATGTGTTGTAAAAGAAAGAATTGTAATTCAAGATGTTTAATTTTCCGCTGTACTTTGTAAAGAATTGATGTAATAAAAGTTGAAAAGAATTTATCTGTGTTTGGCTATATTTACTATTACTTTGAAGTAGATGCTGGAAACTGTGCCACGTATTTCTGAGATATCATATCGGAAGAATGTGGCATTCACTTGGAATGATAAGTGTGAAGCAGGTTTTCTTGAGCTAAAGGAGAGGTTGACGACTGCGCCTATCTTAGCTTTACCGCAAGCTGGGAAGGAATATGATATCTTCAGCGATGCATCTCTCAGAGGTTTGGGGTGTGTCTTGATGCACGAAGGGAAGGTTATTGCATATGGTTCAAGGCAGTTGCGTCCACATGAGAAGAACTATCTGACGCATGATCTGGAATTAGCAGCTATTATCTTTGCCTTGAAGCAGTGGAGGCATTATGTATATCGAGAGAAGGTCAACATGTATACCGACCACAAGAGCCTGAAGTATATTTATCAGCAAGAGGATCTAAATCTTCGGCAGAGAAGGTGGTTGGAAATATTGGAAGACATTTGTCTTGAGATCAAGTATCATCCAGGCAAGGCAAATGTGGTGGCCGATGGGCTTAGTCGGAAGAGCAGTTTTTCGAGTTTGATCACTACTTAGAGAGAGTTGGCAGTAGTGTTTGATCAGGCAGGTATTGAGATTGTACTGCAGGGTTTGGGAGCATCTTTAGCTCAGTTGAGGTTGCAGCCTTCTCTAAGGGAGCAAATTATGGAGGGTCAGAAATCAGATGCAGAGATTCAGAGAATGTTGTAGCAGGTTTCCGAAAACAAGTTATCAGAATTCCGTATCCAAGATGGAATTCTATGGATTGGTGAGAGGTTGTGTGTTCCAGAGAATGCAAATTTGAGAGAGAGTATCTTGCAGAAAGCACACAGTACTTTGTTTTCAGTACATCCTGGAGGCACGAAGATGTACAAGGACATCAAACTGCACTTTTGGTGGTCTGGTATGAAGACGAATGTGGCAGACCTTGTGGCAAGGTGTCTAACTTGCTAGCAGATCAAAGTAGAGAATCAGAGGTCGGGAGGTTTGTTACAGCCATTGCCTATTCCGAAATGGAAGTGGGAGAATATCAGCATGAATTTCATCACAGGGTTGTCGAGGAGTCCGAAGGGCAATGACTCAATTTGGGTTATTGCGGACCGTTTGACTAAGTCAGCTCACTTTTTGTCTATGAAAATTACTTGGTCGTTGGAGAAATTGGTAGAGCTGTGCATTGATGAGATTGTGAGACTTCATGGAGTTCCTGTGTGGATTATTTCCGATAGGGATGCAAGGTTCACATCGAGGTTTTAGAAGAGTTTGTAAGCAGCTTTGGGTACCAGAACCGATTGTAGTACTGCTTTCCATCTGCAGACCGGTAGTCAGACTGAAAAGGTGAATCAGGTATTGGAGGATATGCTGAGGGCTTGTGTTATGGATTTTGGGGGCAGTTGGGAGAGGTTCTTGGCATTAGTTGAGTTTGCTTATAACAACAGTTACCATGCGAGTATCAGGATGGCTCCGTATGAATCTCTGTACGGGAGGAAGTGCAGGACACATGTTTGTTGGTATGAAGTTGGTGAGAGGTAGATGTTTGGGCCTGAGATTGCGTAGAAGACATCGGAGAAGATCGAGCTGGTTCTTAAGAGGTTGGTCGAGGCTCAGAGTCGGCAGAAGAGTTATGCAGACACTGGACGAAGGGACTTGGAATTTGAGGTGGGAGATGCAGTCTTTCTCAAGGTGTCTCCGACTAAAGGAGTGATCAGGTTTGGAAAAGGAGGCAAGTTGGCGCCAAGGTACATTGGGCCATACATGATTTTGAGGCGGATTGGTAAAACGACATATAAGTTGGAGCTACCGGAGGAATTGACACATGTGCAGGATGTGTTCCATGTGTCGATGTTGAGGAAGTATGTACCGGATCAAAATCATCAGTTGGTGGAAGTGCTTGAAGGTCTACAACTGAACTTGAGTTATAAGGAGCAGCCTATAGAGATCATTGATCGTAGGGAGAAGGTGTTGAGGAATAAGGTGGTACCTACGGTCAAGGTATTGTGGAGGAACCAGCAGTTTGAAGAAGCTACTTGGGAGCCGGAGGATCACATGCAGAAGGATTTTCCTAAGCTCTTTGTATGATTGTATTCATTTGGTTAAATTGTATTCCTTTGCATGACCGTATTCTTAAACTATATTTCATTTATGTGATTGCATTTTTTTTTTGCTTATATTGTTTGGTCCCTATTAGTAATAGTTTTGAGGACAGAACTATTCTAAGGAGGGAATGATGTAACACCCTAGATATTTAAATAATATTTTTGAGATTAATAAATAAATTAAATTAATTTTTAGAGATTTAATAAACATTTTTCTGAAATTTATCTTTTTACACATGCAAAACACGTGCAAATATTTTCTTGGAAAGTTCAAAGTCAGAAATTATTTTGGAAAAACCTAATATTTATTAGTAGGTATTATTTATGAATTTTCTGGATTTTTTGATATTTATTTGGTATATTTACAAATATTACAAAATGTAGGCTTTTGTGCAAAATTACCACTTGGATTAAGAACACCAGAATTTCGATTTTCTGGGCTAAGCATGATGGCTAGCCAACTTAAAGGTAAAGATTTTTTATTCTAATAGATTTGGTTTATTTCGCAAATTTGTTAAAGAATGGTTTTTTGCAAAATTGCCACTTAGAGGCAAAAATTACAAAATTCGTTTTCTGGGTTTGAAACCATTGCTGGCCAGATCAGGGTAGTTATTTTTTATTTTTAAATCTAAATCAATTTGGTTAATCTAATTTCCTAGTATAAAAATTTATATATGTAAAGATATATTGTAAAGGGATAGTTTGCAAAATCTTCTCAAAACCCTAATACCTGAATTTTCGGCCTATTAAAAGAGAAGTGCAGCCGTCTCTTTTCTGCACTAAACAAAGGTTTTTCTTTATTATTGATTTCTTGGATTTTCGAAGCGAGGATCTTGGATTTCTTGCGAAAAGAAGGACTTTCTTATTCTCCTTATTATTTCGGTTGATTCTTAAATAAGGTGAGTGACATATGTTTGTTTTCTTATTATTTTATGCATGTTGTATTTGATGATTTGTCTATTATAATGCATGAAAGATGATTGAATGATGGTATAATGAATTGTTGATGGATGGATGAATAAAGATTGAATCTTTCATGAAAACTATGCAATTGATGATTGAAATTCTATATAGATGGCTTGAGATTGTTAAAGAAGCTAATAGAAATTATGGGTAGGTTGCTTTCTTTCATATGCATACTGATTTGATTGTTTATAATGAGTTGTATGATGCACATTGTTCAAAATGAATAAAAAGTTAGTCTTTATTGTGTATTCTTGAACATGTGATCGGTTTGATATTTGGGATGAGTAAAACTTGATGATTGAAAGTTGTGGATGCCCATAATCATGGACAAACTAATGTAATTAGTTGTAGTTGTGCTTAATCAAGTTACAAGAATGAATTTTGAATAAAAAAGAACGATTTTTGAATGATTTGAATATGAGTATATTTCGGGTCTGATTGTGTTCAGCCGAAACTAGGGTTTTGCGTTTCTTTTGAAGTTTTCGATTGAATCTTGATTGTATTGATGCTGAGATAATATTGAACTATATACCACTCATAATCAGTGATTTCTTGATGCTTTAACTACAGCGTATACACACACACACACACACACACACACACACACACACACACATTTCACTGTTTTGGAGAAAGTTTAATGAAAATTTAATGTTTTATGAAATTGATGAGATTTTGATTAGATTTATAAACTCCAGTATGTTAGAAAAGTTGTATTCGATCATCTCAGGGTTTTTAAATTTACAATTCATGTTTTGAAAGAGTATGATCATATATCAGTCGTAAAGTGCACAATTTTGAAACTAGTCGAGTAGCAGCTAACAGTCGACCGGTCCCATTTTGAACTAAGATGTGCGGTCGACCGGCATTTGAAAAATTGGATTTGCTAGGCTAGTGCAGTCGACCGTCGTTCTTTTGAATTGTTTTCGATAGTCGACCGTCATTTGCTTTTTTTGATGATTTATTGAGTTTTCTTACTGATTTCTTGGATGATTATTTCTTTACACTTATGGATTATTGATCTACTGTTTTAGATAAAGTTTTGCTACAGATTAGAGTAAATTATAAAAAGTTATATCTTGATTATAATGGAGTTTAGCTTGCATTTCTATGACTTTATAAAGTGAAATATATATGGTTTTCGAAGAAATTGACGTTTCGTGATATTCTATGACTTCAAAATACGAAACTCAATTATTTTGTGGATTTGATACCTTATTTCAGCTCTAGAAATTTTTGAGGTATTTGGATAAATTTAGATTTGTTTGGTTAGAGCATCCACAGTCGTTTTCTATAAATGCCATTTTGCCATATTATAGCAAACGAACCTCTGCAATCGTTTCTCATTTTGCCATTTTATGGCAAACGTTCTATATTCGTTTCTCATATATGAGAAACAGAATAGCGATTCTCAAATTATAAAGGACGGGGAAACATACCCCGTCCGGAATATGATACCCCGTCTCCCCCACTTAAAAAATTAATTTTTTTTTATGATTCCCTCAGACGGGGAAACATACCCCGGCCGGGGTATGTAACCCCGTCTCTCCTTTTTTTTTTTTTAATAAATGAACGGCCCATGATTGGCCGATTAGAAAAAAAAAACTAAATGGTGGGCCGGTACATGATGCACCGGCCGGGGAAACATACCCCGTCCATGAAATGTGGGGGTTAAATGGGTAGGTTTAGGTAGTTAATTAGGTTTAGGTATTGGCATAATTAGGTTTAGTTATTATTTTAATATTTAATTTATTTAATTAATATAGTTTAATAGTTAATAAGTAATTAACTATTTTAATTTAATTTTAAAAGTTGAGACGGTATATGATATACCGTCCCACTCAATTTTTGGCGAACAATATAGCAAACGACGACTGCAGCGATCGATCCTATTTGCTATTACTGTAGCTGCCATTTTATAGCATATGAGAAAAACGACTGTGGATGCTCTTAAAGGAGTTTTCCTAACATAAACGTTTTGATGATGAAATTAAGAGTTTTATTGAAGGATTTTGTTTTGATATTCGAATTATGAGTCTCTAGGAGTTGTGTGGGATTCCTGTAAATCGACAAATGAGATTTTGTGGATTTTGACCAGTTGGGTCGTGGGGTTGTTTTGTGGAATTACGTCCGGCTGGATACACTAACTCCAGAGAGGGGGAATTTGTGTTTTAATAATAATCAACTTAAGGATAGGCACTAGTGGAGATGTGATGGAACTTAGGAAACGTAAGTATGTGCTCTAGGGGTTTAGTCCAACAGATGCATTCCAGGACTATGTGTTATTTGTTCCGAGAGGACAGTTGGTAAATTCGCGTGTCGAGGATCGGCAGGCCTATTCACAGAACATACGGTGCATTCGCATGTCGAGGGTCAGCGGGCCTATTCACGGGATGTACTTGTGTATCTGCACGTCGAGGGTCGGCAAACCTATTCATGGGGTACACGGTAGGGAAGTGATTCTCCAAGGGGTCAGAGCTATGCTTATATGATGCTTGCGCATTGAGGGTTGTCAAGCCTATTCACAGAGTAATCTGGATGTTGTTTCTATCACCGTAGTAGGATTAGTTGCATAACGAGGGATTAAACCCTATAAAGTGGAGAACGATAAGGACTTGCACCGGACCTATGTAATATGGAATGCATAGAATCCAACAAGTATGTATTAGAGAGTTATCACACTGCATTTGTGTTTTCTTGACTTTGTTTTATGCATGTTTGTTTTCTGTTTTCCTACACTTGATACTTAGTCTAGTTTCACTTGATGTTTTCATGCTTTATTTATTGTTATTTCATATTCCATTCGTTATTACTGTTGGTATGTGTCGATTATGACTTTATTATTTATATTTTATTTATGTTGCATTTCTTTTGATGTCACTCACACCGTTATGGCTGACCCCGTAATTTTGGGGGTTAGGGTTATCTCTAGCCTCATATTTTACAGGTAGGTACATATAGCTTGGGATTTGGAAGCATGTGGTAGAATGATAATGTGGCTTTTGCAATTTGTAAAAGAATGTGTTGTAAAAAAAAGAATTGTAATTCAAGATGTTTAATTTTCCACTGTGCTTTGTAAAGAATTGATCTAATAAAAGTTGAAAAGAATTTATTTGTGTTTGGCTATATTTACTATTACAGTGAGGTAGATGCTGGAAATTATGCCACATAATTCTGAGATATCATATTGAAAATTCGGGGCGCTACAGGTTTAGTTCAGGTTGGAGTTGGGGTGAGAAGCTGTTGATGGTGATCTGGAGTGAAATGGAGGGAGTTGAGGTACGGTGTTTGGTGGTTTTGGAAGATGGTGGTGATGAGTTCCGGTGAAGGCAGTAAGGTTGAAAAGAAGGTGAAGATGATATAGTTCCTAAACTGTATTTATTGATTTTGCCAAATGCACAGTAATTTTCATATATCAGTCCTAAAGTTTATGGATCAGTCATTCGGAGAATATCTATGACATGGGGGTTATTTGCATCCTGGATTATGCACGGGCTTATGTGTTAGCAGTCACCTATTAATACTTGCCTGTAATCCTCATTTCATTTTATGAATTAGAATTGAGATTTTCTTCTTCTCCATCTTGCTTTGTTTTTTTTTTTTTTGGTTCATTTCGTTGTCAGATCATAGGTGGTGACAATGGTGAAATCGGAAAGGACCACTCTGGAGAAGGATCCATATAATACAATAAGTGGAGGCCAGTAAAAGTGTCAAAAAAAGAGCATTTGTAAAGCACCTAACGGGAAAGCAAATCCAAGAAAATCTAGGGAATTTTTCCGCGCTGACCATAAACCAGGAGGGATTTATGCGTCGACTTGTAAAACCCGGGCGGCCCGCGCGGGAGGTGGGGGGTGGGGTGGGGGTGTGTGTGTTCCGCATTTTACCTGCAAAACAAATGCACTAAACGGGTATAGTACGTATATAGATTATTTTTATCTTTTTGTTCAAATTTGGGAAAGTCTTCATTAGCTGGTAGCCAACGAATGAGCTGGAACTCCCTCCTAAACAGCAGACTCTGCAATGCACACGTCAGCCCTATCTTATCTTTTTAAAGACCAAACTCCATCTCACGCTCTGGCTCCCCCAATAAACTGCTACCTAGTATCTGTATGGCCCTTTTTTGGGAAATATTTATCAAAATGGCCTACTTTCAAAATTAATTACCAAAATGGCCTAGTTCTCAATTAAATTTCTAAATTCTCTTCCTATAATATTTTGTATAGGATGTGTGACCTTTTATTATAAAAGTACTTTTAAGTTTTTTGGTTTTAGAATAAATTTTACTTTTGTATTGAATATTTTTTTTCTTGTTCTATGATATATAAAATAGTGTTTAATTTGTAAAAAAAATCAAAATTGCTTAATTATAAAGCAGGCTTTGATACCAACTGTGCGCTTTGCGTGACTATGCGTGAAAGAGTTGGGGTAGCCTATAAAGTAGAACAAAAAGAGTATCAAATACTATAAAAAATAATATTCTTCAAAATGACATACAAAAAGAGTATCTAATATTATAATGGGAGAAGGCCTTAGTGTCATTGTTTGTCATTTTGAAGCCAACACGTGCAGCGCACGTGTTGACAAAATGACCCACTTTGGTAAATATTTTCTAAAGTGGACCAGTTTGGTAAATATTTTCGGAAGTGGATCAGTTTGGAAATTATTTTCTTTTTATCCTTTTCATTAACCCTTCAATTTTTCCCACGTGCACGTGTGCACGTGTGTGATACTAGTTAATATACTTCCAAATATTAAATTAATCATTCATAACTTCTAATTCTCTCATGAATTTGGATTCTGTTTATGATAAATCACTATCACTGTCATAAGGATGTTCTTCCATATGTTTGTTTTCTTTAAGAATTTGCCTATATACTATTGTAGGACTAGTTACATAGCTACCAAATTCTCAATTTTCAAAGAATAATAAGGATCTTTCCTAAAATGTTAGGTCATCAATTATTTGAACATTTATATTGTTGGTTTGCCCAGGATTAGCCTGGTTTATTGTTATAATTATTACTCGTATGCTAAAAATAATAATTGAAACTCATAAAATCAACTGGGTTTGTTAAACTTTAAGGATAATAAACATAAAAAACTCACATTCTATCACTTCCATGACAGGCATTAATCCTTGAATTAACTTATGATTGGAACTATTATTATTATTCATTTTATGATTCTGATGAATTTAAAGTTTGAAATGATAAGTATAGAAATTAAGAGTAAGGAGAGGTTTCTAAGAATACCAGAAAAACCTAAGAAAAGGGTCCAACATGCTTCCGACTTAGCGGAGCCTCTTTGAACTACTCTGTACTAGTTACTACTAGTGGATAAAATATCTTCCGTATGTACCCCGATTTTAGTGCTCCTTTGACGTTCCTCCTATCCTAGGACTACTATCCTCTTCAAGAGAGCTTCGTCCAAGGGATATGTCTGGAACAACTAGTAGCACTTCAGTACAGCCAACTACAACCTAATTCGTTTCTTACCACTAGGTGTATAGCTCAACAATGGAATGTTGCAAATTGGCCTTTTTGAAGATTTTTCAGGCCGCCTCACAAAACTATCCCTGAAGAGAAGAGATTAGTTAGGCATACATTATATTTAACAAGAAATGATTGAAGTATAAATTTTATTGATTACAAATTTCTTACAGACCAATTCTTCTTATAAGATTACATGAAATTCTTTCTTAGGTTTTCTGCATTTTCCCTTACTAAGCCTGCCCTTTTGTTGAGGAAGGGATGGCTTTACATTATTGAGTTCTTACATCATTCATTACAATAGTTTTAATTATTGTTCTGATTACATCATGGCTTACATCATATGTCAATAATTGAGGTAAATATGTCACTACTTCTCCATTCTCCACTCACATTAGAAATAATTATTCTTCAGCTTTATCTTTTCATTTCCGCGATGTAACACCCTAGAATTTTAAATAATTATTTTGAGATTAATAAATGAATTAAAATGATTTTGGGTGATTTAATAAATATTTTTCTGAAATTTATTCTTTGCACGTGTAAAACACGTGCAAATATTTTTTTGGGAAACTCAAAGTTAGAAATTATTTTGGAAAAACCTAATATTTATTATTAGGTATTATTTATGAATTTTCTGGATTTTTTTGATAATTATTTGGCATATTTGCAAATACTAAAAAATTGGAGGACTTTTGTGTAAAATTACAACTTAGAGTAAAACTCCAGATTTTTGGATTTCTGGGTTGGGCTTGATGGATAGACAACTCAGGGACAAAGAATTGAATTTTTATTCCAATAGATTTGGCCTACTTTGTTAATTTTATGAAGAATGTCTATATATGTAAAGGAATAAACTATTGAAGAATGTTTCCATAAAACTTGTAAAACCCTAATAACTCAGAATTTCTGCTATTAAAAACATGCTACAACCGTCCTCCCTCTGTACAAAATAAAACTATTTTTTTATTATTAATTTCTTGGAGTTTCGAAGCGAGGATCTTAAATTTTTGCAAAGGAAGAGCTTTTCTTATTCTTTATTACTTTCGTTGAATCTTCATTGAGGTGAGTGACTTATGTTTGATTTCTTGTTATTCTATGCATGTTATATATGATGATTTTTCTAGTAGAATATATGTTAGATGATTGTATGATGATATATTGATGGATGGAAAATTAAAAGTGAAACTTTTTATGAATAATATGCAATTGATGAATAAAATCTCTATATAAATGACTTGAGAATGTTAAGAAGAAATCATGAGTATGTTGTTTTCTTTCATAATCTTGCTGATTTGATTAGATATAATGGGTTTTTAAGACTTATAATGCATAAAAGTAAATCAAGATGGATTCTTTACTGTGTATGTATGTATACATTCTGTGTTAATATTTTGATGGGAAAAACTTGACAACTACATGTTGTAGCTGCATATAGTTGTAGTTGTGTATAACAAATTGCAAGAGAGGTATTGAGATAAAAATAAAAATCAAGTCTTTATGCATTGAAAACTTGGGTTTTAGTTTCGGATGTGTTGTGCAGGCCAAAGGGGGAAATTTTGATTTTTGTGAAGTTCCCAATGGATTTTTGAATTCATATTGGTTTAATTAGTTGTGTATGTGTTTAATCGATTTATGAGAGGGTTTGGCATAAAAAAAAGATCAAGTTTAATGATTTGAACTGGGTATACTTTCGAGTCTGATAATGTTCAGCCGAAAAGTGATTTTTTGAAGTTTTGTAAAGTTTTCGATTGGATCCTTGATTTCTATTGATACTTAGATTGGATGGATCAACACACTACTCATACATAGCTATTCTTGAAGATTCTACTGATATACATGTACACATATACACACATATATACATATTATCCCGATTTGTAGAATTTTGATGAAAAAATTACTCTTTTGTGAAATTGATGAGAGTTTGATTTGATTTATGAAATCTAGTATGTTAGAAAAGTTGTATTTGATCATCTCAGGATTTTTACTTTGCATATCTATGCCTTTAAAGGATTTAAACCATGTATCAGTCGAAAAGTGCAAGAAATTCAAAGTGTTGTTTCTAGGGATGACAGTTGACCGCCCAGAATTTACATATGAAATGTCGAGTGACTGTCAAATAGTTGGTTTTGGATTTTTATTATGTCAGTCGACCGCTGTTATTTGAACTGTGATGTCGGTCGACCGACACCTGCTGTCTGTGTTGTTTTGTTGAGTTTTCTTGCTATTTTCTTGAACGATTATTTCTTTGAAATTATAGATTATTGAACTACTATTTTAGAAGAAGTTTTTACGACAGATTACTGTATTTTACAGAGAGTTATATTTTTATTATAATAGTGTTTAACTTGTATTTCTACGGCTTTAGAAAGCGAAATATACACGGACTTCAAGATATTAATGTTTTGTGATTTTTCTACGATTTTAGAATGTGAAACTCAGTTATTTAATGGATTTAATATCATATTTCAGTTCTGGAAATTTGTGAGTATTCTGATGGATTTGGATTTGTTTGATTTTGAGGAAGTTTTCTTAATACGAGCGAATTGATAATAGAATCATGGGTTTTAATGAAAGATTTGTGTTGATAGTTGAGTTGTGAGTCTCTAAAAGGTTAGTGGAATCCTAGTACACCGCCAGTTGAGATTTTGTGGTTTGGCCAGTTGGGGCCTTGTCATTGATCAGTTGAGTTAAGTCCGTTAGGGTACACCAACTCTAGGAAAATTGTAATTAATCAATTAAACTTAAAAAGATAAGGACAGGCATTAGATGATGATATGATGAAATGAGTGTAAACATGAGTTATGGATCTCAGTATAATCTGTGGTGTGAGATAATCCTCGGAATTATCGAGGTGTGAGTGAAATAGTCTCTGGAATTACCTACATTATGGGATTGATATCCGGAATTAACAGGGTCGAGGCGACGCTCATGGGGTATTCGTGTGATGAGGCACCAAAACTTGCGGTGTGGGGTATTCTCGAAAATTCCCAGGTGTGAGTGAAATAGTTTCCGAAATTATCTGTGGATAAAAATTAACCTCCGAAATTATCGGGGTATGGGCTAGATACTCATAGTTTCTTTAAATCTCGTAGTAGTCATTGTAGTAGGATTAGTTGCATAACGAGGAATTTAACCCTACAAAGTGGAGAACGATAAGGGCTTGCACCGGACCTATGTGTTGTGGAACGTATAGAATCCGACAAGTATGCATTATAGAGTCATCATACTGAATTTGTATTTTCTGGACTGGTATTATGCGTGATGTTTTTTATTTTCCTACACTTGACACTTAGCCTAGTTTCACTTAATGTTTTATGCTTTATTTATCGTCATTTCATATTTCATTGTTATTACTGTGGGTGTTGATTATGAATTTATTCTTTATGTTTTATTTAAATCGTATTTTCTTTTAATGTCACTCACACTGTTATGGCTGACCCCAGTAGTTTTGGGGGTTAGGGTTATCTCTAGTCTCATGCTTTACAAGTAGGTACCGTTAGCTTGGGATTAGATGCATGTGATAGAAAGATAATGTGGATTATGCAAATTGTAAAAGAATTTGTTATAAAAGAAAGAAATTGTAATTCAAGGTGTTTAATTTTTCGCTGTGCTATGTAAAGAATTGATGTAATAAAAGTTGAAATTTTTTTTATGTGTGTTGCTATGTTTACTATTACATTGAGGTAGATGCTGGAAATTGTGCCACCTATTTTCATATTTATTTATTGAAAATTTGAGGCGCTATAGGATTGTCTGCATTTATGATGGGGCTCTGTCAGCATTAATCTACAGTAATGGACAGATATCTCCTCTGTCATAGTCATGGCCCCTTTATCTAGTATATGGTACCAGCTGTGAAAGATTTCTTTCTTTGGCTGTGGCAGCTTTATCTTTGCTAACTGTAGATCATTATTTTTTATGTATCTGGGCTATCATAGATCCATATGTTACTGTCTTTATTTTGTATATCTTTTAGTTCACAATACATAGTTCTAAATCTCAAGCTCTCCTTTCTGGAATTAGTTTTCAAATTCTTCAGTTTTATATGGCACGATATTAGTTGCTCCAAAAAGGACTTGTGTAATCATTCCTAACTTTATAATATGTTTTGCAATGAGTTCTTCGTCATCTTCAAGAAATTCCGGAATTGCTGAAAATATCCGAACATTTTTGTAAGACCCAAATAGCTTTTAGCAGACTTATATACTTCTCTTGGTAGCTGGTTAAGTTCTTCACATTCTCTGGATGGATATATGCAGTGAATAAGTCATATTTTAAATAATACTCTTACTGTCCTTGTATTTGCTCCTTGGAGTATAACTGCTTTGTTCATATGTTGCTGAGAAATTGTTCTTATAAATTGATTTACCTAGGTGGTCTGGCATAATTTCTCAATTTATTGTAAAAATAATTCATTCTTTGAATATTTTGGTGGATCTGAGAGTAACTCTCTTTGTAGGTAGTTGGTTGTATGGATGTGGAGCTTCCCTCTTGTGTGACCATTTTTGTGATTTCACTCATATTTTGCAGGTGTATAGGTTCACTCCCTTCACTCATTTTCTCAATATGTTCTGAATTTATGTGTAGTAAAATAAACTCTGTAGCCCGTATATTTGCAATTGTAATTGGTTAAATACTCCTTTTATTTGCTCCATAGTTTTCTTGAGGAAAACAGTATCCTTTTATATTTGCTGGGTTCTATTTTGCATCTGCAAAAGCAAAATTGTTAGTTTCTTGATAGAAAATCCGCTAGAATGTTATCTTTTCATTTTATTATTTCTATCGTCAAATCATAATGTGCTAGTTCCATCTGTCATCTTATTAATCTTTGTTTGCAATAATTGGATCTATTATTTTGTTAATCGAAGTTTTTGCTTAGGTATTATCCATTCTTACTATGGATTTTGTATGTATTATGAATAACTCAAAGTTTTTTTATGGCTTTTAAGATTTCAAATAATTCTTTTGCATTTATGTAATAATTTTGTTGTGTTTGTGTAAATGATACACTAATGTATCTAGATAGCCTTTCTTCTTTTCATTTTAATCTATAAATTTTAATATTACCCCTTAATTATTTCCACTTGCATCTATTTCTATTATCCATATACATTCTTTTACAGGTAATCTTAATTTATTTAATTCTGAAGTTTGTTGTTTTAATACTTAAGTTTTTCTTCATCTTCTGTAACCCCTGTTTTTCCAAAAATGTATTTTCTGTATTTAAAATTTTCGTAAATTATTTTTACCACTTTAAAATTTGTTTTTTTAAAAATGTATTCTTGGATCTTCCGTTAAAGTCTATTTGTAATCGATGATTCGATTTGTGGCTATTTTCCAATGAATTTATGTAGCAATTCAAATCCTATTATTTTTGTTACTATTGTTATTATTATTATTATTTCGGTTATTATTATTATTATTATTATTATTATTATTATTCGTTTAACTCGACTAAAACAAAATGTATCTTGCAAATTATATATAGACATTTATTTTGAAAGCCACTTTATTTTATTATTATTATTATTATTATTATTATTATTATTATTATTATTATTGTTATTATTATTATTATTATTATTATTATTATTATTATTATTTTATTTATTATTTTGAGTGTTAACTAATTTAGTATATTATTTAATTTTCCTTATTGGATAATCCATTACCCATATATTATCTACCCTATCCATTAACACCCCACCTAACCCGTTTAAACTCACCCAAACCCGTTTTACCCAATACCCTATATCAAACCCGATACCCATTCTCTCCTCCCCTAAACCCTAAAACTCACCTATATATTCACCCTGTTACACCCCCTCGACTTCTCATCTTCTGTGAACCCACCCAGCCGCTTCATCTCCCTCACCTTAACCTCCCGACTGTAGCACCCAACAACAGCATCATCGCACCCCTGCCTCCTGTAGTGTCGCTGCATCAACCTCTCCCGTTTCCTCTTCTCCTCCTGTCGCCCCACGACCGTAGCCCCTGTCAGCCAGTCACGACCTCGCGATGCCCAGCCACCATGCAGTCCCGTTGGTTGTACCCTGTTTCCCTCTCCCTGTCGTGCAGCAGTTGCAGCACAGCGATTGCGCCGTGCTGGTTCTCCCCCCTCCAATGCCAAGTAGCAATGCCGGCGGCCGTTCCCGTCGTCCTTCCACCGCAGTGCGCCTCTGCCAGTCGTCGAGCCAAAACCCATTGCTGTTGATGTTGATATAGTGGGTTTTGATCATCGTTGTTGTGAGCCGTCCGGTCATCGATCATCTTGATCATCATTATACTTGATTGGATGTGGACTGTCCGATCTCCTCTTGATCATCGTGATCATAATGATCATCAATTTCCTTTGATCACAACCGTTTGATCAATCGATCTTAGTCTTCATCATTATCTTCATCATCAGGGAGATCTGGTCATCCGATCTAATTCGATCATCTTGATCTTGATCTTTGATCTCAGTTGTCCGATTGTGTTCGTAATCTCGATCGTCTTCATCTCATTTGCGATCAGTTGTTCGTCTTGTTCATGGGTTCATTCGTTCGTTGAGTTCGTGGCCCGGGAATCCGTTCCCGTTATTCTTGTAGTTCCCGTCATCGTCTCTTAGGCAAGTAACTTATATTCTTTTCTTTGTGTAATACAAGTACTTAATACTGCCTGTAGTGTAGTTGGGTTCTAGAGACAATTTGTGTGTGAATCTCCTTATTGATATTATCTCTATTGTGTTGATTCGACCATAGTTGCCTCACGACATACATGATATGATATAACCAAGGATTGACCATATCTTGATGCATATATGCGTGTTGTTCATATGTTATCTTGTGCTCGTTTGTGTTATTCGTGATAGACTTGTTGTGGGCTTGTGAAATACCCTATATCATGTTGTTTGGACATCTAGTATACTTTATTTCGTGTTCGGTTGTGTTTTGGATGAGTTCTATGTGAACCAGTGGATTTTGTGCATATGAAATATTTTCAGTTTTACCTGTTTTCTCTTTTTGATCAGTATTGTAGACCCTATTAAGGTCAGTATTTGAAAATTTTTTGTGAACATGATTTGTAGAGAATTCTGTCTATTTTTCAACCCTTTTGACGGACCTCAGTTTCGATTGACGAGTTGTGAGTTATGTCTATTTTACTACAGTGATGTCGAAAGGTTTCTTGATTTTGTTTTCTATAAATTTTAAAGAGTAATCTATTTTTATTCTGGTGTTAAAATTATTATTTTGATCTGAAATTTTTCTCAGTACTTCTAGACTTGATTGAGATTAACCCTGAATTTTTGTGGATTTATTTGATGAGTCTTATAAACCGTTTTATGTTTCCAAACAATTACTATACTAGCATATTTTTCATATTGTTCAGTAAAGAACCTGATTTTCGACCTAATTCTACTTGTTGCTCTAAAATATTTGTGAATATGGAAGTTAGCCTACTGTATCTACTTTATCACCCTTCTGATGGATTTGGATTTCAATTTATGGTTTGTGAGATATTGCTGTTTTTGTACTGCGGTGTTTGAAATTCCAGATTTGCAAAACTGTCGTGTCTTGTTATTTTCTGATTTTACTTGACTACTCTATTTTTGTTAGAAAATTATGAAACTTGATTTTCTGTTACTATACATATAGGGGAATACCCCAGATTTTTTGTGGATTTATCTAATGAGTTTTCATGCTGTTTTCCTAACTTTGAATACGATCTTCTGATTTCTGGCTGAATATGTTTTCTGGTTTCAACTCAGTTTTGAGTTATGTTTTTGTGAAATACTATATGGATTATATATGGTTGCTGGATTCTTTCGGGAGTCTATTTTCCAGATTTTTTGATGGATCTAGATTTGTATTTTTGTAGCAACGGAAATTCCAGATTTAGTGCAGTACTGTCTTGTTGTCCTGAACTAGAGTTTTCGTTGTTATATCCTGATATGAGTTATCTTTTACCTGTATATATTTATCTTGCAACCTGAATCTGTTACTTGATCATGCTATGTTATTCTGGCCACGTTTTGTACACATACATGCCTGTTTAATAATATAAAAAAAAAACAAGCCGGGTTAAGACAAAGACCTTAGTAGTGGACAATATAGGTATGTGTACTCAGAAGGGGGCCCGTGATCCCATTATCTGTTGCCATGTTTCATGCTTGCATGATTCATGCCTGTTATTATTATATTCTTTCATGAACACACAATTACATGATTCATGCCTGTTATTATTATATTATGTCATGAATTCACGACTACGTGATTCATGCCTGTTATTATATATGTTGCCATGTTTCATGATTACATGATTCATGCCTGTTATTACCTGTTGTCATATTTCATATCTACATGATACATGCCTGTTTCTGTTGCCACGATTTCACTACGTGATTCGTGCCTATTTACCTGTTACTTGTTACTTGACTTGACGCCTGAGTACACAGCCCTATAGAAACCCACCACTAGGCCTAAACAAAACTGTTTGAATGCGGCGACCATGTGATAAAAAGCTGGGGCGCATGAAGTGCTACCTAGATAGGAATAATACAAAACTTAACATACATGATACCTGTTAGATGATATCTGTTACATGATTACCTGTACATGCTACCTGTTTACCTATTACCTGTTACTTGTTTACCTGCTTGCTTAATACTTGATACTTGCTACTTGTACTTGATACTCGACACTTGATACTTATTGCTTGTTTACATGATACTTGTTTACTTGACACTTGATACATGCCACTTACAGTTGTTCACCTTGCTATGCTAGTTGTTATATTTTGTTATCATGCCTATTCCATGTTATTTGTTTACCTTTCTCATGTACTTGTATCCTGCACTACAAGCGGCCCGTAACTTGCATTAATGGGAGTTTGTTTTCTTTTTCCTCTTCCTGCAATTTATTAAATTGCAGATTTTGGAGATTAGCTGCCGATAGAATAGGCGAGATAAAATACTAGATGCTGGAGTTTTGCTATTATAATTTTCCTGCTAATATTATTATTTCCTGTTGCTATTTGAATAATTTATCTTGTACTTGGATTTATTGTATTTGGGCAATGTGAGATATTGACTTATTCAGACCTGCTTTATTTGAGATTAGTATATTTTGTTTCAAGTAAATTTTTATTGGTATTTTGATTCATATATGCATGCTTGGTTGACTTTTCTTGCTTCCGACTCTGATTATTCTTGTGAAATGTTGTAAAGATTCCTGAAAGCTTATGGATGATGAAAATTATTCGCTGGGCTTAGTCACGTATCCGTATTCCGTATTCTCTTTTGGGAAGTGGGGCGTGACATCCTCCATGGTACATACTCATTTCTTGAACAATTTTAGTTTTTGTTGTAGCCAATTTGATTTTGCTTATAAATTTAATATATGTTCTCTTGTTTAATTTAGTAGTCCAAGTATGGCTTGTACTTCTCTTTTTCCTTTTAGGATATTTGAAAATTTCTTTATTTTTTGCTTTATTTGGTTGTAGTTCCATTCATTCGTGTGATATTTTTGTACTAAGAATTCTCTCTCTGTTTTAAATAACTCCATTTTCTTTTTTGATATAATTCCTATTTTTTATTTCTATAAATTTTAGTAAATGTTCTTTATGTTGCTCTTCGTTTTCGGATCCTATTAGAATATCATCTACATATACTAGTAACAAATTATTGTATTTTTCAAATATATTATCCATATATTTTTGAAATACTCCTGGGCTATTTTTGTATCTGAAGGGTAATACGTTTCGTTCATAAAATCCTTGTGGTGTGCTGAATGTTGTTAATTGCTTTGATTCCTCTATTAGTTTTACATTGTAAAACACTGATTTGCAATCGAATTTTGAGTATATTTTTCTTGTTCTTACTGTGTTTAGTAGTATCTGCATATCTGGTAACGGATTTTCAAATCTTTTAGTATTTTTATTTAGTTCCTTATAATTTACTACCATTCTAGATCTGCCTTTTTTTTTTCTTCTGGGTGTTTCCTTACTATGAATGCTGGTGATAAATGTGGACTTTGTGATTTTCTTATGTAATTATTTTCCATTATTTCTTTTATATGTATTTTGAATTTATCTAAATCTGTTGGAGTATGCCTTATAGGTTTAACTTGTATTACTTTATCTTTATCTATTAGCTCTATATGAGTTGTGTGTTTACTTACGTAATATTTTGCTAAAGGGTCTTCTCTATACATATCTTCTAATTTTTATAGTAAATTTCTTGTGCAATTATTTCTTGTACTTGCTGTATTCTAGGTTTATTTGGTAAATATTGATATATTCACCACGCTGGGCTGAAGAAACTCTGATATGTGGTAAGTCTGTCCTAGAATAAGGTTGTGTTAATCTAATTGCTATCTCTTGGTGTATACAAGGTATTGTAAATATAACTATTTTGTGTGATATAGTAATAGGATAATATTGTTGTAAAAAAGCATATCCTAATAATACATCATTATTCATATCAACAAATTGGTATATTATTTGTACTTTTAGGATGTAACTTTCTATTTGTATCGTAACATATTATTGATATTTGTCAAGTATAATAGTTTGTCCTGTCAATCCAGTTATTTTCATCCTGTTTCCATTTTGGTAGTATATTTTCACGGCATAAGTGTCATGCTCCGTTTCCTAAAAATACGGAATACGAGCACATGACATTGGCCCAGCGAATGGCTGAGTCACCCATAAGCTGTTTATCCGATCAACTCAACAATATAATCAATACAGAACAATTGCGTAGGCAATAATACTAATCTCATGAACAATAATACTTGAAATGAAGCAATATATAATATCCAAGTACAATAAACCAATGTCTGGAAATAATAATAAAATCCCGGACATAAGCCCAATACAATAATAATCCAATCACAAATAATAATAAGTCTCGATACAATAAGTTCATTAAAATAATAAGCAATTAAAAAGAATTAAATCTTCAGAATCTTTGTTCTCCAATTCCAGCAGGCAATTCTCCTCCATTACCTGTGTACACTTCATCTAAGAAGAGGAGAAAAATTGTCCTTAGAGCAAGTTATGGAAAGCAAGTAGAGAAAGTAAGGAACAATGGAATAACAGTATAACAATGAATCAATGGATCAATAGGAATCAATAACATGGGACAATAATCAATAAACAATGTCACGATAATCGATGCAATGGTATAGACAATGATTCAATAGTCGATAAAAATTTTCAATGGTATCAATAACACTTAAATAATATTTGGTATCAATAGGAATAATGATGTACAATATGCAATGTCGATGTTGTGTCAAACCTTATGTCTATTAATCATTTTAATCCTAACTAATGCATGTACTACTGCATCCCATACTTCAGGTTCGATGCATACAATCAATTTCGTTTACATTGAGTGGTGAATTCTATAGATCATGTGCCGGTATGATAATCACTGATACGATACAATATTGTTGCTCGATACATTACGATGATTCATTGATTCATTGATACGATTCATTGATACGATCCATTGATGCAATACATGAGAGATTGGGCTGCCGTAGTCAGCGCTCCACAATCAATCGATAAACACTGGCAGACACAGTCAATATATTATTCACTACTCATGTTTTTTTTCTTAAACCTCGGCTTGTTAATTATTTTATTAATGCAACTATACAATATGCAATTTGAGACATGGGGTGAACAATAATAACAATAAAGATACAATAAGGTCGTAACATGAAATAGGACAATTAGAAATGATGACAATAGGACACTAGGATCATGCAATACAACATACATACATTAATTCATGCAATATTACGATATATGAATAGTTAAACTATTAAAAACTGAAATATAAAATTCTAGACAGCAAGATTAGTTTGTATAAAAATGCAGTTTCCCGTTGTTTTAGAAATCGAAAAGTGAATCCTTCAGAAGTTCTAGAAACTAGACTTCCACACGGTTCCAACCTATATTTAAAGTTCAAATTCCGACAATAGTAGCTAGGTCAATCACATTGTTCTTTATAGATTTCATATTCGGGCAGAATTTTGACATCATGTTATTTTATTTTTAGAATCAACAAAAGCTCAATATTTAATTCATTAAAAATATTTTATAAAATCCTAAACATGTTAAACAACAATCTGGAAATTTTTAGAGCAATATTTTATCATTTGATTAGCCTTTTAACAGTTTAAACATGAAAGATACAAAAATCTGAAAAATCCGAAAGTAAAAAAACATAGCTGTAGTAAAACGGGCATAACTTTTGCTACACAATTCGGAATTTAGAAATTCAAGATGTTCTGGAAACTAGAAAGATAAGGCTACAATTCATATTCAGAAAGTAATTCATTTTAAATCATTTACTAGTTCAAAAACAGCAGTCAACATACCGGCCAGTAAGAGATATACAGGTTTTGTGTAGTTTTCTTGAAATAATTTAATTTAACATGATGGGTATCGGTTCTACTAGTTGATAAACTTCTCAATCAGCATGAGGGGTGTCAGAAAATGATAAATAAAATTAGAACACACTCATACATCAACTTACCATCAATCAACCATCAATCGATCAAACAACATCCAACCTAACAATTCCCTCTACAATAATTTATTGTGTGACAATTATATGAACAACCCTATTATCAATTCTATATGAACACATGAAAGATTCAATCTTTGGAGTCAAAAGTGGCACGATATCAAGAATATCGGGGTTAGCTCGTGTAAACCCTCAATAGACCCAACGAAGAGATGAACAAGGTATAATACGATAAACGAAAGGATCTACTTGCAAGAGTTTCAACAAAACTTGAATTTGATACAATTAACAATTCAAGAGGACAGTGATTGTCTTAACGACGACGAAAACGAATACCAAGAATAACGGGATAAGAATCCCAAAGCAACGAACCCACGAACTAACACAATCCACCAATAGCACGTGCAATATACGTGCAAAAGAAAAGAATCAAAGCAGCAACAATACAAGAGAACTCAACAACCTCAGAAAAATAAATCAAAGAGACAACAGCAACAATGCTAGGCCAAGGGCAGCGGCGGCGCTGGCGACTAGGTGCGGAGTCGACAGCGAGGTCGAGCATCGACGCTGTGGGCGGCGCGAAGTGGTCGAAGAGAGACGGAAAGGCAGCAGCGAGGGGATTTTGAGGTGTTCTGGCGGCGGCGGTGTCGATAGGAGGTCGACGGGAGGGAGTGGTAACGAGGGGAGGTCACCAGAGTTGGGGGATGGCCGGAGAAGACGACAGGAGAGAGGTTTGGTGATTTGGGCGGGAAAACACAGGGAGAGAGAGAAAGGTGAGGAGATAGAAAGAGGGGAGACAGAATAAGCGGATAGGGTTTCGAAATTGCACACTTTTTAGAGTTTGCAGTAGAGTTGTATTTATATGGTACAATTAGGATACTGGGTTGGTGATTTAGGGTCCAATAAAAGCGGTTTTGGGTCAAGAACAAATAAAATTGGGTTGTATGATTCAATAAGAGATAGGTCTAAATCAATAGGGTTTAAATAAAAATACCCACAATTAAATAGAAAAAATAGGAACAACAACACTAGCTCAATCAACAAGAACGAAGAATTTTATGAACGAAATCTTAATTAAAATAATCAAGAAGGAAGAAACATGGTATTTTATTCAATTACAATTAAAAAATATTACAAGCGGAGAAAAATGAAAATAGCGGAAACGGTAGTTACAATCCTACCCACCTTACAACAAAATTTCGTTCTCGAAATTTAAGCAAGTGGTAGTAGGGTAACTCCGAGGAAAGAAAAGAACAAGAACTACTCAAAAAGATGGGGAAATCTCTTCCGAATCACACTTGTAAGCTCCCAAGTCGACTCACCAGGCGAGTGAGGATTCCAAGCAGCACGAACCAACTTGATAACCTTATTCTTCAAAATCTTCTCCCGTCGGTCCACAATCGACACTGGATGAATCTCACAAGACAAATCTAGTCGAACCGACAACTCTGAATAGTCAATAACATGACTATCATCCCAAACATACTTCCTGATCTGCGAAACATGGAAGACATCATGCACTCTAGAAAGAGCTGGCAACAACGCGAGTCTATAGGCCACCTTGCCTGCTCTCTCCACCACATCGAACGGACCAATTAATCTAGGGCTCAACTTGCCCCCACCACCAAAACGAATCACACCTTTTCATGGAGACATCTTGAAGAAAACATGATTGCCCACTGTGAACTCTAACGGTCTCCTGTGCATGTATGCCCATTTCCTCTGCCTGTCCTATACGGCTTGCAAATGCTTCCTGATCTGGGCCACTGTATCAAAAGTCTTCGTGATCAACTCTGGCCCCAAAAGCTTCCTCTCGCCAATGTCATCCCAGCACACTGGCAATCTACACTTCCGACCATACAAGACTTCATACGAAGCTGCCAGAAGACTAGCTTGGTAGCTATTATTGTATGAAAACTCCACCAAGTGTAGGTGATCTTCCCAAGATCCTCCAAACTGAAGCACACATGACATCAACATATCCTCCAAGGTCTGAATAGTCCTCTCTAATTGACCATCTGTCTGCGGATGTAATGTAATACTGAACTTTAGCTTACTCCCAAGACTAGTCTGAAGACTCTCCCAAAATTGAAATCTGAATCTAGTATCTCTGTCTGATATAATACTGACAGGAACACCATGCAATCTCACAATCTCCTGCATATACTTCTCCGCAAGGCTCTCCGTAGACTGACCAACTCTTAAAGGAATGAAATGAGCACTCTTCGTCAAGCGATCCATAATCACCCAGATGGCATTGTGACCCTTGGGGCTTCTAGGCAAAGCAGTTACGAAATCCATAGTGATATTCTCCTACTTCCACTCCAGAATAGGAGGCGGTTGAAGAAGTCCAGCAGTCCTATGATGTTCTGCTTTCACTTGCTGACAGATCAGACACCGAGAAACAAATCTTGCAACATCCCTCTTCATACCCTGCCACTAGAAATGCAACTTCAAATCCCGATACATCTTCGTACCACCGGGATGAATAGAATATGGCGAACAGTGAGCTTCTTCAAGTAACTTCTGCCTGACTTCTTCCTCCGGAACACATAGACGAGTCCCAAAGCGGAGAGATCCATCCACATGAATCAGCATATCAGTCCTCGAACCAGCCTCAACCTCAGCTCGAAACTGCTGCAATTGCTCATCACCAGACTGTGCCTCCTTAATCTGATCCACCAAAGATGACTGCAACTGAACCACCATACAACTCTGCTTGGAACCAGACAATACCACATCCAATTCCAATCTCCTCATAGCTTCCACAAGTTCTTTCTGCTCAGTAAGAACCATAGCAACAGGTCTTCTGCTCAAAGCATCAGATCCTGAATTAATCTTGCCAGGGGTGACACTGCAAGCTGATATCATAATTTGCCATCAATTCCAACCATCGCCTTTGCCTCATATTCAGCTCCTTCTGGGTGAACACATACTTGAGACTTTTATGGTCAGTGAAGATCTCCACTCGGCCTCCAAGTAAATAATGTCTCCAAAGCTTCAAGGCAAAAATCACAGCAACAAGTTCCAAATCATGTGTAGGATAATTCTTCTCATGTGGCCTCAAATGTCTAGATGCATATGCAACAAACTTGCCTCGTTGCATCAAAACAACACCCAAACCTCTACCCGATGCATCACAGTGAATTACGAAACCTTCTGATCCATCCGGTATAGTCAGCACAGGTGTTGATGTCAATCGATTCTTCAGTTCAACGAAGACTTCTTCACAGGACTCATCCCACACAAACTTCTGATCCTTCCCAGTCAACTTGGTCAACGACCTTACAATCTTCGAGAAATCCCGAACAAACTTCCTGTAGTAACCTGCTAGACTTAGAAAACTCCGAACTTCCGATACAGACTTCGGCGTCTACCAATCCTTAACTGCAGAAATCTTGGACGGATGGACAGAAACTTCATCACCAGAAATAATATGACCCAAGAAAGCCACACGATCCAACCAAAACTCACACTTGCTAAGCTTCCCATACAACTGATTTTTCCTCAAGGTTTGTAAAACAACCTTCAAGTGCTTAGCATGCTCATCCCGATTCCGAGAGTAGACAAGAATATCATCAATGAAAACCACCACAAACATGTCTAGAAAGGGAGAGAAAACCCGATTCATCAAGCTCATAAACACAGCTGGAGCATGAGTAACTCCAAAAGGCATCACCAAGAATTCATAGTGCCCATATCTTGTACGAAAAGCCATCTTCTGTACATCCTTGGCTTTCACTTTAACCTGATGATAACCAGAACGAAGATCCAGCTTCGAAAATATGGAAGCGCCTCCCAATTGATCAAATAGGTCATCAATCCTTGGCAACAGATACATGTTCTTTACTGTGACGTTATTGAGCTCACAGTAGTCAATACACAACCTCCGACTACCATCTTTCTTATTGACGAACAGAATTGGAGCTCCCCAAGGAGAAACACTTGGCTTGATAAAATCTCTATCGAACAACTCCTGAATTTGCTCCTTCAACTCAGCCAACTCAACAGGAGCCATTCTATACGGACTCTTAGAGATTGGGGCTGTACCTGGCTGAGCATCAATACTGAACACTACTTCCCAATCTGATGGTAATCCCGGCAATTCCTAGGGAAAAACATCCAGAAAATCTCGCACAACCAACGGTGTGACAACATCATCAACACATACTTACTCCATAACTCCAACTTCCTGACTAGCCAACTTCTCTACACAAGCAAGCAGCATTTCACCGGCACAGAATTCAAATTCCTGACGTTCTGGCATACGAAACACCACATTCTTCTTGCGATAGTCAATCACAGTATGAGTGGCACCAAGCCAATCCATCCCCAAGATAACATCAAATCCAGAATTGCTGATGACAATCAGATCGGCAACAAAATCAATACCACCAATAACCAAGGGACTCTGCTCACAAGTCTGAGAACACACGAAAACACCTCCACCTGTAGTAATGTTCCAAGCTGCTGAAAAAGCGCTACTAGACAAGTGATGCAAATTGGCGAAGTGGGAAGAAACAAATGAATGAGTAACACCAGAGTCAAAAAGAGTATAAGCAGGAAAAGAATGGACAAGGATAATACCTAGCAAGAAGTCAAAGTGAGAACACAAAAGGCAGAAACAAAATGCAAGAAATAGATATGAATGGAAAGCTAACATGAATAAGCAACAGAATAGGATCATAAAACAGCAAGGAAATCAAAATGAAATACAAAATGAATACAAAAATGAAAAACAACTAAAGATATACCTGCAACAATGCCCAAAGCAGTTCCAGCCTCCTATGTAGTCAAGTTGTAGGCCTAACCACGACCCGCAGGAAGTTTACCCCTAGGAGCGGGTCTCCTCTGATCAAAGATCTGCCTCTGTGGAGGAAGTGGTGGTCCACCTTGACCACGAACAAGCACCCCCTGAGGAGCAGAACCTCCAACTGGTGCCTGGGACCTGGACTTAGGGCAATCATGGACCATATGATCATATCCTCCACAAAGAAGGCACATGCGATTAGCTATCCTGTAATCTTGATGCAAACGTCCATACCTTCGGTAGTATGAACAAACCAACTGTGGCCTCTGATCAGCAGGTGGGTATGACAGTGCCCTAACAGGAGGGGGTGGAACTGGCCTCCTAATAGGCCCTCCTGAAGCCCTAACATCAACAGGGTGCAGGGCAGAATGCTAAATAACACACTTCCTCGTACTAGTCTGTTCCTGAATTCTTGCAGCATCCAGGATATCAGCATAAGAACGAAGTCGCAAGGCAGCAAGACGATCCTGAATCTCAATATCCAAGCCCAACAGAAAACGACGGCCTCTATCTTCGTCATTCTCCACCATGGAGATAGCAAAACGATTTAGTCGGGTGAATTCCGCGGCATACTCGTCTACGGTCCGACTCTCCTGATTCAAGACAATGTTTAGTTTAATGTCAGTACTTTATGAAATAACAACGAGAAAGCATAAATAAATACTATCTGACGAACCTGAGTTAAAGAAACAAACTGTCGTTCCATCTTATTCTTGGTGGCATTAGGGAAGAACTTCGTGAGGAAGCTCTCATTGAAAGTAGCTCAGGGAATGGGTCTGCCCAATTGCTCAGCTTCAGCTTGCCACCAGATGTGGGCAAGATCAACAAGTTGGATGCTCACAACATCCACACGATCAACATCTGCTATACGCGTTACAGTCAACAGTTGAGTAGTCCTGATAAGCCATTGCTCGGCTTTAAGTGGACCTTGAGTGCCCAAGAACTTGTCTGGATGGAGCCTCATGAAATCAGCTACATTACCAGGTCTCGGTGGTGGCAACACGGGGATAAGCACAACGGGTTCTCTATTAGCAGCTTTATAAGCCATTCTTGACTGTTCATTATGTTCCCGTTGCATCCGCAACATCAGTTCGTTGTGCTCATGCTGCATATGCATCATCTGTGCAATAGTGGGCTCATCGGACTGATCATTCCCAGCACTGAAAGATGAAACACCTCTCCTAACCATGGTCTGCAATAAAAATCAATTAGTTAGCATCCAGATCATGAGTTGGTTATCGATTATTCATGTGATTACTGTATTGCGCATACTGTTGAGTCAAACCGGTATAACCCAAATCTGATTAATATATCAATCAAAGTCAAATTTCCTTTCGTTAGTCACGTTTGACTAATATATTGTCCAAACTCGGGCTCTGATACCACTAAAAATCTTGTCACGTCCCGCTTCCCAAAAATACGGAATACGAGCACATGACATTGGCCCAGTGAATTACTAATGTCACCCATAAGCAGTTTATCCGATCAACTCAACAATATAATCAATACAAAACAATTGTGCAGGTAATAATAATAATCTCATGAACAATAATACTTGAAATGAAGCAATATATAATATCCAAGTACAATAAACCAACATCTGGAAACAATAATAAAATTCGGAACATAAGCCCAATATAATATTAATCCAATCACAAATACTACTAAGTCTCGATACAGTAAGTTCATTAAAATAATAAGCAGTTAAAAAGAATTAAATCTTCAGAATCTTTGTTCTCCAATTCTAGTAGGCAATTCTCCTCTATTACCTCTGTACACTTCATCTAAAAAGAGGAGAAAAATTGTCGTTAGAGCAAGTCATGGACAACAAGTAGAGAAAGCAAGGAACAATAGAATAAAGGTATAACAATAAATCAATGGATCAATAGGAATCAATAACATGGGATAATAATCAATAAACAATGTCACGATAATCGATGCAATGGTATAGATAATGATTCAATATTCGATAACAATATTCAATGGTATCAATAACACTTAAACAATGTTTGGTATCAATAGGAACAATGATGTACAATATGCAGTGTCGATATTATGTCAATCCTTATGTCTAATAATCATTTTAATCCTAACTAATGCATATACTACTGTATCCCATACTACAGGTTCGATGCATACAATCAATTTCGTTTACACTGAGTGGTGAATTCTATAGATCATGTATTGGTATGGTAATCACTGATACGATACAATATTGTTGCTCGATACATTACGATGATTCACTGGTTTACTGATTCATTGATGCGATACATTGATACGATTCATTGATACGATCCATTGATGCAATACACGAGAGATTGGGGTGCCGTAGTCAGCATTCCACAATCAATCGATAAACATTGACCGACACAGTCAATATATTATTCACTACTCAAGTTATTCCCTTAAAACCCGGCTTGTTAATTATTTTTATTAATGCAACAATACAATATGCAATTTGAGACATTGGATGAACAATAATAACAATAAAGGAACAATAAGGTGGTAACATGAAATAGGACAATTAAAAATGATGACAATAGCACACTAGGATCATGTAATACAACATACATACATTAATTCATGCAATATTACAATATAGGAATAGTTAAACTATTAAAAACTGAAATATAAAATTCTGGACACAAGAGCAGTCTGTACAAAAATATAGTTTCCCGCTGTTTTCAGAAATCGAAAAGTGAATCCTTCAGAAGTTCTAGAAACTAGACTTCCGCACGGTTCCAACACATATTTAAAGTTCAAATTTCGACAACAGTAGCTAGGTCAATCACATTGTTCTTTACAGATTTCATGTTCGGGCAGAATTTCGACATCATGTTATTTTATTTTTAGAATGCGCAAAAACTTAATACTAAATTCATTAAAAATATTTTCTAAACTTCTAAACATGTTTAAAAACAATCTGGAAATTTTCATAACAAAATTTTATCATTTTATCAGCCTTTTAACAGTTTAAACATAAAAGATACAAAAAACTGAAAATCTGAAAGTAAAAACACAGCTATAGTAAAATGGGCATAACTTTTGCTAAACAACTCGAAATTTAGAAATTCAAGATGTTCTGGAAACTAGAAAGATAAGGCTAAAATTCATATTCATAAACTAATTCATTTTAAGATCATTTACTGGTTCAAAAACAGCAGTCAACATACAGGCCAGCAAGAGATATACAGGTTTTGTGTAGTTTTCTTGAAATAATTTAATTTAACATGATGGGTATCAATTCTACTAGTTGATAAACTTATCAATCAGCATGAGGGGTGTCAAAACATGATAAATAAAATTAGAACACACTCATGCATCAACTTACCATCAATCAACCATCAATCGATCAAACAACATCCAACCTAACAATTCCCTCTACAAAATTTTATTGTGTGACAATTATATGAACAACTATATTATCAATTCTATATGCACATATGAAAGATTCAATGTTTGGAGTCAAAAGTGGCACGATATCAAGAATATCGGGGTTAGCTCTTGTAAATTCTCAATAGACCCAACGAAGAGATGAACAAGGTATAATACGATAAACGAATGGATCTACTTGCAAGAGTTTCAACAAAACTTAAATTTGATACAATTAACAATTCAAGAGGACAGTAACTTGCCTTAAAGATGACGAAAACGAATACCAAGAATAACGGGATAAGAATTCCGAAGCAACGAATCCACGAACTAACACAATCCACCAATAGCACGTGCAATATATGTGCAAAAGCAAAGAATCAAAACAGCAACAGTAGAAGAGAACTCAGCAACCTCAGCAACAATAAATCAAAGAGACTGCAGCAACAGTGCCAGGCCAAGGGGGGCGGCGGCGGTGCTGGCGACCAGGCGCGGCGTCGATGGCGAGGTCAAGCGTCGGCGCTGTGGGAGGTGCAAAGTGGTCGAAGAGAGACAGAAAGGCAGCAGCGGGGGATTTTGAGGTGTTCTGGCGGCAGCGGTGTCGATAGGAGGTCGACAGGAGGGAGTGGCGACGAGGGGAGGCCGCCAAAGTTGGGGGATGGCCAAAGAAGACGATGGGAGAGGGGTTTCGGTGATTTGGGCAGGAAAACATAGGGAGAGAGAGAATGGCGAGGAGAGAGAAAGAGAGGAGAGAGAATAAGTAGCTAGAATTTTGAAATTGCACACTTTTTAGATTTTGCAGTAGAGTTGTATTTATTGGGTACAATTAGGGTACTGGGTTGGTGATTCAGGGTCCAATAAAAGCAGTTTTGGATCAAGAACAAATCGAATTGGGTTGTAGTGTTCAATAAGAGATAAATCTAAATCAATATGGTTCAAATAAAGATACCCACTATTAAATAGAAGAAAATAGGAAAAATAAGAATAGCTCAATCAACAAGAACGAAGAATTTCATGAACGAAATCTTAATTAAAATAATCAAGAAGGAAGAAACATGGTATTTTATTCAATTACAAATAAAAAATATTACAATAGGGGAAAAGTGAAAATAGCGGAAACAGTAGTTACAATAAGCTTGTGCCTGCTCCAGTGTCTATTAGACTGTGATAATTTCTTGATTTGTATCTTTCGTATACAAATTCTGTTAGTATGTATAATGTATTTTTTTGTTGCTCTTAATAGATTCATTTGGACAATATTCTATTTATTACTATACTTTCATTTTTTATTTACTGTTAATTTTTCTTCTTGTATTGAGTATGGTTGTACAGATGTAAGGAAGTCAATTCCTAATAATATTTCATTAAAATTGTGCTCTGGGTCTACATGTAGATGCAATAATATTTCATTTCGACTGTTTATTCTTAGTGGTAATACTATTTTATGGACAATTGAATGTCTATTGTTATAGTAATCTAAATAGTAATATGGGTTTTCTAATTGTATTAATTCCGTTGTTTTTATATTTGTTTGTTTAATATATGAATTAGTTGCTCATGTATCTACACACTACAACATATATGATTTTCTATAGCGGATTTATTATAGCATTTAAGTGTAAATGCTATTGAAAGTGATCAATAATAGCATTTCTGAATAAAATGCTATCTTTTATTAATTTTGAAATTTATTCTTAGCTACGACAGCGTTTTTAAAATGCTGTATTTTTTACAGCATTTTAGAAACGCTATAATATCTGTAAATAAACTTAAATGGTAAGGGTAAAAAAGAAAATTCTAATTAAAATCCAAATCATTCTCAAATCAGTTCATTTTCTCCTACTCCTCCTCCTTCTCTTATTTTTCTTCAATTATCCTACGATCCCAATTAGGGTTTCCATCCCAAATTCACTGTCACCTCAAAATCCAAAAATGATTTTCCCCTCCTCCTTCCCCCATTGCCGCTACCTGTCCCTTCGGTGCCGCCATCCCCGTCCCCGTCCCCGTCCCCTTCCACCATCGTCGCTCCTTCCCCCATCGCCGCCACCCACCCCTTTCGGCGCCGCCTTCCCCTTCCCCTTCTTTCAGGTTAGTAGAGATCCGCGTGCGTGTTGATCATGTGATTGAGAGGGAAGTCATAGAGAAGAAGGGAAAAGTTCTGGAGCGTGCATTACAAAGAAAAACGGTGAAATTTGACAGGGTGCCTGAACTAACCAAAGTTAGGTAAACATTTTTTTTAATTGAATTTTAATGTTATATAACAGTCTATATGTGATATTCTCCCTTACAAGGCCCTCAAATTTTGATTAATAATCTCAAGTTCCCTACAGAACCTGTCACTGGCACAGGGCCTGAGATTGTGATTAGTATTCCTCTCAAGAGCGTTCAATCATGAAGGGGGTTAACACTTTAATATTTGCCATATGGAATATGACATGTATACTATTTGAAATTACCAGCAAATTATGTACAATTTGTATTGGTCAACACCTTCTGCTAAAAAGTAGCTGAAGTAAAATAGCAACTGGACATTACATACGCACTCTCTTAACAATTTTTGTCATTTATGATCTCATCAATCATTTATATTATGATATGAAACCTAACTCGGTCATTCTTTGTGTTTTTATTATTATTATTATTATAAAAAAACAAATTAGGTAAATGATTTAACTTGATGCTTGAGATACCTAGCACACATGTCGAAATCGAGTTGCATTCAAATTTTACTGAAACAAGAGGATCAGATTGTTAGTAATCTTGATGTTTATTTATTTCATTGTTCATACTCTAGTTAATAGCTTGTATCCTCTGTGCTACCAGGTTGTCCAGCATATGTATACAAATTATGTCAAGTCATATTAGCTCTATCAGAGAAAGATAAAGATAGAAGGATATGAGAGGATATGAACTTATATTGGAGTTTCTTAGTGTTTTGCTACTGAGATTCTTATGGGTACAAATTACTCCAAAAACTTGCATTTTAAGTGATTTCTTTCAAAAAATAAACAAAGCCTAATTTTCAACCTGTTAGTTAACAACCTTAACTGTGTTTAACTGAGGTTATAATTTATAAATAATTCGTCAGTTGTCCCTCTGTAACTTTTATGGAATTTTATTGCATGGTAGTGTCATTATGATATTAATCTTTTTAAGAATTTCTTAACAAGTGAAGGAACTAGTTCTTAAGTTGCTAATGCTTTTGTTAGTTATGCAGCTTATGCTTTAATTTGTTGTATACTTTATTAATGGTTATAATCCTTTTTTGGGGGGGTGATAACTATTATTCTATGATAATATGCACTCATCAGTGATGCTTATTTCTTTGTGTTTGAAATTCCAAGGATTCAGTTGGGAGGCTGGAGATGACAATGGTACCTTGAGTTAGCACCTAAAACTGCAGACCTATCAAAGTGGGATTACTTCAGTCAGGTTTCCGCCACCAACACAATCTGTTGCTCCTCAAGGTTGGTTGTTTTGGTTGGTAACAACTCTTTTTAGCTATTAGTCACTTCAAACATATTGTATAGTTTGACATGATTAATATACATGCAAGAAGATCATCAACATGATTTGAGATTGAATTGGATAGAGTTAGGAATCAACCAATTGTTGATAGTCATTTAGTAGAAGGAAAAGAAGATGCAAAAGCTTTCGCACTTACTCGCATACACTCTTTTTATCTTTATTTTGTACTTGCATTGTTAGTTTCTACCCTTTTTTCTTTCATTGTTGTTCCCGTGCTGACTACTGAGTTCTGCATATAAGCAATAACTATGCAATCACTTATATTGCTATGTGGGATGTGCATGCTATATGCCTTATGATATATACAACTTGAACTCTGCTTATGGTACTATGGATGAACTTAAACTGTGTATTGAGGAAATGCATGCTCAAGACTATCTGGTTAGTCTACATACTTTTATGCCAGAGTTCTAAATTCGCACCTGTATTCTGCATAGGAATAATTTCCTTCTTTCACGAGAATAACATTCTCTTATATTAGTTCTTTCATTGTAATTCCTGCTTCGGCTATGTTGTTTTCTATGTAGGGAACTTCGGTCTTTTGGTAAATATACACTTGATCAGCTTCTAGATTTCTCATTTAAAAATTAGTACTTCTAATTGATTGTTGAACTTATGATCGTCTTCACCTTCATTTTTATTCCCCTCTCAATAGATGATATAGGTGTCCTTTTTTATTTTTTAATGTCTTCTATTTTCTTCCCCCCCTCCCTCTCTCCTGTATAGTTATTTTTTAGTTATTTTTTATGAATTCTGTATTTTAGATAAATGTTGGTTGTGGTAGTGATCGGAAAACTGCATTTTCGTATAGTTTTTTAGTCATTTTGGTGGACTGTTTCTCAGTGTTATGTTTGGTAATCATCTTATTTCTTTCATTTTGTTAACGTCAGTTGAACAGTTGTGCTAGCATGGTCAGTAATTGGTTATTTATGCCTGTCGACTAAGTGACTAATTCTAGATACTTTCAGCGGCATGCTTGAAATATCATAATCAGTTAATTAATTTTTCACTGGTTTTCTGTAATCTCAATTTTTAATGTTTGTTTCTTCATGTTATTTATCAATCTTCAGCCAAATGATTATTGATTGAGTCATTTGTTCTCAAGTGTTTCTTCTTATTGTAGTATCAATTTCTTTTGTTCTATGTTTATTACCTATCTGCAGCCAAGTTATTGTTAGTTGAGTCATATGTTTTCAAGCATTTTTTTTCTCACTAATACCAAATTTTTTCGTTATATATAGTTTTTATATGCAGTGTTCCTCATATGCAACCTATATTCACAATCATTTGAGGTTTATCCATATTTTAAACTTTGGTTTTAATTTCTGTCAATAGTGATGTTTGATCACATTCCAGTCACTATCTTGTTAATATTTCACATACATTCGGATGAAGTTCTTATGATGAATGTGATGACTACAGACTACTTCAATATACCGTCTATGTTTTATCAAGTTTAAAATTGAGTTAGCATTTAGCAGTTGATTTCTGATTTGGTTGTAGCTTACCTGTGTAGGGTAAATGTTTCACGATGTGAATTATTGTTTTTGTTCACCTTGTAGGTAGAAAGAAAAACAGAAGTTCTCTTTGACCACTTACATGCAACAACTTTCCAGTATACTCCTCTAGGAAGAACTATACTGGGGCCTGCTCAAAATGTCAAGTCAATCACTCAAGAGCACCTTAAGAACTATATCAAAACCCATTACACAGCTCCTAGAATGGTAAGATTTGCATAAACTAATTTATTATCTAACTGCTTATATTTCTGATTTGTCTATTAGTTGGTAATTTGGTTTTAGAGTTGTTATATTTTGTGATAGTTGATTAAAACCTTTTTGTGCATATGCTGCTAGGTTATTGCTGCTGCTGGTGCGGTTAAGCATGAAGATTTAGTTGAGTAGGTGAAGAAGCTTTTTGGAAATCTTTCAGCTGATCCTACAACTGCATCTCAGCTGGTTGCACAGCAACCAGCTAGCTTCACTGGTTCTGAGGTACTAGATCAATTGATTGTATACAAATAAGAATTACTCTTTATTCTTGAATAGTGAATGAAAGGATCACCTTAATAACAAGTGTGTATTACATAGTATATATGAAGTAATGTTACAACAGAACATTAACTATGCAAGTGTAAAGTTGCTCATTATTAATAGTGTGCACACTTCACACAGCGTCCTGAGCAGTATGCTGAGGACATCAAAAAGTCACACAGCGTCCTGAGCAGTTAGATTGTGGATTGGTATTCAGTATATGATTCAATACAGAGGATCTTATTTATTGGATGAATAGCCATGAATACAGAGGATCTTATTTATATAGAACATGATACACACACTGGGAGGGGAGGGATTTTAATTTTGATGTTACACACACTGGGAGGGATTTTAATTTTGATGTTACACACACTGATTTACAGATGCTGGTTGTAAGATCTGATATTTAACTCAGTAAGATATAATTCAGATACTATCATTGCAAATGCTAAATTTCGGTTCTCATTATGGTTGAATGCAGTTCCTGATACTAAGATGAAGGCTAAGATGATTGATGCACTAGAAAATGAATTAGCTCTGGATTTGATGGTGGGAAACACTGGATCTGATGGTGGGAAACACTGCTTCTCAGCCAATTTTAGTGAGTAGCCATTTAGATTGGTTGTTTACAGTCTAGAAGAAGAGCAATCAAAGTCTGGGAAAGAAGGATAAGATGGAAGAAGAACTTTCTAAGGAGCTGGGTTTCTGTTTTTGTAATAAACTTTTAACTGATTTAAACTCGGGTTGTAATATTGTCTGCTTTTTGAACTGCTGTCTGAAACTTCTTGTACGGGTTAGTAGCCTATTATGTTTTTTGATTGAGATCATCCTGAAGGGTTTGGTGGTTGTAAGATCTGATAATCGGTGTAAGTAAAGGTGTACGACAAATTTTGTATATTGGATGAACTTTTGTATCAGTTTATTGTGAAAATATTTCTATGTTGGTATGTTTTTATATATTTGTACACAAATTTGCAAAACTTTTATAGTTATAATGGTGTATTGATATTTTCGATAAATCGGTTTTTATTTATATCCGTAGATTTTTTTTGTATACAGTTAAATATGCTATAAATTTTATAGCATTTGCCGAACGCTATAGATTCTATAGCATTTTACAAAACGCTATAGAAACTATAGCGTTTTGAAAACGCTATAGAAACCATAGCGTTTTGTAAAACGCTATAGTTACTATAGCGTTTACGAAACGCTATAGTAACTATAGCGTTTTTTAAAACGCTATGGTTTCTATAGCGTTTACGAAACGCTATAGAAACTATAGCGTTTGGTCAAAACGCTATAGATTTTTTATAGCGGGGCTTTTGATAGCGTTTGTAAAACGCTATCGTAGGTCTACTATAGCATTTTATGAATGCTATCAAATGTCATATTTGTTGTAGTGACAAGAGCTATTTATTTGTTCCATTTACCATTATCATAATATTCTATTTCTATCTTAACTTGATTAGTATTTTGGTTATCAAATGTATATATTATTGGTATTAGTTCCAACGCCTGTTGTTTGTTCCTTATTGATAGTGATCTTTTTCCAAACATTATTTGTGGTGTTTTTCCTTTTGCAATATCTTTTGCTTTGTTAAAGTCAAATTCTATATAATTTGATATGGTCATTTCAGGGTTTTTTCAAGCTGGTTTGTATCTTATAATTTTTCGGAATAGTGGTTCTATTTTAAAGTTATCAATATTTCTATTTTTACTTCATGCTTACTAGTAAAGACATAAATATTTCTTATTTGTCTATGCATAACCTTACTCTTTTGTCCTTATTTTATTTTGCCATACTTGTAGAGAAATTGGGTTTTATTGTGAATTTTATTTTTTGGTACATTAAGTTTCCTTGTACTATTCGTATTAAAGCATCTTGAGTACATGATATTATTTTATCATCCATTAAGTGTATTTCTAAGGGTGTATTTAATCTGTCCTTAAAATAAGCTTTTATTATTATTTGTACATATATATGTGCCTTAATGTTTTTCTGGTTTTCTCACTTATTTTTTTTTTCATTTCTTGTCTTATTATTCTTTCTATTATTAATGGAATTATAGTTTTTCATTGAGCTTGTTCAATGTCTATAGGTTGTTCATTATTTTGGCTATTATTCTGGTATTCTTTTTTCTTTCAAATATTGGGAGTTTAAATATTTATTTTGAGTTTATGTCTAATTTAGTTCATCTTATTTTATCATATTTTTTATGTCAAAACTCATTCTTTCTCATACTTCTTCATTATTTTCTTCTTTTTCTAATGGTTCTCATACTTCTGTTATTTTTGTTATAACATTTATTTCATATTTGTCTATTTCATCGTCACTACTTTCACTATCTTCTTCCATTTCCATTATTTCTTTATCTTTACTTATTTTTGACCATTCTTCTTCATAGTCTATGGGTTCATAGTTTATGTTATACATTGCTTCAATTTCGTATTTTACATTTTCTTTTCTGATTCTTTTAGGAAAGTTTGGTGATATATGTCCTACTTCCCCGCATATATAACAATTACATTTCTTTGGTCTTTTTGGTTTTTTTTGTTTTTATTTATTTTTTGGAAGTATTTTTGTAGGGTTTTTTATATCTCTTAAATGTTTTTCTGTATTTTGGTTAATATTTTTGTATTTTTTTCGTCTTTTTACATAATTATAGCTATTATTACATACCCCATGAATTGGTTTTGCTTCTTCACAACAAATTCTTTGTTCATATGTTCTATAGTATTTTGTAGTTGATCTAACTTCTTGGTACACTTTATCTCTATAATCTTTTACAAATTGTGTTTTATATCCTAAAGTATACGTCTCTAATTTTACTTTCTTATTAATGTAAGCACTATATATGTTTATACTCCATGAATCTAGTAATTTTGAGAAAAATGAGTCTAAGATTGGACTCTTTTCTTCTTTTGTATAATAACTGTCTTGAAAATATTCTCTGAATTCACAAGCATAGTTTTTAAAATAACACATGTCGGATATTTCTAAATTGCTTAGTTTCCATCTTACTTTGTTCTTTTTATATATATTGTGTCTTTCTGTTTTTTCGTAGATTCTAAATTCTGTTCTTATTGTTATTTTATAATTTGTAATTATTTCTCTTAGTCCTAACGTTCTTTGTGGTAAATTTTCTTCCGTTCATTTGTCATCAATTGGTCTTAATTTTTTGATATCATTTCCTTCTTTTTCTGTTAGTCCATTCCACATTTTTGCTAATACTCCTAGAAAGGTTGCTCTATAAATTTCTCGAATATATTTCCTGTAAGGTTTTGCCTAAATCCAACTATTAAGGATCATTTTACCCATTCTTCTATTATTCTATCTATGTCTTCGACACAATCTAGATCTAGTCATTCTCCAGTTCATGCTATTCCTTTTTTGTAGTGTTTTGTGAGTTCATATTTTGGGTTTTTTTTTTCTTCTTTTTCTTTTCCTAACTTGCTCATTTCTCTACTTTGTCATTTTCATGATAGGTGATAAAGTCTTTTATTATGTGGTGGTCTTAGGTATTCGTACATATTAGTTGGATTTTCTGTAGATTTTGTATAATCTTGTCCTTTTTCTTGATCCATTTTTATTTCTTCGTTTATTATATCTAGATTTTTTAAGGCTTCTTCTACTTTCTCTGAATTGAGATTTGCCATTAAATCTTCTATTTCTAAAATGTTTATATTAAGTTTTGTTATAGCTTCTAACTCCTTTATACATTCTTCTCTTATTCATAATTCTTCTTCTGTGTCATATGTTATATATCTTAGGGGCGCCCGCATCTGACCCAAACCGGTTTGACCCAGTCCGGGTTCGGGTCAAACCTGCACCCATAAACGGGTCACACTAGGTAGACAATTCGCTTAGAAAAACCTGCTCGACCTAGCTCGTGTAACCTGCAACCCGACGCTACCTGCCCCGAACCTGACCCGCAACCCACCGGGTTGCGAACGTTAGACCTAGTGGATCAACCTACCGGGTCGAACGTTCGACTCGTACTGGTCGAATGAGCCTGTTGTTGGAATGCAGCCATTGGCTGTTTTTTTTAGGGGGGGTGTGGATTTTTTTTTGGTTGGGGGGGGGGGGATTGCCTATAAAAAACTGCTAATTTCACTCTTTTTTTTACAACTTCACTCTATTCACCATCTATTAACTCTACAGTTGTATCAGAAAGTGTTTTTTCTTCAAGTGGGGTTTTAACAGATTACATGATTCGTTTGAAGTCAGATTCGTTGAAAATACTCATGTGCACTAAAGATTGGATGAAAGCTGGCAACATGACTCAAGGAATAGCGGTGGACACCTCAACAAGTGGAAGCAACTCACCTGAAGATCAATAATCAAATCTAGGGTCAACCCGCGACCCGGCCCGATCGGGTCGGGTAGAGTGTTTGAAACTTCAACCCGACCTGGGTTTTGACCCAAAATGACCCCTCCTCGGGCAAACCCAGTAGGTTGGGGCTCGGCTCGACCTGTCCGGTCCGAATGTCATCCCTAATATATATATTTAATTCTTTTATGTTCTTATTTATGATTTTAAATATTTTCTTATATCTCCTATAAATTATGAGTCATTGTAATCTTATTCTAGTTCTCGAATGTTTATCAAATAAATTTCTAATTCTATTTTTGGAATATTATCCATACTAACTTAATTCCTATAGTTTAATATTTTGTGTGCGAGTAGGTGTTGCTAATACCAATTTTCTTCTTCGTTTATATAATCTAATACCTTGTATGCTATTACTTTTTTTTATTTCTTTAGATAGCTTTTCAGTTACTCTATGTTACTCTATTTGTTATTACTAAATATTCTAATATTTCCTCATCAATTATATGTTTTCTTTATATTCGTCTTTTATCAACATATCTTATTTTGAATTTGAAATATTTTTTAATCTTGGTTTCTTTTTATGTTTTTTTTTAAGTATCCAGTTTTAAAATGTTGAGGACTATTACAGTTTATAATTCCTAAGGTAGAGTTTATATAGAGAAATTTTTTTTAGATTTTAATAATAAACTGGGTCAGTTGGGTAATATTTTTTAGAAAGGGATCAGTTTCATAAATATTTAAGGAAAGCGGATCAGGTTGTGAAAACCACTCATAAATTACTTACAGCAAATGACGGGTCCCACTACATTGCGATTCACGAGCTCCAAATTTTTATTATTTCCCTCAACTAACCCTCTGCCTTCCTTCAAATTAATATAATTTACAGTTACTTATCAAACTCCCATCCAACGGCCCTCAACATTTCCAATAATTACACATCACCCCCTAAACTGGCGACGTGTAACGATACGCGTCCTTCAAAACGAAACGTGTTAGTTCAAGAGTTGACTTAAACCGCATCCTTACAGATAATTAGAAACAGGAGATTAGCTAACTAATTAATGAAGGGTATTTGGGCAATTTACTATTATGTTGATATATAAGTACTACTGACCAAGCAAGGTGAATGAATGATAGTGAAAAAGTGAGTGAAGCTCCCCTTTTTGTCCCTCAATATTTCTCCATTATTCCTTCCAATTATTTGGAAAATTATTCTGGGAGAAGAAGAAGAAGATCGACCATTTCATCATCGATCTCGGTGATTTCTTGTTTCTTCATCTGTTTAAGTTTCTTTAATCTGGAAGAAATGCTAGATATAGTGTGTGCAAGCTTAAAGGTCGTTATTTCCCCCTCAGTTTCAAAAGATTTTTCTTTTCTTATAAAAATCCGATTTTGATGGTTAGTTCATTTCATAAATGAGTAATGCTATGTGTACAAATTTTTTATATAGGTTTTACTTTGCAAAGTGAAGCGACACAATTTTCACAATATCAAAAGAATCTTTTATTATACATAAGGGGTGGAGATTGCCCTCCCCCCCCCCTTATGGAGTAAAATTTGTGCAAATTTTTTTTGGACAGAACATTTCCCTTCATAAATTTTCTGAAACTTTAGAGTTTGTGGCTAGCTTTTTGTTTGTTGAACTAGGTCAAGAATGCCCATGTTTGAAGGAAGAAAGTAGTAAGGATGAGGGGCAGTACTGTCTTACAATAATAGTAAGCGATATTTGTGTAAAAATCCCAAAAGTTGCCAATTATTAGGGGACAATTGGTCCATTGCTGTTTGTATGTAAATTTGGGGTTTTATCTTATATAATGATAATGATGATGATATATTAAAACTTGATACTTATGGGAACCGAGTAATTTTATACTTTTTAAAAGGGCTTATTTTTTTGGGCCGTAATTTTGGGGGTAAATGGTAATAAAATAATTAGTTTATGTTGCTGGATTTTTGGGAATCGAGTTGCTAGTAAGTTATATTTTAATGATAATTACAGTTGTTTTCTTCAATTATTTTTTTTAGCTCCCCTGTTATTTGTTCTTGTTGGATATATTGGTATATTCTCTCTATATAAATACTAGTATTATACACGTGCACACGTGCACGTGGAAAAAATTGAAGGATGATGAGAAAGGATAAAAAGAAAATAATTTCCAAACTGATCCACTTTCGAAAATATTGACCAAATGAGAAGGATAAAAAAATAATTACCAAACTGATCTACTTTTGAAAATATTACCAAACTGGTCCACTTCCGAAAATATTTACCAAAGTGAGTCATTTTGCCAACACGTGCGCTGCACGTGTTGGCTTCAAAATGACAGCCGGTGACCACTAAGGCCTTCTCCCATTATAATATTAGAGATAGCACGTGCATATGTGTAACACGTGTAATGAACGTACAATTGATTGGATATTGGAACGCGGGTTTGTGGGCTTATAGCCCGATACCCAAACCAGTATTTAGGAATAAATACTGGCTTGTGATAGCAGTCTAGGTATTCTAATCTTGATACCCAGGGTGAATATCTCAAGCAACTTAGATCTAGAGATAAAACCCTAATTCCCAATTGCTAATTTCCTCACAGAACTTCACAATCTTGAGATATTATACAAATTAATTTGTGAGATTAATTAAGAGGGATACCCGTCGGATTGAAGAAGTGCCGTCAGATCACGTCGGAACCCTAACTCCGTCCATCGCTTCTTTCCTGATGATCGCGTCACGAGGTCGAGATCATCCTGTCGATCGCGTCGCGAAGTCGAAGCCGTCGCTCGCCGATCCGTCGCTCGCTGATCCATCGCTCGCCGATCTGTTGCGAGGTCGAAGAACGACCCACGAATCCCATCGAGTCGCTCTCTCTCCCTTCTCCGGTCGCAGCCGACGGCAGCATCCCCTCAGGCGCCGACTCCGAGATCCTACATCTTCTTCACCATTCAACAGATTGGGTCTTGTGCGGAACCCTAATTGAAGAAGACATTGAAGAGAAATTTTGTATCTCATCAAGATCTGATTGTGTCTGTGTGTGGAACCCATATTTGAAGAAGACAGTGAAGGAATTTTTGTATCTCATCATCAGATCTGTTTAGGCGCACACAAGGTGTTCGATGCTGGGTCTCTTTGGCGCAGAATGGTTTGTTGTTTGGATTTGTTCCCAACAGACATGAGTCTAATCAATTGAAGGGGAAGAGACAGTGAAAGATAAGTTCTTTAATCTCCTCGTATTAAATTCCTGTTAAATATTTTGCTATGAGCTGGAAGTTCAAAACACTCGTTCCAAAAATTATGTTTTTGAATTATAGAATTACTATGATGCTAAGTGGTTAAGTTCAAGACCGTATTAATCACTTGCTTAATTAAATACAAGTTGAATAGTTGTTTTGGCTATGTGCTAAAACACAATATCTATTTTGATAAGTTGAACTGTATGTTAACTATAAAAAATCGGATCTCCAATTAAATTGTTGCTAGAATTAGATTGTGCTAATAATTTGTTTAATTGGCTAATCTTTAACAATTTGATGAATGTAGGAACTTGAATGTTACCTACAAATTGTGTATGTTGGAGACGATGGATTTGCATCATGGTAGATAAGTCTGCACTACGCAGGCTTCTCCATCGAATTTGGAAAAACACTTCTAACTTGAAGTGTCGGTATGATCTACTTTAATTTTCTCAGTATTTTTCATGTGATGAATGTGTTAACGTTTTGTGCGTTTGATCATATGATTGAGAGTTTTAGATCATAATTATTCTCGCTCTGGAAAACTAGCATGTTTAGGGTTGTTAAGTGTTTTATCATACTATGTGTATAGATATTTTGAAAAATCCATTGTTTGCAGTTTGTGTGAGATTACATATTTGTTTCTCTAAAATTTAAAATAAAATAAAATTGTATAAGATGTATAACAAATGTCTGTAACTTAGGAAAGAACATCTCTTAATATAGAATATGACTACTAGTTACGTTGTGTTCCCTCTCGTTCATTGTACTGTGTGTGCAAAATTGAATTATAATATGTTAGTCATTATCTCATTTAGCGTTATGAAGATGATGAAGAACGAGTAAAGGAAAGAACTCTTTGCTCAATGTGTTTGAGCTAGTGGACATTGTTAGAACCATTAGAGAAAGCAAATAATTTTTGAAAAATGTGATAGAGTAATTTTGTATTAACTCTTATAAAGTGCATATATTGTCAATCATATGTATATGTTGAGTTTAACAAATGAGACAATTAATAATAATAGTTCTAATTGTGTTCTTGAACATAGCATAATTGGCTAAGATTTGAGAACTATATATTCAATTGTTTGTGAGGAAATGTGATCTAATTATCAAAACTGTGGGGAAATGGAGTTAAAAGCTATTGAGTCAAAGCTTTAACATCCAAGTTGTTTTGAGATTTAGAATCACTATGAACTATATATTAAATTGTTTGTTCTTTGTTAAAACTCATAGCCCTACTAAATGACACTCCATTAAAATATGACAAATATGAAAGTTGTGCTCATATTATAATCACTAGAAAATCATTTAGTATGGTCTCTAGGAGCACACAACTTCTTGAGTCAATGCATTCTGATATTTGTGATCTCAGTAGCTTTGTGACTAGATGAGACAATTGTTGGTCAGAAGTATTTAATCTCTTTTGTAGATGATTAATATAAGTCTGTCATATATATGAAGAATGAAGTACTTGTTATTCTTAACAAATCAAAAATTATAGTTAAATGCTAAAAATCAAGGGTTCAGATTTAATAGAGGTGGTGAATATGTTTTAACAACTTTAGAGAAGTTTGCATTGTGCATAATCTCTACTGCACTCTACTTACAACAGTCAAACGGTATTGATAAAAGTTAGAATCAAACACTTAGTAAAATGTTGAATTCTATATTATTGACTGTTGTTTGTCTTGTGTAATTATGAGTGATGTTGTATTGTTAATCATATCTCTAATGTGTTACTACACTCTAAATTGAATACACCTTGTAAATCATGGTATGAAAACACAAACAGTTTTGTTAAAGTGAAAATGTGTGTTGTGATACTTTTGTTAGAGTACATGACCCTAGAAGGCCTAAAATAGGACCTACAACAAATATTTGTGTGCTTAGAAAGTGCAGAATGTAGCTCTGTGGACAGATGTTGGATCCATCTAATTTGTGTTAGAAGAATCTAGACTTGCAAAGTTCTTTGAGGATATGTTCATCAAAGATAAATGTATGAAATAATCTAGTCCTACAGATATGTTCAATGATTCACAGTTGGAATCAAGAACTAGCCTTACTGACACTTGAAAAACTTGAATGACAAATGAGCTAAGAAGAGTCTTTAGTAGTCAATGAGATGATTCTGTGTCATACAATAATACTTTAATTTAGTTGATCTGCCGAAAGAGGCTAAAACTATAGTAAGTAAGTGGGATTTTGTAGAAGAAACTTAATTTCGATTGTTCAGTAGTAATTTTAATACTTTTTAGTAGCTAACAGATTGATTGAGAAAAATGGGGTAGATTTATTTGATGTCTACTCACATGTTTGTCATATTGCTACAATAAGTATTCTTCTTACCCTTACATCTATTGAAAATTTTGTCATTCATAAAGGATAATTAAAAGGCTTTGTACTGGATGTTTTGTACTGAACAGTTTTGTACTGGAAAGTTTTGAACTAATATGTTTAATGAACAAGATTTACAATTTAGTAAAATCATTGTATGTTCTTAAAACATGTATTGCCAACGAATAAATAATTTGACAAATTTTTGAAAGAGCCTAGTATATGAATCAAGTAATTCAGATCAGTGCCTTCAACTTTGTGGTGTGTCAAATATAGTGGCTATTATTTACTTGTTCTGTTGATATGCATGTTCTTGGAAGTGACCTCTCTATTATAAATGAAGTTAAAATTGTGCTATCCAAAGAATTCAACATGAAAACCTAGGTACTGTGAACACCATAAGTATAAGGGTGAGTTTACAGTTGGCAAGGGATAACTCTTAGTCAAACTCATCAAATCAAAATATGTTTCAAAAGTGGGGATATAGTGATTGAAAGTGTGTTTTGAAACACCTTATGATTATGATAAAAGGTTGACACCTAATGATGGTGCAACTATGAGACGTGTAGATCATTCTAAAGGAATTGACAGTGTCACGCCCCGCTTCCCGGAATACGGAAACACAGACACGTAACTGAGGCCCAGCGAATGGTATAAGTATGCCAACTCATACCATCCATAAGCTGTACCAGTATTAACTCAACAATATAGGAAAATGAATCATATCCACGCAAAAGCATAATAATCACATAAACGAGAATGAAATTCAATAACCAATTCTGGAATATAAAGACTTACCAAAATAACTCGATAGACTTCTGCTCCAATTGTAAAAGATCTGCTTATCAATGTCTCCTAGAAATTCTCTTTATGCACCTGTGCTTGATTATCTAAAAAGAAATAATAAATTGTCCTTAGAGCAAGTACGGACAGCAAGTAGTGAAAGCAGAGAGTAAAGGAACAGGTTACTTGAAGGAATATGAATCAAGATCAAATATACGATGACAATAATGGCAGTAATAACAATGGTCTTAATAAAATATACATATATGTCAATTTATGTCCATTAGAGTGTCATTTCTCCTATCTAGTGCACGTACTTCTGTGTCCCATGTGTGCCGTACCACAGGTTCGGTGCACGCAAAACAGTGTACGTTTGAGACATAGTGGTGGGGTCTACAGAGCGTGTACTCGGTTTCAATAACAATCATTTACCATTTTCATTCATTCATTCACATTCATTACTTCTCCTTCCATTTCAATACCATTTCAATATAGGCCCTCGAGTACATTTTCTGAGATTTCCCACTACTAGGTCAACCCTTATAAACCCCGGCTTGTTTAGTATCTTATTAAATCATTCATGTCCATGTAAATGTGTATATAATAATGTTAAGGAGACGATGACAATGCAGCAACATGATGCATTACTAAATAATAAACATAAAGTAATAAATTTAAAACAACAATTCTCTTTTTATTATTTTAACTAATTCCAATTATAACTGGGTCGAAACCTCAGTACAATGCAGACAATGCAGGAGGAATTATAAAAGGATCATCACATATATGTTCATTCAAGTGGCAATTAATGTGCTACTACAAATTATGGAACACATTACAATGTTATATGACAATTAGAATGTCCTTTTCAGTGTACAATCCAATTTATGAAGTCATTAATCCAATCACGATTGCCTCATTCAATCAGTGTATACAATTACCATTCATTTCCTTTGTACACAATTCTATTCATTTTATTCATTTCGATTATATCTATACGGGCTTAGGTTTGAGTCAATGGACAATTTTAGGAGGTCAAGAGTACGTCGGGTTAGCTCGTGTAAACCCTCAATACTCCTAACGAGACGGGACACAAGGCAATTTAAGATGATTAAAAATGGAACTACTTGCAGGAGATCAATAAGCTTGAACTAGAATAAATAAGAGAGTTCAAGTGGACTTGCCTTTTTGTAGTAGTCGCTCCGAAATAATTAAGAATAACGGGATCAGCATCCCGGGGAACAATCCCAAGAGGTACGTGTGAAGTACGTACGAAGAACTCCAAAAGCAAGCAATAAAGAGCTAATTTCCCACACTGGATCAGCTACAAAGCAGCAAAACAGCAGCTGGATTCCCTGCGGGTAGAACAGCAAACAGCAAGAGTATCCAATCAGAACTCAGCCTCGCACCGGATCTGGTCCAGAACAGGGAACAGCGAAGACGGATCTGTTGCGGGTAGAACAGCGAACACGGATCAGGAGCGCGGATCTTGAAGCGATCGGACGGTCCAGATTAAATCCCGCCCAAACTGATCGTCTCCTTCTTCTTCCTTCTTCTTCTTCGTTCTTCTTCTTCGTCGCTGCTTCGACAGGGTGAGAGAGAGAGAGTGCGGAAGGGAACGGCGGCCGGCGTGTGCACTCAGGAACAGCGGCGGTGACGACGTTGGTCGGGAAGCGACACAACGACGGAGCTCCGACGAGAGAGCGAATGCTCTGTTTTCGGAAGGCAAACAGAGAAAGGAAGATGCCATGGCGGTGGGCAGCGCGGCGGAGCGACGACTGGGTGGCGGAGGTGTTCTCGGAGTTGGCGACGGCTGGACGGCGATGGGGCTTGAGTTAGAGGCGGCTAATCTTCAGGCGGCGCGATTGGAGCTCGAGCGAAGGCGACGCAATGGCGGAGGTCAGGGGTCGATGGCAATGGTGGAACGAGACTTCGATCAGAGCAGCCATGGCAGAGCTTCGAAGGGGATGACGACGACGCTGTATTCGTCGCGGCTAGAGGTCGCGACGCTGGCGGGAGTGGAGCTCGACAGGCGGCGACGGAGTTCGGGAATCGAAATCGAGGCTGCAGGCGGAGTGCGGAGATGGACGGGAAGATGCGATGGAGAAGGAAGAAGATGGAAGAGGTGGGTTCGGGTTGTTTGGTTGCTTTTGGGTTTGTTCTGTTTGATTGAGAAACAGAGAGAGAGATGGAGAGATTGTAACGGGATTGAGAAGAGTGGGGTTTAGTTGTAACGGGAGGGAGAGAATAACGGGAGAGTGGGGGTTAGTTACGGGGATGTGAGAAGAGTGGGGAAATGTGAACAATTTGTATACGGGTGAGTGTATGGATTAACTTATACAATATAGATGGGTACTGGGTTTAGGGTTAAAACCCAATAAGGGATGGGCTTAATTCGGGCTTCAATATAATAAACTCAATAATAGGGTTGGGCTTCTAAGAAAATAAGTAAAGGAAAAGAGACAAGTTACTAGTTGGAATATAGCTTTGGATTTCAATAGGAGATTCAAAACGATTTTAAATGCATTGGAATGATTTACACGAAATTTAAAATATGAGAATACATGGAGAAAACAAAAGAACTGAAAATCCGTATAATCGGAAACAGGGGTTACAGACAGTCTCATGTATACAAAGATCTGCACTAGAATAGACATAGCCTTTGAGATAGGTATGATCTGCAGATTCACTAATAATCCTATACACATTTGAGTACCTTTAAGAGGCTAATGAGATACCTGAGTGGTACTCAAGAGTTTGCTTTGTGCTACTCTAGTCATTCTTCGAATGAATGGCTGATCTGATGCATTATGATGCTCAAAATTTAGTGAAAGTCGATAACTAGTAGATATGTGTTTACACTAGGAGAAACAGAAATGTTATGGAAATAAAAAGCAAACAGGCACTGTGCTATCATCCATGAAATCAGACCTCTATGTGTAATCCTCTACAGGGGAAAAGGCTGAGTGGATTGAAGAAATTGTTGCTAGTTATCCATTAAGAAGTTTAAGTAACTCTCTAATTCTGTTATGCGACTATCAAGCTACAATGCACTGTAGCTCATAACTCACTCTATAATAGTAAGAGGAGTACATTAAGGCTTAAAGAAGCCTAGTTGAACTTTCTCATAGATAAAGTGCAATTGCGACAAGTATGGCTAATGCTCTTGCTAAGAGACTTGAAAGTGATCTAATTATCAAAACTGTGGGGGAAAGTGGAGTTAAAAGCTATTGAGTCAAAGCTTTAACGTCCAACAAGTTTTGAAATTTAGAATCCAATTGGAGCCATAGAGAAGTTCAAACTTAAGCATCAATTTTAGGCAGTTGACATGTTTTAGATAATTTTGATGATTCGACATAAATTCCACAAATATATAATGTCATTCCAATTTTAATGGTATTATATATTTAGGAAATTTACTTAGAATAATCATATTATTTCAATACGAAACATGAAAACTTGTCGATGTGTTTCCGATGATTAAATTGTCCTAAATATCATTCCAATTTTGATGATGTCTTTTATGGGTACATGTTTCATTCCAATTTGGATGATTCAATGTTAAACCATGATTGAAACGGCAATCTTTTCATTCCAATATGAAACATAGTATGGTTCTTGTGTAGAAACTATAAAGTTCATGTACTTTACTTGTTAAAGATACTTGATTGTGATGCTTGCGTTACATTTTTGCTAAGCTAATTATGAATTGTACTAAATTCTTTTGTGGAACTAGATACTTTATGAAATATGTTGGAATTCTGAGAGATGTGTCTCTTGATATTCTAGTTTTCAATAAGTTAGCAAAGATGGAGGAGTTGAATCTGTCAACATAGATTTCAAAAATAATGATTTGCTCAAAATGGAGGAGTAAACATAAAGCAGTGTGCAAGGATAGAATTTCAATTTATTTCTTTTGAGAATAAATTAGTCACTTGCTTGGTAAAATTTCTGTTGAGTTTAAGACTCTTGTGTTCATGAGCTTAAAACTCATATTTTGTTCTTGAAGTTTATTTGCTTTGTTTGATTTTGAAACTATGACAGATTATTTCAGTTGGTTTAGTCTTTGTGAACTATTCTGAATTGGATATGGTTTGGAACTAGTTAATTATATTGGTTTAGTCTTGATTGAACTATTCAGTTTTATAATTCTATTGGTTCTTATGAAACTATACCTTTATGATGCTTTTCCTTTATGTACTGCTATCAGCCAGTCAGTTGTATACTGATCTGATGAGATAATCCTGTACTTTATATATTGAGAATATAGGAGGAGATTATTTGATATATTGGTATATTCTCTCTATATAAATATAGCACGTGCATATGTGTACCACGTGTAATGAACGTACAATTGATTGGATATTGGAACGCGGGTTTGTGGGCTTATAACCCGATACCCAAACCAGTATTTAGGAATAAATACTGGCTTGTGATAGCAGTCTAGGTATTCCAATCTTGATACCTAGGGTGAATATCTCAAGCAACTTAGATCTAGAGATAAAACCCTAATTCCCAATTGCTAATTTCCTTACAGAACTTAACAGTTCTCTGCTTTTGGTCATGGAAAATATGAGAATGTCATTATGATTTATGAAGATTCTATACGATCATTATACTCATTTGATCTGATTAAAACTTTTAGGATGCCAATTGTGAGAAAGACTACATTGAGAATGATTACTGAAAATTGGTACTCTGGCTACTCTTTGTTTATTTCACACTGTTAAATAATGTGAATTTGTCATGCATATCATGTTTGGATCAAACCTTAGTTATACGCTGTGTCAATTATTAGATGGCACAAAATATCATTCTATTATATAAGTCATGACTAATGATTTTTTTACACCGAAAATAAGGCGGAAAGTCTCTTTCAGGCTTCATCATTCTGAAAATATTTTTCTAAATGTTGCTGTCAATTTACGAGAAATTGTGTGCTCAAAGAAACTAAGCTCCATAACTCTGTAATATTGAATTATCCTATTATTGACTTTCTTGAGCCTTGAATTTGATCAATTTCTAGTGTCTGTTCATTCTTTCTTTAATTCAATTCTGTCAAATTTATTGCACAATATGAGCCCTGAATTTGATATGTTAAGATCAAATGATAAGAGTACTATCTGAATGGAGTGGTAAAGCAATCATAAATATCTACCATCACGTTTGTGCCTTTAATTACTTTTATCTGGTTTAAATCCCATGATCATCCTCCTACGAGAAATTGATAACTGGTAGAACAATCAATGTACAAGTTGTCTATAAAGAAATACTCCTATCAGATTTATCTGACTTCTCATTATTTTTGTGAGTCATCATCTATTTATATCTTTAATATAATGGGAGGACAGATGTGTTATTGGCCTCCTCTCATTCTAAAATTTTTATTGGTAAATTCCTAATTTAGTCGTTGATTTTTGAAAGAAAAACTTTATTTTTAACTTTATATGTATATGTGCTTTACATTTTCCAAGCATACAAAGGAAATTGGTCGACATTATAAAATAGTTTATGCTTCATAAGTCATAATAGTATTTTAAAACAGAAACACCCACAAATAATTCAGTCCAAGTAATTAAAATCCAGTCACGTAGTACTGATTCATTATGCATCAACTTCCAAGATCGCACAATATTTTTTATCTCAAACACGTCAGAAGATTTATTGCCACCTAATTCAAATAGTTATGTAGCTGCCAATTATTTGTTTCCTGTCTTATATTATTGCTCTCGTGGTGCTCATTGCTTACACAATGTTCACATGGGCAAACTTCTAATCTATGATTACAATTAGATTGATTATACACCTTCTAACAGTACTTAAAAATGTGATAGGAGTTTTGAAGTGTCTATCTACACGACTTGTCACAACAACTATACAAACAACTCCTGTCTTGGTGTATGCACTGTGGTAGTAGATAGTTGTTGCTTCCCTTGATAAAATTGACCGTGACCTTCATACGAGCTAATTGTAAGACACTTTCATTGAATGTCATGCACAGTAATGCCCTCCAATTGATACACAACTGGGATTTAAGCTGCATGTTCTTCATGTATCTGTTAGTTAAGGCCCATATGATTTTATTTAAAGAAAATTGGTATGTGTTAGATGTCTTTGTTATCAGAGTCAACTCCATGCCAGATCTCCATGCCTCACATGATAAGAAATGCTTTTCCCTGACTAATTTATATTTGAATACTCTGTGTCATATCTACTTCTGACTTTTTATTTTTATTTTTAATAAAAAAGTTTAAGAGAACTTATCTACTTCTGATTATACAATCTGATGACATGATTTTTCTTGACAATGCCAAAGTCCTAGATCTTAGTGCTATTCATTTCTTTTTCTTTTGCAAAATTTTGTTTCTCTTTTAATGTTTACATGAAAAATATTCCGTAGTACACAATGCAGTAGTACACAATGCATACGTCTCTCCTACTATGTTCTTTTGTCTAGTTCAGTAAACATTTTGACGGATATAAGAATTGCTTCTATAATGTTGATGTTGATTCATAATTTTCTTAGGTTAAAATGTGTTTTCCGCTTGATGATGGCATAAACTATTGAATTTTGGAGTCTTGAAATATATGTCTTATTGCATATAATTGCTCATATAATGAGCTCAGCCACTTCACATTTTTTGCTCGAATCCAGTAATTTCTCTATTACTCTGCAACTTTAGGGATGTTCTGTGTTGGTTCATTCTCTATTACTCTGCAACTTTGGGGATGTTCTGTGTTGGTTCATCTCTTATTGTTGGGATGGTCTGCAATATAAACACCTAATTTTGATATATATATAGTGCCCTGCTTTCAAGTTTCGACAACAACGTAGAAATTTATCACGGTAGAAAAGGCATTTATAGCAAACTTAAATGAACTATAAGTAGAAAACAGACATCTGTCTGGGTCAATGAGTGCTGCTAATATTACTTCCTGATGAAGGATAATTATCGAAGATTGCCTCCCTTCACCTCCATCCCCCTAGTAATTTAATTTACCTACAATTCAAATTAGTTCTAACTGTTTTTTTTTTTTGACTTAAAGATGACCCCGTCATCGCTTCATTAATGAAAAATTAACAAAACAGAGGAGAGCATATTACATACATCATAGATCTAAACAAAAGCCAAACATCCCAAAAACGACAACCCCAAACAATAGCCTCTAATGCATAAAAGAAAATACAGATACAGATACAAAGAGGCAATATAATCCTCGCCAATCCTTCGTCGTGAATGATCTGATGTATTCCTCCTCATCCATACGAAGTCTCTTCCTCGCTCCTGCCTGACCTGCCCAATCGTAAATAAAGCAGAATATTTTATGCATCAGAACAAAAATCTATTATTGACATTACGAAAACATAAATCATTACGGTCTAGCCATAGATCCCATAAAGTAGCTGCAACCGCAATATCCCAGGCTATTCTATCCTCTTTCTTGATAAGATCTACCCTCCAATGATCCTGTTAGGGTTTTGGCCTCAAATACATGTAGGCACGGAGCACTTGAAGTTGGAGAAGAAGAGGAGACAAAGACAGCAAGAGAAGACAAACAACAAGTAGAAGAATGCAGTCTGAAGAGTTGCGGTCGACCGATCTGGGGGTGCAGTCAACCGACCTACACTGTTGAGAGTTCTTTGAGTGCACAGGTCCAATAGAGGAGGGGATGGTCGACCGTGCAGTCGACCAGTCGAGTCTCGTGTTTGGCTTTACATGTTGTGGTCAACTGACCTTGGGGGTGCGGTCGACCGATTTCGTCGCTGTGTATTTTTGGGCTTACGAGTTTAAGGCCCAATTGCTGGATTTGTATTTATCTTTTAGGGTTTACTTGTGGGCTATATATATGGCTGTAGACTCTAGGATTTAGATATCTGAAAAGATCCAAATAGAGAGATTTGGTGAGCCGTTATCATTGTTCAACTTCAAGAGGGGATTGTGCCGTGTGTTTTAAAGGTGAGAGAGAGATTGAGAGTTGTAATCTCTTTTGTAATCTTTGTATTTCTTAGGGAATAAGAAGTATTGGTTATCTCTGCATATTGATTGTGTTCTTGTGAGATCTTGCATATATTGTGGTGGCTTGTTCTTGATTCATCTAAGTCTTGGGAGTTTTTATTGCTTGTGGTGTGTTTCCGCTATTAGCACTACGAGTTGTGGGGTAGATTCTTCAAGTGGTATCAGAGCTAGTTGATTCGAGATGGCCGATAACAAGATGAAGATCGAGAAATTCGATGGGAGTGACTTCGCGATGTGGAAGATTCACATGATAGTGTATCTTCGTCAGAAAGATCTTGATGGTTCGTTGTTTGATAAGAAGCTGGTAGGTGTAGACAAGGATGCGAAGATCTTGGCAGATTGGAATCGTTTGGATCAGAAGGCGCTGGGGCAAATTCAGTTGGGGCTGAGTAGGAAGGCGTTATTTCATATCTCGAAGGCAAAGACCACAAAGGAGGCTATGGAGATTTTCACGGATATGTATGAGAAATTGTCGGCATCTAATCAAATTCTTCATCTGAAAAAATTAGTTAATATGAAGTTAAGGGAAGGGAATTCAGTAGCAGAGCATGTGAAAAATTACTGTATGGTTTACAACCAGATGGATGTTGCAGGTTTGAAGTTTTCAGAGAGGGGGCAGTCATTGTTACTTCTATCTAGTTTACCCGATAGTTATGGTATGGTGGAACAGACTATTACAGGCACTATGACAGATTCAATGACTCTACAGGATGTGGTGAGTAGCATTCTGAATGAGGAGGTGAGAAGGGTGAGAAACGGAGGATATCCATCATTATCTTTTAGAGATTCCACAATATACGTTGAGAAGAGACGTGGGAGATCTAAGAGCAGTCGAAGAAGAAAGGGTAAGAGCAGTTCATCTGAGAGTGGGTCTGATGACAGCGATAGGGGACATGGGCCTGAGTACTGGTATTGTCACAAGAAGGGTCACGTGATGCGCAGTTGCATGGCTTATATGAAGAAGCAGGAGAAACCGAAGAGAGATACCCCAAAGGAAGCTCAAGTGGGGCATGTTGAGGATCTATGCTTATCAGCTCCGGAGGAGTTGGGCACTCAAGATTGGTGTATTGATTTGGGAGCTTTTTTTCATTGCACTCCGAAAAGAGAGGTGTTTGATGACTATGAGGAGGGTTCTTTTGGAGATGTGATAGTGGGGAATGGTCACTGGTGTCCTGTACGTGGGGTTGGTACTGTTCACGTGAACACCAATGATGATCAAAGTGTTGTCTTGCGGAAGACAAGGTATGTTCCAGACTTGAAGAAAATTCTTATCTCGATTGGAAGGCTAGACAAAAAGGGGTTGTCTACTACAGTTAGTAGTGGGGAGTGGTGTATAGCTGCAGGTTCAAGGGTGATTGCAAAAGGAAAGCGTGAGGGAATGTTGTATTTTCTTAGAGACGTGAGAGGCGTTTCTCCTGTAGTTGACTCTCAACCGGAATCGAGTAGTAGGTTGTATGGGATGTAAGAGAGTTCTTTCAGTTGTGGAGGGAAGGTTACTAATTTAGTGGGAGCTGCTGGCCATGAAAGTGATCCTAGAGGGCAAGACGTTGCTGCGGTGAGGGTACTTTGCGAACTGGCAGTTGAAGCTTCAAGTCGCTCTTGTGAGGGAGAGAGCACTGGTATCGATATGCGGGGTGATGTCGATGAGGGTAACCAAAATGGGACTGTAGGGGTTGAACAGTCTGCGGATATTGTGGAGGTGTCGTCCACGGAGGTTTCTAGTGCAGAGGGTGCATTGAGAGGCTTTGAACCATGTCCGGTGTTGATGGAGATTCTGCGAATTGGAGAGTCTTGTAATCCGGAATCCGATATGGGTGGTTGTTTCTCCGGTATTCGTGTTCTATTCGATTGGTGGAGCACATCCTTCATGAGGCGATGAGGGGTGGTTGGTGCACTCCACGTTGTGGAGTAGCGGAGGTGCTCTTCATGAGAGTGGGGAGTACTTGGGTCTTCCATGAAAGTAGGAGATTGGCAGAGATAATGTGAGGTAAAGATTGCAATAACTTTAAAGTGTTGTGTATTTGGTCCAAGTGGGAGATTGTTAGGATTTTAGTCTCAAATACACGTAGGCACGGAGTACTTGAAGTTGGAGAAGAAGAGGAGACAAAGACAGCAAGAGAAGACAAACAACAAGTAGAAGAATGCAGTCTGCAGAGTTGCGGTCTACCGACCTGGGGGTGTGGTCGACCGACCCACACTGCTGAGAGTTCTTCGAGTGTACAGGTCCAACAGAGGATTGGACGGTCGACCGTGCAGTCGACCGGTCGAGTCTCGTGTTTGGCTTTACACGTTGCGGTCGACCGACCTTGGGGGTGCGGTCGACTGACTTCGGCGCTGTGTGTTTTTGGGCTTACGAGTTTAAGGCTCAATTGCTGGATTTGTGTTTATCTTTTACGATTTACTTGGGGGCTATATATATGGCTGTAGACTCTAGGGTTTAGATATCTGAAAAGATCCAAATAGAGAGATTTGGTGAGCCGTTATCATTGTTCAACTTCAAGAGGGGATTGTGCCGAGTGTTTTAAAGGTGAGAGAGAGAGAGAGATTGAGAGTTGTAATCTCTTTTGTAATCTTTGTATTTCTTGGGGAATAAGAAGTATTGGTTATCTCTGCATATTGATTGTGTTCTTGTGAGACCTTGCATATATTGTGGTGGCTTGTTCTTGGTTCATCTAAGTCTTGGGAGTTTTTATTGCTTGTGGTGTGTTTCTGCTATTAGCACTACGAGTTGTGGGGTAGATTCTTCAACAGACCCCACACCACTGAGCTAGATCTAGAGGACCATCAACGCATCCAAATCCTAAACTCACTACCTCCCAGGCAAGCTTGGCCTTAGGACAAAAAAATAATAGGTGATTGGTATCCTCCTCCGCACTTAGACATCTCAAACATCCAATGTCAATTTGCATATTGGGTTTCCGTAAGTTGATCTTAGATAAGATAGCGTCATTCATCACTAACCAAATAAACACTCTGACTTTCAAAGGGGCCTTGATACTCCAAATGATGTTGGCCTCGCCACATCGTAATCCTCCATCGTTAAGCCATTTGTACATAGATGATATGGTGAATGAATTAGAAGGCTCCAGATTCCAGATTCCAGATTCTTTCGTCGTCTGTATCAGTAGTGTATCTTCCTTCCGTTCGAATGAAGTTGTTGAGATTTTTTTGTTGATTAATACTTTCCTGTGAAAGCTGTTATGAAACCTTGAGCTTGAGCTTCCCATTACGCCATACATCCGCAACTAAAGGTTGGTATCAATCGTAGCCGCTGCACCTTCCGGAAATAAACGAAGGAGGCTCAAATCTCCACACCATTTGTGATACAGGTGTCGAGGGGATGGCATCTACAGATCAGAAGAAGACTGTTACTGGAGTGAGAAGGAGCTCAAGAATGAGGACAATGCCTGATCGATTGAAATACTATGTGCTCATATAAGTGTGCACGTGCACAAGCAGAAGCAGCTATTTGAAGCTGATGATGGCGGGAAATGAATACAGGTGTGAAAAGGATCTGTGTAGCAGGGTATAAATAGGGAGTAGGGTGTGAGTGAGCTGGATTATTGTTGTAACAAACTTTGTCCTCTTCCAAATCTCTAACAAACTTCTCTTCTTCTTCCTTCCTCTCTTTTCCATGACCTTCTGTAATCTTCTTCTTGTTCTTGACGATATGAACTTTGTTTCTCTCAGATTTAGTGAATAAAGGAGGTTATCTTGTGTGAAATAGAAATGAATATCTGATTGTTCTTGTGTGATTGATTTTAGTATCAATTTGGTGCTTTCACAACTTGAGCTCCGGCAATGGCGGATGGGAGGCGATCGTTAGAAGACATGTGTGAAACAACTCGCATTCAGGGTGAGCAGTTGCAGGCAATAACAAATGATGTTGATACACAAAAGAAGCTGTTCTCCAAGATGTTCCTGCGATTTGCAGCCATGGAGAGCAAAATGGATCAATTTACAGTGATGGAAGAAAAGTTAAATCGATTTGCGACTATGGAGGAGAAGCTGGATCAGCTGCTTAGGGACACAGTATCATCAGAGAACCCAACCTTTGTAAGATCATCTTCCTCATCTTCACATCATGGTAATAACTTCAAAAATTCTCGACTAGATTTTCCTAGGTTTGATGGCAATAACCCTATGGAATGGTTATTCAAAGCTAACCAATATTTCGCATTTCATAAAACCCCTATGGAACAAAAACTTCATATTGTATCATTCCATTTGGATGGCAGAGCACTAGCTTGGTTTCAATACAAGTATGAAAATGGTGATTTTCTTAATTGGGAGGTGTTTGTGAAAGGGTTAGATATCAGATTTGGGGTTTCTCCCTTTGTAGATCATGCAGGTCAGTTGTTCAAACTAATCCAAACCACCACACTAGCAGCCTATCAAGATCAGTTTGGCATGTTGTTCAACAAGACCTAGGGTCTATCCACTAATCACATTTTGAGCAACTATATCTCGGGGCTCAAGCCTGAAATCCGTAGAGAAGTCCTAGCACATAAACCAACTACATTAGCCAATGCAATTGGCTTAGCCAGACTCCAAGAGGATAAGGTTGCTGAACCTAGATATCAAGGTGGTCGTGGGAGCTATCAAAGGCCACCATGGCAGCCACCACCTAGTACCCTACCCCCTATACTACCAACCCCAGAACATACTAAAACCACACCAAACACAAACTTCCAATCCAAATTTGCAGTAAAGAGAATACCACTAGTTGAGTGGGCAGCTAGAAAGGAGAAAGAGTTATGTTTCAACTGTGATGAAAAGTATATACCTGGCCATAAGTGTCAATGTAAATTTTTAATGTTGCTAGTAGAAGAAGGGGAAGAACAGAGTTCTACACCTGCGGAGTTGCAGTACACAGCAGGGGATGAAGGTTCATATGGGGCTGGTAGTGATGATACCCCAAGATTTCTTTTCATGCTTTTACAGGCAATAAGTCACTAAGAACTCTAAGAGTGCAAGGTTCTATCAATAATCAAATGATACAAATAATGATTGATAATGGCAGCACTAACAATTTTATGCAGGAAAGATTGGCTAGATTTTTGAACTTGCCAATCCAACCAACTCCACATTTCAAAGTGATTGTGGGTAATGGAGAAACACTGCAATGTGAAGGGAAATGTTTAGCTGTGCCAGTTGAGATTCAAGGTCATTCTTTCAGGATTGATTTTTATATCTTACCTATACATGGCTCAGATGTGATTTTGGGTATTCAATGGTTGAGGCTATTGGGAAAAGTTGTTCATGACTATGATGCGATGACCATGGAGTTTGTATTTGGTAATAAGAAAGTTTTAATCCAAGGTGGAGATGTTCCAGGTCCATCAGAAATAGGACTCAATTCATTGCGGAGGGAGATTACTACAAATGCAGTAGGAGAATTCTTTCACCTAGTCTTGCAAGAAGAGTGCCATGACCAACATATTCCACATACTACCAATGTCAGACCCTATAAGTATCCACATTTCCAAAAAAATGAAATAGAAATGCAGGTTCAAAAAATATTACAAGAAGGGATAATTAGACATAGTAGAAGTCCATTTTCATCCCCAGTATTGTTAGTTAAGAAGAAAGATGGAACTTGGAGATATTGTGTCGACTATAGAGCGCCAAACTCAATCACAATAATAGATCAATTCCCTATACCAACAACAGAAGAACTCTTTGATGAACTGCAGGGGGCAAAAATATTTTAGCAAACTGGACCTCAGAGCTGCCTACCATCAAATCAGGGTTCGAGCTGAAGATGTAGAGAAGACAGCTTTTTGCACTCATGAAGGCCATTATGAATTTCTAGTCATGCCATTTGGCCTAACCAATGCACCATCGACATTCCAAGCTACAATGAATTTCATGTTCAAACCTTATCTGCAAAAATTTGTCATAGTATTTTTTGATGACATATTGGTATATAGTGCAGATTGGTCGTCTCATTTGCAGCAACTAGCTATAGTGATGAGAGTTCTAGAACAAAATCAGTTCTTTGTTAAGAAAAGTAAATGTGAATTTGGTAAACGATCTCTGGAGTATTTGGGGCACTTGATTTCGGCAGAGGGTGTTCAAGCATGTCCTTCAAAGGTAGAAGCTATTAAAGATTGGCCAACTCCTAAGACATTAAGGCAACTGAGGGGATTTTTGGGATTAGCAGGGTATTATAGAAGGTTTGTTAAAGGGTATGCTTCTAAAGCTGCAGCACTGACTGATCTATTAAAGAAGGATTCATTCAAGTGGAGCAAAGAAGCTGAGCATGCTTTTTCTCAACTCAAAGAAGCCTTGCAAACCACACCTGTGCTAGCATTACCAGATTTTTCAAAGCACTTCACTATAGAGACTGATGCATCGGGGAAGGGATTTGGGGTTGTGTTGCAACAAGATGATCATCCAATAGCGTTCTTCAGCATAATGATGTCTCTAAGAATGCAGTCAGCATCTACTTACATAAGGAAAATGTTTGCGATTACAGAGGTAATTAAAAAGTGGAGACAATACTTATTGGGCAGAGAATTCACTATATGCACAGATCATTAAAGCTTACACCATATGGTCATTCAAACAATCCAAACTCCTGAACAGCAGAGATGGGTTTATAAGCTAGCAGGATACAATTTCAAAATTGTTTACAAACTAGGAAGGGTGAACTCAGCTGCAGATGGTTTATCCAGATCCCCAAGTGAAGAATGTGGTGCTTTGATGACCACAATTTCATCTCTACAACATGAGGTTTATGCACAAATTAGGGAGGAAACTACCAAGGATCATGCATTGGCTAAACTCATTGAAGAAATCACACGAAATCTTGCATCCAAACCATTGTTACTTTTCAGGGGTGGGTTATTATTTAGTAAAGGGAGAGTGCTAGTTCCACATAAACTCAGGGGGTTGATTATGCAAGAATGGCATTCATCACCTGTGGGAGGTCATTCTGGGATCGAAAAGACTTTGGCTAGGATCAAAGAGTCCTTTGTATAGGAGGAAATGGCCATGGATATTCATCAGTTTGTTCAAGAATGTCCTATATGTCAGCAGACTAAGTATAGCACTTACAAAGCCTGGGGGTTTACTGCAACCTCTGCCAATTCCAGAGCAAATTTGGTCTGATATCTCGATGGACTTCATTATTGGATTGCCTTTGTCCCACGGCAAATCTGCCATGCTAGTAGTAGTCGATCGATTATCCAAATATGCTCATTTCATAGCTTTAATGCCACACTTCACAGCATCAAAAGTAGCATCCCTGTTTGCTATTAACATTGTCAAGTTACATGGCATACCCAAGTCAATCATTTCCAATAGAGACCCCATATTCTTGAGTCATTTTTGGAAGGAATTGTTCAAAGCGCAAGGTACAAGTTTGAAACACAGCACAGCTTATCATCCCAAACAGATGGTCAAACAAAAGTGGTAAATAGATGCATTGAGCAATATCTGAGGGCATATTGCAGTGACCATCCACAACAATGGGCAAAATTTGTTGATTTAGCAGAGTATTGGTATAATACTTCCTTCCACTCATCTACTGGGTTTACACCATTTGAGATTGTATATGGCAGAAAACCTCCATCCATGCTAGACTATCTTCCAGGGATGATTAGAAATAGTGCTGTAGAAGAACTCCATGGTAGAGCAGAAGTTTTGAACAAGTTGAAGGCAAATCTGATGTAAAACCAACTCTAAAATAGAGAATTTTCAAGAATCTTAATGGGTTAATTTTACCAACATGAAAGTGCGGATCTAGTTTGGAAATTTTTAACAGTTAACAGGTTCGATGGGTTTTCAAGAATTGAATAAGTGTAACAGTCCCAATTAATAAATCAACCTTACAATCAATTAAAACCCTACGTGTTTTAGCAAGTAAGAAGTTCAATACTGATTCGTACTCTACTCTAGCATGTGGATCACTCAATCTCAGTTATTTTGTGGTCGACAGGCAAATTAGATAATATACTAGATAACAGGGCAGTAGAACACAAATATTAATAGTGGAAAGAGTATACCGAATGCGTAGACAACCAGCGTAGATCTCGGAGTTGGACAGCGGCGAAGAGCACAGCAATCAAAGAGACAATATTGGCAGCAAGAATCTCAAGAGCAATGGCAGCAACAACACGAGACCTGGCCGACGTGGCTCGTTGGCGGGAGGGCGTCGAACGGCGAGGGCGACGACGCGAATCGAAACGGTGAGGTGGGTCGACGGCGGCGTCGACGGAGACAGGGGGGTTGTTGGGACTTGGGGTGTTGGCTGTGGATGGGAATGGGTTCAGATGAGGAGTTTGGATTTTAGGGTTTCGACGAAGGGGAGGGAAGTTGACGGAGGCGATGGAAAGGGGATGTCGGAGTTAGGTCGATGGCGAAGGTTGTAGGAGGACGACGAGGGTGGGGGGAAGTAGATGGTGGTCGACAAATGGGATGACGGCGAGGGTCGACGATGATGGGTTGGTTTTTTTTTGGTCGGGATTTGGGGATGGAAGAAGAAAAGGATGATGGAGAAAAAAAAGGGGGGCGGCGGGAGTAGTATAGGATTTTGGGTAATTGGGGTTTTGTGTTAGGGATTTGGGAAATTAGGGTTAGGGATTTGTATTTGGGGATTTTTAATTTGGGGATAGATTTTAGAATTAATCACTAACTCTAAAATTAGATTAGGATTTATCACAAACCCTAATTTGTATCTCAGTTGTATCACACAAAAGAGAAGAGGAAAGAGCAAAAACTCAACACAAATTTTTTAAAAATCAATAATGGCAAATCTTCTCATTCATCTCAAGGCCTTTAAATAGGCTCAAATACATCTTGAAACACATCTCCAAAATATTCTCAAAATCTAAAAATATACAAAAAGATTACATATGGCTATAATTGCCAGAAACAAAATGGTAATGAAATAAAAATCCTAAACTAAATAAAACAGCTGATGAAGACGACGCCTGTGCTGATAGAAACGCCCAAATTGTCTGGAACCGATGTCCTCATCATTCTCCCCGGGTGGGAGAGGGCTCGACCCAGTCGAGTCAAAACCAGTCCTCCTGTCATAGTGCTCCAAGAGGTCTGGATCCAAGCGCTGGAGCTCTCCACGATCTATCCAAGTGTTCTCCGACTCCGGCTTGTTTTTCCAACTTACCAAATATCTATGAATACCACCATCTCTAGTAGAGATTATCTGATCATCTAAAATATTATCCAACTCTTCTGTCGATGGGTAAGTAGTATCTGGTAGTGGGGGTAATGGGGGAATCTCACCATTAGGCTGCAGGGTAGGCTCATCTATAAGAGGATTTCTAGGGTTAAATTCTGGGTCTTTATAGGGTACTAGATCCTCAATATTGAAAGTTTTACTGATGCCAAAGCCTTCGGGGAGGTCAACAACATAGGCATTATCATTGATTTTATGAAGAATTTTAAATGGACCTACAGCACGTGCGTTCAATTTCTTAACGGATCCCGCTGGGAACCGTTCCGGACGAATCCGAACCATCACTTCGTCACACACATTAAAAGTTTTAAATTTCCTTCTAATATCAGCTCTTAACTTGTAGTTAAAATTATTTTCATTAATTTTCTTGAAAATTTCTATGTAAGTCATGAATGCAGGATGCAAATGCAGGATGCAAATGCAGATGCAGACTCGGAGACTCGGTGATGTTCTAACATGGGGGCAAGATCTATAGGCTTCCTAGGACGATAACCGTGTACAACTTCGTGTGGACTCATGCCAGTGGTTCTATTCCTAGATGTGTTATAAGCAAATTCAGCAACCGTTAATTTTAAATTCCATGTTTTCAAGTTCTCTCCCACAAGAGTACGTAAGAGATTGCCAAGACTCCGATTGACAACCTCAGTCTGTCCATCTGTCTGTGGGTGGAACGCTGACGAAAACTTCAATTTTGTACCCAACTTGAGTCATAGGGTCTTCCAAAAATAACTCGTGAATTTTACATCCCTATCAGACACAATGGTTTTTGGCAACCCATGTAGCTTCACAATATTATCAAAGAAGATCTGAGCCACGCGGGATGCATCAAATATTTTCGAGCACGGGAGGAAGTGGGCCATTTTAGAAAAACGGTCCACGACGACGAGAATGGAGTCGTGTTTTTTTTTGTGTTTTCGGTAAGCCTAACACGAAATCCATACTCACGTCTTCCTAAGGGCGGCTGGGAACAGGTAATGGAGTATACAGGCCTGTGTTCTGTTTTTGTTGCATGGCAAGTTGACAGGTGTGACATCTGTTAACAAGTCTCACAACGTCTCTCTTTAGCTTCGGCCAGTAAAACCTATGTTCCACAGCATCAATGGTCTTGCTATGCCCAAAATGTCCAGCAAGGCCACCAGCGTGCAATTCCCAAACAAGATACTCTCGTAAAGATGTACTAGGAATGCACAGTTTGGAGCGATAGAATACATAACCATCTTTCAAGAAATAATCATCTATCACTTGAGTTATGCCCTCCTTCAAAGAAGTGTAGATCTCGTGAAAATCTGGGCAGGAGGCATACTCATCTCTCAATCTCTCAAAACCAATAATTTCGGTGCGCAGTGCAGATAAGATCATGTGACAACGACTTAGCGCATCCGCGGCCTTATTATCAATCCCTTTTGTGTGCCTAATGGTATATGAATATTCCTGTAAGAACTCTACCCATCTAGCATGTTTCGGATTCAACTTTTGTTGAGAATTAAGGAATCTTAAGGCCTCATGGTTTGAGAACATAACGAATTCTTGCGGCAGGAGATATTGTTGCCAATAGCGAAGTGACTGAATGACCGCATAGAACTCCTTGTCATAGGTGGAGTATTTTTGTCTTGCTTCGTTCAGCTTTTCACTGAAATAAGCAACAGGATGACTCTCTTGACTGAGGACTCCATCTCTACCAATACCAGAAGCATCACATGTTACTTCGAAGACTTTAGTGAAATCAGGCAACCTCATGACAGGTGTTTGAGTCATTCTCTTCTTGATCTCTTCGAAGGCTTTCGTGGCTTCTTTCGACCAGACAAACTCACCTTTCTTCAAACAGTCGGTTATCGGAGCTATGATCGTGCTAAATCCTTGCACAAACCGACGATAAAAGGTGGCAAGGCCATGAAAACTCCGTACATCACGAATATTGCGGGGCTCATGCCACTCTGTAATAGCTCGTATCTTTTCTGGGTCAGCAGATACTCCTCTGGCAGACACAATAAATCCCAGAAAGATAGTCTGATCGGAGAGGAAGGTACATTTGGTAGTATTAGCATAAAGCTGTTCCTTCCTCAAAACACCGCAAACCTGTCTCAAATGGTCAAGATGTTGCCCAACGGATCGGCTGTAAATGAGAATATCATCAAAGTATACCACAAGGAACTTGCCCATAAAGGGACGGAGTACTTGCATCATGATTCTCATAAAGGTGCTCGGGGCATTTGTCATTCCAAATGGCATGACCATCCATTCGTACAGGCCATCCTTCGTCTTGAAGGCGGTCTTTCACTCATCACCAGGAGGAACACGTATTTGGTGGTAGCCACTTTTAAGATCAATCTTGGAGAAGATTGTGGCACCAGACATCATGTCCAACATGTCATCCAAACGAGGAATGGAAAAACGGTATTTCACCGTGATCTTGTTTATGGCACGGCTGTCCACACACATACGCCAGGTTCCATCTTTCTTTGGCGTCAATAGAGCAGGAACAGCACAAGGACTTAAACTTTCTCTGATGAAGCCTTTTGCCAATAACTCATCAACTTGCCTTTTCAACTCAGCATGCTCTGTCGGATTCATCCGATAATGTGGCAAGTTAGGAAGACTCGCTCCCGGAACCAGATCAATAGCGTGTTGGATGTCACGCAATGGGGGCAATTGGTTGGGAAGGTCAGCAGGAAACACATCTGCAAATTCCTGTAGGATAGGAGTAACTTGGGGCGGGATGAGTGACTTAGGATCTTTAGGGACTTCTCTCGCTGTGAGTAAAAGAATGGTAGCCCCTTTTTCAATTTCTTTTGTAAGTTGCTTTTCACCTATATACGCTACTTGACCTTTCTCGAGGGAGGCAGTGTTGTTTCAGCCGGACTAGTTCGTGGTCTCACAGGTATGAGCTTGATTTTTAGTCCATCGTGCTGGAACACACATTGGTTGAATCGACCATATATGGTCACATCGTGATCGTATAAGCAAGGTCTCCCTAAAATGACTTGACCCACATCCATTTTGAGCACATCACACCAAATTTCCTCTTTGTAAGCTTTGAAGTCCACAGGGACTAAGCATCGATGTGTTACTTGGAGTGCTGTTGCATCAATCCAAGATACTTTGTATGGGCAGGGATGGGGTTCAGCCTTAAGTCCGGTCTTCGCTAAGACCGCAGAAGAGACAACGTTGACGCGCTCCCACTGTCAACAATCACCTTGCAGTTTTTGCCACCTATAGTCATAAAGGTGTGGAATATAGCAGTGCGCTTCCAATCATCTTCTTCTTTTGGTTGGGACAAAGCACATCTGACTACATTCAAGTGAGGTGATTGGATAGACCGAATATAGTGGAGATACTGGTCATCCTCTTCTTCACCGAAGTCATCGCCTTCAATAGGCTCATAAGAAAACTCATTGTCTGAGTCGTCAGCAATGACAGCGGTACCCTCTACTATATTGATCCTACTGGGACTGGGACAGTTGCTAGAAACATGACCATATCCCTTACATTTATAGCATTTAGTGAGAGGGTCAATCTTACTGTAATCTCTTTCGGTATTCTTACCCTTATGTTCATCTCTATGTGAATTGAAATTTGAATTAGGTTTGCTGGGGTAAGATTTGCTGGGATGCTGAGAGGGAGGCTTAGGTCTAGGTGGGTCAGTAGAGGTCATTCTAGAGGAATGATCTCTCGAGTCGCTGGACCTAGAATGAGAACTAGGTTTAAGGGAATCCATATCGAGGACTAGGGCGTAGGCTGCCGCTATGGAGTCCACATTTCTATAGATTAGCTCGTTCCTAAGGTCAGCTCGTAGTCCAGCTCTGAACCTAGAGAGAGTTTGTTCTTCACTCTCTTTACCTAACGCATTGCACCGAATAAGGAAGTCATCGAATTTATCAACATATTCTTGTGTGGATTTACTTCCTTGATACAGTAGGTTCCACGAATCTAGCAATCGGGTGTGGAACGATAACAGTACATATCTCTCAGTGAGCTTCTCTTTCATGGCCTCCCAAGTGGCTATGGGTGCCAGGCCTCGGCCTCTGCGGGCATGTTCAAGATTGGTCCAATGTTGTTGAGCTTTACCCGTTAATTTCATAGTGGCAAATTTAACTTTTAGGGCTTCGCTCATGTCAAACCACACAAAGTAGTGGTCCATGGCACGGATCCAATCGAGGTAAGTTTGGGGTTCCATGTGGCCTTCAAATTGGAGAACGTCAGCCTTAACGTTCTTTTTATATTGTTCGTCAGGGTCACGTTCTTGACGTCGATCGTCATGAACATTCCTTTGAGGGATCTGACGATGGGCATGAAGCTCAGGGACAATGCTTTGATTTAACTCCACTTTCTCAAGCCTCTGATTGATATTGGCAAGAGTTGCTTGGATGGCAGCTAGGGTAGCGGAGATATCAGGGTTGTCCATTTCAGGTCTGGGAAGTCTAGGGTTCCTAATTGGGTGATTGGGATGGGATAGAAAAGGCTCTTCAGGATCTCTGATGGTGCTGCGAAGACGCATTCACCAAAAGTGGAAACTAGGGGTCGTGTGTGTCCTATTTTTTTTTATAAATTTTAAATGAAACCGAAATAACCTAAAATAAAAAAAAGACAAAAATAAAATAAAAGACTAAACAATCCTAAATGAATGCAAAAATGATGCCTACGATGCAAGAACTAGGGTTTTAAGAACCTTTGCTCTGATACCAAAATGATGTAAAACCAACCCTAAAATAGAGAATTTCCAAGAATCTTAATGGGTTAATTTTACCAACATGAAAGTGCAGATCTAGTTTGGAAATTTTTAACAGTTAACAGGTTCGATGAGTTTTCAAGAATTGAATAAGTGTAACAGTCCCAATTAATAAATTAACCTTACAATCAATTAAAACCCTACGTGTTTTAGCAAGTAAGAAGTTCAATACTGATTCGTACTCTACTCTAGCATGTGGATCACTCAATCTCAGTTATTTTGTAGTCGACAGGCAAATTAGATAATATACTAGATAACAGGGCAGTAGAACACAAATATTAATAGTGGAAAGAGTATACCGAATGCGTAGACAACCAGCGTAGATCTCGGAGTTGGACAGCGGCGAAGAGCACAGCAATCAAAGAGACAATATTGGCAGCAAGAATCTCAAGAGCAATGGCAGCAACAGCACGAGACTTGGCCGACGTGGCTCGTTGGCGGGAGGGCGTCGAACGGCGAGGGCGACGACGCGAATCGAAACGGTGAGGTGGGTCGACGGTGGCGTCGACGGAGACAGGGGTCGTTGGGACTTGGGGTGTTGGCTGTGGATGGGAATGGGTTCAGATGAGGAGTTTGGATTTTAGGGTTTCGACGAAGGGGAGGGAAGTTGACGGAGGCGATGGAAAGGGGATGTTGGAGTTAGGTCGATGGCGAAGGTTGTAGGAGGACGACGAGGGTGGGGGGAAGTAGATGGTGGTCGACAAGTGGGATGACGGCGAGGGTCGACGATGATGGGTTGGTTTTTTTTTGGTCGGGATTTGGGGGTGGAAGAAGAAAAGGACGATGGAGAAAAAAGGGGGCGGCGGGAGTAGTATAGGATTTTGGGTAATTGGGGTTTTGTGTTAGGGATTTGGGAAATTAGGGTTAGGGATTTGTATTTGGGGATTTTTAATTTGGGGATAGATTTTAGAATTAATCACTAACTCTAAAATTAGATTAGGATTTATCACAAATCCTAATTTGGATCTCAGTTGTATCACACAAAGGAGAAGAGGGAAGAGCAAAAACTCAACACAAATTTTTTTAAAATCAATAATGGCATATCTTCTCATTCATCTCAAGGCCTTTAAATAGGCTCAAATACATCTTGAAATACATCTCCAAAATATTCTCAAAATCTAAAAGTATACAAAAAGATTACATATGGCTATAATTGCCAGAAACAAAAATGATAATGAAATAAAAATCCTAAACTAAATAAAACAGCTGATGAAGACGACGCCTGCGCTGATAGAAACGCCCAAATCGTCTGGAACCGATGTCCTCATCAAAATCTCCTGCAAGCTCAACTGAGAATGAAACAAAAAGCTGACATGCACAGGGTGGAAAGGCAATTTGAGGTTGGTGACTGGGTGTTTGTGAAGCTACAAGCTTATAGGCAGCAATCACTTCATCAAAGACAATGGCAGAAGTTGGAAAAGAGATATTATGGTCCATATAGGGTGGTAAAGAGGATTGGGGCAGTAGCCTATCAGCTACAGTTACCATCTGTGTTCAAAATACACCCAGTTTTCCATGTTTCATTGTTGAAAAAGTGCATAGGTGATCATACTAAATTAGTGCCTTCAAGGCTTCCTCATCAGTCAATTGGGGATAAAATCTATTTCCAACCAGCTGCAGTTCTAGGGAAAATAGTGGAGAAGATTGAGAACACTTTGCACAACCAAGTGTTGGTACAGTGGTTGGGGTTATCAGAGGAAGACATTAGCTGGGAAGATGTAGCATCCATTGCAAAGGCTTTCCCACATCTGCATTCGAACCTTGTGGACAAGGTTCTGATTGAAGAGGAGGGTATTGATACAAGTGTCGAGGGGATGGCATCTACAGATCAGAAGAAGACTGCTACTGGAGTGAGAAGAAGCTCAAGAATGAGGACAGTGCCTGATCGATTGATATACTATGTGCTCATATAAGTGTGCACGTGCACAAGCAGCTATTTGAAGCTGATGATGTCGGGAAATGAATACAGGTGTGAAAAGGATCTATGTAGCAGGGTATAAATAGGGAGTAGGGTGTGAGTGAGCTGGATTATTGTTGTAACAAACTTTGTCCTCCAAATCTCCAACAAACTTCTCTACTTCTTCCTTCCTCTCTTTTCCATGACCTTCTGTAATCTTCTTCTTGTTCTTGACGATATGAACTCTGTTTCTCTCAGATTTAGTGAATAAAGGAGGTTATCTTGTGTGAAATAGAAAGATTGAGTATCTGATTGTTCTTGTGTGATTGATTTGAGTATCAATTTGTCTTTCCAAAATATGGTATCTTTTCCATTCCCAATTCTACACAATATATTAGAATGGAAAGCCTCCTCAACTTTCGCCACGCCTTTACATAGGAATGAAGCTTTTCCGTGTGCGCTTCTCCCCCCATATCTATATTTTTTTCTAGATCGATAAGCCGCAAATGATTTACACCACCAAATGTTTCGTCTCCTTTTCATTTTCCACCACCACTTGCTCATCAACGTTTTGTTCATGTCTTTTAAGTCCAAAATTCCGAGACTCCTAAATTCCCTCCTCTTATACACCTTACCCAATTTCACCAAGTGGAACCCTTTATTGGTTTCATCAGCTCCCTTCCATAAGAATCTTCTTCTGCATTTGTCTATTTTGTTGATGACCCATGATGGTAGCTCATAAATTGACATTAAGTATATCGGAAGACTACTGATCACCGAATTTAAAAGCGTTACTCTTCCCCCCAACGAGAGAAGACATCCCTTCCACCCCGCCAATCTTTTTTCAATCTTATCTATCAAAAATTGCCAATCATCTCTATGCAGAGCCCCCGCTCTGATGGGCGTTCCTAGATAGGTTGGAGGGAACTATCCAATATTACAACCGATATAACTCTTGATGGTGTTAATAGGGATGGATAACTGCTCATTGATGGGTAGAACACAACTCTTCTTTAAGTTCACTTCCATTCAGGTCCAAGCTTCAAAGCATTGTAGGACCATGTCGATAGCCAAAATTTCCTCTTCCCTTGCAGCACAGAACATCAAGGTATCATTTTCTTATTGAAGAATTGAAATCGCAACCCACTCTGGGATTCTCCGACGACGTCGTTCAGATGTGGAGACAATCTATCCAATATTGCTCTTCCATTGCTCATATCTGTTGGATATCAAGTCTATTCTTGGATATTTCCTCAATCTCAACGCCAAGAAGGTCCTTTGTCCTCTTGTATAATTTCTAATTCTTGAACCCCTTTACCCAACTCTTCCCTCTTTATTTTGATTAACCCAAATTCTTGCTTTGCCCACTCCTTCAACCGTTTACGAAGCGTCTCGTCTTTTCAATCCATGTTCCAATTGTGTTACCTTCTCTGGTAGTCGCATTCTAGGATTCTTCAATGATTTTACGGATATTGGTACACATTTTCCACACTTTCTCGAACCTAAATGGATGTCGGTACTTTGTGTTTTCATTGCCGTAGTCTAAGACGGGGGGTAGATGATCAAAAGTATATCTCGTAATACACTTCATGCTTGCCAATGGGAAGGCGTCTTCCCATTCGGAGGACACCAAAATAATGTCCAATTTAGCAAGTATAGGATTCGTCTGCATATTCGACCACGTAAATCTCCTATCCATTGACTCCATTTCCATCAGATCTAACTTGTCAATAGTGGAATTGGTTATCTCTATCGTGACAGGTAGTTCCCTTCCTTTATGCTCGTGTTGATATCTAGTAATGTTAAATTCTCCACTGATTACCCAGGGTCCATCCCATCTTCTTCTAATATCTTTAATCTCATCCCAGAGTACTCCTCGGCGTCTAGAATCGTATGGGCCATAAACCATTGTTACCACGTGCTCCCAATCATCAATCCTTCTAATTCTAATAGGGACTGTGAAGTCACCAATCAATTCCTCAACAATCTCAAATGATCTTTTATCTACTGCAACCGTAATCCCACCTGAATATCCAACCGCCGATTTAAACCTCCAGTCGAAATCCTCCGCCCATCTAAAGCACTGAAAATCCTCGATCTTATGGTTATCTATCCTCGTTTCTTGGAAAGCACAAATGTTGGGCTTACTCCTACTAATCGTGGCACTAATTAGTCTTTTCTTGGCTCTTTGCCTCATCCTCTAACGTTCCAAAAGATGTATAACATTAATAAACTAAATAGGCATCTAACATCTAATCCTCTAAAAGGGATTCTATTGCTTAACAACCTCCCTATGTTGTTTCCCCTCTAATCATATGGGCATGCTGGTTCTGTTCGATTCTATTGGAACTCATGGCTAGATCGTACAGACTTGCATAATATATAAGGGAATCATCACTTAACAAATTTAAAACTGATAAATTTTTAGTCAAGATACCTCTGCAGGCGGATGCTGGTTCTTTGGCCTTTGACGCCGTCCTAATTAGATCATCTTTGCTAAGTCCTTGAGATCCCCATTTGTCCAGTTGCCTTTTGCGCTTCCTTTGATATTCCATCATTTTCTTGCTTGTGCTTCCACAATCCACTCTTGCAAACTCATGATCCTGCTTTTCCAAATTTTCTGTGTCTATATCGGAAATGTGATTGTCGTCTCGCACTCCGTCTAGAGCTCCTAAGATCTCACCGTATGAATGGTGGCCGTCAATATTTGACTCACTGACAATACCCTTTCCTTCACATTCAATATCATCCTCATTAGAAGTGTGCATCTTCTTGGATTCCTCGTATTCAATAGCTGTCACCCCATCAGTTATAGAATTAAATGATTTTCTTGCACACCGTCCTTAAGGCCCACCTTCTCAGGCCCAATAGCATGGCCCATGTTTTTGTTTCTCACCATAGCTGTCATTGCCAATCCGATAGATTCCTCCACCTCCTCTTTGGAAAACGATACCTCAACGTTTACTAAGCCTCCATCTCTCAGTACATCGATCGCCCCGCCATCGGTTTTTTTTCAAAATTCCAGCTTTCTTCCCTGCCAACTTTGTACTCCCCATGCCATCACATGTCCCTTCGCCTTTATACCTCGAGCCTTGTGCGGTCCATGCCGTTGAGTCTAGTGTCGTCAATTGAGGCCTGCTGCCATCTTTGACCCTGACTTGCTGAGGAAGCGATGATTAAGCCACGTCATTTCTGACATGAGATTAGTGATCCTGATTCATAGGCCTCTGATCGATAGGAGGAGAATTACTCTTGATCAGCGTCCTTGTTCTACGCTTGGGATTGTCTTCCTCCAAATCCAACGACCAATGCCTGTCTTCTACCTCTCGCTCTGCTATCTGTTCATCTTCCTCGTCAAGCTCCTTCAAAAAATTGTCACGAAATGTAACGTTCTTCCTCCTCTCCGTAATGACATTAACCTCATAAATCTCTTGCTCAGTCTACAAATATCATCGACATGATATCCTCTAACTTCGCAACTCCGATTCGAAGCCTAGCATATTCTTTGCGAGTTTGATGCATTGTATTTTTATCTATGTCAATGACCATGCCGAAATCTCTGACCATATTATGGAATCCGGAGCGAACCCAACAGTGGTATGGAAAACTATATCGTTGAATCCATATTGAAGGGAGAGAATCTGCTCTAAGAGCCCCGATGTTGCGAGACCATCTCTTAAAAGTGATGTAGAAGTCTGAACCCTCCAATCCTTTTAGTTGTAAAACCTCTACACTCTCTCCTCATTTTGGCATTGAACAAAGAAAATGTTTTCGATCGTTTGCTGCACTGCTCAATTCTCGTTTGACGATGCCGTAATTGCTGCAGATAAAATCTCTGCAATGTCTTCGCTCTTAGGATTTCCAGATTGTGCTTTCACAATAACACAATTCAGAAATCTCCTCTCGAACTTAGCCATTATCGGAGTCGGAGTAATCGTCGCCCTCGCGACCTTCCTAGCTCCAGCCGAGCTATCTTGAGTTTTGCTCGAATCGGAAATGTTGAGGGAAGCCACAATGCTTGGTTCTTCGGTTGCTACTTTCGTGATGATCTTCTTCTTCGAGCATGCCGTAGAGATGTGGCCATAACTCTTGCACACATAACAAAACCAATTGTTTTTGCAATTGTGAATAGAGTGGCCCCTCTTTGCGCATTTGTGGCATTGCTGCCTACTATCGACTTTGGCCGAGTCTGAGGAGCTCTTGCTTCCCTTTCGTTCAGCACTCCTTTCTATCTTCTTCATCTTCTTGGGTTTCACCAAAATCCACTCTCCTCTTCATCATCTCGCATACTAACAATCTCTGTTTCCAGCGACGGAGCAATACGATGAGCTTTATGTTCATCAGATCCTCTCTTTTCTATCCTAATAATCTCAGCATAGGACCTCCTTTTACTCTCGAGAGATGCTCCTCGTACTCTCTCTGTCTGCCTTCTTCCTCTTTCGATTCCATCCATCTCTCTCGATCGATCTCTATGATCAGATCGAGGTTCATGAGTTCGAGAGTGATCTCTTCCGCTGTCCTTGGTCCCTCGCCATATCAATCTCCGTGATGCCTGCTTGATCGTCGCTCCACATCTTGGTCTCTCTCAGGTATTCGCTGTTGAAGAAGGTGTTGTGGTGGTTGGGTTTGTTTGGGGCTGAGGTGTGTTGGTCTCTCCTCATTTTTGGTGGTTGGGTTTCTAAGGGTTTGTGGGATGGTTTTTTATTAATGTTGGTGTGAGTTAGGAATCAAGTTTAATTGTTTGTTTTAATTAAATCTAACTATTACATACTAGTATTATACACGTGCGTTGCACGTGGAGAAAATGGGGAGGAGGGAATGAAAAGGACAAAAAAAAACCTATCAACACGTGCACTGCACGTGTTGACAAAATGACAAACATTTACAAATGACACTAAGCCCTTCTCCCATTATAATATTAGAGATTAATGACCCTACCGATGGACCACAACTCCGAAGTTGTGGTAAGGGTGAGGGTTTTAATATTTATATTCTAACATTACATGCATCTTATTTCAGATCTTCGACGAACATGACTTCTAATTTAAAGGGAGTCAATTCTGCTGGGAAAATGAAAAGGATGATGTCTAGAAAATCCCATTCCTGGTGGTGGGACAGTCATATCAGTCCCAAGAATTCCAAATGGCTTGCAGAAAATCTGGAGGGTAAGAAACTAAGAATGTAATCTTTTTAATCTCCATAATATTCCTTTGTGTAATAGGTTTAAACTAGTATTACCCTTAGTCCACTTTTCTTTTAGCTCTTTATAATCAATATTCTGATGTAATCAATTAAATCCCATATTACCATGTACTCCATCCAGAGATGGATCGCAGTGTCAAAGAAATGTTGAAACTGATTTGAGGAGGAAGGCGATTTGTTTGCAAAGAAAGCTGAGATGTATTACCAGAAGCGTCCTGAGCTTGTCGCCCATGTAGAGGACTTCTACCGCATGTATCGAGCCCTTGCAGAGCGTTATGATCATGTCACCGGTGAGCTCTGCAAGAACGTTGATCTAAATTCTCAAGGTTCTGGCAGTGGTTCGGACTTTGGCTCTGAACCTCCATCTCCATCTCTACCATCCAAGCCGGGCATTCCCAAGCCAGGTCGAAGGTATTAATGACCCTACCGATAGACCAAAACTCCGAAGTTGTGGTAAGAGTGAGGGTTTTAATATTTATATTCTAACATGCCTCCGCAGGTTGAGGGCCATTTTTTTTTTGGGCCAAGACTTGGACTATACGCAGCGGTATTTTTTTTTCAATCCGTATTTAAATTGCGCAGTCGGTGAGATTCGAACCTGGGTTGCTCTGATACCATATTAATGATCCTACCGACAGACCAAAACTCCGAAGTTGTGGTAAGAGTGAGGGTTTTAATATTTATATTCTAACAGAAGGGAAGCTGGTTTTGACTTCTTCCTTGGGTCTAGTGGAAGCTCTGACCGTTCTAGAAAGGGAAGCGATGACGACTCTTCCGCTTCCCCATCATCAGAATCTGATTCTGATGCTGATGACAATACTAAAGACTTGAACGGAAATGGTAATGGACTCTCTTCTGAGCTAGATGAGAGGATTTTTGAACTTGAAAATGAGCTTTCCATGGTGAAGGAGAAGCTTAGTGAACATGGAAACTGTGAACAGAAGAATGCTGATCTTAGTTCAAAAATTTCAGCACTAGAGAAAGATCTTCTAGCTGCAAATGAGAAGCTTGGAGTTTCAGAAGCAGAGATTGTGAGACTTCAGCAGAAGCTACATGAGAAGTATTCGCCGTCAGAAGCTATGAGTGCTGAACTCAGCTATGAAAATCTGGTAATCTCTAAACTAGAGGGACAAGCTGATGAGTTGGAAAATGAAATAAAGAAGAATAAATTTGAGATCGAGGAATTGAAGGGTGTGACGTTGGTGAACAACATAGCAATTGAGCAGTACAAAACTCAACTTGCCAAAGCTTCCGATAAATCTGCACCAGAAAAATCTCTTCTTGAAGCTGATATTGTGAACCTTGAAGGGGTCATTAAGGAGTTAAAGGCTAACATCGAAAGAGTTTCCAGGGAGAAATTGCAGCTTGAGAGCAATCTTTTAGCTGCAAATGAAAATCTCGGGGTTTCAGAAGTAGTGATAGTGAGCCTTCAGCAAAAGCTGCAGGAGGGGAATTCAGCTTCAGAAGCTATGAGTGCTGAAGTCAGCTATGAAAATCAGGTGATCTCTAAACTAGAGGGACGTGTTGGTGAGTTGGAAAGTGAGATAAAGAAGAATAAAAGTAAGATCAAGGAATTGAAGCGTATGATATTGGCTAATGACCGGGTAATTGAGCAGTATAAAACACAGCTCGCTGAAGTTTTCAGTAAACCTGACCAAGAAAAATCTCAATTTGAAGCTGATATTGTGAACCTTGAAGGGGTCATTAAGGAGTTGGAAGGCTCTGACAGAAAGACTTTCAAATGAGAAATTGCAGCTTGAGACCAATCTTTTAGCTGCAAATGACAAGCTCGAAGTTTCAGAGACACAGATAATGAGTCTTCAGGAGAAGCTACAGGAAGGGATTTCGACTTCACAAGCTATGAGTGCTGAGCTCAGCTGTGGAAATCTGGTAATCTCTAAACTAGAGAAACAAGTTAATGAGCTGGAAAGCGAGCTAAAGAAGAGTGGACGTGAGATTGAGGATCTGAAGGGCTTGATATCAGCTAACGATCAAGCAATTGAGCAGTACAAAGTGCAACTCATCGAAGCTTCCAATAAATTTACAGAAGAAAAATCTCATCTTGAAGTTGTTATTGTAAACCTTGAAGAGGTTGTGAGGAGTTAAAGACTGAGATTGAAAGAAATTCACAGTTGAAGTTGCAGCTTGAGACCAACCTTTTGGAGAGGCAGCATACTATCGAGGAATTGAAAGCAACAGCAGAGATTTCTGCTTATAGGGGTCTCACAGGAGAAGTCATCCCTTAATGCAGAAATCTCCCATATTTCACAATCTACTGCCTCTCTTGAGGCAAAACTCATTCAGCTGGAGGCCGAAAAAGGCAGAAGCATGTAAAGAGAGAGATGGGCAGATTGCAGATCTGAATCGAAGTTTAGATGCTCTAAAACATAAGTCTCCTTGATACTAGTAGAGAAAGAAGAGCTTGGCGGACGGGTGAGTGCGCTCATCAAAGACATCAGGATCCGAGATGACCGTGTGGTTCGAATGGATGAGCATTTGCATCAGCTGCATTTGGAGCACGTGAAGCTGATGAAGGAGATCGAAGAGTCAAGAAGAGCTGGTAGGGAACTGAGGGAGAAGGTTAAAGAGCTAGAGGAGGAGGTTGAGATGCAGAGAATTGCCATATCGGATGGAGCTGAGGGGAAGAGGGAAGCGATAAGACAGCTTTGCTTCTCGTTGGAGCATTATCGAGATGGGTATAAACACTTGCAGCCAAGTGCTGATGCAGGGTCATAGCAAGAGGCCTCCCACCGTGATGGCGGTTTGAATCCTCGCATGACTACATTAGTTATGTTTGTGTATGATACTGGAAAAATCTACAGGCCTATTAGACTTCTAGAACATTACTCATGTATCGTTGGGAGCAGTAAATTGTTGAACTCAAAAGTTTTTGTAGGATGAATTTTCTGTTTGTTAATGGCTTGCAGTAAAGGAGTACTTATCTTTACACCTCATTTCTGCTGTATTTTTTATCTACTAGATGCTACTGGCATTTTGTTTTCTGTATATGAATTTTTAGATATCCGATGAACTGAAAGGCAGTCAGATAGTGTGAGTGTGTGACGTCAAGATAGTGGGAAGTGCTTGTTATATATTGTTTTGTACAATGAAGGGAGCGAGGCACGAAGGAAGATGGGTGTTCAGCTCAATTGATATTGGTATGTTTTGGGTTGCTAGAGATAATTTATTCTCATAATCATATTGCCTTTATTGAATTAGGTTCATTCCGTTGGTTGAATTTTGGCCAGGAATGTCACCAGGGAAAGGGAAGTTCAAATTTTCGGCAAGGAATCTAGGCGGATAGCAGTTTCAGACAGACAGAGGAAGCGTATTGTTGTTGAAGACAACATTCTATATATATATATATATATATATATATATATATATATATAAAGATTTGATCCGCCTATCAACTGATATGTTGAAGGGCAAAATAGTCATTTCTCAGCTTCTTTCTTTCTCAATCGAACGCTACTCTCTCCCGTTCTCTCTCAGCTTCTTTCTTTCTCAATCGAACGCTACTCTCTCCTGTTCTCTCTCTTTGACGAATCCAAAAAAGCTCAGGGTTTCTGATTTTGATCATTTCTCATCTCTCCCGTTTACTCTCTCTCTTCGACGCGTTGCCCATCTCCATTTCCTGAGCGATTCGAAACTAGGGTTTCTGATTTTGGTCATTTCTCATCTCTCCCGTTCTCTTCCTCTCTTCGACGCGTCGCCCATCTCCATTTCCTGAGCGATTCGAAGCTAGGATTTCTGATTTTGGTCATTTATCATCTCTCCTGTTCTCTGCCTCTCTTCGACGTGTCGCCTATCTCCATTTCATGAGCGATTCGAAGCTAGGGTTTCTGATTTTGGTCCATTTTAATGAGAAATGGAGTGTATACTTTTGGTAAACATTTCTGAGCTTTCTTCTCATCCTTTCACCCGATCGAAACCCTAACTCCACCTTTCTTCTCCTCCCCGACATCTTCGTTCAGGTATGAATTTGGTAAATATTTTTTTTTCCCAATTTTTTTTTTCAATTCCCTTATTGTGTAAATTAATTGCTATGCTTTGAAAATTATCATATGTTTTTCATTCACTTGTTCAAACTCTTTATTGTTAATTAATTTGTCAGGTAATATTTGCATCTCAAGAATAGTGTGTGGAACAAGATGATCAGCTACAATATGTCAGGGAAGCATTCGATTCCCCAAATAGTCTGTTATATTCATGTGATTGTGAGTTTGCTTCCTCGTTGGATAATTTGGATTCTAGTTTTACAAGTGATGATGAGATGGATTATGTTTATGAAGTTACACACTATGAATCATTTATTTAATGATTTGTAGGAGTGACTAATGATAAATTAATCCTATCTGAGCTTTATTTTTCCTCATTGGTTATAAGTGATGATGAGATGGATTATGTTTCTGAAGTTGCACACTATGATTTAATGATTAATAGGAGTGAGTCTATTATGAGATGGTGAGCTGAGATTCTTATCGTGAGCTGAGATTCTCAGCCGTTCGATTGCGATCCGATGGTCAAGATTTCATCTGACCATCAACTAATATGTTGAAGGGCAAAATAGTCATTTCTCAGCTTCTTTCTTTCTCAGATTCATATATATATATAGACTAACTCATATAGAGTTAGTCTATTATGAGATGGACTTATTTAGGGCTTGTAGCTATTTTGTTGAAAAATTCAGAATCTGAGATGATGTGGATTTGGGTGTTACGGTTGTGTTTGATTACTTGAAGTTATGAAACTTGATGGAAGCCGAGATCCGAGAAGAGGGGTTTGGTGTTTGTTATGAAGTTTGGGTTTTGGTGGGTTTTGAGTATGGCGGATACTGCTTATCGAGGTTGGAGAGATCGGAACGATATTTACAAACTGGGAAGAAGGGTTTAGGATGTTTTTTAAAATTGTTTGAAACTCGAGTTTCATGGTTGCAAGTGGTTTCGATGGTTCTTATGTAGCCAAACATAGCTTGTATCTCAAACAATGCTTTTAAATTTGTAGAAACTGTCTTTTATTGTGTGTGTTGGTATAGGCGATGATGACAAGCACTACTTTAATTTATTATGCCCCCCCCCCCCCCAAAACCCCAAAACAGGGATGTTTAGGTTGTATCTTGGCTGATTAAGAAGTTTTTAATGTTATTTATGAGCATTCTAAGTTGGAATTTGGGGGGGGGGGGGACTAGTTGGCATGGCATAATAATGCAGTCCCAGAGAAATAAGTATGCTTCATTTGAACAAACAGTGAAACAGAAGTGTGTACTGAGCCTACAACTACTTTAATTTATAAGCACAGGTTAACATTCCAGCCCATTTACAGGCCCATCTCACTTCCTCTTGGTTTATCTTGCTGTTTATACATTTTTTTTAGAATCTTTTTTTTCCCTTTCATTCTTCGTTATGGAAATATTTGCACCATTATGATGCTGCTCCTTTATGATGTCTATATATCTACTGACTGATTTATGTCTTTTAATACTTGTAGCAGGCTAATGTACTGGACCTGTCAATTTGAAGCTTCCTCTGTATATGCTTTCAAACCATAATAAGAAAGTTGTCTTTTGCCAACGTATATTTTCTCATTTCAATCGAATTTTATTGTTGTTTATGTATCTTTTATGCATTTCTTATTGTTGTTCTAAGCCTAAAAGCTTTTTTTGTTTTTATTCTGAGCCTACAAGTGTTAAGAAAAACCGAAAGAAAGAAGTTGATCAACACAACATCTTCTTTGAGGTATGTTGAAAGGTGGTTATGCAGTGGCTTAAATTTTATCTTGTTTTTTAGCATGTTTCTCATCATGCAATGTAAGAAATGTATCGATAACTTTATGTATGAAATGTTACTGAGTTCAAAATTTTGAATATTTGTATGACTTGATGGAGTACCCAACAATAGATGACTTGTTGGAACTGCATAATTGCTCAATTTTTATGGTAATTTGATGATGCATCTTTTATGAGAGCTTGAAGTTATGTGCACACTTTGTTATTAGTTGATGAATCTACAAAATTTCAAGGTAAGCGCGTCTTTGCAGAACCCCAAGGTAAAGCCCGGACCTTCAACTCGAAGAAGAACCTTGAGTTAAAACCTACAATTAAGAAATAAACAAACAAACAAACAAACAAACAAACAAACAAAAAGTATTAATAAATCACAAATGACTGAATTAGACTAAGAAGAAATTTAGAATTTGAAACCACTCCAGTATCAGCATGCGAAATAATGCAATGGCTCAGCAAGTTGGGTTCAGAAAAATTTCGAGTTCTCTCAGTTCATTAAAGAGCTCAACTGTGAGTAAAATCTATGAGGACTGTGTTCAGTATGGTTTACTTAGAAAATTTTTGGCAAGTTCAAAAGGAAACCTCAGTAGCCAGCTAATTCAATGTTGAACTTATCATGCACAGAACTCTATCTATTTGTGTGGTCTAAATGCTGATGTTCAAGCTCTACACAAATTCAAGTATTCCCATAGCACAATATGCTCGAATCGACGATGATAATATATCAACCTTCTAGTATGTGAACCATCCAGCAGAGAAGACCACATTAAATACCAGCAGCGATAAAGTATTTCATCATACATAAAAATAACGAAGGTAGTACATAATAGAAAAACTTAAAGGGGTCTAGTGCAGCAAACAGAAACAAAGTAACTACAGCAATTGATCAGTACAAACCAAATTTTACAAAATCAAGTATTACAAAATGTTTCTGTTACAACCAGCAAGCTTACTTCTTTTACTTCCACAAAAGACAAAATACAAATTTGCAAGCCTACTTCTTCTTACTACTTCAACACCACCACCACCATTACCACCACTACAAAATACAAAACACCATCACAACCACCAGCACCACACCATCCCAGGCCAAAAAGCTTAATCCATCACTAATAAACAAATGCTAATTACCCCTTAACATGTTGAAGTTGCACTAAATTAGCTCAAAATTAAAGGTGCACTAATTTCTTTATTTTTTGTCACGCCCCGCTTCCCAAAATACGGAATACGAGCGCATGACTAAGCCCAGCGAATGATTTCTCAATCATCCATAAGCTGTAGGATCGACTCAGCATCACAACAAGTATATATAACAAGAGAGATATAAACCAAGCATGCATGAATAATTTTCTAGCAACAGAAACAACTGAATTATAATAAACCATCCAAGTAGTTTCAAGTCTGAATCAAAGTAAAACTCGGGAACATCAGCCCGTTACAAGTTCTCAATTTTTCAAGAAAATAATAGTTCAAATAAACTAATAATGCAAGAAATTAAAATATTCCAGTCAAGTCCTTCTCCACTTGGAAACTAGAACCTTTGCTCAGCAATTCCTGCGGGAAGCTCGTCTCCAAAGTCTGTTTAATAAAAGATAAACAGGAAACAAGAGGGGAAACAAGAGAAAATGCCCTTAGTGCAAGTTAGGGCCACAAATAGTAAAAGCAAGTACAAGAAAGGGGAAAACAAGAATCGGAATCAAGAATAAGCAAGGTTATAAGAAGTAGTGGCAAATTCAAAGACTAGCTAGCAAGAGGGAACATCTTAGTAACTAGGTTGGATAACAACTGCTAGTGGTGAAACACATGTCAGGTACACCTATAAGGGTAATTAATGTCAAGTGTCAACTCAAGTCTAGTGTCATATGTTATCTTAAATGTTAGGTCTCAAATGTCTAGTCATCCAGTCCAAGTGTCAAGTTATCTAGCTCAAGTTTCTCAAGTCCAAGTCTAGTTCAAGTTATCGAGTCCAAGTCATCAAGTTCAAGTCTAGTGATGAGTTACTAGCTAGGTAGCACGACATGCATCCATTATACTACATGGTTGCTACAGTCAAACACTTTCGTTTAGATCTAGTAATGGATTTTATAGGGCGGCGTACTCAGGTATCAAGTATCAAGCAAGCCATGGTTCATGAATCGAAAATTAAATAACAAGTTCACGAAGCAAGTTCGCGAATCCACAAGCAAGTTCAAGAACCGCACAATGGGTTCAAGAATCAAACAAGTTCATGAGCCGAGTAACCGACTCCATGAATCGAACAAGATACAACAAGTTCATGAACCAAGTATTGGGAAACACGGGCCCCCTTCCGAGTACACTTATCTATATTGTCCATTCTATAATCTTTCCCAAACCCCGGCTTATTATTGTTATTAACTCTTATCAAGCAAGCACACCTAAGTAAATGTTGTAAATTAATTCTAGAAAAAATTTAGGGATGTCCTAGACGATGTCCAGCAGCTACACACAAATTTGGGGTCAAACGCACGCTGTTTGTACAGCTAAAATAATTCGCAAAGTCAACATATACAGCAGTTTTTACAGAACTGCGCCTACTGACACAGCTGCCGTATAACAGCCATATCTCCTAGACCGTAACTCCAAATTCAATCATTGTGGAGTCTATCGACATCTACACATCCTGATCTACGTTTCATATTCAGGCCTCGGGCCCAAATTCCAAAGATAAGAGGGTCGAAACCGCAAAAGAAAATCCAGACAGCAACCTAGGGAAATAATTCACTAATGTAGATTTCATAGAGTTATGTAATTTGGTGTCTAAAATCATTATGTGGCACAAATACGTGGTAATGGGAATCAAACAGCGAATAATAATATTTTCCAAGTCATAATAATCACAAATTTGCCAAAACACTAAATTTATATGCGTCTACAATTCCTAGGGGTCCTTAATTCATATGTCCAAGTGATTCACAAGTTCAAGGGGATAAAAGAGTCCAATTGAATTATTATTTAATGCGAGGAAGTTTTGTGACTCTTAGATTGGTGAGTTTGAAGGTTCAAATTGATATACTATGATATTTCAAAGGAGAGTCACAAACTAACTACATATGGTATTTCAAGGAGACTTGTACTAGGACAATAAGATGTACAAGGTTACTTGCCTTAAATGACGATTAAAATCTCCGCTTGTTGAAGCAAAAAGAGTAGAAAAATCCCCGGAAATATCCTCGAAAAGCGCGTGCAAAAATCTGATCGAAGATCGAGCTTTCCTTGCGCACAAGATCGGCTCAGAACAGCGAAACACGGCTTCGGATTCGCTGCGGGTAGAACAGGAAACAACAAACCCGTCCAGTCAGAACACAGCAATGCAGCGGATCAGATCCAGGACAGCGAACAGCGGATCCGGGATCTGGTGCGGGCGCACAGCGAACAGCAATCTGGAGCGCGGATCTTGAAGAGATCTGGCGGCTGAGAAACGCTCCCGCTCTTTCTCTTCTTCTTCTTCGTTCGATCTCCGTTCGCTGCTTCTTCGACGTTCGACGTTCGATCGAACAGGGAGAGAGGGAGGGTGCAGCGGCGACGGCGGGAGTTATTCGACGGCGGCGCTACGTCGGGAAGCGACGCGGCGACGGCGATGAGGCGGACGACGACGACGATGGAGACGCTCTGTTCGTGGTCGAGAACAGGGGAGAAGCGGTGTGGGGTTCGTCGGCGCCTGGCGAAGCAGCGGAGACGGTGAGACGGTCGAGGGGGGTGTGCTAGAGATGGTGAAGAGGCGGGGATCTTGACGGAGGTGGTGAAGTGGGAGTAATGGCGAGAAATGGGTGGGTTCGGAGTTGGGTTCGATGGCGAGGACGATGGCGAGGGGTGATCTACGGTGGTGAGAGGGCGATGGTGACGGAGTGGAGGATGACAAGGCGAAGGTGACGGTGTGGGGCGAGGCGATCGGAGATGGGTAATGGGTTGAAGATGGTTTGGCGAGCGAAGGATGGGGACGAAGGAGAAGGGGATTAGCGGCGGTAGAATTAGGGTTAGGGGTTGGGGTTAGGGTTTAAATACAAGGGTTAGTGGGTATTGGGTTTAGGGGTTTAGGGGATCCATTTCAAAAAGAGCCCAACAGAAGAAATGGTCAAAATGCACAATAATGGGGGTTAGAGAGATAAACGAGAAGAATCAGTCCAATTCTCATGAAGAACGGTGCAAGATGGCACACAAAAATAACGATTTTATTTGAACAGAACCAAATACGGAATCTCAAATAGGTAAAAGAGTACAATTGAGAAAAATACGGTATAAAATACAAATACGGGGAAACAGGAGTTACATTTTTACGTACATCCACAGAAGAAAGCACAGGTTAACAGTTCAATTTTATGAGATTGCACAAAGAAATGGAAGCTGTTCCCGTGGATCTTTAGCACTCACAACCATGCTCTTGCCTTCTTCTCAGAAACCTGGCAACCATCATGAGGAGAAAATAAACCACAACATATATACCAAAAAATAAAGAAGCATGTACATAAATATATGTATTATAAAGAATTGCAGGTACACTTTTGACTTGGAGATAAAACCACATATCACTCAGCTGTTCCTCAAGAGTGTTTGATGAACATGATAAAGCTGGAAATTTTAAATCACAGGGTATCATAAAATTCAGGATAGACAAGATTTTGAACAACAACAAAAAAATTCAGCAAAAATATCTGTAGGCTCAGAACAACAACAACAACAACAAAAAACTTTTGTAGGCTCACAAAAAAATCTGTAGGCTCAGAACAACAACAAGAGCAAAAAAATCTGCAGGCTCAGAACAATACCACCAAAAAAATGTGTAAGCTCAGAACAACAATAACTTGTAGGACCCTACACAAGTGCTGCAAATATTTCCAATAAATCAAGTATAAGTGAGTCAAATGCAGAAATTTGAGTTTGTTTTTATTAAGCCATGCCTACTAGTTCCAACCACTTTTTTTTTGCATCTCCACCTTTTCCAAGTCAATCACTTTAACAACAACAATGATAAATTTCAAAATATACATGAATATGTATACCAATAGCTGAAAACAGAATCTGAACATGAAGCTGAAAAGACTTGCCCACTAACTTGGTAGGAGGGTGCAAAAAAATAAAATCATTTTACTTGTCTTGTACAAACTTTTCAACACTGCCTACACACTCCAAAAGGGAAAAATCATGAATAAACAAAATCATGCATAAACTTTTCGTCACTGCTTACTAACTGAAGAAAATAACACAAAGGAAAAATTCCAACAGACTACATTCTAGAGCTACAAGTCCAATACCATGTAGTTAGAAACTATTATAACCCTTCACTTCACATCTAATAGTTAACTAATTAATATCATGTAGTTAGAAACTATTATAACCCTTCACTTCATATCATGTAGTCATTTCTCAGCTTCTTTCTTTCTAGATTCAGCTACTCTCTCTCATTCTCTCTCTCTTTAACGATTCCGAAAATTGATGCTACTGCAAATCTCGATTTCCTGATAGGATTGAATAAGGGAAATATAACATGAAAGCAAAATTCCATTTCATGATGTAAAGAGCCAAATTGCTTCTACTGCATAATTGCTGCAACTGAAAAATTCCATTCCACTGTATGACATGTTCAAAATCTATGTCATCAGTCATCATTCTCTGAATTTAGCAACATTCAGTGAAGTGACAATCGTAAAGCTCAGATTAGATTATTTCATCACTAGTCAGCCCTATTAATCATTAAATCATAGTGTGCAACTTTAGAAACATAATCCATCTCATCATCACTTATAACCAATGAGGAAAAATAAAGCTCAGATAGGATTAATTCATCACTAGTCACTCCTACAAATCATTAAATAAATGATTCATAGTGTGCAACTTCATAAACATAATCCATCTCATCATCACTTGTAAAACTAGAATCCAAGTTATCCAACGAGGAAGCAAACTCACAATCACATGAATATAACAGACTATTTGGGGAATCGAATACTTTCCTGACATATTGTAGCTGATCATCTTGTTCCACACACTATTCTTGAAATGCAAACATTACCTGACAAATTAATTAACAATAAAAAGTTTGAACAAGTGAATGGAAAACATATAATAATTTTCAAAGCATAGCAATTAATTTACACAATAAGAGAATTGAAAAAAAAAAATTTGGGAAAAAAAATATTTATCAAATTCATACCTGAACGAAGATGTCGGGGAGGAGAACAAAGGTGGAGTTAGGTTTCGATCGGGTGAAAGGATGAGAAGAAAGCTCATAAATGTTTACCAAAATTATACACTCCATTTCCCATTAAAATGGACCAAAATCAGAAACCCTAGCTTCGAATCGCTCAGAAAATGGAGATGGGTGACGCGTCGAAGAGAGGGAGAGAACGGAAGAGATGAGAAATGACCAAAATCAGAAACCCTAGCTTCGAATTGCTCAGGAAATGTAGATGGGCGACGCGTCGAAGAGAGAGAGTGAATGGGAGAGATGAGAAATGACCAAAATCAGAAACCCTGAGCTTTTTTTGGATTCGTCAAAGAGAGAGAACGGGAGAGAGTAGTGTTCGATTGAGAAAGAAAGAAGCTGAGAAATGACTATTTTGCCCTTCAACATATTAGTTGATAGTCGGATCAAATCTTGACCATCGGATCGCAATCGAACGGTTGGGACTCTCAGCTCTCGATAAGAATCTCAGCTTCCCAGCTCTTAATAGACTTACTATATATATATATATATATATATATATATATATATATATATATATATATATATATATATATATATATATATCCAGGGCCGGCCCAACACTTATTGAGGCCTAAAGCGAACTCTGAAATGAGGCCTTTTACAAGCTTATAATAATATTTTGTTAAAATTAATATATTTTTATTTAAATGTTATCTTTCGTGCTTTTTGAGATGCAAATTCATTTATTATATTATTGTAATCTCATTTAACATTTCTTTTTCAAATGATAATAAAGCCAGTCCATTTAATTTTTGGCTGATATTTTCTATTATCTGGTTGGTCTTTAAATTAGAGAGATGGGGAGGTTTTGATAATAAAAACTTCCAAATCCAACCCAATCCTATTGTTTATAAGTAGTAATTGATTGTTTGCATTGTGATTATATTGATATCCTATGTATGGGAATATTGCACTCTTCATTTATTTTTGCATGTTCCATGCTAAATTCACTTATTTGAGTTGTAATCAATATTGCTTAAGTTACAACTATGATATTGTGAAAACATAGTGTGTGTGTAGATCATATTTAGGAGATATATTTTAGACCGACATGTCACTCCAATATTCATTAAATATCTTTAAATTTGAAATGAAAATTCTTACGCCGACACAACATCAAAATTCAATATTCGATATTGAGAACTTTGCTTGGGCTAGCTAGAAATTTTTTTGATTAGCTTAGATCATAAGTGAAAAAACTATGAAGACAAATTTGGATACCCTTATCCATATTGTTAAGGGGATGGAAGATTTAGACATCTTTTTGCGTGCTTCTATGTATGTTACAATGGTTTTGTAGATAGGATGAGGTATATGATTCACCATCAGGTGAGGTGAATCGAAGAAATGAGTGTTTTAGGCTTGACATGCAAGCAAGCAGTTGATGTTATCAAATATAGGTAACAACAGATTTGCACATACTTCTCTTACTACTTCACTGTGGCATGCTACAAAGAGTATATGTTAATCCCAATTTTCCTGTACCAGATTACGATATGGAAAACTACCTATCAGAACAATGTTTTTAACCACCAAGTACGCAAGTTTTGCTGAGGAAGATCAAACAAAGCTCATCATCTGGACTAGAAGAGGTACAATCTATTAAATGCAAATGATACCACAAGGAATACCACCATAGACTAATTAAGAGACGTTATCATTTTTAAGGCAATGAAAGTATCTTTTTGTTGGAATTAGTTGTATGCTACAACAGAAAGTCAGAGGCATATTTTTTGGAAATTGAAAATGAAAGCTTATAATAATCAGTTGGGAATCCAAAAGTCTAACAGTAAGAGGCAGAGAGGCTCTTACTTCTCTAACAGGTCTTTTAGAGAATTAAATAGCAGACTCTAAAGTGAGTAAGAGGCTTTTGGGAAATCAAAAGGGAATATTTTGGGGAAATTAAAGAGACAACCAGTACTCTAAGAGACCTTTTCACCATATATATTTGGTTGCTTTGGTCGCTTGGGCCTTGGGCCGGCCTTGTATATATCCAGTTCTATCCTTCTAAAATAACACAGTGCATTGGTCTTAACAAGAAATTATGCATCTTGCTCACCGACTACCATAATTTTATTCAAAATTAGACTCTAGAGCATCTCTTTTCACTTTCTCATCTATGTTCAAGTCTGAAAGTACCACTATCTTGTTGCAGAATCTCCCAACAACTCGTAGTACTAATAGCGGAAACACATCACAAGCAATAGAAACTTCTCGAGAACTAGATAAACTAAGAACAAACCACCACGATATATGCAAGATCTCACAAGAACACAATTAATATGCAGAGATAACCAAAACTTCTTATTTCCGAAGATATACAAAGATTACAAAGAGATTACAACTCTTAATCTCTTTCCCTCACCTTTGAAACACTTGGCACAATCCCCTCTTGAAGTTGAACAATGATAACGACCCACCAATTCTCTCTAATCAGTTGTACAAACCGTAGAGTTTACAACCATATATATATATATATAGCCCTAAAGTAAACCCTAAAAGATAAATACAAATACAGCTTATCGGGTCTTAAACTCGTCAACCCAAATAACACACAGCGCCGAAGTCGGTCGACCGCACTTTCGGTCAGTCGACCGCAACGTGTCAAATCCACACTCGAAGCATGACCAGTCGACTACACGATCGACCGTCCCCTTCTCTGTTTGTAATACCCTAAACTTTCATTTTAATAAAAATGTTGATTTTCATGTGTTGTGCACGTGCAAAATTTCGTATGCATATTTATTTTTATAAAATTTCCTTTTGTAGTATGAACAATTATTTCTTTCTTTTCCTTTATTTTCTAAAAAGCCTATTTTATAAAGCCTAAACATTATTTTCTTATTTTGAGCCCACTTTAATAATTAATTATTTTATTATTTGACCCATAAGCCTAAGCCCACTATTTGTGAAGCCCACAAACTTAATTAATTCTTTAAATTGTCACAACTTGTCATGTAGGAACAAATGGTGAACAATTGATTAATTAAATTTGTACAAATTTCAAATAGGGGGGTACTAGAGGACAAATGCATGCACGTAGTGTGCATTGCACACCTTGGAGGCTGGATTGTGCTTAAGGAGATGGGAGAGTGGGTGTGTGTGTGCATGGGTGGTTATTTGTTTATGGGTGGTTGCTACAACTTTCCCTCCTACCCTTGCCATCCATCTCTAACCATCTAGTAAAATCCTAGCCCTCCAATCCATTCTAGAACTAGTATAAATACCCCATACCTTCATGCATACTACACAAAAAATTAATTGAAAGGAAGAAATTATATAGGAGAGAAATACATTAGGGAGTATAAAGTTTGAGTGTTCATTGGTGTGTCCCAAGCAAGGAGGCCGGCCCCATCCATCCACAAGTGATGCATCGGTTTTTGCACAAGGAACAAGAAAGAGCTTTTGCAACACAATCTAGGAGGAGAAGACCACTCTCTTGCATTCTAGGAGACTCTAGGAGCTTTTATTTCGTTTTCTCCAAAGAGGTGGGTGTTTCTCCTGCATCTAAATTAGAGATCATGCTAGGAATGAATTGAGTAATTATTAAAGAGCAACTAGTTGAAACTAAATTCATGTTTGCCTAATTAGAGTGGAATTGATAATCTAGTAGATGTGTGTTAATTTGGTTGCTAGGTTGATTAATTATGAATGAAAGTGGACGTTTCTCGTATTTCTAGAAGTAGACATCATGCTAGGTATGTTTTAATGAAAGTATATGAATCAACTAATGAGAAATTGGAACCATGCTTGTTTAATTAAAGTAGAGTGATAATTTAGAGATTAATTGATGGATTGATTGCTAATGAATATTGTTAATTTATGTGTTAGAATTCTCCATTTTGTATGTGCTACATGAATGTTATAATAAATAAAAAGAATTGTAATTGCGAATAGTTGATTGAATGCATCATGTGTAATTAGTTGACAAAAATAGAATTTTTAATTTTTTTTTGAAAAGATGAATTTTGTGGTCTAAAAATGTGATAAGATTGTCAATAAGAAAGAAAACGAAAGAACGTAGTGATTTGGTGGTAACCTAACTCTAATTATGAAGAGATGTGCTATTGTTCTCAATGTCGAAATTATGGACATGGAACACAAACTAGGACTAAATTACATATTTTATAGAGCTAATAATGCTTATAAAAATACTGGTTTGATGTAGATTTATCTGTGTTTAATTCTGGAAAAATTTGCTTTCAAAAGAGAAGAAAAGAAACAATTTGTTGTGAGAATTCATGAATTGTAGATATGAACAGAGAACCAACTCAAAACCTAATTAAACTACACTCTAATCGATATGGCCACTTAGACCAATTGGTCGGTAGAGTCTTCAGTTGCTACAGTAGGGGGGGCTGAGTCATGGGTCTCGGGTTCGATACTGAGAATGGAGCTTTTCGTTTTGTATTTTTTTTCTAAATCCGAAATACCGAGAGTTGATACATAGGGATAATAACCCCTATTCATATTGCCTTGGTGACTTGGCGCAGTGGTCTTGTGTGCTGTCCTTTGAGCCGCTGGTTGTGGGTTCGAATCTGGTTGGGGGTTTGGATTTAAAAAATGTATTTTTTTGAGAATTTAATATTATTTTGAGTTTTAAAAATAGATTAAAATTTAGGAAAAATATGGAGTAAATTACTGAAAATTATTTGGACTTTGTGAGAAAAATTTGTATAACTTTTGATAAAGCGTAATTGAGAAATTGAGGCCTTTTGCAAGAAAGGACTTCTTTTTTTTTTAAAATTAAATTGTCTTTTAAACAAAGGAAAAATAAATGAGATTTTTTGAGTTATAAAGATGAGAATTAGTAAGGAGGAATTTTGAAAGTCGCGATTCGTGTAATTAATTGGACTTATAAATTGTTTTTTTAGTATGAATTGAAATGAGAATAATAGATTCATGGAATAAATGAACTATGGAATACTGCTAGTTGAAACTTATTATTCTTACGCATAAATTGTACATGAAATTGAATTATTGATTGTGATGAGTTATGAAAGATGTGGATACATGAATACTCTGCTTATGAAATGCAAATTTTGATTAATCATGAAAAGACCTTATGAGAATGAAAAGCTCGATGTTATAATTATGAGTGGAAATTGAGAACTAGGGTATAGCCAAGCCTTATACCGACAATAAAAGAAATGTGGAAATGATATTTGAGATGAAAAGACCAAGGTTTGGGTCATGTGAAATAAATGAATAAGACCGGTATAGTGGGAGTGCTAAACCCTAAGGGATTGGTTTTATTCATGATTCAATTAAACTATGGATTAGATACATAGTTAAGATGTGATGAAAGTAAGAGAAAAATATTGAGTATGAGGGCCATTGGATTGGCGGCGTGAGAGTATTCACAGGATGTCCCATAATGCGTTATGATAGGGCGTGGATACTGCTTCAGAGTACCATCCCGGTGGCGACGCTCGTGGGGTGTTTGACGACTGCGGGTGGTGTCATGTCTATGGTAGGAGCTGAATTACCACAGGATGCCTGCATGATGAGTCATGCATCAGTGCATTGGGATTCCCTCCAGGGCGCCTAGACATGAGTTCGTAGGACAGAAAACATCTAGGATACTTATCGTAGTTACAGTAGTAGATTAAGTCATGGCGAGGGATTGAACCCTACAAGATGAAGAACGGTTAAGGGCTTGCCCTCGGACCTATGTAGTATGGGCTGCATAGACTCTAAACAAGTGCACATTAGTGTCATGTAATACAAATAATTGCATTATGGACTAAGTGCACTTTCACAACACGACATCAATAGGATAGTCCCTTTAGCTTTGTTTGTGAACAAGTGTGTGGTTTGCTAAGTATTGAGAATCATTATACTGTTTCCGGCATAGAGAGGATGGCCGTGTATAATATTTCGTCGGTTGAATGAACTGACGCGCCTACAGTTTTACATGCAGGGTAAGGATGCTTGACAAATTGAAGTATACATGCTGCTCAAGGATTGATTCAATTGTTGTTTTATGTAATTACTGTATAATTGCTCCCGCTGTAATAATATAATGGTGTAATGTAACTCTAATGTAAGAAATGTTTTTATTTCCTTGTAAAATTGTGCGAAAGAAATGTGAAGATCCTGTGGAACTTCGAATTCAGTTGTATTTTGGAATTCGGGGTGTTACAGAGTGGTATCAGAGCTACGCTTCTAAATAGTACAAGTTTATAAGGAACGACACCCTAGAAGTGGACATTAGAGTATGTGTTGAGTCTAGAGATTTAAATGTAAGTCACTTACATTTGTGTTGCTCTATGATTTATGCTTCTTCTTCTCTATCTTTAAGATGGTGGACCACTTCGACCCAGCTGGAGATGACAATTGGCATATTATTGAGGAAGATTACTATCCCGGGCAAGCTGATTCAGACGAGGAAGATCCCGAAGAAGTGGAAGAGGAATGGCCTGAGTCCCGAGAGATCACTCCACCTCCGGATTCATCTGATAATTCTTCTGACGAAGAAGAACCAGTTCCGGGAAATCTCATTGTGTCTCTTCAGAGGCAGGTAGAGACTCTACGGGAGAGAGTCGGGCTACTAGAGACTCAATTGGCGAAATACAAGGATGATATTGCAGTTCTCAGTCATCGTGTTTGGGAACTCGAAAAGAGGAAAAACATGATCGATGTACTGAAGGAGGAAGTGGAGGAACTACGGGGAGAGCTTCGTGAAGCCAAATGGAACCGTAGGAGTTAGACTGTTGTATCTTATACTACTTTCATTTTGATGTCAGAAATGTTTTAAATTCGAATGTATAAAGTTTGAAATTTAATGAAATGAAATGTTGACTTAAAAGTCCATATTTATACTTCGAATTTAATGGATCTTTTGCATCAGAATATGGCGAGGAGAAGAGCTCGAAATGGTGAAGGTCTGGACTTGGAAACGGAGCTAGCCAGGGTCTATCAGACACTCAATGTCGTTGCCATGAATCAGAATCAAGGAAGGGTGCCTGCGAATCCAGTACTCGAAGCAATCAAACTCGTAGAATCATTTAAACGGATGAAACCACCGGTGTTTGAGGGGAAGTCAGACCCTGACATGGCTGACAATTGGATCCAACAGGTAGATACTATCTTCGAAGTCTTGGAGACTCCAGAGGGCAGCAAGGTGAAGTTGGCGACACTGCAGTTCGAGAAGGATGCTGTATGGTGGCAGTCGATGAAGTGGATGATGGGAGATTTGGTTCTTGGCTGGGAGGAGTTCTTGGAGGAATTCTGCAGTCATTATTTTCCTTCAGACGTCCAGGAGAAGAAGGTCATGGAGTTTCTATCGCTGCAACAGGGCGGCATGTCGGTTAGGGAGTATGAGACCAGATTCACTCAGCTCTCAAGGTATGCTCCCGAATTGGTGATGGATGAGGCGAAGAAGGCTCGAAAGTTCGAGCATGGTTTGAGGCCAAGTTTGAGATCCAGGATGATACCCCTCAGTATCAGGAGGTTTGACAAGCTGATCAAATGAGCGGCAGCCATGGAGGCGGATATGGAGCAGTTCCATACTGTTCAGAATTAGAGGAACAACTGGAATGCAGGGAAGAGGCCCACAGTTGCTGGCAATGTCAGGGGACAGCCACCGGCTCAAAGGTTCAAGCCTACGGGTGCGAACGCTGTTCAAGTAGCAGGAAGACCCGAGAATACTTGGGTGAGACCTCCAGTGACATGTTTCAATTGTGGAGAGACAGGCCACAACAAGTCTCATTGCCCCAAACTGCTGGATGTCGTCCGTAATGGGCCAACTCAGTAGACCGGAAAGAAGCCATACCAGCAGGGATAGGTATTTGCCTTGACTGAAGCTAATGCTGATGAGGTGGATCATGTTATCACTGGTATGAGGGAGGATGTTCAGAGTGTTTTCTGTTATCTCTTTTCCTGTTAATTAGTACACTGTTATGAACGAGCGTGTGTTATGTAACAGGAGAACTTTATTTGAATGGAAAGAAAGCTGTTGTTTTGTTCGATACTGTGTCCTCTCACATTTTTGTATCACCTAAGTTTGCTAAAGTTCTGGGAGTCGAATCGAAGATATTTCCTGGCAAGGTTTTAGCAGTAGCTACTCCGTCAGGGGAGACTCTAACCACTGACCGGTACTATGCTGACTGCAAGATCGTGATTGGAGATAGAATTTTCGAGATCGATCTGATCGAGCTGAATGTTTTGGGAGTCGATGTTATCATTGGCATTGATTGGATGTCGGTATATAGTGCGAACATCGAGTGCAAAACCAAGACAGTAACAGTGAAGGCTCCAAGTGGACTTGAAGTCAATTTCCAAGGGAAGAGGAGATGTTCTGGTCTGGAGGCAGCTATCTGCATGAAAGATGTTCCTGTAGGGGTGTGGCAAATTCCTGTGGTTCGGGATTATTCGACTGTGTTCTTGGAAGATTTACCTGGATTGCCCTCGCATCGTGATGTAGAGTTCAGCATCACTATTCAGCCAGGGAGTGCACCTATCTCCAAGGCACCGTATAGGATGGTGCCTGTGGAGCAGGATGAGATCAAATGGTAGATTGAGAAACCATTGGAGAAAGGCTTTATTCAACCGAGTGCGTCACCTTGGGGAACACTGGTGCTTTTGGTAAAGAAGAAGGATGGTTCGATGAGAATGTGCATCGATTACCGAGAGCTGAATAAGGTCACTGTTCAGAATAAATATCCGATTCCACGAATTGATGACTTGTTCGATCGTCTGCAAGGAGCAGCTGTTTTCTCCAAAATAGATCTTCGATCAGGATATCATCAAGTTCGAGTGAAAGCTGAAGACGTGCATAAGACTGCATTTAGAACTCGACACGGGCATTACGAATTCTTAGTTATACCGTTTGGGGTGACGAATGCACCTGCAATCTTCATGGATATGATGAACAGAGTTCTGAGGCCGTTCATTTATTCTTTCTTCATGGTGTTTATCGACGATATTCTTGTGTAGTCCAAGTCGGAGGAGGAGCACAAGGAGCATCTGGAAGTAGTTTTGAGGAAGCTCCAAGAGCAGGAGTTGTATGCCAAGTTGTCCAAGTTCGATTTCTAGAAATCTGAAGTGGCATTCCTAGGGCACATCCTTTCTAAGGAGGGAGTGGCAACTGATCCTCAGAAGATAGGCAGTGAGAGATTGGGCAAGGCCTACTACAGTGATGGAAATCAGAAGTTTCCTTGGATTGACGGGATACTACAGGAGATTCATCCAGGGCTACGCTCAGATAGCCGTGCCGCTCACTGGTTTGACAAAGAATAATGTGAACTTCAAGTGGACCGAATAGTGCGAGGCAAGCTTTCAGGAGCTGAAAGAAAGGCTGACTACTGCTCCCATCTTGACTTTGCCTAGAGCAGGTGTTGAGTATGATGTCTACAGCGATGCTTCACATCGTGGGCTTGGTTGTGTCCTAATGCAAGAAGAAAAAATAATCGCTTATGGGTCTAGGCAACTAAGACCGCATGAGAAGAATTATCCGACTCATGATCTGGAGTTGGCTGTGATTATTTTCGCCTTAAAGCAATGGAGACATTATGTGTATGGTGAGAAGCTGAACATGTACACAGACCATAAAAGCTTGAAGTATATCTATCAGCAGAAGGATCTGAACCTGAGGCAAAGGAGATAGCTGGAGGTACTTGAGGACATTCGTCTAGAGATCAAGTATCACCCTAGGAAGGCTAATGTCGTTGCTGATGCACTTAGCCGCAAGAGCAGTCTGGCGTGTTTGATTATGACTCAGAGGCAGCTGGTAGAGGAGTTGGATTGGGCCGGTATTGAAGTTGTTCTGCAAGGCTTGGGATCATCTGTAGCTCAGTTGAGGCTTCAACCTGTAACACCCCAAATTTTTTTTAAAAATTTTTTTTTTAAATTTTTTTATAAACTAAACCTCTAAATTCAATTCTTTCAATTTCCATATCACTTTAAACATAAACTAAGATATGTATATTTCAAATAAAATTTTGGCAGAATCTCCCCTGAAATTTCTACCCCGAAACACAAAAGGCTTACGGAATTTTGCTCTAAATTCCGTAGCTCACAACACAGGCAATATAATCATGGGCTCCCCAGGCCAAAATGAGCAGAATCACACAGGCAATATAAATATTATGCTCTGGGGGCCAAACTCATAACAGAATATCAAATATTAAATAAAAACCATAAATTCCTTTGAAAACATATAGGATTTTTGTAAAAATTTAGGAAAACCTTTTTAGAAGCCAACCACAGAACCCAATACTCCACAACGAGGTGGGTACGGGCTTTCTTACCTCATCACAGCACTACAACTATATACTTTTACCATAATACAAAATAATACATCAGCTATTCACCTTTCTATATATACTAAGTACATAGATAATAGAGCAGCTCCAACAAAGCACAAAATCTAGCTTTATACTACCTCACCATGCTGCTAGCAACCTGCAGGAGAGTTAGGGTTGTCCACCCTCAGGGAGGGACCCCCTAACCCCCAGAAAACATCAGGGGTTAGCTATTTCTGGTGTGAGTATAATTATTAATCTAATAAATAAATTAAAATGGTATAAAGAAAATACTTTAAACTTACAAACTTCAAGTTAAGATGATGCAACCTGAAATCTGAATATAAAAACATCACCAATACAATTTTATATCAAAATACTCTTCAAATCCGCATCCGGTTATATAATTATCCATAATTCACACATTTCACTACATGCTTCACATCAACCTCGTATATATCCTTATTTTACATTTACATAATACTGATTCACATACAATCCCTTACTTATCAATTTCAATTCATCTTCCACAATTATTGTCACATCACCAATTCTTCATTTATAAATTTATAACCACAGGATGCTACTACATATTTCTTCATTTTTATTTAGCCATGCACTTCATTTACTTGCATTGTATCAACAACTCACTTACTCATCCTGGAAGTGGTGCCAAGGCAGGTAGTTCCCACCATTTCCATAGAAATAGCGGGCGAGTAGTTCCCCGACACACTTCCAAGATACACAAACTCATATCACAACATACCTTCTTTAATAACCATTTTCATAACCAATCTCATAATACAGGTATTTATTTTATTGTATTATATCAAGTATCACATCATAAACATATGCATCCATCCTCATAATATCATATTCATTCATGCCTTATGACACAATTATACATTTCATTGCCCATTGCAATTACTCACATTTCATCACATCATTAACATATCACTTATTGAATACTCATTCTTATCGCATCAAAAGCATGTTTTATAACTCATTCTCATCCCGTTATAACATTTAGTTACTACCCAATCTAATTAATAATTAACTTACTTTCCTTTTCACTTATATCTCAAGTTACCATTAATTTCACTTTCATTCTCATCAATTTATACTCCATATCCCAAACCTAGTTTGGGCAATCACACATCACACCCCAAAGCCGATAGCTTGGGTATTAATCACCACACCCCAAACACATAGTCTAGGTAATATCACATCACATCTCAAGCCGATAGGTTGGTTATTAATTTACTTCAATTACTTTTCATCTTCACTTTACTTAATTCTTCATTTCCATTAGTCATTACCACTATCATACCAACTCACCCTGCGAATTATGCTAAGGCAGGTAGTTCCCATCATTTTCACATAAATAGCGGGCAGGTAGTTCCTTGACACAATTCCAAGATACAACTCATACCATATTGTATTTTACTTTAATCATCATTTTCATAATACAACTACTTCATACTATTCATATTAACACATGTCTCTTTTACTCTTTTCATTTTAAATTAACCACAGGTCGCATTTCATCCACAACCACTTTCTTTCACATTCACAATTCACTTTCACTTTCTTTACCCTCACATTTTTATTTACACTTAGTTAGTTTATTAGTTTGTCGACCAGTGAGCCACAGTATCCCAATATACTGAAAGCCGACAGCCCAGTAAAACACGCGGACCGATGCTTACACAGAGTCTTACACGTCCGAGGCTACGTCTTCCTCCCAGCCTGTGCCAGCGAGGGAACACCGCACCCCAGATAAACTGGGTACTTCCTCCCAGCCTGTGCCAGCGAGGGAACACCGCACCCCAGATAAACTGGGTACTTCCTCCCAGCCGAAGCCAGGAGGGAAAAACACCGCACCCCAGGTAAACTGGGTACTTCCTCGCGATGGCTGTCATCGAGGGAAAAACACCGCACCCCAGGTAAATTGGGTACTTCCTCCCAGCCGATAGCCAGGAGGGAAAAACACCGCACCCCAGGTAAACTGGGTACTTCCTCACGACAGCTGTCATCGAGAAAAATCGGGCCTCAAGCCGATAGCTTGGGCGAAAAACACCGCACCTCAGATAAACTGGGTACTTCCTCCCAGCTGAAGCCAGGCGGGAAAAACACCGCACCCCAAGCCGGTCCTTGGGTATTAGGAGGTCTAGCCCAAACCCCCAGGATTGTTGTAGGTACTGGTCAACAAAACCATCTGTTATTAGCATTAATCATTTCATCTTTTCAGCTTACTTTATTAACACACGCATTTCACTTTTGATTCACAGACTAGTCATGTCTTTGACTTTAACCACGTGAATTAGTAACACATTGTATTAGCACGTACCATCTTATCCTTTATCTTCATGTCATCATACCACATTATGCATACACCCTGTTATTCAACACATAAACTCATCATATCATATTAATGCATAATATTAATGCTCCACGATATTTATTTTTCCATAACATCCCACATTAAGAATACCATATTATTCATTACCTCACTGTACCATATATAGACATACGCCAAGTTATAACATTAATAAGGGAACTACATTATGTTATTCCATATCATAAAGTATCAAAATGTATACTTCATCACATTACAATATCATATTATTACCCATTAATTCACTTCGAACATAATTATAATGTAAACATATACCCACTTACTAATTTCATCAATTATCACATCACGAGTCAATATCATAATATATATATATATATATATATATATATATATCACAAACATACACCACACATGCGGGTTTCCAAGAAAAGGGGTCAAAATCACTGATCTCCTCTAATTAAATCTCATAATATCAAATTATAGCATACTAACTCATACACCATGTTCCATGTAAGTAAAATCACCGATAAGGGCCTATATGCCCCAAAACATGCACAAAACATGCACTATAATTACACGAGTTTCCAAAACATGATCACAATCACTAATTTCGTTTAATTACATCTTATATCATCCATCCATAGCATGCTAGCCCATACACAAGGCTCCGCATATGCCAAATTACCTATATCGGCCTATATACCCAAAAACATGCACGAAACATGCACGGGATAAAAATAAGCATAAACAATTTAATATATTTAGTTTTTATACATCAACACATCACATTAACCCATAATATTAGTTTTATATACTTAAAATAGTTAATTTCACCAAATATCTCAAAAACCCATTTTCGGGTTCCAAAAATCCGTATTTTCATTGAAAATCAATTTTTAGCATAACTTCTATAAAATATATCAGGAAGCCACGAAATTTGGCCACAATATAAAATATATATAGATACAACATACTCACCTGACGGATCGAGCAAACGATGTCCCACGTCTGCCCGGTAGCCAGTCGAAGTTCAACTTTTTCCACCTAATTGGAAAATTATAGGATCGATTAGCATAAAACTCAAAACTCGACCTACGGACCTCCAAATTCAAATCCGTCTTCACTCACATGTCACAAATGACATAAGTAGGCGAGCTACATCGACGGATTTCAAATTTGAACCCCAATACAAGAACTCACATATTGATCGGAGGCTTGCTAATAAGAAAATTCCCTATCTCCTAATTTCTTTAATCCCTTCTTCCTAATTTCTCAAATTAGGGTTAATAACAATAGTAAAACCCAATTACACCTCCGAATTCATCAAATTCTCCCCTAAGTCTCGCTCGGGCATTTCACCGAACACCCGGCGTGCATAATACACATACACTCTTTCTCAATCGATTTGATTGAGAATTAAACCTACAAAACACATCCTAAATTCCTATTAATACTTTCATAATATTCTACACCCTCATATGCATTTTATACAATTATTAGGATCGAGTTTCCTACCCGATTTCATAAACCCTATAATCCGAGTTTATGCCAAAATCACCACTCCCCATTTTATTCTAATGGCTCACTACAATTTTTACTACCATACAAGAGATAATTCTCATATATATAACTCTATTTTACAAATTCAAAACCCTAATTTATCAACAACCTATAAAATCTCCAGGAACATACTAATTTCTTGCCTGTACTATTCCCAACCTCTTCTAATCTCCCCACCATAATATTCCTACTCAATAGAAATTAAACACACTTAATCTTATACAAATAAATAAAATAGGGTATACCTTTCCGGAATTATTTCTCCAAATCGATGCAACCACGGTGTAGAGGACCCTTCAATTAGTCATCCCCCAAAATAATTCAAAAATCATGAAGAATTTGAGTGGATTTGGGAGGGAGAGAGAAGGGCCGGATTGGGTTCGGTTTTGATGGGAGAAAGGAACGGGAAGGGAAGGAAAGAAAGGAAGAAGGAAAATTGGGGGGGGGGGAGAAATAATAATAATATATTATATATTAATAATAAGAATAAGGGATATTTACATATAAACCCTCCACATCCAAAATATTACAATTAAACCCCAACTCTTTTCTATAATAATACAAACAATACGAAACACATTAAAAATATCTTATAATAATCCCCCATAATGATAAAATAAAATAAACTATATTTCCTCACACAAAATCTCAACTCTTAACTCTAATATAACAATAATACCAATCTACCACAAATATGCAATACCAGTATCGATATTAAAAATAAATAAAATAAGATGTCACTTAAAATAATTCTCACCCCTACAAAATATAAAAGCGAATATTTTTGGTATTTTAAAATCCGAGGTGTTACACAACCGACGCTGAATGAAAGGATTATTGCAAGTCAGAAGGAAGATGCAGAGATTCAGAAGATGAAGGAGCAGGTTGGTGCTGGCAGGTTACCCGGATTCCAGATCAGGGATGAAGTGCTGTGGTTTGGAGAGAGGTTGTGTGTTCCGGATCAATCGGACTTGAAAGAAAGTATTCTTCAGGAGGCACATGCTACTCTTTTTTCAGTACATCCCGGGAGTACCAAGATGTATAAGGACATTAAACAACATTTCTGGTGGTCAGGTTTGAAGTGGAATATGACTGAATTTTTGTCGAGGTGTGAGATTTGTCAGCAAGTCAAAGCCGAGAATCAGAAACCCGGAGGTCTATTGCAACCGTTACCTATTTCGAAATGGAAGTGGGATAACATCAGTATGGATTTAATCACGGGTTTGCCTAAGAGTCCTAAAGGCAATGATGCGATTTGGGTCATAGTCGATCGACTAACCAAATCCGCTCACTTCTTGGCAATGAAACTCACTGCTTCGATGGACAAGTTGACTGAGATGTATGTTGGTACGATCGTCAGGCTTCATGGTATTCCGCTAACCATTGTGTCTGATCGAGATGCGCGGTTTACTTCGTATTTCTGGAGGAGTCTTCAGACAGCTTTGGGTACCAAGATGGATTTCAGCACTACTTTTCATCCCCAGACCGATGGGCAGACCGAGAGAGTCAACCGTATTCTTGGGGACATGCTTCGGTGCTGTGTACTAGACTTTGGAGGCAGTTGGAAAAGGCATTTAGCTTTGGTGGAGTTTTCCTACAACAACAGTTTTCAGACTAGCATTGGGATGGCACCGTACGAAGCTCTGTATGGCAGGAAGTGCAGGACGCTTGTCTGTTGGTTCGAAGTTGGGGAGCGTCAGATGTTTGGGCCTGAGATTATGCAACAGACCTCTGAAAAGATTGATCTAATCAGGAAGAGGTTGGTGGATGCTCAGAGTAGGCAGAAAAGCTATGCAGACAACCAGAGGAGGAACCTTGAGTTTGAGGTTGGTGACTTGGTCTTTCTGAAGGTATCGCCCAGCAAAGCCGTAATCCGATTTGGCAAGGGTGGAAAGTTAGCTCCGAGGTTCATAGGCCCGTATAAGATATTGAACAGGATCGGAAAAACTGCTTACCGGCTTGACTTACCGGAAGAGTTGTCTCAGGTGCACAATGTCTTTCATGTGTCTATGCTGAGAGGTTACATTCCAGATCCAAGTCATCATTTGCCCGAAGTGCCAAAGGGTTTGCAGTTGGATCTGAGTTACATTGAGCTTCCAGTTGAGATTGTTGATCGTCGGGAGAAAGTCTTGAGGAATAAGACGATACCGATGGTCAAGGTAGTCTGGAGAAACCAGTTGGTTGAAGAGCCTACTTGGGAATCTGAGGAGAGGATGATGAAGGATCGTCCTTAGCCCTTTGTTTGATTGTATTTTCTTATTGTGTTTTGTTTTCTCACTCTTTAATTGTAGTTCCGGGGACGGAACTATTCTAAGGAGGGAGTATTGTAATACCCTAAACTTTCATTTTAAAAAAAATATTGATTTTCACGTGTTGTGCACGTGCAAAATTTCGTATGCATATTTATTTTTATAAAATTTCCTTTTGTAGTATGAACAATTATTTTTTTCTTTTGCTTTATTTTTCTAAAAAGCCTATTTTATAAAGCCTAAACATTATTTTCTTATTTTGAGCCCACTTTAATAATTAATTATTTTATTATTTGGTCCATAAGCCTAAGCCCACTATTTGTGAAGCCCACAAACTTAATTAATGCTTTAAATTGTCACAACTTGTCATGTAGGCACAAATGGTGAACAATTGAATAATTAAATTTGTACAAATTTCAAATAGGGGGGGGTACTAGAGGGCACATGCATGCACATAGTGTGCATTGCACACCTTGGAGGCCGGATTGTGCTTAAGGAGATGGGAGAGTGGGTGTGTGTGTGCATGGGTGGTTGCTACAACTTCCACTCCTATCCTAGCCATCCATCTCAAACCATCTAGTAAAATCCTAGCCCTCCAATCCATCCTAGAACTAGTATAAATCCCCCCTACCTTCATGCATACTACACAAAAAATTAATTGAAAGGAAGAAATTATATAGGAGAGAAATACATTAGGAGTATAAAGTTTGAGTGTTCATTGGTGTGTCCCAAGCAAGGAGGCTGACCCCATCCATCCACAAGTGAAGCATCGGTTTTTGCACAAGGAACAAGAAAGAGAGCTTTTGCAACACAATATAGGAGGAGAAGGCTACTCTCTTGCATTCTAGGAGACTCTAGGAGCTTTTATTTCGTTTTCTCCAAAGAGGTGGGTATTTCTCGTGCTTCTAAATTAGAGATCATGCTAGGAATGAATTGAGTAATTATTAAAGAGCAACTAGTTGAAACTAAATTCATGTTTGCCTAATTAGAGTGGAATTGATAATCTAGTAGATGTGTGTTAATTTGGTTGCTAGGTTGATTAATTATGAATGAAAGTGGACGTTTCTCGTATTTCTAGAAGTAGACATCATGCTAGGTATGTTTTAATGAAAGTATATGAATCAACTAATGAGAAATTGGAACCATGCTTGTTTAATTAAAGTAGAGTGATAATTTAGAGATTAATTGATGGATTGATTGCTAATGAATATTGTTAATTTATGTGTTAGAATTCTCCATTTTGTATGTGCTACATGAATGTTATAATAAATAAAAAGAATTGTAATTGCGAATAGTTGATTGAATGCATCATGTGTAATTAGTTGACGAAAATAGAAATTTTAATTTTTTTTTTGAAAAGATGAATTTTGTGTTCCAAAAATGTGATAAGATTGTCAATAAGAAAGAAAACGAAAGAACGTAGTGATTTGGTGGTAACCTAACTCTAATTATGAAGAGATGTGCTATTGTTCTCAATGTCGAAATTATGGACATGGAACACAAACTAGGACTAAATTACATATTTTATAGAGCTAATAATGCTTATAAAAATACTGGTTTGATGTAGATTTATGTGTGTTTAATTCTGGAAAAAATTGCTTTCAAAAGAGAAGAAAAGAAACAATTTGTTGTGAGAATTCATGAATTGTAGATATGAACAGAGAACCAACTCAAAACCCAATTAAACTACATTCTAATCGATATGGCCACTTAGACCAATTGGTCGGTAGAGTCTTCAGTTGCTACAGTAGGGGGGGCTGAGTCATGGGTCTCGGGTTCGATACTGAGAATGGAGCTTTTCGTTTTGTATTTTTTTTCTAAATCCGAAATACCGAGAGTTGATACATAGGGATAATAACCCCTATTCATATCGCCTTGGTGACTTGGCGCAGTGGTCTTGTGTGCTGTCCTTTGAGCCGCTGGTTGTGGGTTCGAATCTGGTTGGGGGTTTGGATTTAAAAAATGTATTTTTTTGAGAATTTAATATTATTTTGAGTTTTAAAAATAGATTAAAATTTAGGAAAAATATGGAGTAAATTACTGAAAATTATTTGGACTTTGTGAGAAAAATTTGTATAACTTTTGATAAAGCGTAATTGAGAAATTGAGGCCTTTTGCAAGAAAGGACTTCTTTTTTTTTAAAATTAAATTGTCTTTTAAACAAAGGAAAAATAAATGAGATTTTTTGAGTTATAAAGATGAGAATTAGTAAGGAGGAATTTTGAAAGTCGGGATTCGTGTAATTAATTGGACTTATAAATTGTTTTTTTAGTATGAATTGAAATGAGAATAATAGATTCATGGAATAAATGAACTATGGAATACTGCTAGTTGAAACTTATTATTCTTACGCATAAATTGTACATGAAATTGAATTATTGATTGTGATGAGTTATGAAAGATGTGGATACATGAATACTCTGCTTATGAAATGCAAATTGTGATTAATCATGAAAAGACCTTATGAGAATGAAAAGCTCGATGTTATAATTATGAGTGGAAATTGAGAACTAGGGTATAGCCAAGCCTTATACCGACAATAAAAGAAATGTGGAAATGATATTTGAGATGAAAAGACCAAGGTTTGGGTCATGTGAAATAAATGAATAAGACCGGTATAGTGGGAGTGCTAAACCCTAAGGGATTGGTTTTATTCATGATTCAATTAAACTATGGATTAGATACATAGTTAAGATGTGATGAAAGTAAGAGAAAAATATTGAGTATGAAGGCCATTGGATTGGCGGCGTGAGAGTATTCACAGGATGTCCCATGATGCATCATGATAGGGTGTGGATACTGCTCCAGAGTACCGTCCCGGTGGCGACGCTCGTGGGGTGTTTGACTACTGCGGGTGGTGTCATGTCTTTGGTAGGAGTTGAATTACTATAGGATGCCTACATGATGAGTCATGTGTCAGTGCATTGGGATTCCCTCCAGGGCGCCTAGACATGAGTTCGTAGGACAGAAAACATCTAGGATACTTATCGTAGTTACAGTAGTAGATTAAGTCATGGCGAGGGATTGAACCCTACAAGATGAAGAACGGTTAAGGGCTTGCCCTCGGACCTATGTAGTATGGGCTGCATAGACTCTAAACAAGTGCACATTAGTGTCATGTAATACAAATAATTGCATTATGGACTAAGTGCACTTTCACAACACGACATCAATAGGATAGTCCCTTTAGCTTTGTTTGTGAACAAGTGTGTGGTTTGCTAAGTATTGAGAATCATTATACTGTTTCCGGCATAGAGAGGATGGCCGTGTATAATATTTCGTCGGTTGAATGAACTGACGCGCCTACAGTTTTACATGCAGGGTAAGGATGCTTGACAAATTGAAGTATACATGCTGCTCAAGGATTGATTCAATTGTTGTTTTATGTAATTACTGTATAATTGGCTCCGCTGTAATAATATAAAGGTGTAATGTAACTCTGATGTAAGAAATGTATTTATTTCCTTTTAAAATTGTATGAAAGAAGTGTAAAGATCCTGTGGAACTTCGAATTCAGTTGTATTTTGGAATTCGCGGTGTTACACTGCTGAACCCTGTACACTAGAAGAACTCCTTCCAGCCAGGACCGGTCGGTCGACCGCAACCCTTCCAGCTTCATTCTTCTACTTGTTGTTGTCTTCTCTTGCTGTCTTCGTCTTCACCTTTCTTCTCCAACTTCAAGTACTCCGTGCCTATGTGTATTTGAAGCCACAATCCTAACAATCTCCCACTAGGGCCAAATACACAATACTTCAAAGTTATTGTAATATTTATCTTGCATTATCTCTACCAATCTCTCACTTTCATGGAATACTCAAGTACTCTTTACTCTCATGAAGAGCACCTCCGCCACTCCATCACATGGAGTGCATCAACCACCCCTCATCGCCTCAAGAAGGATGTGCTCCACCAATAGCAAAGAGCACGAATACCAATGAAAGTACCTTTTGTGTCGGATTCCGTGTTACCAGACTCCCCAACTCACAGAATCTCCATTAACATTGGATATGGTTCAAAACCTCTGAATGCACCCTCTGCATTAGAAGTCTCCATGGACAACACCTCCACAAAATTCGCGCAATGTTCAACCCCTACAGTCCCATTTTGGTTACCCTCATCGACAACACCCCACATATCGATATCAGTGCTTTCTATTACAAGAGCAACTTGAAGCTTCGTCTACATAACGCAAAGTACCCTCACCGCAGCAACGTCTTGCCCTCTAGGATCACATCCATGGCAGCAGCTCCCACTAAATTAGTAACCTCTCCTCCACAATTGAAAGAACTTGGTTGCACCCTACACAACATACTACTCATTTTCGGCTGAGATTCAACTACATGAGAAATGCCCCTCACGTCTCTAATCAAATACATCGATCCCTCACGCTTTCCTTTTGCTATCACCCTTGAACCTGCAGCTATACACCACTCCCCACTACCAACTGTAGTAGACATACCCTCTTTGCCTAGCCTTTCAATCGTGGTAAGACTTTCCTTCAAGTTTGGAACATGCCTTGACTCTCGTAAGACAACACTCTGATCATCATTGTCTTTCTCGCTAACAGTACCAACCCCACATACAGGACACCTGTGACCGTTTTCCATGATCACATCTCCAAAATAACACTTTTTGTAGTTATCAAACACCTCTCTCCTCGGAGTGTAATGAAAAGAAGCGCCCGAATCAATACACCAATCTTGAGTGCCCAACTTCTCCAGAGCTGATAAGTATAACTCTTCAACAAGCCCCACTTGAGCTTCCTTTGAGTTATCTCTCTTCGGTTTTTCTTGCTTCATCTTCATATAAGCCTTGCAATTGTGCATCAAGTGACCCTCTTGTGATAATACCAACACTCAGGTCCATGTCCCTCATTGCTGTTATCAGACTCACTTTCAGATGAATTACTCTGATCCTTTCTTCTTCGACTGCTCTTAGATCTCTCACATCTCTTCTCAACTTTCATTGCGGAATCTCTAGAAAATGATGATGAAAATCTCCCGTTTCTTACCCTTCTCACCTCCTTGTTCAAAATGCTACTCAACACATTCTGTAGAGTCGTCGATTCTGTTATAGTGTCTGTAATAGTCTGTTCCACCGTACCACAACTGTCGGGCAAAGTAGATAGAAGTAACAATGACTGTTCCGTCTCTGAAAACTTCAAACCTGCATCTTCCATCTGGTTGTAAATCATACAGTAATTGTTCACATGTTCTGCTGCAGAACCCCCTTTCCCTCAACTTCATATTAACCAATTTCTTCAGATGAAGAATTTGATTAGATGCCGATGATTTCTCATACATATCTATGAGAATCTCCATAGCCTCCTTTGTGGTCTTTGCCTTCGAGATATTAATTAACGCCTTCTTACTCAGTCTCAACTGAATCTGCCCTAGCGCCTTCTGATCCAAATGATTCCACTCCGCCAAGACCTTTACATCCTTGTCTCCACCTTTCGGTTTCTCATCAAACAATGGACCATCTAGATCTTTCTGACGAAGATACGCTATCATCTGAATCTTCCATATCGTGAAGTCACTTCCATCGAACCTCTTAATCTTCGACTTGCTATCGGCCATCTCGAACCTAGTGCTCTGATACCACTTATTGCAGAATCTACCAACAACTCATTGTGCTAATAGCGGAGACACACCACAAGCAATAGAAACTTCTTAAGAACTGGATGAATCAAGAACAAGCCACCACAATATATGCAAAATCTCACAAGAACACAATCAATATTTAGAGATAACCAATACTTCTTATTCTCCAATAAATACAAAGATTACAAAGAGAATACTACTCTCAATCTCTCTTATTCACCTTTGAAACACTCGGCACAATCTCATCCTGAAGTTGAACAATAATAACGGCTCACCAATTGTAACACCCCGAATTCCTAAATACGGTAATTCATAGCACAACAAGATCTTTACTTCATTTCGTATAATTTTACAAGGAATTTGAAAACTTTTATTTGTACAACACTGTTCTTTTTACATCAATGCAGCAGAAAAAATTAAAGATTACAATATAACACATGTACAATTTAAACATCAACATTTAAAACAGTTTATAGCTTCAAATTTATCTTTAAGTCTTCGCCAATCCAAGCCCTGCATTAAACATTGTGGGCACGTCAGTTACATACAACCGACGCAATACTATACACGGTGATCCTCGCTATGCCATAATATAGTGACTCACTTACTTTAGTAACCACACACTTGAATGTACATTAAAGTGTAAAAGAATGACTATCTTAAACATGTCAGTGTATGATATGACTTAAATGCTTAATGTAAAGGTTATACTACGATGACGCTAATGCATACTTGTTCGGATTCTATGCATCCCATACTACATAAGTCCGAGGGCAAGTCCTTAAGGTACTCCATATTATAGGGTTTATATCCCACGCTATGCAACCTAACCCAATGAATATACTCCAACGTGTAGTCACCGAAGAGTCGCACGCCCAGGATATTGGACCTTACCGGCCTATCCCTAGCCTACCTCAGTGGATTTACCAGGCGTATCCTCAGACACGAACCCCTAGTAAGCGGATCTCTCGTAATTACGAACCAGGCCTATCCCTAGCCCACCTCAGTGGATTTACCGGACGTATCCTGTCCGTCCCGAACATTCCTAAGGACTGTAGTCTCTTTACCGTCCTTTCCGATGATAGACGGTCGTACCTCTAGCCCATATGCATGGATTTACTGGACGTACTCCTCGATCTCGGACCCCTAGGAGTTGCACATTCTTTACCAGATCTGTTCGTTGTTGTTTCTATCATATCTTCTTTTAGTGCATTTCCTTAGGTTTAATTAGCATCATCACAACCTAGAGATAGTTTACCCTCCTACCGGTCTTAACAACATACCGAGAACGATAGCCCCATATTGGTCACTTCTCAAAATCAAATATCATTTTCCTTACTTTTTCGGTACATGAGTCTCACTTAGCATCTAGATTCCAACAATTGTCTCATTATAGAGATCAATAAGTTATAGAAGTTAACCCTGAGGCCTGACCAGGCTTCAAAGCAATACAAAATTCCTTTGAAGACTGTAGTTTCCCCAAGGTTGCCATTGCCAAATAGAAGAGTGTCGTCTGCATATTGGAGAATAGAGCACCCTTGCCGATTAATTCCCTTGGCCACTGGGACGATCCAACCTGCTCTACTGCACCTAGCCATCATGGTTCGGAGAACGTCTGCCACAACGGTAAAGAGAAGGGGGGAGAGCGGATCTCCTTGTCTGAGCCCCTGTTTGTAGGGAAATGGGTGGCCTGACCCCCCGTTTACCAAAATAGCAGTTCTGCTGCGGTTAGACAAGCGTGGATCCATTTGATCCACCTCACCCCAAAACCTCTTCCAGCGAGTGCTTCCAACAAGCAGTCCCATTCGACAAAGTCATAGGCTTTCTCGAAATCCAGTTTCAAGAGATAACTTTTGGAATTCAAAATGTGACATTGATGGATAGTTTCCTCCACCGTTGCTATACTATACTGATTACATTGCCCTTTAATGAATCCCGTCTGGTCTTTGACTGATGATGCCATCCATTACCTTTCCCAGTCTGTTGGCGAGAGTCTTGGTAATGATCATTACAGAGCAGTTTAGCAAGCTTATAGGCCGAAAGTCTCTGACTCGTTGGGGGTCTTCTTTCTTAGGAATCAGCACAACCTCTGCAGAATTGAATCTCCCTAATTTGAGCTTATGCTCGTAGAAGTCTATGAACATCTTCATTAAGTCACCTTTGATCTCCTCCCAGAATATCTGATAGAAAAGTATCAAGAAACCATCTGGACCTGGAGCTTTATCTTTTCCAAGTTGTTGGACAGCCTCCTAGACCTCCTTCTCATTGAAAGGAGCTTCGATGGCCTGCAGCCTAGGATCGGAGTTGCCTGACTGGTCTTGCCAAAACTTAGGTCGGAGAGGGACTCGTTCTTCTGCTTTGTGACCAAAGAGGCGCTTGAAGTGGGATTGGAAGGCCAGTTTAATTGCATCGTCGCCTTGAACCATTCCGAAATCCAATTGGATTAAGCGAATGAGGTTAGTTCTACGGCGGGCACTAGCAACTCGGTGGAAGAAGGCTGTGTTCCCGTCTCCCTCTTTGAACCACAAAATTCTAGATCGTTGTTACCATTTGATTTCCTCCAACCTGTAGAGTTGGTCAATTTCCTGCCTGAATTGAAGCAGTCGGTTCCGCTCTTGCTGAAGCAGATCCCTGGTTTCTTTGGTCTTCTCCAATTCCTCGATACCCTCAATAAGATATCCCTTTGCTCTACAAATCAGTGCGAATCTGGTTCAGTTCCATTTCTTAAGCTTGCCCCTAAGCCTTTTGATTTTTTCACACCAAACTGCGGTCACCTCACAGTCCGTGGTCGGGCGAGACCAACTCTCGTTGACCATGTGGTGGAAACCTTGAATTTCAAGCCAAGCTCTTTCGAATCTAAACTTTGGCATTTTTCTGGGTCGATCGTCCCCGGAAGATAAGAAAATAGGCACATGATCCAAGGTGAGTTTAGGAAGAGATTTAGCCAGCGCCAAAGGGAACTTGGTCTCCCAATTGGTGGAGACAAGAATCCTGTCTAGTTTGGCAAGGATGGGTGTAGCTTGCATGTTCGATCAAGTGAATAATCTATCACTGATGGGGATGTCAACCAATTCCAGGTCCGTGATGACCTCGTTAAACGCTTCCCTATCAGAGTCACTAGCTCCTCTGCCCCTGTGTTCTGAAGCGAATCTAGTGATGTTAAAATCTCCTCCCACCACCTAGGGGTGAGGCCAGTGTGCTTGGATCGCTCTTACTTCTGTCCAGAAAGCCAACCTAGATGTAGTGGTGTGGGGATCGTAGACCACTGTAAATGACTGAATCCACAGGTCTGATTTCCGTTGAAGTAAGATCGATACTGAAAATTGCCCGTAAAGTTCATCTATACAGAGAAAAGTATCTGGGTTAAAACCTAACGCGATACCTCCAGAGGCCCTTATAGATGGAGAAATTCTCCATTCAGAGATTCGAGTTTCCCCCAGCCTATTAAGTCTAGACGTATGAGAAAGTTTGGTCTCTTCAAGCCCCACAATATTAGCTTTTGACTGGACAATAACCTCCTTCACCATTTCTCGCTTCCCCCGTCTACCCAATCCCCTAACGTTCCAAAATAGGGCCTCCATTAACTAAGATTGACTAGGGGATCGTGACTCGATTTGGTGGTCGAGGAGAGTTTTAGGGTAACCCTATCGGTTTCCCACCCTCTAATCTTATTCATGAGAAATGCGTTTTGGTCGGTATCACCTACCGCAAGACCACAGGTATTGGCTAGACTAAAAATTTCATTATCAGTCATGAAATTAAAAATAGACGCTAGGAAGGACCTCGTACCTCCGTTTCCAGTCTTAGCAGACTTAACGGCCACCGCCATCTCCAGATAGTGGTCAAGGGACTTCTCATTAGTCCTCTTAGCCACACTCTGAACCCTGACTCCTGTGCCAGAGGGGATGGGGCCATTCGCCGTCAACTGGGATGGTAGGTAGGTGGAGGGAACGAACTCAGGAGACGTGGCACGAAAATCAACATCGAAATCATAATCCTCTGATTCCATCTTGGAGTATACATAATCATCCTCCAGATTCAGCCTGTCTTCTTGATTGTTTTCGACACAGTGGTGTGCTATCTGAGAAATAGGTTCCCTTGTAGTGAACCCTTCGATGTGCCCCCATATAGTCGTCGTTTCCACCTCAGAAGTGTTATTTCCTGTAACAGACCCCTCAGTGGGCCCGCTACAAGTGTCTTCAGTTGGCCCATGTATAAAAGAAGGGTACTTGGGCCACTCTTTTGGCCCATGACCACAGTCAGTAAGCAACCCTTCGATGGGCTCATGATAGAGCTTCTCTCCCTCGCGATTGAGCCTACCATGCTTATTGAAATTAGCCCCTACCGTTTGTGCTGGAGAGGTACGTGGCATTTGCAGGTGCACGCGACCTCTGTCCCTCCTGCCACGTGGCTCACAATGAGCGGATGGCAGAGCGGTCGATGCAATAAGGGGGGGAAACGAGGCGTTGAATGGTGTATTCGATGCAGAGGGAGGAGCTTCCTTTCTCGTTGCTTCGTTGTCTTCTTTGCCTAATTCGTGCTTCCTCAAACCCTGAGAAACCAAATCCCCATTCGTCTCGCTCTCCTTAAAATGAAATATTGTTCTAGGTTAAAATTTGCTACTTGCTTACTGATCGTCTTGTTGAGGAGCTTCATGCCTCAGTTCAAATGGCCACTTAGTCCAAGTCTAAATCAGTCCATTTTTTTGCTATTTCAGGCCTTCTTTCTACCAATGCTCGCACATTATTTTGTAACTCAATTATGTATGGTAAATCGAAGAGAAATTCGAACTTACAAAATTCTCATATATAAATGGAAACAAAATTAAAACTTACCATAATATTCATAGTTTTATTGTAATATTTTTTCCGGTATTCTTCACCTTCAAACAAGGAGTTTAGTATTTGAAAACTCCTGTGATCAACACGCATAATGATAAGGTAACAATGAGAGTCTGATGGATTCACACGGAAAAAGATACATATCAGACTTATGCTATAATATATGAATAATGCTACATCCACTACCAATTTTACTATATTTCTCTTCACTACCTTAGGTGGCACACTCCAATACGTAGGGGAAGATAGAGTAGGTGGGGGAACTCTCCAATAGAAGTATACCACCTAAAGTAGTGAAGAAAATGGTAGTGAAATTAGTAGTGGCTAAAGCATTACTCATAATATATATAGAGCAATCCTCCATTGCACCGCACTGAAACCGTTTTTAGGAAACAACGGCTTCAGACGTAATATAACATAAGTCGTTGTTCCCAATAACGGCTTAGTTTATAATCTAAGCCGTTATTGGACTCCGACAACGGCTTAGGTTTATAACCTAAGTCGTTGTTGGGAACGACTTTAAAGGTTTGCATACCTGTTTGCACGGACCCGTTTGTAATGGAGCACTACCCATATATATAATATATATATATATAGGGAAAAAAGGGTAAAGGGTATGAGCAACTTGCACATTTAGTAAATGAGCAATTGATGAGGTAGCATGCAGTAATTGGAAAATCTAGAAAGGGTTAGTTGCCCAATGTATCACATGCATGACACATAAAAAATTGCTCATTTACTAAATGAGCAAGTTGCTCATACCCCTTTTACACACACACACACACACACACACACACACACACACACACACACACACACATATATATATATATGAGATTTCTTTTCTTACAAGCACATCTATTTGCATAGACCCGTTGCAAACAGCAATCACAGCCATCGATCAAGATCAGATCTAGAGGTTCACCCCGCCCAAATCCCCCCCATCTAACTTAAGTTGTGAGGGGTATAATCGGTATTTCACCACATTATACCCCTCCAACTATTAATTTTCTCTATCTCGTTCTCTGATAATTTTTTTTTGCAAAAATTAATCTAGGCCGTCGTTGGCAAAATGGCATAAGCTAAAAAAAAATTACAAAAAATTAACTTAGGCCATCGTTGACAACGACAACCTAGGTTATTTTTATTTTGTTTTATTTTTTTGTAATTCAGGACTCTTCTCTCTCTCCCCTAATCTATGTTCTCACTCTCACTCTTTCTCCCTATTCTTTCCATCCCCTTCCCGAAAACCGAAACCGAAACCCTACCTCCCTCTCTCTCTCTCTCCGGTGCCTCCTCCTTCACCTCACTTCCTCTCTTCATTAGGAACTCCCGAAACCCAAAAACCCTAACCCTAACCATCTCCCAAACCCTCAACCCTAACCACCTACGGTTGTTGTTAGCTCCTCCAACTTAACACTCTCTCTCACTCCCAATCTCTCCAATCTTCAAAAACTCTCCTTCTCCAATCTTTGAAAGCAAATCTTGAATTTGAAACCCAGGCACGACAATTAAATCCGAACACATCGTCGACAACACCTACATTGGGGAAATTTTCAATTGTGCAAGGTAATTACTAAATCCTCGCTTCTTAGTTGTATTTATGTTTTTTTTAATGTTTTGTAATTACTTGAATTGATTATTGTGATACGTAATTATGTAGATATAGTAGTTTGTATGTAGGATTTTGGAAGATTGTAGACGGTGAAATTGTAGACGTAATTGTTGTTGTTCTCTCAAATTGTAGATATAGTTGTAGTTTCTATAGTTTGATATTAGTAAAACCGCAGAAACGGTAAAAAACAAAATTCCAAAACTTTGCGAGTAGGTCGGAATCACGACACACAAGCTAACGAAACTTTTCGGAGTGTGATTCGACTCATGGTTTGCAAGAACGGCCGTATATCGCTTTTGTACAAGAAAAACCAAATAAAGCGATGCACGGCCGTATCTCGCAAACCGTGAGACGATACTCAACTCTAGAAGTTGCATTAGCTTGTGTGGTGAGTCCGACCTACTCGCAATGTTTCAGACTTTTTTAATGCCTATTTGTGGGGTTTTCTCAAGTATCCCAAACAACAACAATTATAACTTCAAACAATTTGAGTACGGCTACGTGAGAAAATCCACAAATGGCAATTAATAATTTTGAAACTTTGCAAGTAGGTCGGACTCACCCCACATAGGCCAACACAATTTATAGAAGTGCGTTTCGACTCATGGTTTGCAAGATATGATCGTGTATCACTTTCCATTCTTATTCGTTAATGAAAGCGATACATTGCTGTAGCTGACTAACCGTGAGTCGAAACTCACTTCTACAAGTTGTGTTGGCTTGTGTGTGGTGAGTCCGACCTACTTGTAAAGTTTTGTAATTTTTAAATGTCATTTGTGTGGTTTTATATATTTTCGTAACGACATCTTAAACAACTAATTTTGGACATTTTGAGTGATTACCTTGCAATATTTAGAAATTTTGGTTGTCATTTATGTATCATGTTTCGTATCTGTATATATGCAAATAGTGTGATTTGGTCTAAATGATTAGTGTATTGATAATTGTTATATTTTTATGTTAGATATGGACAATGTTGAAGGAAATTCTGTTGCTGACGATCAATTTGTGTCTGCACAAGAAACTGGTGAATCTCAGCTGCAAGTTGACGTGTACCTTAAACTAAAGATACGTATGACGTTTCATACTTTAGATGAAGCCAAGAAATTTTATACGTCATATGCTAAATGTGTGGGTTTCGCAATGCGTGAGGGTGGGAATAAATATAATGGAACCAATGTAGTCGATAAATCATATTTATGTGATAAAGTCAGGGAGTCACTGAATCACGCAAATGATGCTAGACGGGAACCAATTTTAGAACGGAGTAAAACTAAACGAACAAACTAATACATGGGTATTTTATTGTTTTCAAGAATCATACAATCACGAATTTACTTCACCTGGTAGAAGGCATTTGTTGCCTAGAAATCGTAATTTGTCTAAATCCATTAAAAGAATAATGGATCAACTTACCCAAGCTGGTATCCCTACGTGTAAACAAATGCTTTTCTTCGAAAGTGCTAGTGGAAGTCAAGATAAAATAGGATTCACCAAAACTGATGTTAGAAATCTAAAGAGAGACTCGACAGAAGCTATGAAAGGACACGACGGACAAATGCTCATTGAGTTCTTTGAATCGAAAAAGCAGATTGATCCTTTATTTTTTTTTATGATTACCAATTAGATCTCAAAGCCGATTGTCTCATTGTATTGGGTAGATGGTACCGCTAGGAAGAATTATGAAGTATTTGGGAATGTGCTTTGCATTGATGCCACATACAACACGAACCGATGTAGAATGTTATTTGTTCCATTTGTTGGAATCAACCATCGTTGGAAATCAACGTTCTTAGGTTGTGAGTTCATTCCAAATGAGAAGACCTTTTCTTTTGAGTGGTTCTTTGAAAATTGGTTAGGAGCAATGGGACATGATTCGATCGGTATCATGATGGATGAGGATTGTTGAATCGGTACTGCACTGAACAAAGTTTTTCCTGTGACTGAGCATAGTTATTGCATTTGACATTTTCTGGATAAGTTACTGGGGAAAGTGCGTATGTTGAATAATATCGATGAGTTTAAGGATGCTTTGAAGAGTACCATCTATAATGAAGAATATAAAAATGATTTTAATGAAAAATGTAAATTATTGCTTTTGCAATACGAAGTTGAGAATAATAAATGGTCGAACGATAAATTTTAAATTCGTGAGAAATAGGTCCCTATCTATGCAAGAGTCATTTTGGGCCGGCATGTTGAGTAGCCAACGAAGCGAGTTTCTGCATTCTTCCTTAAAAGAAACATACCCGAAAGAAGTACTCCTTACAAGAATTTGCCGCCATCTTCGACCGAGTCTTAGAAAGACAAAGACACGATGAACTTAAAGAAAATCATCGGAATCGTGAGAAGAGACCAAAATTGAAGACCCAATGGGCTATAGAGGAACAAATGGCGTGATTCTACACATTGAAGATTTTCTACAAATTCCAATATGAAGTGCAGAAAAGCTTATTATTTAATGTGACTTTTGTTGCTGATATTGAAACACCAGATAATGCAGCATTCTCTGTGAAGATTTATGGAAATTCAGAATCAAGGAGGGTGGTTCAATTTTGCAAACTCCGTCAAATGGCTAAATGTGCTTGTTGCTTGTTTGAATTCATAGGCTTTCTATGTAAACATATTTTGACAGTTCTTCGGTTTACCATTCACACTACACTACCGGAGCAATATATTACAAGAAGATGGACTCAGGATCACATGAGAAGAAGCTTTACATTCGTTCACGATGGTACTAACTGCAACATTCCAGAAAAATTAGTTTTTATATTTTGCATGTGCATTGCACGTAAAATTTTATGTACATTTTTATTTCTAACATTTTCTAGAGTCATGCACATTTTTCTTCCCATTTCTTTTGTCACGCTTGTGCTATTTATTTTAATTAAACCCATTATGCCTAAATCTATTTTGTAGCGCACTAAAAAAATTAATTACAAATAAAGGCCCAAGATTAATTCTACATTTAAATACACATTTAAAATCTAGTACAAAATAATGAATGAAAAGGTTATGTTGAGGTTATATATAACCTAATTGATCTCTATAGTGAGATGGTTGTGGGAATCTAGAGGCTAGGCGAGACCCTTAGAAACCGACAATTTTTTAATAAAGAAATTTTAGAAGTAGCCAGTGTGGGCTAATGTTTCTCGTGTGTTGATTTAAGTCCGTTAGGGTAAGTTAGCTCTAGGTTGTGATGATTATAATTAAACTTAAGGACATGCACTAGGGGGAGATGTGATGAAGTATGGGCAAACATGAGTATGAGTACCTCATATGATTCGCGGTGGGAGATTATCTTCAGAATTATCGGGGTGTGAGGCGTTATGTTCAAAATCGCTCGTGGGGGGAGGTATTTCTTCAGAATTATAGGGATCGAGGCAATGCTCATGGGGTATTTGTGTGATGAGGTACCTATGACTCGCGGTGTGGGTTTCGTCTCCAGAATTATTGGGGTGTGAGGCGTGATGTCCGAAAATCACTCGCGGTGGGAGAACGACTCTCAAGAATTATCGGTGTCATAGCTCGAGTTGTGGGTTTCGCCTCCAGAATTATCAGGGTTACGAATCGCGGTGGGAGAGTGCATTCTCAAGAATTATCGAAGTGGTACTAGATACTCACAGAAAATCTAAACCTTACATTAGTCACCGTAGTAGAATTTCATAGCGAAGGACTAAACCCTATAATGAGGAGTACGATAAGGGCTTGCTCTCGGACCTATGTAGTATGGGATGCATAGAATCCGAATAAGTGTGCATTAGTGCATCATAGTGTAATGTTTGCATTAGGCATTAGGTCATATCATACACTGACATATTTAGGATAGTTACTTTTCCCACTTTGTTTTGCATTCAAGTTTGTGTTTGCTAAAGTAAGAAAATTGCTGTATTATAGTATTACGTCAGTTGTATGCAACTGACGTGCCAACAGTTTTTCAGTGCAAGACTTGGATTAGCAAAAGGCATAAAGATGAATTGATACCGGTGTTTACTCCAGATTAAGTTGTTGAATGTTAAAGTTGTATATTTTATTATAATTTTCGACTGTGTACTTTTTTGTAACAGACAATGTGTAATGAAAAAGTTTTTAAATTTCTTGTAAATTTGTACGAATTGAAGTAAAAGATCCTGTTGTGCTAAGAATTACCTGTAAATGGAATTCGGGGCGTTACACTAACAACAATTTTGTTTCTCGCTATTGTGAATTGAGCTATTACTCAAAATAGATGATAGATCTTGGTTTTTCTTCTGAAGAAAGTTACAAATACATGCTCAACCACATGGTTAAGGGCACTGAAGGCAGTTCTCATTTGCACCCCAAAATTAGCGGACATCATGAAGCTAGTGCACAACCCGAGAATGGTGGACAACATGCTGAAGGCAGTTGACATGCACATGTACTGGAGGGAGGCCCTCGGCAGCGCATTATAAAGGGAAGGCCTAGAGGAAAGAGACTGAAGCTGATAAGAGAGCAACTTCTCCAAAAACCTAGACGGTGCACGACGTGTAGCTTGTAAAGAACCGAACATGATTCAAGAAATTGTCCAAACAAAGTTGCTAGGGAATATATCTTTTTTTAGTTAAAAAATTTTCACTCACTCAAATCTTGCCTTTTATTTTTTGACTAACCTATTTACGACATTTATTTAGCAGGTCCAATGCATATGAAGAAGATCCAAGCGATGAAGAGAGTGCTGACGAAGAAGGTGAAGATTCGTTTTGAGATGTATTTCTTATTATGTATGTAAAATTCAAGTCCGAGACCTTTATTACTTATTTCATTTGATGATAGGAAATTCAAGATTTTTGAAGTTTTATGTTATAGGCTTTGATTGGAACATGATCGTGTTGATGGAAGGGATGTGTACAATGATCATGTAATTAAAATATTAAAACGGTGCTAAGTTGGGGAATGTTATTGAAGTTACAAGTACAATTTTGTGTATGTAATTGCTATTTTGTGTATGTTATTGTTGTTATTGTTGAAGATGAATGACATGAGAATGTGAGGGATGTATGAGAATGGTAAGATGAATGAGTGTAGCTAACAGCTGTTGCTGTGTGTTATTGTTGTTATTGTTGTATATGTGTCAAGTAGTTGTTGTATTCTTTGTTTTTTATTTTTTATTTTAGTGAACACAACCTAACCCATTATTGACAACAACATTAAGCACATTAAACTCGTTATCGCCAATAGCGGGTTAAGTATAAAGATTTTAACAGAACTTGAGAATGTTGGATTTCAAATCTACAAATTCATCTTCTACCTAACTCGTTGTTGGCAACGACGTGTTAGGTGAAATAAACCCATCATCTCTAATATCGGGTTAAGGATAAAGATTTTAACAGAACTTGAGATTGTTGGATTTAAAATCTACATATTCATCTTCTACCTAACCCGTCGTTGGTGACAACATGTTAGGTGAAACAAACCCGTCATCTCCAATAGCTGGTTAAGTATATAGATTTTAACAGACTTGAGATTGTTGGATTTAAAATCTACAAATTCATCTTCTACTTAACTTGTTGTTGGCAACAACGGGTTAAGTGAAATAAACCCGTCATCGCCAATGATGCGTTACTTTGAAGATGTTTTTAAAGAAATTTCTATTGGTTTTTTTAAATCTTATTAATGATGTGGGTTGTTCATGTAGTAATGTGAAAAGATATTTTTTAGGTTTTTTTAAATTAAAAAGTTTGATGACATATCTTAGAAATGACATGAACACTTCTATTGGAATCATGTAAATCTTAAGGTAAAGCTCTGTTAAAGTGAGCAAGAGTTTTTTAACATCGTTAATTTTTTTTTGCACATAACCTAACCCATTATTGACAACAACGGGGTTAGCACACTTAACCTGTTATCGCCAGTAGCGGGTTAAGTATGAAGATTTTTACAGAACTTGAGATTGTTGGATTTAAAATTCTACAAATTCTTCTTCTACTTAACCCGTTATTGTTGATGACGTGTTAATTGAACTTAACCCATTAACACCAATGACGAGTTAGGTTGTAAAGGTATTTTGAAGAAATTTTTTGACTTGAACCTTTTGTTTTATAACTCTGATTAACTATAGGTTGTTTATGTTGGAAGCGTACGATAATGAGAACTGATTTTAACTTAGTGTCGGAAACCTACGAAAATGGTGACCAATGTAGTTTTATCTGGTCATACGAATGGAGCCATTTCAACTAGTTGGGGTGAAGTGAACAAACAAGTACTCCTCATATTCACATGGAAATGTCATCTTTTTAAAGTGTTCCAAAAATATCTCTTCACCAAAAATTTATAAATACTTTCACAAAAAAATTATAAGTTAGGTTTAGGGTAAGGATAGGGTTAGTGTTAGGGTAAGGGTTAGGGTAAGGGTAGGGTTGTGGTAGGATTAGTTTTTGCTCAAAATTTTTTCTTACTAAAACTGTTGTTTAAAACCTATGAAAATGGTGACAAATGTAGTTTTAACCTAGTGTTGGAATTATTTATTTGAAAAACTCCCCCACAATTCGTAACTGTATGTGCAGTAAATTCATTACCCATTACTCATAACTTTGAGATTAAAAAACACCAAAATTTTTTTACTTTTTCACACAATTCATAAACACCCCTCCCCCCACCCACTCCACCACCCCTTCCAGTAATAAAATATTTTTAAAAAAATATTTCAAAAGAAAAAGCAATTAAAATTTTTTGTAAAATCAAACATTTCCTATAACTTAAGCTGCCATTGCTGATAACGGGTGAGGCTCATTTAACAGGTTATCATCAATAACGGGTTGGTTGAATATTTCAAAGAGAAATTTTGAAGAAATCTCTTAAAGTGAGGGGTGGTGTTTATGAAAAGAGTGAATTTTTAATTTTTGTTGGAATTAAAAACCAACATAAGTAACATTAAACATCCTATTGAGATCTTTGTCCTCAATATGATGACATTAAGAGTAAGACTGAACACCCTATTGAGATTTAAGATAAAAAATATTTGTTTATTTAAGTTTATGTAGATTTTTTTAATTGAAAACATTTTTAAAATCATATTTTTTTTCATTTTTAAATTCTAAAAACCTAAAGCAGTAATAAAGAATTTAATTATTTTACAAAAATTAATAATTATTTACAGATAAATAACTAGAAGAAGAATATATTGTTAGGTTCTAACCCTAACTATAACTCTAACCCTCTATCCCTAACTCCCCTAGCTTTAATCCTAGCTATAACCCTAGCCTTAATCATAACCCTAGCCTTAACCGTAACTTTTACCCTCTAACTCTCTAACTTTTAAACCGAAATCAATTTATATGGAGAATGACGTCAAATTCCATGTAAATTATTTTTTCAAGAAATTTTATATGGAGACCTCAATATTTCTGGAGATATTATAGTTATTGTTGATTTTTTTTTTATGTACAAGGTTATGTTGGATCAAGATGAAAACATCGACAACAGTTATCCTTGTGACTTTTTGGAAATTAAAATTAAGGTAAAAAACATCTATTCACATTGCTACATAAACAACCAACACTCTTAACTTGAATTGTTTTTTTTAAAACTACCAAAAAAAAGGGAAGTTCAAGTCTTAAAATAATTCAATCTAATCTGTTATTGGAGATGACAAGTTAAGTGAAATGGTCGTTAACACCAATAACGGGTTAGGTTATATGTAAAATCTTTTGGAGGCGTGTATTACTCTGTCAAAATCCTTACACTTAATCAGTTATTGGCGAAGATCAGTTAAGTTCTTTTAACCCGTTCTTGGCAATAACGGGGTAGGTTCAATTAATTTGTTATCTTCAATAACGGGTTAGGTTGAATAATTTTATCAAAGCATCTTTTGTACGCTATCTAATACTTTGTCAAAATCCTTCACCCTAACCCGCTGTTGCCGATGACGGTTTAAGTTCTCTTAACCTGTTATTGCCAAGAACGGTCTAGGATGAGTAATCGTAGAATAATTCAAAAATCACAGCAGCATACTGCTGCATACAAAATCTTATCCAACTAATCTTCACACAACACTATCATTCGAAATCCATCATCGATAACAGCAACAATAAATCACACAAAAACTAACACAAACCATGTCATATATAACGACAGCAATACATAAATACAGAAACCTCAAGAAACAAAATCAAACAACATAACTAACATCTCACATTTATCCAAGCATGGACATATAACAAACAAGTACATCATCTTCATATTTAAACAAAATCAAACTTTTTGTGAATTACAAGTCAATTCAACTTCATTAACAACAATTACATTTGCAGCTTGTAGATCACACACCATCTTGTTCGCATGATCTTCAATAATCTACAAAATTGAAATGAGACAAGAAAGAAAATGTATTAGTCATTTAAGAGATGATGAGTAAAACGGATACAAAATTCAACTTACCAACTATACAAGGAATAGGAAAATTGTGGAAAAAATACATGCAATTACGACATAAATAACTCCTACCTCTTCCAACGCGGGAGCAGTTCGCATCCACTCGGTGTGAATTGTTCGGGCTTGCTCCTCTTCCGACCCGAATTCTTGCGTCTAACTTGTTCCTTCTTCATTCGAATCTTGTTCTTCTTCCTCTGACACCTCTCGTTCTTGTTGTTGTGGCTTGGCAATAACATTTCCTCTCCTTGTCACACTCTTCCGCAGAGATGTTCTCATGTTAGCTTTTAAGTACGCATCAAGTTTGGCCCCTTCACTGTCATCTTCAAGACTACGACGACACAGGTTTAAGGATCTCCCTCATTAACTCCTCCACGCTCTTAGGTACGACACTTTTCAACATATGAGCAGCTATCCGTACTATCTCCCATGTGTTATCAATCAACAACAAGTTGAAATATATAAATTAAACAACATTGTTAGGCAACCATATAAATTCATAAATATCAAATGTTCACATAACAATACATACGAAAAATAATTAAATCTATAAAGTACACTCACTATGGCTCGATACGTCAACACCTTCAGTTGATACATCAGTTGAGAAGAGGAATATGCCGGTGGTGGTTCCTCTTCTGTCGGGGGAATCACTGTCTAGATTCCCGCTGGCAGAACGGTACACGGAGATACATATAATCTTGTAATGTGCTTGTACCACATCATATACACTCCTTGAAATGAGCGATCATAAGGTATTCGATCAATGAGGACATTGGGTACCATTTGATATCTTAAAGTGTTCCAATTTGCCACATGTACCCGATGGAAATTCGCCCAGTCGAAATTGGGCACGTGACATGTTCCTTTCACTTCGTGCAATTTCTTGTCATACGAGCGGGCTTCAGAAATCTTCTGTTGAAATATGAATTTCCGCATTACTCTATCTAGATAGTAGAACTCCACAACAGAGAAGTTGACGGGTGGGGCATACGTCAACCAAAGCTTCCTAGTGGTTAAAATAACAGGTGGAATTCGTTGCAATCTATCGGGGGAGTATGGAACCCAATTGACGAACTCGTCGCGCAACGTATCCAACTTGCCTCTATAGTACGCCAGAGATGCGCATGGGTTATCGACCCATGTGTGACGCTCTGCCCAGTACACTCCTAAAGGAGAGAACATCTCTGGAAAGCGCATTGGCCAACCAACCTACTCATGGCTCAACAATACGGGGACGACCAATGTGGATGTGCTCCCAACTCCAAATCTGCAACAAAACCATCAGTCCAGCCAGAGCAAGGCGCCCAATGCACATGCGCACAATGACCTATACAATGACACTATGGCCGCACTCCCCAATTATATCGTTCGGCCATAGTGAAGTTTTCCCACAACCATACATACATTATTGACACACTTGCACCGGAGGAGTTTGGGTAGAGCATACCTCCCATCAAACTTAAAATGTGCGCACGCTTGTAGTACACGACGTCTTCGTCAGTGGAGTAATCATTCAAATACCCTGTGAACTTTGATTTCTACCATGCAAGTTGGACTAATTTTGTAGCTCCCGTTTCAGATTATACGAATTTCAATTTTCTTTTCTTCGTATTCTTGTACTTCAATTTTCTTATAAATTCTTTTGTTCATTTAAATTCATTTCTTTGTGCATCTCCTATTCGATTGAACCCAAGCGCGATTTTCAACGTTTTTTTGTAATTCGATTTATTTTTACAATTTTTCATTCTCCTAAATTACTTTTGTATGTGATTCATTTTTGAATCCCTTATTTGAAACTTATTCTATTATTATTGCAACTACTTTTATTTTTCCTAGCTCATTCTATAAATTATTTAATTCTTTATTATATTATGAAGCCCAATCCTAGTCCATTATGTAATTTGTTTAATTATTTATTGTAAACTCATATTTAATTCTAATCTGTACTATGTCATTATTATTATTTGATTATCTTGATTAATGAGTAAAGACCAAGCTCCCAATCCATTCTATAATTTGTTTAACTATTTATCTTACAAGCCCATATTTTAAATCCTAATCAATTCTATTATGTTACTGGTTGATTATTTATTTTCGATAATATTGAGAGCCCAACTTAAGCCCATACCTTAATACAACCCAAACAAAAAAAAGAAAATCCAAACAATTCATAACAGCCAGCAAACTTCACCCCTTCATCTTCATAACTAATCACCCCACTATCTCATTAACCCATAACCCCTTCTTAATCAACCTGGCCCCACTCTTTCATCTTCCTTCTTCTTCTTCATTCCGAAAAACCCGAACATCTCGTTCTCCTCTTTCTTTTCAACATCCAAGCTTTCACAACCCTTAGCCATCACCTGCACCCCGCATCTCCACCTCTTCCTCTTTCCTTGCTTCCCTGACCCTGCTGCACTATCCCCGACGCCACCTCGATGCTGGAGACCTCCACAGCAGCGCCACCCAACGCCACTGAGCGTTGCAGTGACTGCCCACATTGTCATCGCTGCATCCCAAAGTCTCCGCCATCGTCGTTCTCTCACCGCCACCACGCGCACCATCACCGACCACTGAAGCTCCTTCAACCGATCATCACCACTATTGCCCTTCATCACCTCCATCACCTTACTGCCGCACCCCTGTCTCCACCGCCGCACTTCGACCGAACACCACAGCCACCTTGCAACAAATCAATATCGAAGCCAATCAATGTTGCATTCATCTACTTAAGGAAGATCAATCATAATTAGTTCAATCCCAAACACCAAAAATAGTTTCATTTCGATAAAAACACATAATGAAAGACACATACCTTGAGGAGAGAGAGGTCTCCCTGCATTTCAATATGACCCCTTTTCTGCGAACTTGATTGAAATTTCACATCAGGAATTTGATCGAACAGTTGGTGGCCAGTAATAAAAAGCAAGGCAGTAGAGACAGCTCTTTGGGGAAAGCCGAACATCTGCGATAAGACTGTAGATTAGAGTTCAATTGGAATATATATTGAAAGATTCATAAATATAAAAAACAAGAGGTCACCTTCATAAATTTGTTTGCATTCCATCTACAGACATTGATGTGACGAGTTTCTCATCATGGTAAAGCATCTACTACAAAACCTGCACGAAAACACAGCGTAAAGGCTTGATTGCGAAGGGCATTAGGAAAAATTCAAACATCATCTATCCAAAAAGGAAAACTAGGGTTCTGAGAAAAGAGATCAACATGAATTTAACCAAAAACGTGGTGTGAGAAAAGCAGAGGACCTCCAGTAAAAGGAAGGTGGAGCTAAGGTTTCAGATTTAGGGGATTTGGAGGTGGAGGAAGAGACCGATGTTGGCAGAGCTGGTGGAGGAAGGTGGAGGAAGGGTTTCAGACTTGGGGGATTTGGGGGTGGAGGAAGAAACCGGTGATGGTGAGGAGGGTGGAGGAAGGTGGAGCTTGGGTGGAAGAGGAGTTGGATTTGGGGGATTTAGATCGATAGGATCTGGAGGAGGACTGAGAGAGAGAGGAATGACAAATGAGATAAAATTACTCAAACCCCCTTTAATATATATATAATATATGATATATAAATAAATAAATATTAAATTTGCGGATATACGTATTCAAATCCACTTTTAAGGGATATCTGTATCTGTATCAGCATCTGAAATTTTTTGGATTTGAATATCCGAATCTTTATCCGTATCTGCCCGAATACGTATTTTTCATATCCGTATCCGCCAAAATTTCGGATTCGGATACGGATCGGATCGGATATATCCTTATCCGAGAGCATCCCTAACTCCAACCCTCTATTTTTTTCAACTGCACTATCCTTCATACTTTGTAACTTTTTTGTATCATCGAACATCACCTGATCTGAGTCAGATACTTCTAGGGTGTTCTCTTGCTCATCAAGTAATGCCTCAATTCTTTTCCTCGTGTCCTCCATTTTTTCCACAACTACTATCTCCTTCATCCTCACCTCTCTCTCCTCTTCCTTCACCGTCACCTCCCTATCAAAATTGCTAGTCCCTTCTTCTCCCCCATGCCCCTCATGTTTATCTACCCTATCCCCACTGTCATTAGTCATCAATCTCTACTCTCCGACTACTCCCCGTCCTACCTCCCTACCTTATGTGACACCTACAGTCATCCACTGTCCTCCGACTATCTTAGAGTGTTCTAGAGTATCCGGCTTATCCACCTCCTCTTCCTCACCCTTACCACTCCCCTTAGCTAGGAAGATAGCCAAGAAAGCCCGTTGTAAAGCGTTTTAAAATTGTGGGTCATTCCTAATCACCTTCGTACTATCAAAAGGCTATCCATCCTTGGATACAATAACCTGGTCATTCATTCATCACTCAAGAACCTAAATCTATGTGTTGCCAAGAAAATTCTTCTGATCCCTATCTAATTGCAATTTTCTGACAATATTACTCTCCACACTCCTAAGTTTGTTGGCCTCCCATTCTGCCTCCTCCTCCACCGTCATCTGGTTTTTTTCCTTTCTTGTCCTCTTTAACAGTCTGCTCCTGTGTATCCCTTTAGTTAACCTCTTTTGTTCTGAGATATGAATACCTTGATGTGTCGTACCCTCTCCATGCCATTTTCTGAAAGGCTCCAAACTCAACTTCAAAGCTCTCTTAAGATCTTCCTCCTCCATGTTCCTCCTCATATTATAGCTTTTCTTTGTATTTGACCCATCTTGACCAAGATAAGCATCCACATCTCATTCATATGATTCCACATCATCCCCCTTAGGTTAAAATGAACAACATGTTGCTTGTCCACTTCTAGGGCCACCTCATACCACTTATTTTTAAACTCAGGTCACCACCGAGGGAATGGAGACTCATACCACTTATTTTTAAACTCAGGTCACCACCGAGGGAATGGAGAAGCCTTTGTAACATCTAACCTTAATTCTACCAAATTCCTTGTTAGTATGGAGCTTAGTGGCGGTATCCAGGGGAAAAAAATTATATATAAAAAAAAATTAATTTAGTATGCACCACCAACGTCTTCACTGGCTTGGCTACGAATGCCTCTTCGACAAACAAGTTGGGCAGCATAACACCAACTACAATTGCTGCTATGCATGACTATATTGCATCTCTTTCTTCAAATGCAATGCCCTTACCTCTGAAAGAATATGATGTTGTACTTGTTGTATTTTGTATTTGAGAAGTAGCTGCAAATTTTCTATTACAACTATCATATAAATTATCTATTATTGACTCAAATTTAACTATAAATCAATCATAACCATATGAAACATCTCCAACCATGCTATAAAACAAACCAATCAAATTCTTCGTTCCATTTAACTTGATACGAGGATCAACTACACTAGCAACACAATACAACATATGAATAAGATGAAATATTTAATAAATTTATTGTAAGCGGAAACAACAATTGAGCTAATGTAAGGGTCATGCATCATTTGCCCAAAAGTTTTCATCATACTAATTATTGTAAGAAAAATACATCTAGAAGTTGACTTATAAGATTTTGAAATTTTTAGGATTGCGTTTTCAAAATGTTGAATTTTTTTAACAAACTTTCGGTAAATTCCCAAGATTGTTCATTCATGCCAAAGTTTTCCATATTTTTTGCAATACAAAATCATTTATAACCTTTTTATATTTACTAACAACAATAAGTAGGTTGTAAGAAGAATTTCATCTATGTTAAGTGAAGTAAACCTGAATGCCCAAATCAACCTTCTGATAGTACTGCATTGCTCTGGAATGGATTGAATTGATCAACTTTAACTGCAACAGGAAGAAAGCGTGAGAACGGCTCGAGGCGTGAATTGCATTTTCTTTAAGAAGTTATTCAGCCGATTCTGTAGATGAATCGTTGATCACCAAACACTCCTCCCAGGAATACAACGAGCTTCCATTTACAGTGTTGCAAAATACTCCAGTAGCAACACATACCAACTTGCACCACTCAATATGAAAATCTCTCAATGACTGGAAAAATTATTTGAGAAGAGAAAAAAGGCAATTTTTCTCTTCTTATCATTTCTTCTGAAAAATATTCTTTTTATAACCAAAGAGAAGACTCATAAAAATGGAAAAAACGTTTACCTTTATTTTTGCCATAAATGTTTCCTTGATTTTTGCCTTAACAGGTCAAAAATGGCTAGTGCAGTAAATGCATTTGATGAGTCTGAGAAAAAATGGTTTTGACTTGTTCAAAAGTTCAAATTTTAAAAATTTAAAATCAGTTATTCAAAAGTTTTTTTAAAAAATACTTTTTTTAAGAGACCTAAAGAGCCCTAAGGCCCCGGCCCAGTCAAAGATATATAAATATCTATATATAATATGTGGTAGTTGGGTTGAACCTCTAACCTCATGTGAGCTTAAAACTTTAACCATTGGGCCACAAGACAATGTTGACAATAAAAGAAGTGTTTTAAATGTATACTATACTAAATTCTAACAATCCCCCACTTATATATTTAAAACATTAATTTGAAGAGAATCAGTTTTCCAAAAGTATACAACCATGCATAAGTAAGGTGTCCGAAGACTTGAACCTTACATAGTGGACAATCCCCAAAATGCAAGAAAAATGAGTGATCTTAAGTCTTGAACCCATTACCCATTTTTACATAGTGAAGGAAAACCACGCATGATTCTAACAAGCGCAAGTTCTAAATGCCAGCACATTCCGGCCTTGTGCTTTATCCTAGTATAAGTGAATGTTATAGAGAATCAGCCATATTTTCATAGAAGTGGCCACACTTCACAATCACCCCGGTGAGTCTATCGAAAGTACTCTTGTAGCTAGGCACTCCTTTCATACAGAGATATAGAACTAATTAAGAGTTAAGTTCATCCTTACAAACTCTACAAGACATCATGCACATACACATCCGGATGGACTAAGGAGTGGTAAACTCCTAGGTTGCATGATTCCAATCACAGTATGGCTAGGTTTTCCCATTGAACCTATGCCTTGGGATCTCCAGTCATATAGGTTGGGTTCCCATCATATGTGATTCTAAATGAGCTTCAGTCTCATCCTTATCGATGTGTTCCAAATTTTGTCTCGAGACAAACCTTTAGTCAAAGGATTTGCAAGGTTACTTTCTGATCTTAAAAAATCCACAGTAACAGCACCAGATGTGAGGAACTCTCTCACCGTACAGTGCTTGCAACAAAACACTAATCTCTTACTGTTATAGTAAGTGTTTTGTACTTTGGCTCTGGCAACAGTTTTATCTCAGTGGATTATGATCGGAGATATAGACCTACTCCATGAAGGAATGTACGATAAGAGGTTCTTCAACCAGCTTGCCTACTCACTAGCAGCAGCTAAAGCAACTAACTCAGACTCCATAGTAAAGTAAGTTAGAATAGTCTGTTTCTTTGACCTCCAAGAAACAACACCACCAGCGACACTAAAAATGTATCCACTTGTGGCCTTGGAATCATTTAAAAATGAATCACAATCTGCATCTCCAAATCCCTCAAGGATAGTGGTAAACCTCTCATAATGTAGTCCTAAGTTCATGATCTTTTTCAAGTACCTCATGACTGTCAATAACATTCCAATGCTCAAAACCAGGACAACTCGTAAATCTACATAGTACCCCTACGACACATGCAATGTCAAGCCTAGTTCAGTCAAAAGCATAGCGAAGGCTACCAATAAAACTAGCATATTCTTTTTGTCTAACTGCAGCACTAGTATTTTCAAACGTTTAACCTAAGGGTCACTAGGTGTACATGCAGGTCTACGGTCAAAGTAATTGTATTCCATTAAGATCTTCTCAATGTAATGAGATTGATGAAGAGTAATACCAGTCTCAGTACGTGTGATTTTCATGCCTAAAATAACATTGGCCTCACCTAGGTCCTTCATATCAAAATTTTGACTAAGCATAGTTTAAGTCTCTGAAATTAATTCAAGCGAAGAACCACAAATGAGTAAATCTTCTACATATACAAAAAGCATAATGCAACTATCACTTGATGCTTTATAATAAAGGTATTTATCAACATTATTAATAAAAAAAACTTTGAGAGTAATAATTGATCAATTTTGCCGTGCCACTGTTTAGGAGCTTGCTTAAGATCATATAAAGTCTTATCAGCTTTGAAACTTTGAGTTCCTATCCTGGAATCACGAAACCTTCAGGCTAATCCATATAAAGTTTCTCTTCAAGTTCTCCATTAAGGAAAATTGTTTTAACATCCATCTGGTGAATCAATAAATTATGCATAGCAGATTTAACTAATAAAACTCTAATAGTAGTCACACGAGTCACAGGAGAGTAAGTGTCAAAAAAATCTATATTTTCTTTTTGTATATATCCTTTAGCTACTAGTCTAGCTTTAAACTTTTCAATAGTAGCATACCCCGAATTCCAAATAAGCCTGAATTTGAAGTTCCATAGGATCTTTACACTTCACTTCGTACAAATTTTACAAGAAATTTAAAATTTTTATACCACAATGTTTAGATCAACGTAGCGGAAGCAAAATACAACATAATACACAATTAAAATAACAGTTGAAACATTTCTTTAAGCATCATTCCTTCTTTAGTCATTTCATTCATTTTATCCTGCATAGAAACTTTGGGCACGTAAGTTGCATACAACTGACGCTAGGATATGATACATCAATTTCTCTTACTTGGAAAACACAAACTTGATCACAAACAAAGCTAAAGATGGACTGTCCTATTGATGTCGTGTGTACTTGTGCACTTAGCCTTAATGCAGTTATTTATATTTCATGACACTAATGCACACTTGTTCGAACCTATGCATCCCATTCTACATAGATCCGAGGGCAAGCCCTTAACCGTACTTCATCTTGTAGGGTTGAATCCCTCGTTATGAGTTTAACTACTACGGTAATTACGGTAAGTTCATAGATGTTTTATGAGGTACAAGCCCATATCCAGACAGCCTGGAGGGGAATCCCACGTCATGACATGACGCATCATGTAGACAGCCTATGGAAAATTTACCTCCGTCATGGGACGATGGCACTATGTAGTCACCAAGCACCCCACAAGCGTCGCCACGATCCTGATAATTCTGGAGATGGATTCACGTCATGACATGACGCATCATGTAGACAGCCTATGAAAACTCTCACACCATGAATTCGAGACTATCATACTTGTGTTTTTCTCTTACTTTCATCATATCTTCACTATAGTGTTGTCCTTAGATATTTGAATCATGAGTAATTAACACCCTGGACTTAGCATTTCCTCTACACCGATCTTAAACATCAATTGATAACAACGACCTATTCTTGGTCTTTTTCTACAACATTTATCTTCAAAAAATTGATTTACGCTGGTATAAGGATTTAGTTATACTCTAGATTTTTAATCTCCTTCCATGTTCACCAAAATTGAGTGTTTATACTCACAAATTCCATAATCAATCATGATCTTTTTATTTCATTTTTTCCATGCACACTTGTGTATATTAAAACACCAATTCCTAATTATTGACTTACTCCAATTCCATATCGAAATCTCATAATTTAATCTCTACAAAAAACTCTTTCACATTCAAAATTTTATCTTTCTTTAATTATACAAAAGTCGTATTTTAAAAAGAATTATCAAGTTCTTCATCCATTGTTTTAATATATAAAAATCACTTCCAATTCTCACAAAATATGTCAAAATATTGTGGAAATATTTTTTATGAAGTCTAAATAATTTTAAAGGAATAATAGAATTTTTCCCAATTTTTTGTGCCCTTTAAAACTCTTAAATACCCAAAAAAAATCTAAAAGTATTAAAAGAGGGCCACCGGGTTTTGAACCCAAGACCTCCCGCCCAGCTACAGTGACCAACCCAAAGCGCACCCGAAGACCAGAAAGCCTAACAGTGGCAAGCGATATAAACTCGCTAAAATGCTTTAAGTATATACAATACTGTATTTTGAGAAAAATCGAAATTTAACAAAAACAGAGCCTCTTTAAGACTCGAACTCATGAAGACATGTACTGTACACAGCGCCCTGACCTCACATCGAAAGCCAATACTCCCAAACCCATTTTCTGTTTTGAAGAGGAATTGAAATAATTATACTTTCTGTCTGTTTGTAAATTTCTTTTCAAAATTTCAATTTCTCAATCAATTTGTATCTTTCAAATCAAAACTTCATCCAGAATATTTTCTTTAAAAATACAGTATAGCAGCAACTTTATAAAACACTTATTTTATGACATTGAATAAGTTTTCTTTCCAATTTGTATTTAAAGAACACATTATCGACTTTAAAATAAAACTATGGTTCCTTCTCAAAAGCACCAATATAAATTTCTTTTCCCACAACCCATTAAATGTATGTTCTTGTTCTCTTTCAATTTCACATGAGTTCTAGCATTCATTCTTTTTTTTAATCACATCATCACTACATAATTGAAATAACAACTAAGCCATTTAGCAAATAACACATATCAATATTCATTCATCTCAATCAACAACTAAGCCATTCACTAAGCAAAATTATCAAATTAGCATAGTTCATTAAAATAGATATTCTATCATCAAATATTTTGACATGGCACAATAATAAGTTTAAATTCAATAATCTCAATCCATTCTACGAATCTTCATATATTGACCGACAAGATTTTCTCTTTTTCCCTACTAGTCTCTTTAAGCAATCACAAAGTAAAGTTTATTATTTACTCTAGCATATTCATAATTTTAACCTACTAATATGATATCTAGATTAGAAGTAGAGAAATTTCCCACCTCTTGAAGAACAAATTGAGAATTCTTAAAGAAAAACTCCTTGAAAGCACGATTGCTTTCCCTTCTCCATGATCCTAGCCGCGAGCCTTCTCCTCCAAGCTATGCAAACCGAGACTTCTCTCCTCCTAGCTTGTGCACAACTGGATTTCCCTCCTCCTTGGACTAGACGGCCTCCAATTGCAAAAACACACACTAATCTTTTTTCACACAATCTCTTCTCTTTCTCTTTAAATATTCTTAAGTGCAAAGGATAAAGAATGACAAAGGGGCTTATTTAAACACAATTCATGGTCAAATGAAGGGTTGAGATGTGTTTGGATGAATGTTTAAGATGCATTTGGGAGTTAGAAAAACCCCCATTAGCACACAACCACCTCCCACTCTCTCCACTCTTCCAAGCATTGGCCGACCTCACCTTCTCATTCAAATTGCACCTACATGTGCAATGCACGTGCCCCCATATGCACACCTATAATTATTTGTTCATTAATTTGTTATACTAGTTTGTTACATGACAAAGTCTACCATACAAGTTGTTTAATTAACAACTGAATTAACTAATGGGCTAGCTAGGTGCGCTAATTCTATGAGCTTTTAATTAATTAATTTAATTTATGTTTGGGTGGGCTAGAATTAAGTTATTAGGCCTAGGACTCTATAAAATTAATAAGAGGCTTTTAAAAAAGAAATGAAATATTTGTTCATGACATTAAAATAATTTTAAGGCCAATGCACACATTAATTTGCACGTGCGAAACACGTGAAATCAAATAAAAAAATTATATTTAATTATATGAAAATTCCGGATGTTTCAACACTCCCTCCTTAGAATAATTCCGTCCTCGGAACTACGCTTAAAGAGTGAAAAGCAAAACATAAAGGAAGAATGAAATTAATACAATTCAATCAAAGAGCTCGGGATGATCCTTCAGCATCCCCTCCTCGAATTCCCAAGTAGAACTTTCAACCAACTGGTTTCTCCAGACCACTTTGACCATCGGTATAGTCTTGTTCCTCAAGACCTTTTTCCGACGATCCACAATCTCAACCGGCCGCTCAGTGTAGCTCAATATAACTGCAAACCCTCCGGCACTTCGGGCGAATGGTGACTTGGATCTGGAATGTAACCTCTCAACATAAATACATGGAGGACGTTGTGCACTTGAGACAACTCTTCTGGTAACTTCAACCGGTAAGCAGTCTTTCCAATCCTCTTCAATATCTTATAAGGGCCTATGTACCTTGGGGTTAATTTCCCACCTCTACCAACGAATTACACCTTTACTAGGAGACACCTTCAGGAAGACAAAGTCACCTTCCTCGAACTCAAGGTCCCTCCTCCAGTTGTCAGCATAACTCTTATGCCTACTCTGAGCATCCACTAACCTCTTCCTGATCAAATCGATCTTTTCTGAAGTCTTCTACACAATTTCGGGCTCAAACATCTGCCGCTCCCCCACTTCATACCAGCATACAGGTGTTCTGCACTTCTTGCAATACAGAGCTTCATACGGAGCCATTCTGATACTAGTCTGAAAACTATTTTTGTTGGCAAACACTACCAGAGATAGATGCCTCTCCCAACTGCCTCCAAAGTCTAGAACATAACACCGAAACATATCCTCAAGAACTCGATTGACGCTCTCAGTCTGCCCATCAGTCTGAAGGTGGAAGGCGGTGTTGAAATCCGTCTTAGTACCCAAAGCTGCCTGAAGACTCCTTCAGAAATGCAAAGTAAACCGTGCATCTCGATCAGACACAATGGATAACGGAACACCTTGAAGCCTGACGATCTCCCCAACATACAGCTCAGCTAACTTATCCATAGTTGAAGTGAGTTTCATTGCCAAAAAGTGAGCCAATTTGGTTAGTCGATCGACTATGACCCAAATCGTATCATTATCCTTCAAACTCTTGGGCAAACCGGTTATGAAATTTATGCTTATGTCACTTCCACTCTAGAATGGGTAACGTGCAACAAACCTATGGGCTCCTGATTTTTGGCTTTCACTTGCTAACAAATCTCGCACCTCGCCACAAACTCAGCCACATCATGCTTCAAACCTGACCACCAGAAATGCTGCTTGATGTCCTTGTACATCTTTGTGCTCCCAGGATGTACAGACAAAAGAGTGGCATGTGCCTCCTGAAGAATACTCTCCCTCAATTCTGATTGATCTGGAACACATAACCCTTCTCCAAACCACAACACTTCATCCCTGATCTGAAACTCTGATAATCTGCCTGTGCCAACCTGCTCCTTCATCTACTGAATCTCTGCATCCTCCCTCTGACCTTCTATAATTCTTTCATTCAGCATGGGTTGAATCCTAAGCTGAGTCAAAGATGATCCCAAACCTTGCAAAACTATCTCAATTCTAGCCTGATCCATCTCCTCTGCAAGATGCCTCTCGATCGTGATCAAACGAGTCAAACTGCTTTTACGGCTAAGTGCATCAGTAACAACATTAGCCTTACCCGGATGGTACTTAATCTCATGACGCATGTCCTCAAGTACTTCTAGTCATCTCTGTTGCCTCAGATTCAGGTTCTTTTACTGATAGATGTACTTCAAACTTTTGTGGTCCGTGTACATGTTTAACTTCTCACCGTACACGTAATGCCTCCATTGCTTCAAAGCAAAGATAATCGCAGCCAACTCCAAATCATGAGTCAGATAATTCTTCTCATGTGGTTTTGGTTGCCTAGATCCATAAATGATTACCTTTCTCTCTTGCATCAAGACACATCCAAGCCCACGATGTGAAGCATCGCTGTAGACAGCATACTCAACACCTTCTCTAGGCAAAGCCAAAATGGGAGAATCTCTCTTTCAACTCCTGAAAGCTTGCCTCGCACTGCTTAGTCCACTTGAAATTTACATTCTTCTTGGTCAGACCAGTGAGCGGCACGGTTATCTGAGCATAGTCTTGAATAAACCTCCTGTAGTATCCAGTGAACCCAAGGAAACTTCTTATTTCTTTCACTATAGTAGGCCTTTCCCAATATTCACTGCCTCTATCTTTTGAGGATCAGTAGTCACTCCTTCCTTTGAAAGGATGTGACCCAGGAATGCCACTTCAGATTTCCAGAAATCACACTTGGATAACTTGGCATACAACTCATTCTCTTGAAGCTTCTTCAGAACCTCAACCAGATGCTTAATGTGCTCCTCCTCCGACTTAGAGTACACAAGAATATCGTCGATGAACACTATGACGAAAGAATCAATAAACGGCCTCAAAATCCTCTTCATCATGTCCATAAAAATTACAGGTGCATTCGTCACTCCAAATGTCATAACTAAGAATTCGTGATGCCCATGCCGAGTTCTGAATGCAGTCATATGCACATCTTCTACTTTCACGCGAACCTGATGGTATCCCGACAGAAGGTCTATTTTAGAGAAGACAGATGCCCCTTGTACACGATCGAACAGGTCATCGATTCGTGGAATTGGATATTTATTCTGAACAGTTACCTTATTCAGCTTCCAGTAATTGATAAACATCCTCATCGCCCCATCCTTCTCTTGACCAATAATACCGGTGCTCCTCAAGGTGACGCACTCGGCCTAATAAAACCTTTCCCCAAAAGCTCCTCAATCTGCTGCTTAACTTCATCCTTGTCACGCCCCACTTCCAAAACTACGGAATGTAAGCACGTGACATGACCTAGCGAATGACTTGCGTCATCCATGAGCTATTATCGATTCAACTCAACAATATAAATAGGAAGTAATACAACCATGCATGCATTAAAAGAGTAATCACATAAATAATAATACTTGGAATTTAAGCATAAAATAACCATTATAATAACAATCCAACATCTGGAATCAACAATAACAATATTAGGGTCAAACGCCCACAAATACAAGAATTTACAACATTGTTCAATTTTTAAAGTTCTCAAAATGAAACAATAATTATTTAAGTGGCGCAGCAAAAACAATTCTTTCACCATTGCTGCTCTTCTAGTCTGTCAGGCAAATCTCCTTGATTTTCTGTAAGCTGTTTATCTAAAAGAGAGAATAATATGTCCTTAGAGCAAGTCGTGGACAGCAAGTAGAGAAACAGAGGAACAATGACAATAACAGTATAACGATGAAATCAATGAACGATGAAATCAATAGTATTGAACAGTGACAAACCAATAATAGTACAATGTGCAATAATAATAATTTATAACCATAACAATAAACAATAACAATAATGGTAAGCAATAACGATAACACTGTTCGATAACGATGACAAAATGCAATGACAATGCGATAAAGTCTTAAGTCTATTATTCATTTTAATCCTAACTATTGCACATACTACTGCATCCCATACTATAGGTTTGATGCATGCAATCAATTTCGTTTAGACTAAGGTGGTAGATTCTATAGGTCATGTACTCAGTACGTTAACAATAACAATACGATAACAATAGCAATTTCTTACACAATAACGATAACAATAGTCGGCACAATAATCCTAAAACAATATACGATGAATTGGGATACTATGGTCAGTAATCCAACAATAAATCGATAGCACTAGTCGACACAATATTTTGAAAAATAATGCCCACATTTCCGAGTACAGTCACTATATTATCAACTATCCTAGTAAACCCTTAACACCGGCTTGATTAACATTCTTTATTCAATTAACATGCAATACTAATACGGAACAATAGGGATTGAAATATCAATGGGAAGTGATAATGCGATTAATAAGGGATACTAGAATGATAACAATACAATCCTAAAATCATGCAATGTACTCTATACAATCAAATACACCAAATTCAACATTATAGATTCAATTGTATATTATTAAATATAGAAACTCAATTCTGGACAGCAGTAGGTTGCTGTACTAAAAGCAGAATTTTCGTTGCTACAGGATAGCAAATGTGGATTAGTTAGAAGGTCCAGAAACTAGACTCCTGCCCGGTTCCAACGCATATTTAAAGTCCAAATTCTGACAACGGTAGCTAGGCGAATTTCAGTGTTCTTTACAGGTTATAGGTTCTGGCTGGTTATCGGTATTGACTAGTTTCAGTGGTAACCGCAGCAAATATTCATTGTAAAAATCAGTAAAAATAATTTTCATTACCCTAAGCATGTTGGCTATCAATATGGAAATTATTATGGTAATATTTTTTCATTAGTTCATCTATTTAATTAGGTTAACATGGTATATGCATAAATCTAGAAATAAAATGCAGCTGCAGTAAAATGGTCACAACTCATGCAATATAAGGCGGAATTCAAAAATTCTGAATGTTCTGGAAACTAGAAACATGGGGCTATATTTCATATTCAGAAAGTTATTGATTTTGATGACATTATCTAGGTCGAAACAGCATGACAATGTTCAGGTTGGCAATAAATTTCAGGGTTTCAACATGTTCTTCATGAGTAAGAAGATTAAAATGTTATGAACGATGAGTTAGGGGTTAAAAATTATAAATCACAGCAAGTTACGTCTATGTGAACATGGTATTAATATGTATAATGTCCATAATCTTACTAATCATAATCAACTAATACACCATCATCAATCATATGAACAATCAACACTAGTATACAATCTACAATAGTTGTGTAATGTCATGACATGAAATACAATAATAATTCCTATTCCTATATTTAATAGTTAACTATATGAATGCATGCAAGATCTCTATACATTAGAGGCAAAAGAAGACACGAAGTCAAGACTACTACTTGATTCGCTCGTGTAAATCCGTAGTATCCCAACGATAGATAACAATAAACAATATACGATAATAAATATGGATCTACTTGCGGGATTCAATAAACAGTCTCGAACACGATACAATACAATCCGAGAGTAAGATAACTTGCCTTTAGATGACGATTAGATCCGATATAGGGAATAACGGGATTAGGAACCCGGGCGACGAACCCACGAACACGGGAAAATACAAGCATGTGCGCTCCACGTGCAAAACAGCAACACAACACACAACATCGGATCAACCCAAACACCAAACATCGATCCTCGCTCTCCTACTCCACAACAGCAAACACACACAATGGGATCCCCTACTCCCGAACAGTAAACACCCAAAACAAAACAACGGATCCCACTCACGAACAGCAAACAGCCAAATCACTCAATCCCTATTCTTCTTCTCTAATGCAACAGAGAGAGTGAGTGAGTGACGGTGGGAGACTCGATCGTAGGACACGGTGCATCGGCGAGGGCGAGGGCAGCTGACAGCGATCACTAGCGACGAGGGGAGGCAGGCTGTCAGGAAGCAACACAGCGATGAGGACGGCGGGAGTTGCGGCGCTCTGCTTCTCTACACTGAAACAGAGGAGGGCAAGAGCAAGGAGGAGAGCAGTAGGCGATGAAGGCGGCGACGGTAGTCACACAGGGATGGGGTGATGACGAGGCGATTGGAGGTGGAGTGAGAGCAGAGGAAGGCGATAGTGGTGCTTCAACGAGGAAGGGGTTCAGGCGGTGGAAGGCGGAGACGGGGAGTCGAGCGGAGGCTAGCTCAATGGAGGAGGAGGCGGTACTCAGCAATGGCGGAAGACCATCGCAAGGAGGTGGCTCGACGGTCATGTTGCGGTCAGGGCGAACACAGGGCGGAGGCAGCGACGAATGGGGGGTGGGCGATCAGAAGTAGGGCGTCGATGAGGGAGAGATTCGATGATGGACTGGAGGGTGGTAGCGGCCGAGGTTGGGTTCGACGGGGACGGTCGAAGGAGGAAGATGGTGGCTCGAGTGCAATGGCGAAGGAGGAGTTCGGGGGTGCCTCTGTTTCAGTTGGGAAAACAGAGAGGGGAGAGAGAGACAGGGAGGGAGAGAAAGTTGGGGGGAAGGGTTATTTAATATAAAAATATAACAAATATATTAATTATAATATATAATAATGAGGAGAGATTATAGGGATATTGGAGAGATATAGGAAAATGGGGTTACGGGATGTGAAGGATGAGAGAGTGTGAGGGGTTATGTTGATCTAGTCAACACACAAATAGGAGGGGAAGTGGATTTGGATTAACTTGGGCTTTACATTTGGGCTTCACAAATAAAATAATAATTATAGAAAGAATATACAATTGGGCTTCAAAATTAAATAATTATATAATACAAGATAAATCGAAATCAATGGACTTTACAAAAAAAAAATACTAATATGATAAGAATAATAATACATTACAGAATTTGGTTCAACATATTCATAAAAATAATTCAATAATAATAATAATAATAATAATAATAATAATAATATCAATAATAATATCAACAATAATAATAATAATAGTAATAATAACATTATACAACAAAATAAGAATTTGGTTTATCAATTTTATATTAAAATAATCCAAACAGGAATATATATAGTCGATCAAAATGGAAAGTGAAGTTAAAATACACTATTATTTGAAATAACATAATTTTCGTTTGGGAAAGATTTTAATAGAAGATTCAAAACAAATTTACGGAAATACGTATTTATGAAAACGGGGGTTACAATCCTACTCCACAGGCGTCATCCTATACGGTGCCTTGGAAATAGGTGCACTCCCTGGCTGGATAGTGATGCTGAACTCTACATCACGATGCGGGGGTCGCCCTGACAAATCCTCCAAGAACACAGTCGGGTAATCCCGAACCACTGGAATCTGCTGCACCTCTACCGGAACCTTCTTCTTGCTAATAGCTGCCACAAAACCTGAACATCTCTTCTTTCCTTGGAAAGTGACTGTAGGACCTCCTGGAGCCTTCATTGTTACCTCATTGGTTTTACATTCGATGTTCGCACTGTATACCAACATCGAATCAATGCTAATGACAACATTGACCCCTAGGATATTCAGCTCGATCATATCAACCCTGAAGATCCTGTCTCTAATCTCGATCTCGCAGTCTGCATAATACCGATCAGTGGTTAAAGTCTCCCCTGATGGAGTAGCTACTGCTAGGACCTTGCCTGGAAAGACCTTCGGTTCGACCCCCAAGACTTTAGCAAATTTAGGTGATACAAAAGTATGAGAGGATCCAGTATCGAACAGAATAATAGCTTTCTTTCAATTTAATAAAAGTTCTCCCGTTACATAATAAACTCCCATTACTTAACAGTCCTTACTAAATAAACAAGGAAATGAACAACATAAGATTCTCAACATCCGCCCCCGTACCAGTAATGACGCAATCCACTTCATCAGCATCGGCCTCAGTCAAAGCGAATACTCGCCCCCACTGGTACGACCTATTCCCAACCTGCTGCGTTGGTGCCTTTCGGGTGACATTTTGCTGCTTGGGGCAGTGAGATCTATAATGACCTGTCTCTCCATAATTGAGACAAGTCAACACAGGAGATCTCACCCAACCATTTTCGGGTCCTCCAGCTAGGGGTTGCCCCCTGACGTTCCCAGAAACTACAGGCCTCTTCCGGACATTCCAATTGTTCCTCCTGTTCTGGGCGGCATGAAACTACTCCATATCCTCCTCTGTGGCAGTAGCTCGTTTGACTAGCTTGTCAAACCTCCTGATACCAAGGGGTATCATCCTTGATCTCAGACTCGGCCTCAATTCGTGCTCGAACTTCTGAGCCTTCTTTGTCTCGTCCATCACAAGTTCGGGTGCATACCTCGAAAGTTGAGTAAACTTTGTCTCATATTCCCTGACAGACATGCTTCTCTGATGTAGGGCCAGGAACTCCATCGCTTTCTTCTCTTGGACGTCAGATGGAAAGTAGTGACCGCGGAACTCTTCCAAGAATTCCTCTCAGCCGATAGCACCATTTCCCATAGTCCGCTTGATGGACTGCCATCATACACCTGCATCCTTCTCGAGCTGCAATGTAGCCAGCTTCACCTTGCTACCTTCTGGAGTTTCCAAGACCTCAAAATTAGTCTCGACTTGCCTAATCCAATTGTCAGCTGCATCTGGGTCTGACTTCCCTTCAAACACCGGTGGCTTCATCCGCTTGAATGACTCCACAAGTTTGATCGCCCCAAGGACTGGTACTGCAGACATCCCCTAGGGTTTTGGTCCATGGCGACGGCATTGATGGTCTGATAGACCCTGGCCAACTCCGTTTCTAGGTCGAGTCCACAACTAGGCCCTTCTCCATTCCTTGCTCTTCTACCAGCCATATTCTGATTCAGAAGATTCATTAAATTTGAAGTAAGAAACATGAATTTAAATAAACTTTTTCATTTCATTGAATTCAAACTTCGTACATTCAAATTTAAAACATCGTCTGACATTCATGCGAAGAACATTGAGATAATACAACATTCTAATCCCTACGGTTCCTCTTGGATTTCCTAAACTCTTCCCATAGTTTTACTACCTCTTCCTTCAGCACATCATACATATTCTTTCTCTTCTCGAGTTCCCGAACTCGATGGCTAAGGTTTGCAATATTCTCTTTGAACTTTGCACATCGGGCCTGCAATTGGTCTGCACTCTCCTTCTGAGTCTCCACCTGCCTCTGAAGAGATTCAATGCGATCTTTTGGAACTAGTTCTTCCTCGTCGGATGAATCATCTGATGAAATCGGAGGCAGGGTGGTCTGTTGGGACTCGGGCCATTCTCCTTCATATTCCTTGGGATCTTCTTCCTCTTCATCGGAATCTCCTTGTCCGGGGTACTAGTCCTCTACAATTATGTACCATTCATTATTGTCTGCTGGATCGTGGTGGTTTGCCATCTATAGGAAGGGAGAAGAAGAAGCATCAATCATAGAGCAACACAAATGTAAGTAGCTTACATTTAAATCTCTATACCCAACTCATACTCTAATATCCACTCTAGGGTGTCGTTCCTTATAAATTCGTACTACTTGGAAGCGTGGCTCTGATACCACTCTGTAACACCTCAAATTCCAAATAAGCCTGAATTCGAAGTTCCACAAGATCTTTACACTTTACTTCGTACAAATTTTACAAGAAATTTAAAATTTTTATACAACAATGTTTACATCAACGTAGCGGAAGCAAAATACAACATAATACAAAATTAAAATAACAGTTGAAATATTTCTTTAAGCAGCATTTCTTCTTTAGTCCTTTCATTCATTTTATCCTGCATAGAAATCGTGGGCACGTCAGTTGCATACAACTGATGCTAGGATATGATACATCAATTGATCACAAACAAAGATAAAGAGGGACTATCCTATTGATGTCGTGTGTACTTGTGCACTTAGCCTTAATGCAGTTATTTATATTTCATGACACTAATCATACTTGTTCGAACCTATGCATCCCATTCTACATAGATCCGAGGGCAAGCCCTTAACCGTACTTCATCTTGTAGGGTTGAATCCCTCGTTATGAGTTTAACTACTACGGTAATTACGGTAAGTTTATACATGTTTTATTAGTTACAATCCTATGTCCAGATAGCCTGGAGGGAAATCTCACGTCATGACATGACGCATCATGTAGACAGCCTATGGAAAATTTGCCTCTGTCTTGGGACGATGGCACTACGTAGTCACCAAGCACCCCACATGCGTCACCACGATCCTGATAATTCCGGAGATGGATTCACATCATGACATGATGCATCATGTAGACAACCTATGAAAAGTCTCACACCGTGAATTCGAGGCCCTCATACTTGTGTTTTTCTCCTACTTTCATCACATCTTCACTATAGTGTTGAATCATGAGTAAATTAACATCCTGGAGTTAGCATTTCCCCCACACCGGTCTTAAACATCAATTGATAACAACGACCCATTCTTGATCTTTTTCTACAAAATTTATCTTCAAATAATTGATTCACACCGGTATAAGGATTTAGCTATACTCTAGATTTTTAATCTCTTTCCATGTTCACCAAAATTGAAAGTTTATACTCACAAATTCCATAATCCATCATGATCTTTTTATTTCATTTTTTCCATGCACACTTGTGTATATTAAAACACCAATTCCAATTATTGACTTACTCCAATTCCATATCGAAATCTCATAATTTAATCTCTACACAAAACTATTTCACATTCAAAATTTCATCTTTCTTTAATTATACAAAAGTCGTATTTTAAAACGAATTATCAATTTCTTCATCCATTGTTTTAATATATAAAAATCACTTCCAATTCTCACAAAATATGTCAAAATATTGCGGAAATATTTTTTATAAAGTCTAAATAATTTTAGAGCAATAATAGAATTTTCCCTAATTTCTTATGCTCTTTAAAACTCTTAAATACCCGAAAAAAACAGAAAGTATTAAAAGAGGGCCACTGGGTTTCGAACCCAAGACCTCCCAACCCAAAGCGCACGAAGACCAAAAAGTCCAATAGTGGCTAGCGATAGAAACTCGCTAAAATGCTTTAAGTATATACGGTACTGTATTTTGAGAAAATAGAAATTTAACAAAAACAGAGCCCCTTCAAGACTCGAACTCATGAAGACAGGTACTGTACACAGCGCCCTGACCTCACACCGAAAGCCAATACTCCCAAACCCATTTTCTGTTTTGAAGAGGAATTGAAATAACTTTATACTTTCTGTTTGTTTGTAAATTTCCTTTACAAAATTTCGAATTCTCAATCAATTTGTATCTTTCAAATCAAAACTTCTTTCATAATATTTTCTTTTAAAAATACAGTATAGTAACAACTTTATAAAACTCTTATTTTTTGACATTGGATAAGTTTTCTTTCCAATTTGTATTTATAGAACCATTAGCAGCTTTAAAATAAAACTATGGTTCCTTCTCAAAAACACCAATATAAATTTCTTTTCCCACAACGCACTAAATGTATGTTCTTGTTCTCTTTCAATTTCACATGAGTTCTAGCACTCATTCTTTTTTTATAAAATCACATCATCACTACATAATTGAAATAACAACTAAGCCATTTAGCAACTAACCCATATCAATATTCATTCATCTCAATCAACAACTAAGCTATTCACTAAGCAAAATTATCAAATTAGCATGGTTCATTAAAATAGATATTCTATCATCAAATATATTGACATGGCATAATAAAAGTTTTATTCACTAATCTCAATCCATTCTACGAATCTTCATATATTGACCAACAAGATTTTCTCTTTTTTCCTACTAGTCTCTTTAAGCAATCACAAGGCAAATTTTATTATTTACTCTAGCATACTCATAATTTTAACCTACTAACATGATATCTAGATTAGAAGTAGAGAAATTGTCCACCTCTTGAAGAACAAATTGAGAATTCTTAAAGAAAAACTCCTCATAAGCACTATTGCCTTTCCTTCTCCTTGATCCTAACCGCGAGCCTTCTCCTCCAAGCTATGCAAACCGAGACTTCTCTCCTTGCTTGTGCACAACCGGATTTCTCTCCTCCTTGGACTAGCTGACCTCCAATTGCAAGAACACACACACTCAATCTTTTTCTCACACAATCTCTTCTCTTTCTCTTTAAAAATTCTTAGGTGCAAAGGATAAAGAATGACAAAGGGGCCTATTTATACACAATCATGGGCGGATTCAAAGGGTGCTGGGGTATGCTACAGCCCCCCCCCCCCCAAACATTTGGTATTTGTTTGTAAAATTTTTTTTTGGGTATATTAGTGTGGAATATGTATATGCTTTAGCCCCCCCAAATATTTTTTAAAGCCCACCCCAAATATATTTTAAAGCCCACCCCAAACATATTTGAGCCTTCTATTTATTTTTTTGGGCCCAAGCTCAACTCTATTCTATCTAGTATCTATAACAACTTTACCTCTCTAGTATTTATAACAACTTTATATATATTTTGCATGTAATCTTGTGCAAATTTTTTTCCAGCCCCCCTCACTTTTCAATCCTGGATCCGCCCCTGTACACAATTCATGGTCAAATGAAGGGTTTAGATGTGTTTGGATGAATGGCTAAGATGCATTTGGGAGTTAGAGAAACCACCAATCAGTACACAACCACCTCCTACTCTCTCCACTCTTCCAAGCATTGGTCGGCCTACCTTCTCATTCAAATTGCACGTGCATGTGCAATGCACGTGCCCCCATATGCACACCTATAATTATTTGTTCATTAATTTGTTATACTAGTTTGCTACATGACAAAGTCTACCATACAAGTTGTTTAATTAACCATTGAATTAACTAGTGGGCTAGCTAGGTGGGCTAATTCTGTTGGCATTTAATTAATTAATTTAATTTATTTTTGGGTGGGCTAGAATTAAGTTATTAGAGCATTAGTAGTCGTTTACTAAATATACATAATATGCATATTTTGTCAAAAATATCGCTGCAGTTGTTTGCTAAATATGCATATTTTGCGTATTTTGCTGCAGTAGGTTGCTATAAATGAGAGCGGATTCAAGAATTATGCATAATTTAAAGGACGCAACTTGAAGTTGCGTCCGACGAAAAAAATATTTTTTTAATTCGTCAGACGCAACTTCACATTGCGTCTGACGACTTCTAAAAAAAACAATGAATAAATTAAATACCACCAAGGGAACTCCTTGGATGCAACTTGAAGTTGCGTCCAACAGAGGGGCCCACCACTGTTTTTAAAAAAAATTAAATAATGTTTTAAATTAATAAATAATCATAAAAAATTATTAAAAATCGTGCGATACAAAGTGAAGTGCCGTCTGAATTTTTTTATATGTTAAATTGGTAGAAAATACTAATTGACGACTGCAGCGAATTGGCCAAATGATATATGCATTTATACATATATGCATTTTTTAAACAATGATGACTGTGGATGCTCTTAGGCATAGGACTCTATAATAATTAATAAGAGGCTTTTAAAAGAGAAATAAAATATTTGTTCATGACATTAATAAATTTTAAGGCCAATGCACATATTAATTTGCACGTGCAAAATACATGAAATCAAATGAAAAATTTATATTTAATTATATGAAAATTCCGGATGTTACATTTAGTATCCTCTTAAGAATTCATTTGCACTCTATAGAACGACTACCACGAGGTAAGTCCACTAACTCGCAAGTACCATTAGAGGTTAGTGAATTCATCTCGTCATTTATCGATTCTTGCCACAAATTGGCATCAGATGAAGTTAAGGCCTCTTTGATAGAACTAGGGTCAAATTTTAAAGCATATACAACATAATCACTGCCAAAATCTTTCGCAGTTCTAGCACGTTTACCTCTACGAGACTCAGAATCTATATTATGAGAATCAACATTAAGAGGTGTATCAGCTTGAGGTACACTGGAAGAAGTAAAGGGTTGTGACCCCCACTACTATCCCCACTGTTCCTCAATAAGTATGGAAATTTATCCTCATAAAAATCAACATCTAAAAATTCAATAATTACATTATTATTCAAGTCTAAAAACCTAGAAGCCTTACTATTATCTGCATAACCAATAAAAATACATTCATATGCTCTACTTGCAAGTTTGATTCGTTTAGGATTAGGTTTTCTAACATATGATAAACAACCCCAAACTCTAAAATAATCAATATTAGGCTCTCTATTTCTCTATAATTTGTATGGTGATGTATCAGAAGATAGATGCATTGTTCTATTTAAAACATGACATACAGATAAAAGAGCTTCACTCCATAAAGATTTGGGTGCACCTGAACTAATAAGAGAAGCAACTACCAATTCAGTAAAAGTCATGTTCTTTCCTTTAGCTTTTCCATTAGATTCAGGTGAATAAGGTGCAGCAGTCTCATGAATAATTCCTAATGATGCATATAATTGTTGAAGTTCATTGGAATCATATTCAGTACATCTATCACTACGAAATCTCTTAATATTTCTTTCAAATTGATTTCGCTCTTCAACTACATATGTTCTAAACATGTCAATTGCTTCACTCTTATGTGCCATAAGATAAACATGAGTATAATTTGAATGATCATCAATAAACATAATGAAATATCTTTTACCATTTCTTGTTAAAGTTCCATCCATCTCACATATATCAGAATGTATCAAGTCTAGAATATTTGTTTCTCTAGCTACACCATTATGTGAAGTTTTAATTATCTTAGCTTGATTACAGGAATTACATTTCTCAAATTTATTTAAGTCAGTTTTCGGTATCATGCCAAATTTGCTCATATTATTTATCAATTTCTTATTAACATGACATAGTCTAGAGTGCCATAAAATAAATGAAGACGAGTAAACATAAGCATTATTCTTATTCATTTCAATACTAAACTTAAACATCCCATTACAAGCAAATCTCTTTTCCACAAAAATGTCATTCTTAGTTATAACATACTGGTCGGATCCGATACTCTGATGAACCTAGCCTTGTTGAGAAGGTATCCAGAAATCAAATTCTTCCTCATATCAGGAGTGTGCAAGACATCCGCATATCAGGAGTGTGCAAGACATCCGTGAGGGTTACAGTCCTACCAGAGGTAAACTCCAAGTCCGCATCTCTAGTGCCCAGCACATTAATGCAATGAGAATCACCAAGTTGCACTTTCTGATCTTCAGTCTCCTTATAGATTTTGGACCAGCTATGCTCATAGCAGACATGCCTAGTAGCACTTTATCAGCCTACCACTCATTGGTTACACCGACCATATTGATCTCAGTGATCATAGCCACTAAATGCCCTTCGATAGCATTTGCCAATGGAGCAGGCATACGCGATTGGCAGTTCCTAGCAATATGTCCAAAGGATGACACTTCCACCACTCGATAGGATATGTCCCATTGTTATTGGTTTGGGCTTGCTGGTTATTTCTCTTATTCGGATTCTGACGTCCATTCTAACCATTCTGACGGTTGTTCGAATTGAACTTCCGATTAGTATTCTTCTTGAACAGCTTGTTCTTTGGTTTCAGAGGGACCTTTACTTTGTTATGTTGAACAAACAAGACTTCTTCTTTCTGGTCTTGTTTTCTGGATTCCTCCTCAACTCTAAGCCTAGTTATCAAATTATCCATGGTCAGTTCCTTGGATTTGTGTTACAGGATATTCTTGAAGTCTTTCTAAGCAGGTGGTAACTTGTCATTCATCACAACTACTTGAAATTGCTCATCGAGGGGTATACCTTCTGAAATGATCTCATGCGCAATGTGATGTAACTTGTGTGATTGAATAGTCACCAGCTTGTCGTCGACCATGGTGTATTTGAGATAACAACGGACTGCGAATTTCTTTGAGCCAGCCTCCTCGGTGTCAATTTCTTTTGCAAAGCCTCCCAAATGGATCTAGCCATATCGGACTGTAAGTAATAGTCATACAGTTCGTCGGGTAGCCCATTTAAGATAAAATTTCTACACTTAAAATTGGCATCCTTCCAGGCTGATATGTCTTCTAAGATTTGGTTATTTTCATGAACATTAACTGGTTTCGGGTTAGGCATAATAGTGCAGTCGGTGCTAAGAACATATGCAACTTCCTTCAGTGATATATAGAAAAACATCTTGTTCTTCCATCGTTTGAAGTTCAGGCCACCAAATTTCTCGGGTTTGTTGGATTCAAGTTTGCGGTCAGATACTAGAACCATTACAGATTACTAAAAAAAATAACTTCTTAAATTGTTAAGTGAAATAAATCTCTGAAGTAAACCTGAATGCCCAAATTAACCTTCTGATAGTACTGCACAGCTCTGGAATGGATTGAATTGATCGGCTTTAATAGAAACATGAAGAAAGTGTGAGAACGGCTCCAGGCGTGGATTGCACTTTCTTTAAGAAGTTATTCGGCCAGTTCTGGAGATGAATCGTTGATTACCAAACACTCCCCAAGAATACAACGAGCTTCCATTTATAGTGTTGTCTAATACTCCAGTAGCAACACATACCAACTTGCACCACTCGATATGAAAGTCATTCATTGATTGGAAGAATTATTTGAGAAGAGGAAAAATACAATTTTTCTCTGCTTATGATTTATTCTGACAAAAATCCTCTTTTTATAACAAAAGAGAAGACTGATAAAAAAAATGTTTGCCTTTATTTTTGCCATGACATGTCAAAAACTGTTAGTGCAGTAAATACATTTGATGAGTTTGAGAAAAAACATTTTTGACTTGTTCAAAAGTTCAAATTTCAATAATTTAGAATATGTTATTCAAAAAATTTGTTAAAAATTGTTTTTTTTAAGACCCAAAGGGCCCTAAGGTCCAATCAAAAATATATAAATATGTATATATATAATATGTGGTAGTTGAGAATTGAACCTCTAACCGCGTGTGAGCCTAAAACATTAACCATTGGGCCACAAGACAATGTTGACAATAAAAGAACTGTTTTAAATGTATGTCATACTAAATTCCAACAATCTATGTTTAACATCTTTAGGGAACATTTAAATTTTATTTCCTTAACTTGAGACCATTGTTGGAATTCTTAAAGTTTAGGACCATTTAAACCTATGAAATGCACAATCTCTTATTGCACTCATATATGGTTAAACTATCTTCAATGCATCTTGCACACACAAGTTAAGAATATGACATGCACAATTGACATGAAATATTTCAGGCTCTAAAGGCTTAAACGCTTGAATTAATTCAGAAATCGTATTTTTATTATTGGCGGCATTATCAAGACGAATAGAAAAAAAATTGTCCATGAATAGCATAAGTAGTGCATGCTTGTATGATTTGTGATGCAATAGCTGCACTATTATGGGGATAAATCAAATATCCAAATTGTAAGTGTCAATCCAATGACAAGCTAAGCACATCATTAGAACATCGTTACAACTTTTTGAACAATCACTAGTTAATGCAACCTTGCAAGTTGAAGAATACAAAGTAGCAATTAAAAAAATCTCTATGCACACTATTGATTTTAAAACAACCACATTTAACGGTATTTCTAGGAATTCATTTGTAATTGGGGTTTAGAGCGGTTTGGTTAAATGTCTCTAGGTTCCTACTGACATAATAAGAAAATGGTAACCCATTCTTGATAATGAGTCCAGCAATTTCCTTAAGTACGTGATCTTGATCATAACTATAACTATCTACATGACTGGTCCTAGGGTAGATTTTTTGTGGGGTAAGATAATCTTCTAATAGGTCCGGGTGTGATATTGTCAAGTGGAGCTTAGACCCGTCCCTGTACCCACTTTCCATTCGTAAGCGGTTTTACAGTTCGTGCATTCCCTCTTTCGGATTAGACTGAGATGATGTAAAATATTTGTGGACCACAGAAGTTTGTTCTCTATGTTTTCGGAAAGATGGGTTCTCGGTGTCTGGTGTTTGGATATCTTCAACAAGAATTTCATCATCATTGTGTGGAATACCGAAATGGTCAAACTCAGGAATACTATCAATCTCTCTTATACTATCGATATCTAATTATGGAAAATAACCAATGAGAGTGGTATTGGTGGATTCTTGTTCATTTTGGCTACGTGCACATGATGATGCCATTAATGTATGAAAATTATAAAATTAAGATGAAACAATTATATAAGAAATTAACAAGCAATAAATTAACCACTAACAAATATTGAACTATAAAAATAAAACTACACTAGAAGAAGTACAAGAGTAAATTGAGAATGCTTCTTGAATGCTTTTTCACTTCTTCCATAAATTGCAAGAATAAATTGAGAGAATTGATACTTAAAATAATTGTTTGGAATAATTTGAGAGAGTTGAGAGTTGAAAGAATTGTTTAGAATGATTTGACAGAGTTAAAAGAATTGTTTGAAAGTTTTGGTATGAAGAAATTGTATGGAAGAGGTCTCCATTTATAGATTTCATATTTTTTGTGTATTCAATTTTACCCCAAAATACTAGCCATTTTTAGCCGCTGGGGGGTACTTAAGTAAGTTATGATTCTTTAAATAAAAAACATCCCCAGTGGCCGATCCAACCAAGCCAATCATTGAGCCCGCTGGACTGGCCCAGACTGGTTCGGGTCGAAACCCGGCGAACATGGTCCCCAAGCTGTCCAGTTCAAAAGAGGGCCGCTTGGGTTTTTTTTAATCCAGACCGACCTGCATATTTTATGCGGGCCGGTTCGAGCCCGACCCGGGCCAGTCCAGGCGGGTTTCAAGCGAGACCAGCGTTGCCACCCCTGATTCACAAGCAACCTTTTTCTTATCCCCGAATTCATCAAGCAGTCACCGTGGGTCCACACTCCACACTATCCTTCTCACGGTCCCGCCAGCTAAAGAATTTTTTTCCAAACTGCCCTACTTTTTTTAAAAATTCTCAAAACGCTCTACTCGCTGTCTCAAAAAGCGAGTTTGGAAAAAATCCCATCGCTTTTTTAGACAGCGAGTGTGAGTCTTTGGTTTTCTTGGCCAAGACTCGGTGACTCAAAAAGCGATAGGGTTTTTTCCAAACTGACTTTTTGAGACAGCGAGTGTCGATTGGGGTTTTTTTAGACCCTAGGCTTGAATTTCGACCTCACCTTATCTCCATTCTTACTATTTCTTATCTCCATTCTTACTCTCTCCTTAACTCCTTCTAAAACCCCAGTCTCCCAAAATTGAACTCCTACCCACAAAATCTCCTATAAATCTAAATATATTCACTTAATCTTTCCCAACCCTCTCACATTCCACTCTCAAAACCCTAAACCCATCTTCCGAAAGATTCATATTTTCAAATTTTGATAAACTTCAAGAGGATAGCAACTTCAACTCTTCTACCCATATATCTACGGCTATATCCTTCTGAATAAGCTTGTGAAGGTATGATTTATATCACATATTATTTTATATATTTTTGTAGGTTTTGTTTGTGGCTAGATAATAACTCGTATATTCGTATAAATACATGAAAAATCACACTCACACACCCCATACGAAATTACATTGCTTTATACATTCCAAAATTATAAAATTTTATAAATCCACTTCACGACGTAATCACGTACATGGTTGAAGTTCACAAATACATGTATACCCACCCTCGCCCACAACATTGAAAAATACATTAAAAAATATTGAAACATTCAAACCAAAATACCTTCACGGATCTGGTGTAAAGAAAGTGGGGGGTCTCCTTTGCCTTTTAGCATGCTGAGGAATGGCCTAGGTGACACCAGATAAGGGAATCTGATCCTTTTCATGTTGTTGTGTCCCTTCAACATTTTCTTCAATCTCATCACCTTCAACTTCTTCTTTGGAGTCGTTTCTCGGACGATATGGGGATCTATGGACAACTTTCTTCCGACGAACACCACGCTGACTCGTTCGATGTGTAGAGTAGTTAGTATAGCATCTAAAGTAGCTCCCTCTCCCACAACATCAGCTTATGCATGACACAACGTAATCATCTCGCGTGCAAAGTCCTTCATCGGTTCTGCGACATTACTTCTCAACACAGCAGCACATTTTTTCACCTAAATCCAAGTATGTGCCATCTACACAACATGAGAAGCTAAAATATTAAATACAGTGCATATGTATATATAAACTAAAATTTTAGAAAAACATTAAAAGAATACAACTTATGATTTTACGAAGAGTCGATGCCTTCGGTTGGAACATAGGCAATTTCATTTAATGGTCATCTGCTGGTTTGGCTGTTGGTCAACGAATCGGGACTTCCACACCAGCAGGAGTCTGCACTGTAAGAGAGATATAACGTCTAGTCATCCTCTCATACCAAGCCATGTAAGTCGCATACATCGATGCATCGAACCGAGGAATGTTACCAATGATTTCGTCGAACATGTGCGCATTCCATCTCTCAACATAAGAAACCAAGCATGCGGCCCAATTGTGACTGGGTTGTCGACCCATTCCAGTAAGAGAATGCATCTCGACATTGTACGGTTCAGCAACAGGAATACTTCGAAGCATACCAAACTGACGTAGCACTTTATTAGCAAAGTAGAATTTGACTGTGCTAAAGTTAATTAGAGGTGCCTTTTTCAGCCACAGCTCGCGCCTATATAAGCAAATAGGCGGTAGTCGACCCATACGTGCCTCCGTGTAGGGCAGACACACGACACAATCATCTACCAACCTATCTAATTCATCTCGAAAGTACGTTAGGCATTTATTGGGGTTGGCCTTCCATGTGAGATTGCCGGACCAGTAAACACCGAGTGGAGGTAACATGTGTTGGTCATCAGGAAGATGGATCCAATTGGGTGATTGCCTACACACTACGGGCCGACCAACATGAATACGCTTCCAACTTCAAACTTGAAGTAAGATCATTGGTCCATTCATTTACACCGAACCAAGACTGCAGTTGCACAAAATCCTATACAGAGACGCCAACGCGGCACTACCGCAACTGTACCGTTCGACTCTTCGCAGATCGGCAATCAATGGCAGGTACATCAATGACACCGAATGACCAATCGAATTCGGGAACATCATGCTGCCAAATAGTGTCAAGATGTATGCCCTATAATAGCACTCAACCTCGACCTCAGTGGAATCTTCATTCAATCTATTCTTGAAAGTCTACTTCAACCACTTCAAGCGAATGAACTTTCCATTTACTACCCCCGTTTCGACTTCAACACCAAGGTATTGTTCCACAAGATATACCGGCTCAAAGTCCATCGTACCGGTCACTGTCTGCCCATCGCTAGAGGAACGATGAGTACGGAGACGTCCTTTAGTGTTACGGTCATCTCCCCAACTGGTAAGTGAAAGGTATGGGTTGCAGGCCGCCATCTCTCAAGAAGTGCGGTAAGAAGAGGCTGATCATATTTGATGAAGCTCATAAGTCCAATACCATGTATCCCGCAGTCCCATAGAATCTCGTGAATCTGTGGGTGCATAGGAAGTGGATGACCCCCTCTAAATGTACACTGCTTAGATTCGCCTTTTCACACGGCCTTCGAACGGTGATGCGATTGGAGAGTAAGCAGTATAGGGTCGATGAGACCTAGACCTCCAGGAGGAACATAAGATGATGAAGAAGGGTCTGATGGAGAAGGACCCGCCTCATTTGGTGAAGCGGTAGGATTAGTTGAGACCTACACAACAATAACATTTAAATCAATAGACCGATATTATATTTTATTGTATGATAATCAAACTAATCGAATACAAATAATTATTCACTTAAATTAGTATGCTTGGTACCACCATGACCACGACCACATCCACCACAAGGAGGTGGGCCAAAAGAAGTATGTGGTCCGTCACCTCGCGTATTTAGAGGTCTACTACTCAATCCTTCATCCACATTACCCATCGTGTGTGCCAATTATAATAAACGAGAGTACACTACAACTTAAACAAATTGTTATTAACTATACAAAAATATATAACCTACATATATCTACATATATAACCAATCTTTATACTATATACCTACATATACTCAAAATGGTATATACTATATACCTGCATATACTCAAAAATTTATAACCTACATATAAATTAACAATCATCCATATATAACCAATCATCCAAAAAATATATAACCTCGAATACAAAAATATATAACCTACATATACTAAAAAAAAATTACACTATATACATACATATATAACCAATCATCCAATATTTTCAAATTAACAATCATCCAATATTTTCGAATTAAAAAACATTAACAAAAATGTTTAATATTAATGCTTAATTAACCCCAAATTAAAAATCGAATGTTAATGCTTCAAATTTTGGGTGATTTTGAAGATTCAATGTTTACTTGGAAAATCCAAATTTTGGGTGATTTTGGGTCGAATTAACAAACATACAATGTTAATGCTTCAAAATTAACACGAAATTAAAAAGCAAAAGTATGAGAAATATACTGTTAAAGTTGAGTGATTGAAGAGGTAGATAGTGAATAGGAGGTCGAAGAAGCTCCTTCAACCTCACTCTTTTCCCCAAATTCGAAAATGAACGATCTATTGGATATTGAGGTTTAGGTTTTTTGAGTTAATCGACGATGAGAGATGTAGATGAGAGAAGTGGAAAATCGAAACGAGATGAGAGTTGCAAGGATTTTTAGGTTAATCGACGAAATTTTATAATGAAATGGGTTAGGGTTTTAGGATTAGAAGAGGAGAGGAAGATAGAGAGTTGAAAGAGAGAGTGAGGTCGAAATTTGAGCGTGGGGTCTAAAAAACCCCCCAATCGACATTCGCAGTCTTAAAAAGCGAGTTTGGAAAAAACCCTATCGCTCTTTGAGACACCGAGTCTTAGACAAGGAAAACCAAAGCCTTACACTCGCTGTCTGAAAAAGCGATGAGATTTTTCTCAAACTCGTTTGTTGAGATAGCGAGTAGGACGTTTTGAAATTTTTTTTAAAAAATAGGCTAGTTTGGGATAAACTTTCTAAAAGAGGGACAGTTTGGGAAAAAATTCCCAGCTGAAAACCAAAGATTCCTTCTACTTTGTTTACTCAGAGCATCCACACTGGTTTGCTATAATTCTCAGTTTGCCATATTATAGCAAATGTAGCGCTGCAACGGTTTCTCATTTTGCCATTTTTTAGCAAACGACCTATATTCGTTTCTCATATTTGAGAAACAGAATCGCGATTCTCAAATTATAGAGGACGGGATATCATATCCCGTCTGATCTATTTTAATATATTCTAATCCTTTCAGACGGTACATCATATACCGTCTCTACTTTTTTTTAATTTTTTTTTTTAAAAAACTCCTCAGACGGGAGATGATATACCCTCTGAATCAGACGGGATATCATATCCCGTCTGTGAGTTTTTTTTGTGTTTTTTTTTTTTTTTAAATAGATGAAGGGCCGGGATTGGAGGATGAGAAAAAAAAATTAAAAAAATAAAAATAAAAATTTCAACAAACGGTACATCATGTACCGTTTGTGAAGTAGGTTTAGTAGTGGAGCAATTAATGCTGGTGGTAGTTTAGGAGTATTAATTTGGGTTAGGTAGTGATATAAGTAGGTTTAGTTAATATTATATTGTTTAATTTAGTTAATTAATTAGGTTTAATAGTTAATAAGTAGTTAATAAGTAATTAATTTCTAAAAGTTAACAAACGGTACATCATATACCGTTTCACGCTTTTTTTTAAAATAAAAAAAGAGAGCTCGTGTAAATGAGAAAGATATAGCAAATGACCACTGCAGCAAAGCTCCCTATTTACTATTACTGTAGATGCCATATTATAAAAAATGAGAAACACCACTGTGGATGCTCTCAGTCCCAACAAACAAACGAACATGTGACCGAGTGACTGTGAAGCCACTTGACTTAGTCTCACGTGCCCAGGAGCATGCACGTACCCTGTACGTGCTTTATTACCACCAATAACGAACACGGAATTGGAAAGAACGACCATAACAATAATCGAACCAAAGCCAACCCAGGTTCGATGGCATTCTCGTAATCCCGTCACCGCGTTGACTTCACCGCGTTCTCCTCACCTTTATTCATTATTATTTTTTTCGTTCATTCCTCTTTAAAGTCTTTCTTATTTTAGTAAATAAAAATAAATTAATTAATTTTGATTGGTGAGTGAAATTATAACACAGAGGGACTTGTTGCATCAAATTCCGCGTAAGACGAGTTAGAAGATCAAGTCCAAGCCTCTATATACCAAGTTTCTTGCTCTCCTTCTCTTTCCCTCTGATGAAGAACAGGAAGAGCTAATTTGCTTCAAAGGTTCTACATCTCTCTCTCTCGCTATCTTTGCTTTAATTGCTGATTAGTTCGTATTTATTTTTAGGGTTTTGCTTGTCTTTTATTGTTGGGTTTAGTAGTAGTAGTAGTTTCATTTGTTCTTAATTTTGGTAATCAACTCTAAAATTGAGTATTGGTTTAAGTTTTGTTAATGGGGGTTGTAAGAGCATTGAATTTGATAACAGTAAGCAGTTGCAGAGTTTCAGCATTCATTTCTGACAGCTGGCAACTTTATCTTTTGTTCTGGTTTCTAGTTGGAAACTTGGAATGTTAACATCGCCCACATTTTTCAATGACCTCTTACTCTGCTCATTTTATGAATATATCCCAATTTGTTCAGTTTTATTTTATTCGTTTGTTTTTTTGCTGTTTTGCTGCTTGGATTGATCCCTAATATCCCTATTGAGAAATGCTACACTTACATTGTTTCTTACCCAAACATACATGGAATTTGTCTTTTAGTGGTGATTGGATATTTTCTATTTGTCTTTTAGTGAGGGATGGACCGAATGATCACTAAAAGACAAACCCCATATATTTGAGGTAAGAAACAATGTAAGTGTAGCATTTCTCATCCCTATTAGTTTGTGAGAGAGTTCTGTTTAGAATTAAATGTAGTGTGCAATTTGATTGTGCAGTAACGAAATTGGGAAGTGAGGATACGAAGAATCTCTGTGTCTTTCCATGAGAAATCTATTGTGACAATAAACTATGTGTTTGAATGATACAATCTTCTTTGTTTGATTGATTGAAAACACATGGCAAGTGTTTTGCCCCGAGTTCGTTATGTGAGGTGCCCGAAATGTCACAAGATTCTTACCGAGATTGCTGAGGTTCCGGTTTATAAATGTGGTGGATGTGACACTGTTCTTAGAGGTAAAATTACATTCTAAGCTAATCTAATCTTTTCATCTTTCGAGATTCCTGAGTTTTGTTTGGAGACATCAATCTTAAACAACAAATTTCTGTTCGCAATACAGCAAAACATTATGTTGCTAGTGGAGAAGAAGGGACTAGTTCAGGTTCGTTTGGGATTCATGCGAAGAGTCTATTGGAGAGCAGTTCCTTGAGTAAAGAATCGACCACGTCGGTTAAGGAACCGCCAACTCCTGAGTCTTCAGAGGCCGATGTTGGGGTGGAGAGAGTAGTACCAGCAGAAATTCATGTTTCTATTTCAAGTAGGGCGGCAGGTGACGATCCTAAAGGGAAGGAAGAATTGTTGGATCGATCGAATGAAGTAAGTGTTGAACCAGAGATAAAGGCCAAGGGAGGAATTCCAGTTGAAGGAAATGTTGATAGCTCTAGTTCGAGTGGTAAGATAGAACAATCTTCAGTGCATAGTGGCATGAATGTAGTCTTACAGGAGGAGGATACCAAATTGGGGAGCGGAAGCTCTCACTCCTACGATGGAAGCGTATCTTCCTCGGATAGAAGTCGTGAGGATAATAGTATCCCTAGCAAATATTTGCTCAAGTCGAGGAGAACTATTAGGAATATGAAGGTTGTTGTGGATTCAGTTGCTGATTCAGAAAAGGAAGAACCTGAAGGCCAGAAAATTCCTGAAAATAGAGATCATGACTTGCCTCATGTTCGTGGAATGGAACGAGATGCTACATTTGGTTCTGAAGATTTTCATTCAGTTCAGAATTGGGCAGGATCCGAAAGTGAGGAGGGGACTTCCAAATCTGTACCTGTGGAGGACGAGGAACAACAACTTAACTTCCCTAACAGCAAACCTAGTGCCGAGCTCGACTCACTTGAACCTGATCACATGAAGATATTGAGGAAGGTAGATGAATTGAGAGACGAACTTACTGGATTCCTTGCTAAAACCACTGAGGGGAAAGGAACTTCTCGATATAGATCTCAGCGATTCTCAAGAAATACCGTATCTGGTCAGCACCCCCCTTGCTCTTGTTTGGCTCATCCTCAGATGCCAATGGACAACAAAGCCAACCTTCCTTCGATTCTACAAGTTCAAACAGAAGAGAGTGCGCTGAATAGGTTGCAAAGGAGGAAAGAGAAAATGCTAGCAATCAAGAGCTATTGCAGGCCAGTTACTGGTGGTGCACCCTTTGTCATCTGCTACAAATGCTGGCAGCTACTTCAGCTTCCAGCCGACTTTCTTGTCACCCAAAAGCGACTGCATAAGCTTCAGTGTGGTGCTTGTTCTGAAATTCTTGTTTTCTCATTTAGACCTAAAACTCATAGTACGGCCCCTATGACCCCTATTGAGGAACGACACCCACCTAGTGAAGTTGAACATAACAATGTGAACTCTTATTCTGATGTTCATTCCTACTCTTCTGAGTCGGAACCAGTGCTAAATGTATCGAGAAATTCTTCTCCGTATGCAATGGAAGGGAGGCTCCACCAGCTCATGGGGTATTCTTCTGCTAGTGAATTACTGTTTTGCCCCCCTGGGGTGGATGAAGGAGGGTATCAAAGCACAGAACCGAGCACGCCACTGTTTTATAGGCCAAGAGAAGAAGATATGAGATTTAGATGGCCTGTTACTGGAACAAGCACCCCTAATTCTATAGAAATAGAGGAAGAAGAGGAAGAGCCACACGAAATATTGAAAACTCGGAAGAGGGCTACGCCAGCAATTCAAGGATTGTTGAAGAAGGGGGTGAGGGAATTGAGTCATGGATTGGAGAGTTTAAAGCTGAAAAAGCATTCGAATGAATAATGCAGTCTAGCTAGCTTCAGTCTAGGATTAGGAGAACTGGTTTTGCTTTGCAGGTTAGGAGAATCAGTTGAGTGTATGTATATATTTTAGTATTGATTGATTTTTCTAATAAGTTCCCACACTTGTATATAGCCATTATATCTTTACAGAGTAGTTGATTAGTGATTTTTTATTAGTCTGATTATGTGTATGTTGTTATTGCTTTCATTCTTGCAGTTCTCATGCAATTTGTAATTCAATTCTTTGTATGCTTATAAAAATATTCATTTTTGTTTCTCCTTCTGTATATGTAAAGGATGTTACTTGCAACTAGGAGATAATCAGTTTAATTGTTAACTGTGGCATGTTGGGTTGCTTTAACTTTGTATGTATCCTTGATAAAGATAATAATAATCCTCATTCCAGCTCTTTACACTACAAAGTATACCTCTGAACATTTCCCAAAATGATTATTGTTAGTCTGTTAGAATTTTAATGTAAATGTCTGAAGTCTCACAGGTTGTCATAGCAGGGTTGTTTCATAGTGTACCTATCAGGATTGTGTCTTGAATACTCGTTGTTCAGATTAGAAGAAGATAAGATGAAGCACGGAGGTCGAAGTGAGTAGAAATAAAAACAGCAGCAGCAAGGTGTAGGTATAGTTGCGGTCGACCACACCCCCCGACCGCTCGTAGTACAAGGATTGTCCGAGAAAGGTATGGTCGACCGGTCGACCACCCGCGCCGCTGTGTTCGTTTTTGGGCTTCGATTTGTTAAGTCGTTTCAGCCCAATCTTCAACTCCAAGTTAGATCGTGTGGCTCCTATTCAGTTACTTCTTTTCAAGGTTATATCAGACGACTGAGAATCAAGATTAGACCTAGATTTCTCTCTATTCTTCTATATATATTGTAAACTCCTTCTTTATGAGAGTAAGTACTTCATAGATTTTTTTTTCTCCATTGCAAAGAGAGGCTCGAGAGAGAGATAGTTCTTTGTGGATGAATTTAATTCCATGTATTGAGTGAATCAATAACTGCTTGTAATCTCTTCTAGTTGAATATCAGATCTCCCTATATTTTCTCCCGGATTAAGCAAAAACTAACCGGGATAAGTCATCGGTGTGTTTGTGTTAGTTTGATGGATCTACTTGCTTGCTCAATTGATTCATCTCATATACTTTGACTTTCTCATTGCTCTATTAGTTCCGCTGCGACAATGGGCGTTGGTTGACGCCCCAATCCTAACAACTGGCATCAGAGCTTCAGGTTGCTGAGTTTCTTGGTTAAGATGACAGACCACAGTATTTTGAAGATCATGCAGTTCGATGGATAGATCAATTTCAATCTTTGAAAGACTGACATGTACGATGTTCGTGTTCAAGAACGTTTGCAGTTAGCCGTTAAGAAGAAAGAAAAGCCAACTGATATGAAGGATGACGGTTGGGAAGATATTCGTGAAAGAGCCATAAGTCTGATCTGACTATCCTTGGCGGACGAGGTCAAGTGCAGATTTCTTGAAGAAACTGATGCGGCAAGTTTGTGGAAAAAAATCATAGCTGACTACTCTGGTTCGTTGTTATTAGATCAGATGCATTGGAGGAAAAAGTTGTTCCGTTTATCTATGAAGGAAGGTACTGATATCCAAGACCACATTACAGAGTTCAATAAGGTATTATCTGAACTTAAGGCGATCAACGCAGATGTGTGTGAGGAAGATAAAACTTTCAACCTGATATATTCATTACCAGATTTGTACGAGCCTTTGATCACTACCATGCTATACGGTAGATCTGCCAAGGAGAGTATTTCGGTAGATGGTGTAATCAAAGCATTGAAGAAAAATCAACTTAGAAAGGAGACCCATAAATCATCATTGTCTATTCCCACAAGTTGTCTAGAAGTGGATGGTCCTTCAGGAGGGAGACAAAGTGCTTTGCAAAAGAATTCAATCCGTTGCTGATATTGCAAGAGGCCAGGGCATATCAAGAAAGACTGTTGGAAATTACAGAATCAGGAGAGTGCAAAGAACAGGAATTCAGCTGCTAATGTGGCTAGTGCCTTTGATTCAGGTGGTTCGTGTCTTCTTGTTTCAAATTCTTTAGAAGTGGATTCTAGTTGGTTTCTTGACTCAGGGAGTTCTTCTCATATTTGCTCTGAAAGGGAGATATTTTCTACTTATAAGTCTACTACAGGGCGTTGTATGACAACGGAAATTGGAGAGATTTGTGAAGTAGTAGGTGAGGGGGCAGTTGAGTTGAAGATGCCAGGTCTAAACATGTTCACTTTAAGGAATATTTTGCATATTCCTCTGCTGAAACAAAATCTGATTTCTTTGAGAACTCTTGATGCACGGGGCTGCAGGTACACAGCTCGAGGTGGAGTTCTGTCTGTTTTTTAAGGTCATCGAGTGGTTGGGCCAAGCCAAAACAATCTTTACAAACTTTGGGAAATTCGAAATACTTGCGCAGAAATTCGAAATACTTGCGCAAGTGTTGTTGCTCCTTTTTTCGTTATTCCCGCAAGCTCTGCTAGTTTTCCGCAACTAGATTCATCGAAACGAGACCACAACATTCGAATATCGTCGAGAGGTGGAGAAAGCCTATGGGTAGGTGGAATTCGTGCGGAGTTTGGCTACTTCGTGAGTACATCTACGAAGGTGTACCCTTGAAGGGGTATACTGGAATCGGTGAGATTGAGTAGAGATCAATTCAATTAGAAGAAGAAACTATTGTTCTAAGTTTTCTTTGCAAGTGGAATTTATTAGAGTTTGGAGATGAGTAACACATCATGTGATAGCACTCGTATGCAATCCAAGGTGAAGTTTGTTAGGATTGTGTCTTGAATACTCGTTGTTCAGATTAGAAGAAGGTAAGATGAAGCACGGAGGTCGAAACGTCGAAGTGAGTAGAAGGAAAAACAGCAGCAGTAAGGTGCAGGTATAGTTGCGGTCGACTGTCCCAAGTTGCGGTCGACCCCCCCCCGGCTCGTAGTACAAGGATTGTCCGAGAGAGGTATGGTCGACCGGTCTTATTGGACGGTGGACCGCCTGCGGCGCTGTGTTCGTTTTTGGGCTTCGATTTGTTAGGTCGTTTCAGCCCAATCTTCAACTCCAAGTTAGATCGTGTGGCTTCTATTCAGTTACTTCTTTTCCAGGTTATATCGGACAACTGAGAATCAAGATTAGACCAAGGTTTCTTTCTATTCTTCTATATATATTATAAACTCCTTTATGAGAGTAAGTACTTCGTAGATTTTTTTTCTCCATTGCAAAGAGAGTCTCGAGAGAGATATAGTTCTTGGTGGGTGAGTTTAATTCCTTGTATTGAGTGAATCAATAACTCCTTATAATCTCTTCTAGTTGAATATCAGATCTCTCTATATTTTCCCCCGGATTAAGCAAAAACTAACCGGGATAAGTCATCGGTGTGTTTGTCTTAGTTTGGTGGATCTACTTGCTTGCTCAATTGATTCGTCTCATCCACTTCGACTTCTTCATTGCTCTATTAGTTCCGCTGCGACAATGAACGTCGGTTGGCGCCCCAATCCCAACAGTACCAACATAACCAACCGTCAAGTCTCACCAGGTGCTTAGCAAAATGTTTGCTATGCACAGTTCAGGATCGACTCACGTAAAGACGAGCTAGAAAATAGAATAGACCTATAAACACTCATCAACGCCTGCCGTGGCTCTGAAATTTTGGAGTTGTTGCAAAGTAACTTGTAACTGCAATTTGTATGTTGCCCATTTTTAATTCCGCAGTCACTTGTGAAAGCGAACTTTTCATGTATAAGTAAAAAAAACTAGTATTATCCGAAATTAAATAAAGATTGCTGGAAGCCTGGAACTTCAATTAATGTTCATAAAACTCGAATTTGACTCATTCAAGATTTGCCTCAATCTTTTTTAACAGAAGCAATAGGATCCTAGTTATGTTATGAAGCAATTGAGCTATTATTGGATTAACAAAAAGGAATATAACCTGAGAATTTGAAATGTTCTTCTTCCTTGTAGTATGGGAACTCTAGATAGGTTTTAAGAACAAAATTAGTCCTCTCCTTAGTTGTTGACTCTTACAGTTAACTCCAAAAATAGGCCAAGTCTCCTAAGATATCCTTAACAGTTAACTGTATTGAGTGGACTCTGTTGTCTCTCATCCCCAATGCAACCTGACAATCTCAAAACCTATAAAATAATTTCAAGGGTGCTTGCTCTGTTCTTAATATTATAATAATCAATGAAAAAATTGATAATTAAATGGAAATTCATTTTTCAGAAATTGAAACTCAACATCTTTTGTTCTTCAGTTCTAAATGTGTTACATACATAATGATACCCTTGGTATGTACAGGTGCTCAAGAAATTCTGGAAGTATCTTCTCAATTCATTACTGGATTGCATATCGTTTAGAATGTAGAGGGTGTAAGAAATGTTAGGCTTATATCTTACATACTATATTCAATTTGAAGATAAAGTGGTAAAGTGAGAAGAGGAATCGAAGGGCAAGTGGCGAACATCAGCGTTATCAGTGTTATGGCACTAGTAGAAAAAAAACCGATATTAGTGAAGGATTATTTAAAAGGGAATAATTTCCTCAGTATCTTCATATTAACGAGGGCTTATTAGAGAGAGAAAATTTTTTCCTCACTATGAGTCCTTGATGAGGATAAATAGCATGAGAAAAATAGCACGTAAAAAATAGCATAGCAATACATGGAACTACTTAATAATCTACTATATAACTAAGCAAAAAGACAAAATTTCCCTAACTTATTAAGTACAATTTAATCTCTAATACTATAATGGAAAAGTTGGTGTTATTATTTGTAGACATTCATTCAAATATCTAATCTCAACTAGACATTCATTCAAATATCTAATCTCAACCAGACATTTTTAAGTGAGAGTTGTCGGCAAAATGGGGCCCCACCATATAGGCCCCACCACGACCACACCAACCAAAAGAAAAAAAACAAGATCAAAATAGTGGCGCCCCACACTATTGACAAATGCAATGAGAAGCAAAGAAAAGATGGGAAGGTGGATAGCGACATCTCTCTCTTTCCCTACCTATAAATTGAGCTTCGGGAAAGGATTGGAACAGCAAAGCAAAGCGTGGAAGTTGAAAAAAGAGGGATTAGAAAGAAAAAAAAGTATTACAAGAGTGTTCTTAAGAGATATAATATATTTAGAGAGAGGGTGTTGTAATCTCTTTTGGGGGTTTTCCATGTAAAATATATGTGTCCACATTGTCTGCACTTTGTCAATTGCACTTTAGTTGTGAAGTAGCTTCTGCCAATAACTTCCCTAACAGTAGTATCAGAGCTTTGGTTGCGGGGTAAAGCAGAAATGTTGACTACAACAAAGTTCGATGTTGAGAAATTCAACAGAGTAATTTCTCATTGTGGAAAATAAAGATCAAGGTGATCTTGAGGAAAGACAATTGCTTGGCAGCAATTGGAGATAGGTCTACGGAGATCACCGACGACGGCAAGTGGAACGACATGGACGGCAACGCAATTGTCGATCTGCACTTGGCACTAGCTAATGGTATGCTATCCAATGTGGCTGAAAAAAAGACAGCAAAGAAGATTTGGGATACTTTGACGAGATTGTACGAGGCTAAGTCACTTCACAACAAGATCTTCTTGAAGAGAAGACTGTACACTCTTCGAATGGCAGAAGCGACACCGGCAACCGACTACATCAACACCCTGAATACTCTATTTTCGCAGCTTACATCAATGAGTTGCAAAATAGAGCCAATTGAACGTGCAGAGCTTTTACTTTAAAGTCTACTTGACTCGTATGATCAACTCATTATCAACCTAACGAACAACACCCAACGGATTATCTAGTCATCGACGAAGTTGCAGCTGCTGTCTTAGAAGAAGAAACTAGGCACAAAAACAAGAAAGATAGACAGGGAAGTTCGTAGCAAGTGGAAGCTTTGATGGTGATGAAAGGGAGATAAACGGAATGTGACCTCAGTGGGGGTCAGAATCTTGGTAGATCAAAGTCAAGAAGTAAGAAAACTTACAAGTGTCACAACTGTGGCAAGAAATGGCACTTTAAGAATGATTGTTGGTTCAAGAAGAAAAGTGGAGACCCTGAGTCATCAAATGCTCAAAGGAATATGGCGAGTACCCGGTATGATGGTGAAGTTCTATACAGCGAGGCAACAACGATGGTTGGAGGCAGAAAACAGTTCTCTGACGTCTGGTTACTAGACTTAGGAGCAACATGACACATGACTTCCCGGAGAGAGTGGTTCCACACATACAAACCAATCTCAGGAGGTTCTGTACACATGGGTGATGATCATGCTCTGGAAATCGTTGGTATTGGTACTATCAAGCTCAAAATATTTGATGGTACGGTTTGTACCATCCAGGAGGTACGGCACGTAAAAGGCTTGAGAAAGAATCTATTGTCTTTGGGACAAATAGATAGTCTTGGATGTAAGACCCATATAAAAAATGGGGTCATGAACATTGTCAGAGACGCACTTGTGGTCATGAAGGTAGAAAAGATTGTGGCAGATCTATTCATGCTTTATGGAGAAACACTGCAGGAAGCTGATGCGTGTGATGCATCAACCATCAAGGGAGAAGAGTCGATAGTGATGAGGCATCTCAAACTAGGCCATCTATCCGAACGCGGTTTGAAGATTCTCTCCGACTAGAAGCTGCTTCCAGGGCTCAAATCGGTGAATCTACCGTTTTGTGAGCATTGTGTTACAAGTAAGCACCATATATTGTAATTCAGTAGATCTGAAGCTATGAGTAAATGCATTCTAGACTTGGTTCATTTTGATGTATGGGAATCACCGGAAATGTCCCTAAGAGGAGTAACGTACTTTGTGTCTTTCATTGATGATTACTTCGGGAGATTGTGGGTGTATCCAATCAAGAAGAAGTCACATGTGTTTCCAGTGTTCAAAGACTTCAAAGCGCAGGTGGAACTTGAATCCGGAAAGAAGATCAAGTGCTTGAGGACAGATAATGGAAGGGAGTATACAGACGACGAGTTTTTTGCTTTTTGTAAGCGAGAAGGTATCACAAGACTGTTCACAGTCCAATACACACCTTAACAAAATGGTGTGGCAGAGCGGATGAACAGGACTCTTGTAGAAAGGATGAGAGCTATGTTCCAGATTGCAGGTCAACCCAACTCTTTTTAGCAGAAGCAGCCAAAACTGCCTGTTATGTCATAAATCGGCCGCCATCAATGACAATTGAGCTAAAGACACTGATGGAGATGTGGACTGGAAAGCCGACAAATTACTCTACTTTATATTGGTTCAGATGTCCTGTGTACGTGATGTACAATGCCCAAGAATGAACGAAACTGGATCCGAAATTCAGGAGGTGCATGTTCTTGGGGTATACTGATGGTGTGAAGGGGTATCGCCTGTGGAATCCCACTACCCACAAGGTTGTTGTCAGCAGGGATGTGATCTTTGTAGAAGACCAGGTACACAAGAAAAATGGAAGCGATAGCACATCAAAGGAGAATTCAGAGACTACTACAGTTCAGGTAGAAGATAAACTAGATGAAGATCTAGTTTCTTCTTAAGTAGCACCGGAGCACGAGGTACAAGAACTAGTTGAGTCTGAGGCTCCAGAAGTTCGTCGATTAACTCGTGCGAGAAGACCTCCAGCATAGCACTCGAAGAATGTTATGGAGAGCAATGTTGCATACTGTCTTTTAACAGAGGATGGAGAGCCAATATCTTTTTTGGAGGTAATCAAAGACTCGGATGTATCCCTGTGGATGGCAGCAACACAGAAAGAAATTGAAGCTCTACACATGAATAAGACGTGGGATCTTGTTACACTAAGGAAGAAAGGTCATCGACAACAAATGAGTCTACAAGATCAAGCATGATGGTAATGACCAAGTGGAGCTGTATCGTGCAAGATTGGTGCTAAAAGGATATGCTCAAAAAGAAGGTATTGACTTCAATGAGATATTTTCATCTGTGGTTCGACTCACGACAGTCAGAGAAGTTTTTGTGATGTGTGCTACATTCGACCTACATCTAGAACGGTTAGATGTGAAGATTGCTTTTCTTTATGGAGATCTTGAAGAAGAAATTTATATGTTCCAACCAAAAGGTTTTGCTGAAATAGGCAATGAGAACTTGGTTTGCAAGTTGAACAAATCTCTGTACGGTCTCAAACAGGCGCTGAGGGGTCTTTGGCTCTAGAAGTACGTCAGTCAACCCGCTCTACAATGTGTAATGTGTCTTCAAGACATCCAAACTTCTGTGGGGGTCTTTGGAGAAGAAGTACAAAACCGAAGATGTTGGCTCCAAGAAGTTTGTACTTGGCAAATTTCTAGACTACAAGATGGTTGACTCCAAGACTGTTGTGAGTCAGATACATGAACTGCAACTATTCATCCACAAAATCACTGCAGAGAACATGATGTTGTGTGAACCGTTCCAGGTTCCAGCGTTCATTGAGAAGCTTCCACCTGGATGGAAGGACTTCAAGAACTACCTCAAGCACATGCGAAAGGAAATGTCTCTTGAGGACCTGATTGTCAGGTTGTAGATTGAAGAGGACAATCGCAAGAGTGACAAGTCCTATGGAAATCAGTCCATAGAAAAAGCTAACACGGTGGAGCACGAACAGAAGGGAAAAAAAGGAAATTCTTTCCACAGGGCTCGAACAAGAAACCTGCTGCAAAAAGGTTTACTGGAAAATGTCGTAAGTGTTGTAAGCTGGGGCACAAGATATCTGAATATCACAGCAAGGATAACATCCATGCTAGAAATGGAAAGGCAAAAGGGAATGAGAAATCCCATGCGCATAATGCTGAGAACCTGTCCATTGGTCTCTCTGACTTGGACCTTTGTGCTGTTGTATCGGAGGTCAATCTGGTGGAGAGCAATCATTGTGAATGGTGGTATGATATTGGGGCCACCAAGCACATTTGCTCGGACAATGATATGTTCACTTCATACCAGAAGTGCAACAAGAATAAACAGTTGTTCATGGGGAATTCTTCCACCTCCAAGATTGAAGTAACAAGGAAGATAGTTCTGAAGATGACTTCTGGCAAGGAACTAATACTAACCAATGTGTTGCACATTCCGAATATTCGAAAGAATCTGGTCTCGGGATCTTAGCTAAGCAATAATGGGTTTAATGTTGTGCTTGCTTCTAATAATTTTGTACTTTCAAAGAATGGGGTGTACTTGGGAAAATTGGTATGTTAAAGATGGACTGTTCAAATTCAATATAATGACAGTCATCCCAAAATCTGTTGTTCCTGTTGTTCCCAAAATTAATGAAATTAATCCTGTTGCTTATGTTGTTGAGTCTTCTTCTGTTTGGCATGAAAGACTAGGACATGTTAATTTTAATTCTCTGCGTAGATTAATTAACATGAATTTACTACCAAAATTTAGGGTAGACAACTGCGACAAATGTGAAGTTTGTACAGAGGCCAAACTCACTAAAACTCTATCTCTTTCTCTAGAAAGAAACACTGAAACTCTAGGTCTAATTTACACGGATCTGTGTGATTTAAAATTCATGCAGACCAGAGACGGTAAAAAGTATTTTGTGACGTTCATAGATGATTGCACAAAATACTTTTATGTATACCTGTTACATAGCAAAAATGAGGCCTTGGATAATTCAAGGAATATAAGCTTGAGGTTGAGAATCAACTTGGCAAAACGATTAAAATCGTTGAGAGTGATAGAGGAGGGAAATATGATGCACCATTTAATATGTTCTTCTCTGAACATGAAATAGTTCATCAGACAACTGCTCCTTACTCACCTGAATCAAGCAGTATTGCCGAGCGCAAGAACCAAACTCTGAAGAAGATGATGAATGCCTTGTTGGTGAATTCTGGGTTACCCCAGAATATGTGGGGGGAAGCGTTGCTGATCGCCAACTACATTCTCAATAAAATACCTTACAAGAAAATTGGCAAGACACCATACAAACTGTGAAAAGGTAATGTACTTTCGTATAAGTTCCTTAAAGTATGGGGGTGTCTAGCAAAGGTAGCAGCACCTAATCCCAAACAGGTTATAATAGGACCTAAGACCATTGATTGCATATTCATACATTATGCACATAACTGCAGTGCATATCGATTCTTGGTATATAAATCGGATATACTGAACATCCATGTGAATACAATAATGGAATCAAGGAATGCCTCCTTCTTTGAACATGTGTTTTCGTGCAAGGATGCTACGTATCCCAAATGTATACGTCAGCAAGGCGTGCAAGTACCTCGGTTAATGAACCAGGATATGATAATGATGAATCTAGACGAAGTAAATAGGCTAGAACATCAAATTCATTTGGTCCTGACTTTGTATCGGCCTTTCTGTTAGAGAATGAGCCTAGAACGTTCAACGAAGCCATGTTTACGCCTGTCACGCCCCGCTTCCCAAAATACGGAATACGAGTGCATGACGAAGCCCAGCGAATGATCTTAACATCATTCATAAGCTGTAGGATCGACTCAGCATCAGAACAATAATATAACAAGAGAGATATACATAACCAAGCATGCATGAATAATCTATTAGCAACAGAAACAACTGAAATATAATAAAACATCCAAATAGTTTCAAGTCTGGATCAAGTTAAAACTCGGGAACATCAGCCCGTTACAAGTTCTTAAATTTGCAAGAGATAACAGTCCAAGAAAACAAGTAATGCAGGAAGTAAATATTCAAATCAAGTTCTTCTCCACTTGAAGGCTAAAACCTTTGCTCACCAATTCCAGCGGGTAGCTCGTCTCCAAAGTCTGCTTAATAAATATTTAAAAAAAAAGGAGAACAAGGAAAAACAAGAGAAAATGCCCTTAGTGCAAGCTAGGGCCACAAATAGTAAAAACGAGTACAAGTATGGGGAACAGGAATCAAGAATGCAACAGGGACATAACAAATAATGGAAGAACCAAGAACTAGCTAACGAGAAGGATAACTCAAGTAAATAGGCTGGATAACAAATACTAGTGGTAAAACAAGTAACAAGTGAACACATAGGGTATCTAACCTCAAGTGATACGCATCTAGTTCAAGTGTCAGGTATCTAGTCTCAAATCTAGTGTCAAGTTGTCAGGTCTCAAGTATCAAGTTGTCAAGTATCGAGTAGCAAGTTGTCAAGTATCAAGTAACAAGTAGTCAAGTATCAAGTATCAAGTAACATGTATCAAGTTCAAGTTTCAGGTTCAAGTCTCATGTATCATGTCATCAAGTATCAATAACAGGTGTCATGTTCAAGTTTCATGTATCAGATATCAGGTAACCAGGTAATCAGGTAACAGGATAATCAGGTAACAGGATAATCATGTATCGGGATAATCAGGTAACAGGATGATCAGGTAACAGGATAATCATGTATCAGGATAATCAGGTAACAGGATGATCATGTATCAGGTGTTAAGTTCAAGTCTTGTGTGATTACTATCTAGGTAGCACGACATGCATCCATACTTTTACTACATGGTTGCTACAGTCAAATCAGTTACGTTTAGACCTAGTAATGGAGTCCATAGGGCGGCGTACTCAGGTATCAAGTATCAAGCAAGTGATCAATCATGGACTCTAGAGGTGGCCCCCGTAGACTCTAGAGGTGGCCCCCGTCACCCATGACGTGGCACTTAGTTCTACGTGGCACTTAGTTCCATGTGATCTCAACTATATATCATGTAATCATATAATGGACTCTAGAGGTGGCCCCCGTAGACTCTAGAGGTGGCCCCCGTCACCCATGACGTGGCACTTAGTTCTACGTGGCACTTAGTTCCATTTAACATACAACATTGGGAAACACGGGCCCCCTTCCGAGTACACTTACCGATGTTGTCCACTCTATAGTCCTTCCCTCAAACCCCGGCTTGTTATATTTGTTCAGGCAGATTTGTGTACTTGTATCTATGCATGTGAAACAGGGTTGAAATAATATAATTTAATTCTAAGAAAAATTGGGGATGTCCTATAGGGTGTCCAGCAACTACATGTAAAATTTGGAGTTAACGCTCGCTGGTTATACAGCTAAATTAATTCGCAAAGTAAAGGTGTGCAGCAGTTTTTGCGAATCTGTGCCTACCGACACAGCTGCAGTAAATCTGCAATAACTCTTAGACCGTAACTCCAAATTCAAAGATTTCGGAGTCTATCGATATCTACACATCCGGATCTACAATTTCTATTCAGGGCTCGGGCTCAGATTCAAATGATAAAAGGGTCGAAACTGCAAAAGAATATTCAGACAGCAACACGTAGAATTACTTGCAAGTGTAGATTTCATGGAAAAATGTCTTTTGGCGTCTAAGTTATTATGTGACATAAATACATGATAATAGAGGTCAAAACAGCAAATAATAAATGTTTTTCAAGCCATAGGGTCGCAAGTTCGTCAAAAATTGAATGTGACATGTATCTACAAATTTAGGGCTCCTTAATTCATATGTCTAAGTGTTCATGTGTTCAAGGGTAAAAGAGTCCAATAATTATAAATTAAATACAATGAAATTTTGTGACTCTTAGAATTGTCAATTGGGAGGTTCAATATTGATCCACAACGATATTTCAAAGAGGAGTCACAATCTAACTATTTGTAGTATTTTCAAGGAAACTTGTGCTAGAACAATAAAATGTACAAGGATACTTGCCTTAGATGACGATGATAAACTCCACTTGTTGTAGCAAATTTGGTTGAAAAATCCCGGAAGAAGTCCTCGAAAAGAGCGTCCAAAAATTGATCGGAGATCGAGTTTTCCCCGCACACACGATCGGCCCAAAACAGCAAACAGCGAAGTGGGATCTGCTGCGCCAAAACACAGAACAGCAGTATCGCCCAATCAGATCGCTTCTCCCCCCCCACTGGATCCAGCCGAACAGGAGACAGCGGAAGCGGGATCCGCTGCGGGCGAACACCGAACAGCGTTCTCCACCAATGGCGAGGCGTCTTCTTCCTCGCGACAGCAGCGAACGGGAGCGACGGCGTGGGCTCGCGCGACTGCGGCGATGGCTTCGACGGTGACGAGGTGGTGATCGCGACGCTGGCGGCGGCACGACGTCGAGAGGGAAACGGCGACGCACGGCGACTCTGTTTGGGTTCGAAAACAGGGGTGGAACGGAGGAGTGGGTATTCGGCGGCGTGGGGTGTTGGCGAAGCGTCGGAGGTGGAGAGGATGACGAGGGGATGAGTTTGGAGGCGACGACGAGGTGTTGCGGTGGTGTGGTGGTCGGAGAATGAGGAAGGCGACGAGCTGGGTAATGGTGGAGTTGGGGAATGGCGATGTTGGAGGAGCGGGTTAATGGTGAAGACGGCGGCGGATTGTTGCCGCGGTGGGGCTGATGAGGAGCGGGGGTCGAAGGGAAAGAGGGGGCGAGGCGATGAGGTCGTGAGGGATTGGCGAGTGGGTTAATGGATTCGGAGGTTGGAGAGGATGACGATGGTAATGGCGGTGATGGAGGTGATGGGTGTTGGGGTGACGCGATGGCGATGGGGATCGGAGGGGGAGACGAAGGCGGTAGGCGACGATGGGGGCGATCGGAGTATGGGGCTCGGGTTCGGGGTGTTGGAGATGGAAACGAAAGAGATGAAGAGAAGGCGGCGGTAGGATTGTGTTAGGTTAGAACAGTAGGTTGTAGGGTTAGGGGTTTAAATAGTGTGGGTTTGCGGGTTTGCGGGTTTATGGGTTTTGGGATCCGTTTCAAAAAGAGCCCAACAGAAGAAATGGTCAAAATGCACAAAAATGGGGATTAGAGAGATAAACGAGAAGAATCGGTCCATTTCTCATGAAGAACGGTACAAATGGCACACAATTGAATTTGATAAAAGGACCCACAATTGAGTTGAGACAAAAATAATGATTTTATTCGAACTGAAATAAAATACGGGATCTCAAATAGACAAAAGAGTACAATTGAGAAAAAAAAATACGGTATAAAATACAAATACGGGAAAACAGGAGTTACAACGCCTGATGCTCCTATGTGGAAGGAAGCAATCAAAAGTGAAATAGACTCCATCATGCAAAATCATACATGGGAGTTGGTCGATTTGCCGTCTGGGTGTAAAGCTCTAGGATGCAAATAGATTTTCAAACAGAAATTGAAACCAGATGGTTCAATAGAGAAACATAAGGTGAGATTTGTGGTACAATGATTTAGGCAAAAGGAAGGCCTAGACTTCTTTGATACTTATTCCCCGGTTACGAGAATAAATTTCATAAGAATGCTGATAGCTGTTGCAGCTCTATGTAATCCCAAAATACATCAAATGGATGTCAATACCATTTTTCTAAATGTGGATTTAGAAGAAGAAATATACAAGAAACAACCTGAGGGTTACGTAGTTCCTGGACAGAAAAACAAGGTGTGCAGGCTTGGAAAATCCTTGTACGGATTGAAACAATCTCCAAAGCAGTGGCATGCAAAATTTGACAATGTTATGATGTCAAATGGTTTCAAAATAAATGAATGTGATAAGTGTATATACATCAAAGATACTCCAAATGGATACGTTCTGGTGTGTCTGTATATAGATGACATGCTCAATATTGGTAGCAATAATGACATTATCAAACAAACTAAGAACATGCTTAGTGGTAAGTTTTATATGAAAGATTTGAGAGTTGCAGATGTCATACTAGGAATCAAAGTTTTCAGGACGTCTGAGGGTATTACTTTGTCTCAAGCTCATTACGCTGAGAATGTACTTGAAAGATTCAAAAATTTCTCCAATGGGATTGCCAAAAGTCCTGTGGATCCCAGTCTTCACTTGTTCAAAAACACGGGTGACAGCATATCACAATTGGAATATGCACGTGTAATCGGTATTCTGATGTACTTAACAAATTGTACAAGATCGGACTTGGCGCATTCAGTAAATGTACTGAGCCGCTATACAAGTAATCCAGAACGAAGTCACTGGAAGGAATAACTAGAGTATTGAACTACTTGCGACATATTCAGAGTTATGGGCTGCATTACACAAGATATCCAGCAGTACTAGAAGGCTATAGTGATGCCAACTGGATATCGGACTCCAAGAACTCGAAATCCACAAGTGGATAAGTCTTCACTCTTGGTGGTGCAGTTGTGTCATGAAAATCCTCTAAACAAACGTTACTGACCAGATCCACCATGGAATCTGAGTTTATTGCTTTAGACAAAGCGGTAGGTGAAGCAGAGTGGCTTCGAAACTTTTTAGAGGATATTCTTATGTGGAAAAAAAAGTGCCTGCTATATGTGTATAGTGTAACAACCAATCGGCTATAGCAAGGGCACTGAGTTGTATGTATAATGGTAAGTCTCGTCATATTAGAAGGCGACACAAAAATATTAGACAACTGCTCTTAAATGGAATAATCTCTATAGAGTATATAAAATTGGCCGACAACCTAGAGAATCCATTTACTAAAGGTTTGTCACGAGAGCAAGTTGTGAGATCATCGAGAGGAATGGGTTAAAGCCTATGACGAATGAGGATACTTGATGGAAATCCTACATAGGAATTGGAGATCCCAAGATCTAGGTTCAAGGGGACAACTAAATCTTGTTGAATCGACGTGAGCACTGAGAGATTAAAATATCCTACCCACTCTTAGGATAATAAAATAGTGCTGCCTGAAAGGGGTTAGGATAAGCTTGGCTTTTAATGATTCCTATAACTTTGAAATAAAAGTGGGGTGTGACAAGATACTCTTTACGGGCAATCACCTTGTGAGTGTGAAATATGGCTATTTCTAGGAGAATGAAGAGAGGCTACATTCTCCAAGTTCACTCACGATTAACCAGGATTGTTCAAGGCCAAAATGAACACAACAAGAGCACCTAGTTCTGTGAGAGATGAAACTGTCTGATAATTATTGTCTAGGTTCACATCAAATCCCGGGTAGTTGAAGACATCATGTTCACTACCTGGTCAAGTGAATCCAATGGCTACTCACTAAGGGTGGTTCAAAGTTAAAAAATTACTACCGTTCCTGATGCAGTGATTTTTCGATTGTACTCTCCGAGTCTTTTCTGTCATGTCTTTTTTCTGTCATGTCTTTTTCTGTCGTGTCTGGATTGCATAATCTGGTACCATTCATGTGGGGGATTGTTGAAAATATTTTTGGCATATTTTTCGGATCGGATTCCGGTGGGCTCCGGCCACCGGCGGCGCTGACAAGCGATTGGATTATGTTCCACTCGTCGAGTACTATTTCGTAATGTACTCATTTGCCAAAAACGGATTCCGTATGAATGAGAAATGTTGGTCCAAAGTTGGGTACTCGAAATGTACTAACGTGAAAATTTGGAGAAAATGGATAGTCCCACATCAGAAGTTGGGAAAGATTTCTCTAGTATATAAGCTAAAGAAATGGAAAGGGTGTAGCCCTGGGGTCACCACTAATGTGTAGTGGAGAGAGGACCTCGCCAAAGTTACAAACATACACGCGCTCCAGCTCCGGCTCGACTCAGCTTGGCTTGGCTTGTCTGTACATTATTTTTTTTCGCTGGATCTATTTTTACTGTTGGGGCATTTGAAATTCTGTAACTGGTGCCATTATTCTGTAACAGTCTGTAACAGCAGAATATGGATCCATCAGTCACGTTTTTTTATAGCTAATACTCTGTTGTTACAGAGTAATAGACAATTACTCTGCTATTACAGAGTAATGGATCCATGATCCATCAGTTACGCCCTCATCACCTATAAGACTCTACAATTTTGTCTGCCAGAAACACAGCTTTTGAACTTGATAATCCTATTCTCCTTCTTCTTCCTCTGAATCTGTGAGTACAACACAGCTACTAGTTTGCTGATTTCTCTGAAGCTAGGGTGCTGCTCTTCAGGAAAAGGTAATACAGTTGGATCCTGGGAGACAATTCATCAACTACCGTCACACTACGGGGCGAATTTTGCTTTAAGGACAAAGATCTTAATCTCGACTCTGTATTGAAGTGTCTGGTTCGTTCTTTTATTCTTGTAATTGTAGTTCTTCACAAACATTGTTAGGAATTTTCTATTTTATGATATTCGAATTCTAACACTTGGAACCTAGGAAGAACCGATTCGGGTGCGGGGATGCGGGTGCGGGGGATGCAAGTGTGGGGATGCGGAAATTTCCAAAAATAGTAGGATGCGGGTGCAGCTGGAATTCGGCCAAAATTTAAATAATTATTTTATATATTATATATTTATATTAATATTTATATTTTTGTATAAAAAACCAAATTCATTGTTAATAATCATACATTAACCAGGAGATTTCAGTTCATACAATCACAACAAGCAAACATATTATGTATATTTGAGTTCATACAATCATAACAAACAAGCATATTATATTATTATTTATATTTGAGTTCATACAATCACAACAAACAAGCAAACAAGCAAGCAAAAAAAAGGGAAGCAAAATGGATTAATTAAGGTTGTACCGAATTTTGTGGGGTCGTACAATCACAACAGGAAGCAATAAAGGATTAATTCTGGTCATACAATCACAACAGGAAGCAAAAGCTATATTTATAACTTCATCACAAGTGAAGTATAATCTCAAAGCAAGTTTAATGGTGGATATTGGCAATAGGAAGCAACAAAGTTTAATGGTGGATTACCAGAGAAAGAAGACGACGACGTCGAAGAGTGGAGGAATCGGCAAAGTCAACGGCAGAGAAAAAGAGGAATTAACGGCGACGAGTGGAGAAGCAGAGTCAATGGCGAAGAATGGAGAAGCCAATGGAGAGATGAGGAGTCGACGATGACGAAAGAGAGGATTAGGGTTTTGATCGGAATTTGGGGATCTAGGGTTCGAGAGAGAGAGGAGGGGGGGGGGAGAGAGAGAGAGAGAAAACATCAGATAGAGAGTGAAAAAAGTAGAATTTAGGGTTTTTTTTATAGCAAAGGCCCAAACCCGCACACTTGCCGCACCCTAGCCGCACCCATTAAAAGTTTTAATATAAAATAATGGGACATGCACCCCGCCGCACCCCCGCCGCACCCGAGTCCGATACGAGTCCGACTCGGGTGCGAGAGCCTCCGTAAAGAGTCTGCTAGCTTGGAACCCACTAACATATAAGTTCTAAGACCAGCTATATGAAAATCTAGATTGTCTACATACAACTTTAGATAGGATATAGTCATTGCCTAATGGATGACTCAATACTTGAATAATTCATTTAATTTTGGGTCCTAAACTATAAAATTAGCATGAAAATATATGTTTCTAATACATTTGGCCATTTGATGTATATTGCATTGACAGCTTAAGTTATCTGAATTCTGTTGCAAATACACTTGACCAACTAACAAATACAAACTATCAAAATACTATAAAGATTAAAAATGGCTAAACAAAACACTTCAAGAATTTTAGCATACACCATTTTAAAAGGATGAGACTATATCAAGGGTATTTTATAAAAGGGGGAAAAAATCAGAAAAAATCATAAACCTGACATATAAAAAATTCACAAATATTAAAAACCCTAATTAAAACAATAAAAAATTTACAAATTCAACAAACCCTAATTAGTTAACATTCTCAAATCCCAAAATACTCCACAATCTCTAATTATTCATCACCCAATCACAAATAATTTCATTCATAAATACGAAATTTATTAAAAGTTAGAAATATTCATACCTAGGGTTTGAGAGCTAGAGAGAGAGGAAGAAAGATAGCAGGCAAGGGCAGGGAGGATGCCAGAAGGAACGACGGCAAGGAGTACACCGAAGGAGCGAGGGCGGGAATAACCAGAGGCGGCGCGGGCTATTGCGGCGATACGGCTTGGGCTCCGAGATATATACATACATATATATGTATATATATATGCGGCGATACGGCTTGGGCTCCGAGATATATACATACATATATATATATATATATATATATATATATATATATATATATATAGAGAGAGAGAGAGAGAGAGAGAGAGAGAGAGAGAGAGAGAGAGAGAGAGAGAGAGAGGGGGGGGGGGGGGTAAAAAAAATAATCAAAAAACTAAATGAGATCGGGGAAATAAGAAGCCATACCCGACGTTTCCTCAAAAAACACCGGGTACAAAACTATAGCCCGATGTTTTACTTAAAACACCATAGTAGATAAGTTTTTTTGTTTTCTTTTCAAAATAACGCAACCTACTCTGGCGTTTTACAAAAGCGCCGGCGTAAAAATGCTAAAATAAGCTTATTTTTTTATAGTGGGAAGAGTCCCAATTGGTAGTAGGCACTTCTCCGCAAGCCCATTTTTCAGGATTTCCTTTGTTAGCAGCAAAAACCCTTTTCCCCTCTTAAATTCGAAATCCAAAAAGAATAGTCGCAACCGCACTTTTAAATTTGAAATTCGAAAAAGAATAGTTAGATAGCTATACATATTTCTAGATAAGGCATAAAGTATCAACAATATATTTTATCCCCAAAAATTAAAACAGACAGGCAATACCTTCATAGTCACAGTAAAAAAAAGGTAAATTTCAGTTAACCCTACAGAGTTTTAGTCCTTTAGCAAAAAACCTTACTTAGTTTTTTTTGGCAGAAAACCTACTGAACTTTATTTTCCGTTAGGATCTACTAAGCTGTTAACTTTAGTATGAAATGCCCAAAATAACCCTAGTGATTGTGTCAACCTGTAAAATTTAAATAAAACAAAAGATAAAAAGCCTTTTTCCTTTTGGAAACCCACCTTCCTCCTCTTCCTCTCCTCACTGTCAACCAAAAAACTCTAATCCCTAAAATCGACGGTGCCGCTTTTCCGCTCTCTGATTCGCTCCATATTTGACATAGCCGCTCTCCGTTTCGAATTCGAATCTACTGGAATCAACCCCACCTTCATCCCCATCGTATGGAAGTAAGCATCTTTCTCTCTCTCTAAACTCTAATCCCCAAAACCTAGCATTTTCTCACTCTGTCTTGTGAACTGCAATTCAAGAACGTGCTTTAAAACCCTAAGTGCGAACTCGACGAGGTGTCGTCTCTCCCAACTGCTGCTTACCCCATTCTCTTTTTGTAATTATGAGGTAGGTTTTTTCTTCATTCTCTTTTTGTGAATCATGTGCTAGTTTTGAAGTTTAGAATTAGGTATCAATTCCTTATGTTATTGGTTTTCTTTTATTTTATATTGGGTGGATAATGTTTATTGCAATTGAGCTTACATAGTGACTGGTTGTGATGAAAGGGAATGGAGTGAAATATGAACTGAGGATGAGATACTAATATTCGTCTTTTTTAGGTTGATTAATATGTAAATATATGATTAGATCTCGTATAACAGATCTAAGAATCTTAAGTATATAAACCATTAATTGAAATATAAAAAAATTTACGAATATTTCTTACTTGATATAGTTTAGGCCCTTAGTCAGCTGGTGGGTCTTGATTTTTTAGTTCCAATTTTTATTATGAAATTTTTATTTTCTAATATTGTTATTGATATCAAAATTCTATTAGCTACCCATGTATGAATGATGGTTTTGGAGGACTATTTGTAAGTAGGGCATATATTTTATTTTATATTAACAATTTGGATTATTTTTGTTTAGCAAATTTCGTTATGTTTTTGTTCCCTTGAATAAAGTTTGTGGTATAGTGATGAAAGTAATTATATGATACTTTCATCTTTCATAAGATATTTGTGACTATTAAATATCCTGAACATTCCTGGTATTTCTTCTTCCACAAATCGTGAACCTTGAGGTTATTGGTGTTATATGTTTTGGATTGTTATGTTGAGAACCATAGGCTCAAATACAAAACATATACTTATCATGCCGAGTTTATCTTCCTTGCACAGTAGTGTTGGCTAGGCCTAGGTATGTATTTGGAGGTTTGACATAAGGTAGATATTTGGTGCTAAAGTTGTTCATGGAGCCTCAATGTTTTTTAGATGATCCATTTGAAAAGAAATAATGTCACATTTGCATTATAGGCTATGTAACTACAGAAAAGTGTCTGATATTTTTGTTTCTTGAACATAAGTAGGTCGTTGCCACTTTGGCCATCTCTGTAAACATTAGCTTAATGCAATATCTTAGCCCATTAATGTTGTGCATAGGTTAGCCATTTCTTAGCACAGTTCGACCTACTTAAGTTCAAGTGAAAGGGTTCGGCTTCACTGTAATCCCTTTTTCCCCCTTTCATTGCAAGGTGGCTGCAGTCAAGGAAGCAAAGTGGTGGTTAGTGGCAACAATCTGTGCCAAGAGCAGAAGGTACAGGTGAGTCAGATATTGGTTCATGTGAAGTTCGATCATCAGATGTCAGTGCATGTTGTCAACCACTGCCACGCCCCGCTTCCCAAAAGGAATACGGATTACGGTACGTGACTAAGCTCAATGGATAGTTTTCACCATTCATAAGCTGTACGGATCTACTTGACTCAGCACAACAACAAATATAACAATATACTCAACCAAGCATGCATAAACAATTATAAATCAACAGTATTCATTTGCAATTATAAGGAATTTTCCAAACAAATACAAGATCTGAAACAAAATAATATTCTGGGACTACAAACCCAAATACAAGTCTCAATACAGAAATATGAATATGATAGTTCAAAACAAAACATTAAGCAAAATTGTCCAATGCGCAGCTCAAAACTTTTGCTTACCAACTTCAGTAGGCAAGAGATCACCAAAACCTGCTCATATGACAATTACAAGGAAAATAGGAAGACAGGAAAACATAATGCCCGTTAGTTATAAGTTCCGGACCGCAAGTAGTACAAGCAGGAAAGGTTAGGGGAAAAATAATACAAAAACAGAAAGTACTGACATGGAGGAAAAGCAACAAAGGATGACAGTCTACGGATAACAGTAAATAGTGGGTAAACAGTCAAGAGTATAAAAGCAACAGTAACAGTGAAGTCAACCGTAACAGTAAGGGTCAACAGTAACAGTAACAGGTTGACAGTGAAACAGTTGTTCTTATGTCTATTGTTCATTTCTATGTAGGTAGCACTTCATGCGTCCCAAATTATACCACATGGTTGCTACATCAAACAGTTTCGTTTTAAGATTTCGTAGTGGAACCTATAGGGTCGTATATTCAGACAAACAGTAACAGTAACAGTAATAACAAACAGTAACGGTGTCATGGATCATGCCCTCATGCATCCAGAGAAAAACAGTGGGTACCACAGTAAACAGTGGGAAACGAGTTCCCGTCTGAATACATATTTCTATATTGTCCACTACTAGATCTTTCCCTTAAAATCCCAGCTTGATTAGTTTTCATTATTATTAAACAGGTGTGAACGAACACAAATAGGGCTAAAGACATGGTAAGAACAAAAGACAAGTCTAAGATGAATAGGAAACACAAACGAGTGACCAAAATAACTTAAAATAGTCAAAACAATGAAACTTTCAGTTCTGGACAACAAGACACTACTGCACCAAATCTGAGATTTCCGTTGCTACAGAACTGAAATTCTAGATCCTTTGGAAAATATGGAAACTAGACTCTCTTCCGAATCCAGTGCATATATACAAGTCATACATCAGGCACAGAAACATGGTTGAAAACAGCGGTTAATACAGAACTTATGTTCAGCCAGAAAATGCAAAATCATGTTCAGAAGCATGAAAAAGGTTTAAAAACAACATAATTAAATCTTATAAAAATCTTGAAGATTCCCTAGCATATCTAGTCTCAACATATAAAATATCATGAAATTATATTACAGATAGTATAGTCAATATAATTGGGAAAATAAAGTAATACAACAAAATTTCAATTCTGAAAGTTCAGACACAGCAGTACCAAAACAGTGATAATTCACAAAATATAGCTCGAAATCCAGATCTGTCAAAAGGGTAATAAAATAGATAAATCAGGATACAATTTATATTCACAAAGTTTTCATAAAAAATCAATAGAATCAGGGTGAAAACATAATTATTTACTGTACAACATGCAGTTTGGAAATATATCGATTGGTTTCATAAGCATGAAATGAGATACAAAAGTCATTAAATAATATCACAAAAATTAGGGATTGATCCCAGTCATGTCTAAACATACCCAGAAAAATATAAAGTTCAAATTCTATTTTTAATATCAGTTTTAAAATAATAATTCATACAAAAAATCATATAATTCAAAATCTGGAATTTATGATATGACTGCAGTAAAACAGAGATAGCTTTTGCGTCGAAAATCAGAATTCAGATCCGTCAAAAGTTCTGGAAACTAGAAAACAAAAAATACAAATCATGTTCACAAATTTATTTATTTTACTGATGTTAACAGGGTTAAAATTACTGTACAAAAATAGGGACAGCAGTAAAAACAAAAGTTCTTTTATGCAATTCATCAAATAGTTTAATCACAAACGATCCAACCTAAGATGTCATACAAAGCGTGGTATATAGGTTACTCAAATCAGCATGGCATGTGTATAAACAGTTTAAAATGAGATAATATACCTAATAAGCATCCAAGTACAAATTATCTATAGCATACTGTAATACCCCGTATTGGCAGCGAACAGTCGATTGGTCGATTAAGCAGTCGATTGTACTGCATAGTTGGGCCGGATTGGTTGGGCCAGATTTGAGAAGGATTTGAGAAATATAGTCCCACATGGGAAGTGCACAAAAACTAATTTGAGTATAAATATAATTGCATATGATCAAGAGTCACCTAATTGGTTAACCACCTTTTGAGAGGCAGCCTGTGGTGGGCAGTTATACTACATAGTATCTAATTTGTATTCTAAAAATATTAAAAAATTATCTGAATATTGGGGCGGGGTGTTACAAATGGTATCAGAGCCGACTTTCGACACCGGGTGTAGTCGAGGTCAGGGCGATCTGCGGTGTTCAGAGTCACTTATCTCCGGGATCAAGAAGGATCTGCGGTGTTCAGAGTGACTTATCTCCGAGATCGAGGAGTATTCTACAGCGGCTAGAAAGGGCGGATCCACACTAGATGTGTGCCCTGTACTCAGCGAGGATGCTAATTTCTAAAGGGGGTGTATGTAATACCCCGTATTGGCAGCGAACAGTCGACTGGTCGATTAAGCAGTCGACTGTACTGCATAGTTGGGCTGGATTGGTTGGGCCAGATTTGAGAAGGATTTGAGAAATATAGTCCCACATAGGAAGTGCACAAAAACTAATTTGAGTATAAATATAATTGCCTATGATCAAGAGTCACCTAATTGGTTAACCACCTTTTGAGAGGTAGCCTGTGGTGGGCAGTTGTACTACATAGTATCTAATTTGTATTCTAAAAATATTAAAAAATTGTCTGAGTATTGGGGCGGGTGTTAGACATACGGCGTGTCACAAACAAGCATACAATCAAGATGTCCAACTAAACTAATTTGTTTTTCATGCAACGGGTGACAACTACTGTGAAATACTCATGATCAAGAGATGAAGGAACGAATCAACTAACAAGATATACATGATCATCATGAGGGTACAAAACAAATGCATGCAAGACTACTTACGATATTTAACTTGTATGACAAAAATTACATACAAGCTACTTTCCTAAAAATGACAACAAAGATGAAGATGAAGAAAGAATAACGGGAACGGATCTTGAACAACAAACACAACACCGAACAACACGAACAAGAGCAAGAATCAACACCAATCAAAATACGCGCGGAGCACATGTCTCACACGCATACATGACAGCAACAACAAGACATCGACAGTAAGGGGGGTCGACAGCAGCACGGCACAGCAAGGTGACGATAGCAGCATGGCGGCGAGGCTGTATGGGGTCGATGGTAGCGACGACAGGAGGGGGAATCGCGGTGCTGTGAGCTCGAACGGGGATAGGGATGCTTGGGCGGCAGGTGACGCTAGGGACAGCAGTCGGCCACAGTGACAACAACAACAGACGATGAAGGAGACGGGGATGGGGATGCAAGCGTGACGGGGATGGGGCGACGATGGGAAGGGGATGCCAGCAAGGAGGTAGGTGACTGGCGACCGGGGGGGGGGGTACAGCAGAGGGGAGATCAGGAGAGAGGGTAGGGTAATGGCTGATAGGAAGAGAGACAGACAGAGAGATGATTAGGGTTTGATAATTAGGGTTAGGGTGTTTAGTGGGGTTATAGAGTCAAAGTGGGTTGGGTTAATTGGGTAGTATCCAATAGGAAGAAAAGAGTCCAATATGAGACAAATAGGCCATGAATTAGGTTTAGACAATAAACAAGGTCAAGAACAATATGTAGATCAATCAAATAGAGAAATAAAGACTGAATCAAAAGTAAGAAATGAATTATAAGGAGAACAATAACATACAATCCAAAAGGGACAAAAAGAGATATAATCAGAAATAAAATAAAATAACCAGGAATTTAATTAAATACACATAAAAATACAAAAATGAGTTACAGGAGTTACAACCGCAGATTCCTCTAGCAAAATTATATGCATCTGCATATGCTATATCTCAGAAAACTGCCTTTACTAGCTTTGGTGGGAATAGTACTATGGGATTGTTTCAAGTCTCAACCAACCTCTAACCATCCTCAGTGGCTACTAACAAAATGAAAAGTACACCATAAACTACTGACTTTAACTGCTGTCAGAATTTAACCTCTTAGAATTATTTGTCAATTCATCAAATTTACTTTGACACATGTAATTTCAGCCATTTTAACATGATATTGGAAGTAGAGTATTGATTTGTTGAAGACTGAACATTTTTTTCTTTGTTGCGTGAAAATATTTAGATTGCTCTGTTGCAACTTAATGTGAGGATATTATAGTATGTGCTTATGTTAAGCCGAACAAAGCTGTGAAAGGAAGAAATATGTGTAGAAATATTTCATAATATGATAAAATAATACTCTTATTGCAGATATGGGTAAAGCTCTAACTATTAATCAACTCTTTTCACTATCTTTTTGCTAATGTATGGAGGTATAAGTGCTCAATTAAATTCATCCTCATGATCTGATAATGTGTTAGCCTTTCTTCTCTATGATAAAGTTTGGTCTGGAACATAACTTCTAATGCAGAACTGACAAATACCATTTATTAAGCCAGGACCTATAGAAAAGAAATGGACTTGGAACAAATTGTATGTCAATTGCTTAGTAGATAAAAAGTGTCGTATTGATCGTGGTATTACCTTTAGTGTATGATCCTGATATTACTTCATCATATTAGGGAAGAAGTCCAAGAGTTGTCGCTACACGCATTGTACAGTTACTATCTGTGGCTAACTTGAGTAAGATGGAGTCAATCTAGACAACTAATCTTTTTGTTTTGTTTTGTTTTGTTTTTTTTTTTTTTTGAGTTTTTGTATCTGATTGGAGTAAATGTATCTGTAGTTAGTGTATTGATTAATGCTGCACACAGACAACTACTCTTTTTATTTTTTTGAAACATGAATTGAAGAAATTTTGTGGGAGTAAGATTTCAAATATGTTGATTTCAAATAGCAGTGGGAGTAAGATTCAAATATGTTGATTTCAAATAGCAGCGCAATGTAACAGTCTGTACATTGTATTATGTTGGAATTTTGACTAGTCTCTCACTGTGTTATGTTGAGAGTAACTTTTTGAGCTATCTATATTTGCGTTTCGAGCATATTGTGAGCTCTATTTTATATGAAATTTGAAATTTATTCAGTTGTTAAAAATATTTTGAGAGTTTGCTTTAGCTGCAACTTGTGAGCTCTCTCTTTCTTTCCATTTTGCTATTTGTGTGTTATGTTACTAGCACCTTGAGCTTTGTTTATTTTGTAGCCAGGCTTATTAAGCTCTGTTTATGTTGTTTATAAGCATTTTGAGCTCTATTTATGGTGTTTCCAAGCATATTGAGCTATGTTTATACTGTTTCCACTCATCTTGAGCTATGTTAATGTTCTTTATGAGCATTTTGAGCTCTGTTTCTGTTGTTTCGAGACATATTAAGCTCTGCTTTTGTTGTTTCCAGGAATTTAGAACTATGTTTATGCCCCCCCCCCCGCAAAAAAAAGCACCCTAAAATGGAAGTACTTTTTACATAAGGATATTTTCTTCTTTGAAAAGTGAAAATGTCAACATTTTTTACAAAAAAAACACCAAAATTGACGAAGTATGCCTTACTGCCTAACAGAGCAAACTTGGGTACAATTTTCTGCCAAATAAAAAAAAGTAAGGTTTTCTGGCAAAGGAGTAAAACTTAGCAGGGTTATCTGAAATTTACTCGAAAAAAATATTGCCCACATGCAAATAATAATTCCAATCAATTAGCTATAAATTCTGAATTAGGTATAAAATGATATTAGCAATGCATGTTCCGAAAAAGGATAAACACATGCAATACTTATAGAAAATAACCACCCATTTTATAATCTTCTCAGAATAATTTTTATCTTTCAAAAAATGCATATTTTTTTTTTATAGACAAGATAACTAAAAACGAAATAAAGAATGACTATAAAACAGGAGCATCCCTCGATCGGGAGATCCATCTAGCATCTTCCTCGGCCAAAACATAGAACTCAGAGTCAGAGATGTTAACCCATAGAAAGTTTTGACAACTACTATGTCCCCTTCTTGCAACACAGTCATCACACAAATTATCCTCTCGATAAATATATTGTATCCCACCAATATTCATACCTTCAAGCATGAGTAATATATCATGAGTGGGGTCATGATCTCTTCTTGCAAGGGACTGATTGATAACAAGCTTCGAGTCTTCCTCAATAAGTATATGACCCTCGTGAGTAGACCTGGCAATCTCGAGCCGTGACACGTGAGTACCCACGGGTATACCCGTGTGAGCCGGGTACGGGTAAGGAAAAATTTGAGGAAAGAAGACTAGTTACTTTTTGACCCGGCCCAAGAACCCGGAGGTCGGGTCGGTTATAATCACGGGTACCCGCGGGTGCCCATATATTTAAATAAATAAAATTAAATTAAATACTCATAAACTTGAGTTGTAATTTATTTGAGTGTGTTTTGAGTTTACTTTTTATTGGTTTCGTTGTTTTGAATGTAAATAATTACAAGACTTTAAAAACTAGTTTGTCAAATGGTTTCATTGTCTTGATTTTGCTATTGTATGTTTAGATTGTATCTGGATTTTGTTTAAACTCAATTTTGTTTGCATGCTTTGAAAATTGATGGCTCTTTCTTTTTGGATGGAGCAATTTCTTGATCTTTTGTTTTGGTTGATGAAATAATAAATTGAAGTACTAGTTGGATTTTAAATGTTGATATCATATATTTATTTAAACAATGAGCCTACCGATGCAACAAGCAACAAACTTATTATCATTCTTGATTCTTGATTACATTGCATGTTGTCTAGTTATTCAATTTTTTTCTTTTACACTTTTTTTTAAAAATGATAGTATGTTGGTTATGTTTTTAATCAATTATTCAATTAAAATAATTTTTAAATTAAAAAAACCCTTACCCTGAAATATTGGATCCGCAGGTTGGGTCCAGGCCGAGAAAAAATTATAAAAAAACACGATTACCTTTCATCCCGGCCCATTGGACCTGTGGGTCAGGCGACCCGTACCCATGGGTACCCGACCTAACCTGTTTGCCATGTCTACTTATGAGACATCAGATGAAAGATTTTAAACCACTTCTTTTAATAACTTTGATAGATGTCGATATAACCAGCCCCCCACTGACTAGCAGCCGTCTACCACACCAGTCTCGATAGACAAAACTGTAGCTGATATTATTCCCCTCCAAAGACCCATCAAAGTTGAGTTTAATAGATCCTTCAGGCGACGTAACCCATTTGATCAAGAGCTTCTGCACACTGCGGAGCGGAGAGCACTTTGAGACTCATCCATTGGACCTCATTGTAGGAACCCACTGAAGCAGAAAAGCCACTAAGAACATTCCACCTTTTAACAATGTCTGAAACCACACTGGAAACCATTGTGTGTGGGAGGGGGCACACTGCCTCAAAATAGACTCTGCATCAAGCTTTCCAAACATACCACAAGGTTGTAATAATTATAAATTGCAACAAGCTAATTCGCCTCTAACATTGACCATATATAATGGAATGTTGCCATGTTGACACTAACGTCCATACGTTGCATGAGAATGCTCTAAGCTTGTCGAATAAAAATATAATCAAAAAGAAAATGTTCAATTATTTCATTCCCAACCTCACAAACTGGAAAAGTAGCACAACCTGCATCCCACGACGAACCAGCTCTAACCTAGTGGGAATTTCACCACATGGAAATCTCCAAAACCAGGCAATAACTTTTGGTGCTACTTTCAGTTTGTGGATTAAACTATTTGAAAATTTTGGCACCTCACAGTTCCTTTCACTAGCAGCTCAGTACAGAGTCTTCAAGGTGACGGTTGACAGAGATGAATCATATCAAAGGAGGCGATCGGCAACTTGATTCACTGAAATTGGCATTTGTAGCACAATATTAGCGATCGAACGTGGTAGACTAGACTCCAATACAGCCTGAATCCATTCCTTTTAGGGAGAGATAAAATTGGCAACTTTCAATGAAGAACTCAACAACTCTACAGAAGTAGTGATGCCCATTCTATTCAGGGGAACAGGAGCACAAAAGATCCAAGGATCAAAGAAGACATCTATCTCCATCCCACTACCTACTTCCTAACAAAGAACATTGCAAATTCATTGCAAATTAGGTCCTTACCTGTGAAGATCGTTTCAGATATTGAACCTCCTGTACAGACGAAAGGAGCTTATACTTAGCAGATAGCCATTTAAACAATAGTGACTGAGGTTTACTAAAAACTCGAACCAAATTTTTAGCCATAAGACTCTCCTGTAGAGTGTCCAATTGTCTCAAACCAACACCACCTAACTCAATGGGTCTACAAACTAATTAACTCTATCACATGTAATCATATGCAAACCCTTATCACCATTACCTTTAGCCTAAAGGAAAATACGAAATTCTTGCTCAAGTTTATCAATAATAGATTTCGGAACCCAACTATGTGCTAACATGTACATTGAGAGAGTTTGAGCAACTGATTTCAGAACAACCAACCTACCTGTAAAGCTAAGAGTATTAGTCTTCCAACTAGATAGACCTATACGAAATCTCTCCACTGCATCACTATAGTTAACAGCGGGGATGCAGGACAAACTAATCATAGTACCAATGCATTTGAACGGCATAGATCCCACCTCCAACTAAAAAAATCTAATTACATCGGTGTCACTTATTCAAACCAATATGCTCTCCCAAAAAAAATATTGGACTTACTAAGATACACATTGTGGTCGCTGAGGGAACAATAGGTATCAAGTAGTCTTTTAATCACCTTACACTCGGACACATTAGTTCTAGAATAAAACAGACTATCATCTGCATAAAGTAAATGACTGGGGGAGGTATTCTAATTTTCAATAATAATACTTGAGAGTCTATCACCAGCCACTTCTTATTTAATGAGACAGGATAACACTTCTGAACATAGGATGAAGAGATAGGGAGAGAGAGCACAACCTTGTTGCAACTCCATCGTCGAGATGAACCAATTAGAAGGAGAATCACTAACAAACACTGCAAATCACGGATTGTCAACATAAGCCATGACCCACCTAGCAAACTTGGCGTTATACCCAAACTGCAAAAGAAAAGTTGAGATATAATCCAGCCTAATCCTATCACAGCAAAGGAATGGTATTTTGGACTTTTCACATCAATATTTAGGGGTTTTTTCCCCCGAAGTTGACTGCAATGATGTACTAGGGGGTTTATTGCGTTAGCCAATACATTATGGGTTTTTTTCGCTTTGACAATATAGATTATGGGGGGGTTCTCGAATTTACACTAAATAGTATTATTCAGTAAATAATTAGTATACCCTATGTGCAATAATCCTCATGTCCCATTTTTTAAGCCATCAAATAAAAAAAAAATAAACGCATTTTATTCATAATATTTTATGGGCCAAAAAATAGTTATCATCCTAAAAAATTAAATTGGGTGGAAGAGAAAAAGAGAGAGTATTTTTTTTCTCTCCCAATTAAATAGAGAGAGAGAGAGAGAGAGAGAGAGAGAGAGAGAGAGATATTTTTTCTTTCCCAATTAAATCACATGAAAGATGATTTAAGGGGTGGAAGGTGGAGAAAAATAAGGAATATGAGAGAAATTATATAATGTAACACTTGTGAAATTGGTAAGAGAGAGAGAGAGAGAGTTTTTCTTTTCCAATTTAATCACGTGAGAGAAGATTTAAGGGGTGGAGGTGGAGAAAAATAAGGAGTAGGAGAGAAATTATATAATGTAACACTTGTGAAATTGGAAAGACAAATTTTCCCTTGGTGAATAAGATTATTCAATATATTGTATATTGTTAAGTGGATATATAATTTTGTTTATATTTAAATGAAAGCACACAAAAAAAAATGTTAGAATCCCAAAATAAGCCCATGTCTATGAGAGAGGACCCTTATGATAGGTGCATGATTTGTGTAGCATTAGATCAGGGATGAAGTCAGAAAATTTTCTTGAGGATCGAAGCTAACCAACAAACTTACCAATTCATATCACAGCCAAGTATAAAATAATAAATAGAGGGGAAAACATAGAAAAGTGATTATAAAGAAGAAATATAATTTATGATCATATATAAGGTTTTTGATATTTTTAACTAGTAATAATTTATTTGTTCTCATCAATATTCGACATAGCTGAGAAAGCAATAAAAATAATAAATATGTCAATAAGTTTTAAATTATTATAATATGTATGATAAGTTATTAACTACATTAGAAAGGGTTACTAACTAAATATATATATGGATAGAAGACAAAACCTCTATAATGTTTGGCTTAGATACAAAGAACACCCACACGTTAGTAAAAAGTACAGAGTTCCTCCTCACCGTCAAAATTTTCCATTAACTCTCCTATCTCATTTGTCGCAGCCTTGATCAAAGTTGATTCTTGATGATTGGACAAAAGATATACTAAAATATCTGAACTGCCCCTCTCTTTTATCAATAACGCCCCAACAACAAAAACGAAAACAAAAACAAAAAACCTTCTCATCTCTGATTTTTTCCCGAACTGGCCCACATTTTAAAACTAATTTTCAAGATAGACCAGTTTTGAAACTAATTCCGAGGATAGACCATCTCATATACCGCAGTTGTGAACTGCGGCAAGTTCGATTGTGAGGCCACAGTTCCCAACGACGATCTTAGTTCATTTCATATTTGGGCTAGAGAGACTTCGAAACTTAGACAAAATTTTCTAAGTTTAAATGTGCAAAATATAGGCCGCAGTTCCCAACTGCGGCCTAAATATAACATAGGCCACAGTTGCCAATAGCGGCCTCTGTTATATTCAAAAAAAAAATCTAAGTACAAATTAAAAAAATTATAACAGAGGTCGTAGTTGGGAACTGTAACCTCTGTTATATTTAGGCCGCAGTTGGAAACTGTACCCTCGAAAAAAAAAATATTTTTGAAGAGACAACAGTTGGGAACTGCGGCCTCACAATCGAACAGGCCGCAGCTCGCAACTGTAGCCTATAAAGACTGGTCTATCATTGGAATTAGTTTTGAAACTGGTCTGTCTTTCAAAATAGTATGAAAAAGAGGGTCAACTCAGGAAGAAAGTCCTCATCTCCCTCCTCTTCTTATATCATCATCTCCATCATCTTCTTTCTCCTTCATTAATGGCAATATGAAAATCTTAAAACTCCAACTCTAGAACTAATCCCAAATCCAGAATTCTCACACGCTTCTTAACCTACTCTTTTCATCTTCCTCTATGCTCTTCCATCTCCCCCCACTCCAAATTCAGACGTAAAAGTCCAACCAAAATCCCGAACTTAAAAATCAGGGGTAAAAACACAACCAAATTGGTAACTTGAAGTTTTTGCATCTTCATATTCATCTTCCCAATCAAATCTGAAACCATAAATCCACAAATTGGTAACTCTAAATCCTCAAAACCAAAACCCCGTCCAAGTCAATGTTTCCTCTAACTCAAACCCCTGAAGAAGTGCTATTTTTTGAATTTGGGTTCTAAGCTTCCAACTCAAACTCTAAGTTCGAGTTTTGAGATTTTCATATTTGGGTTTTAAGGGTGGAAGTTAATACGATGGAGAAAAAAGATGAGGGAGATGAGGAGGGCATTATTTTTTTTTTATTTTTTACGCAGGGGTAGTTTAAATATTGTAGTGTTTTTTTATTCAGTAAGCAAGAGTCAACTGTGATCAAACCCGGGTCAGATGACAGAGAACAAAGTTAATGGATAAACTTGGTGGCGAGGAAAAACTTTAGTACCTTTTTGCTTTGCTAACGTGTTGGTGTATTTTATATCTGTACTATAACCTTTTTGATCTATATATTTTTTGATCTGGCTGGAGTCGTTAGACTCTATCCGTTAACATCAAAAAAAAACTCAAATGTTAGGAATTTTTTGTATTTTATCCTATATATATATTGAAATGGATAGTGGTAAAGAAACTATGTATAAGAGGAGGGGCTCGAATGAAACTTTTGTGAGATAGAGGGGGCTCAAATAGAATATTTCTTTAATTCATGGGGTTTCTAAAAATTTCATGGAAGCATGATCCCTCCTTACCCCGAGGGGCCCTATCTCTGTTTAAGGTGTTTTTTTAAAAGAAAAATGTGAAATATAGCAACTATGTTTCATTAATATAAAGTTAACCGGACAATTTAGAGCGCTGGACAAAATTCAAAGCAAAGAAAATAGTACATGAAATAACACATAGTACCTCCACCTAACATAGCAATGTGAGAACAAAAGCAACAACAAAATAGACTGAAAGGATTACAGTCGATACATACGAGGAACCTCCAACAAGTCCGTGGAGTGTGGGGATCTTCGAACACTGTGGTCACTCTAGAGTCGGACCAACCACAACCTCCTCATCATCGTGCTCCTCGACCTGAAAGACCCTGGCATTTCTTCCTCTTGGGCCCGAAGCTGCTACAGTAGCCCAAAAAGATATGAGATACATAATATGAGTTAAATTGCTAGAAATACTATTACTAGTCTCACGAAAGTAAAAGTTATTTCTATAGAGCCAAAGAACCCAGGTCGTGGCAGCAATAGCAATATACCAGGCGTCTCTTGTAACCCCTATTTTCCATTTTATGTATTTTGAGTGTATTTTCCTTTCCCTTGTATTTAATTCAACTTGTATCTCTTTTGGACCGTATTTTGGACCTTTTATTCTATATATTCTTTTGGTTGTTTTATCGTCACATTTGAGTTCTTGGTTTTACTATCTGTCTATTCTTCCCTTCTTGATTGATCGAGCTTTATGTTGATCCCAAATTTTCTTCTTGTTCCATCCTAATTATACTGTTTTTGTCCTATTTCTTTATTATTCAGTTTGATGCTATCTTGATTTTTGGGTTCCTATTTATTTTTTTTAAAACCATTTGTTTTATACATAAATACCCAATTTAAATCCTATTTCTATTCTAAAACCCATAACTAACCCCCATACCTTTTACCCAATATTTCATCCTACCATCTGTGCACTAATTAATACCTAAATCCCAACTAAACCTATTACTCTCATATCCAAACCCATTATAAACCCTATTAGCTAACACCCCAGACCCGAAACCCCTAGACCCATAATGCCCAAGCCCACCATCTAAACCTAATATATCTGCCTATATATGTATTTTAACCCATCTACCCACTGTTTCATCTCCCCTTCACCTATACCCTAGCCGCCTCCTGATCTTCCCTCTCTACCCTGCTTCCGGTTCCCCTTGACCCATCGTCCCCCGGTGTTTCTGTCGTGCCCTACGACTACACCGCCCTCTAAGCCCCTCCCTGCCTGATGTTGATATTTGCAAGTGTACAAAATCGCACAAGTAATATAGATAGGTGAATAGAGTGTCGAACCCACAGGGACTAGATATTTTACTGAGTACCGATATCGCTAGATGAATCACTATTTGGAAGATCGAATTTTATTAATGATAAATTAACTAAATTACTTTAATCTAATTATCTAACTAAATTGGTGAAGAGGGAGAGGGCTGTGAAACAGTGAATGCTCTTGTAATTTGTTAAGGGTAAAAATAGTTCTCGGGCTCTTGGTTCACCTCGTTTATCACACACACAAATTATAATTCCTCATAAATAAAAATATTATCTTTCCCAATTGTCGACCAAAATCCTAAAGATATTAACCACTCTATCAACGTAGTCTAAAAATTATTCTCAATTAATCATTCGTCTATCCACCAAATTATTAATCGAGAAATTGGATTTCTTAGCGGTCACGTCCTCCAATATACGGTCTTAATTTTTATTAATCACAAATTACCTGTTCGGTCTCTTTATGATTTGAAAAATCATACAAATGTCTATCCACCATGTTGTACGCATAAATAATAAAAATTAAAACACAACCAGGAAAAATAGAGAAATAAAAAGGAATTAAAATTTGTGTTCAAAACTTGGCTACACCTTAGCCTCTAGAACAATAAATTCAGTTCATATTTGTTTGGGATTGCATCAAAAAAATATAGAGAAGAAAAGATAAAAAAAATACAAAATTTAAGTCAAACCACTTTTCTGTCTCAAAAGTCGGAGCCAAAATATTGCTGTCACGCGCCGTCAATCAACGTATCAGTCTGTCACACTGCCGTTGTCGGGCCGCGTGTCCCAAAACCAGATGCCACGTCAGATTGCTGCTGTCGCCGTCAGATCACGCACATGCTGCACGTCGAGTCCAATCGCCGCATGCCACGTCACCTGGTCCACGCGCTGCAAACCGAAGAAAGAGAAGATGCCAGTCAAGTCCACGTCACCTGGTGAACTGTCGCGTCGTGGGTCTCTCTCTCCTCTGTTTGATTCGTTCAGCATGCAATGGAGACAGAGAGAGATTTATGAGTTCTCTCTCTCTGTTACTTTTTCTCTCTGTTCCAATTTTTTTTTTTTTTTTATTAATTGTAGCCGTCACCTCCTAACCCTTATTCTCTCTCCTTTGCTTTATATTTATAGAGAACGAAATAGGAGTTTAGGGTTTGCACTTTTTCAGAAAAGTCCACATTCTTCCTTTATTTCCTTCCTTTTATAGTGCAGAATTTTATTTGTTTCTCTTTCATTCTTTTCTGCCTTTTCTGCTCACCACGTGCTTCTGCATACACAAAATAATACCTGAAATTAGGATTTTTAAATAAAATAAATTTAATTAGTTTAAAATTAATTAAACTAACTATATATCAAATTAGCGTATAAAAATCCTTTTACAATTTATTTGTCACACTTTTAAGTCAACAAAACAATAAAAAATGATAAATCAATTATTTTACTTTGTTTGTTGATTTTCTTTCACAAATTTTTACTTTTTGCATCAAAAATATTATTTCTTCAAAAATAATTAATTAAATCAAATCATAAAGAAATAAGATGAATTATAGATAATATCAGCGAAAACAAGCCATTTTTATTGGTAAATGAGTACAAATATTTGTATATAAATTCGACACATCAAATACCCCCAAACTTAAGATTTTGCTTGTCCTCGAGCAAAAAGTAGAATCATGAACAAGGGAATAATAATAGTAGACTCAACCCATCACACTAAAAGATCTTATCATGCAAGCATCAAAATTACAATTAAAAATATAAACAATCGCAAATAAAGTCAACCTAAGCATACCCACTTTCTCCAGTGCAATTATTTATTCATAATTCCCAAAAAAAAAATCGCATTTGTCATGCAATTAATGTAATTATAGTATGCAACAACTCAATCTGTGATTATCCCTTCTCTCTACTACAAACCGAGTAGCAAACTAGAGGTTTTTTTTTTTTTTTTTTTTTTTTTTGTTTTTTTTTTCAGTCTCTTCTTTAAGTTGTCACTTGCCTTTTGACGCGAATGCAAATCATTTGTGATGAATTCACCCGGTTACTCAACAAGTCACAAACTCAAAGTGCTTTGCATACTCATATTTCAAGTTGCCGTTTTACGTAAAAGTAAACATTTGTGATGAATACCCCTAGTTACTAAGCAACTCAAAACATTGGAGTAGATTGACTTTATTCAATTTTTTTTTTTTTTTTTTTCATTATTACTCTATTTACTTAAACTCTGTTTAGGACTAGATTAAAGGGAATAATCACGAGAAAAAGCATCACATTTGTCTTTTATGTATAATAGCATGACCCACACAATTTTGTAAGGAATTTTGAAACTCAATAATCCTAAAGTAAATAAGTATGCTTAATATTGCTTTATAAAAAAAATTGTTTATACCAAAAAAAATTGTCTTTTATGCTTATCACAATAAAGAACTCAAAATGTGTAATGGTGAGCCTAATTGAAATCCTTTTTAAAATTTTGTTTTTTTTCTTTTCAAAAATAAATAAAAATAAAAATAAATTTGTAAACCTTCCCCCCAAACTTAAATGTCACATTGTCCTCAATGGGAAAGAAAAAGAAAAACAAAAAGAATGCAAAAAGTTTAGAATATCTCCCCTGATTCGTCTTTAAATTTCTGCACGCGCAGCGTTCAGTATTTTGGCGATATCTGGAGCTGTAGATGTCGAAATGGGCTGAATTTTTTTTTGCTGGAAAGCTAAGAAAATTGTCTACAACTTCTATTTGAATCAGTTTTCCAGATTTCGACTCCAAACTGCTCGAAAACAGCCATCAATGCAGGTGTTCAAAACAGCTCCGTTTGGCGACTTTCAAAATTGATGCAATCCTACAATATAAAATCAAAAATCAAAATAAAATAAACTAAAAGATAATAAAAACTGAATGCAATAAAATAAAACTTGGGTTGCCTCCCAAGAAGCGCTAAGTTTTAAGTCTTCAGCCAGACTTGGGGGTGAGATGGTTAAGTAACGCCAAGATCCAACAACATTAACACATCCTTTCTAATTTTTCTCTTCTTGTGTGGATCAGGTTCAAGCTCCAATTTGAGGCGTTTCCTTCTTGATGATGATGTCTTTGATTCCCCCACCTCTTTGAATTTATGCTGCAAAAATGAATAAATAGAAGGTTCAGCATCAAAATACATGACATTTTCAAAAATATTTTCTTTAACGGTTTCAAAAGTTGTTAAATTTATTGGACATACTTCAATTGGTGATTGTTCAAATTTAGCCTTATGTTCCTCGCCCGCAATTAAATTAATTTCACTTACTTGAAAAGATGACTGTTCTTCAGGAGGAATATTTGTGGAATTAAAAATATTAAAAGTTACTTGCTCATGCTGAATTTGTTCCTCCACCATTTGTTCAATCTCACTTTGCTTTTCAACCACCTTTTGTTCGTCATTTTCTTCTTGTGGTTGTTCAATTGTCCTCCCGCTTCCTAGTGTTATTGCCTTGAAATCTTCCATGGGGTTGACAACTGTGTTGCTTGGTAATGTTCCTGCAGTTTTGTCATTAAGAATATTTGAAATTTGACTAATTTGTACCTCAAGATTTTGGATGGAAGCCAAAGTTGAATTTGCAACATTTTGAATTGCCAAATCTGTCTTTTGTATGTAGTGCTCAAACATATCTTCAAGCGTCGACTTCTTTTCTTGCTGTGGAAAAATTTGAGGTGGTATAACTGCTTCTTGATTGTAGTTCCACGGATAATTGGGGGTGTTTCTCCATTCTTGATTGTATGTGTTTTCATAATAATTGTTTTGCATTTGAAAGTTTGACACAAAATTTTCTTGTTCTGTATTTGATGGAGCAAAAGGGTTCCCCACTTGACAATCTGAACTTGCATGATTTCCTGCACAAAGATCACAAATCATATTAGAATGAATAACATTAAAATTTATATTTTCTACTTGTTTATATAAAATATCATTTTCTGCATTTAAAGTAGAAAAAGGATCAAGTTCAAAAACTCCAGCCACTTTTCTTGGCATCGTTCTCTCTGAAGACCACTGGTAATGATTTGATGCCATCTCCTCTAAAAGATCATAGGCTGCTTGGTAAGTTTTGCTCATCAGTGCACCACCAGCTGCTGCGTCAACCATAGATCTATGTGTAACTCCCAAACCATTATAGAATGTTTGCATTTGCAGCCATTTTGGTAGTTCATGATTAGGACACTTTCTGAATAACTCTTTGTACCTTTCCCATGCATCATACAAAGACTCGGTCTCAAATTGAGTAAATGTGCAAATATCATTTCTTAGCCTTGCGGTCTTTGCTGCTGGAAAATACTTGGCTAGAAATTTTTGTGCAAGTCCCTCCCAAGTAGTAATACTACCTGGCGGTAGATAACGTAGCCAAGTCTTCGCCTTATCCTGTAATGAAAAAGGAAAGAGTGTTAATCTAATTGCATCATTTGATACTCTGTTGTGTTTGAAAGTGTCACAAATTTCTAGAAAATCTGCAATGTGAGCGTAAGGATCCTCGTGTGGTTGTCCCCAAAATTGAACAGTCTGTTGAATCATTCGAATCATCGCCGGTTTAATTTCAAAATTGTTAGCTTCAATAACCGGCTTCTTTATGCTTGACTCATAAATTGAGGGCATAGCATAGTCTCTCAATGGCCTATTCTCATCGTTCGCCATGATAATGTACGTGTATGTCCTGAAATGTAAGTATCGAAAAAGAAAAAGAAAAAAGAAAAAAATGGAAAAAACTAAAAAAAACTAAAATAAGAAAAATAAAATAAAAAAATTAAAAGTTAGTCAAAAGAAAATAAAGATGTAAAATAATAATAAAATAAAAATAATTACAAAAAATCCAAATTAGCAATAATCTAGCAATTGTCAATATCAATAAAAGAATAACTAGTCCCCGGCAACGGCGCCAAAAACTTGATGTTGATATTTGCAAGTGTACAAAATCGCACAAGTAATATAGATAGGTGAATAGAGTGTCGAACCCACAGGGACTAGATATTTTACTGAGTACCGATATCGCTAGATGAATCACTATTTGGAAGATCGAATTTTATTAATGATAAATTAACTAAATTACTTTAATCTAATTATCTAACTAAATTGGTGAAGAGGGAGAGGGCTGTGAAACAGTGAATGCTCTTGTAATTTGTTAAGGGTAAAAATAGTTCTCGGGCTCTTGGTTCACCTCGTTTATCACACACACAAATTATAATTCCTCATAAATAAAAATATTATCTTTCCCAATTGTCGACCAAAATCCTAAAGATATTAACCACTCTATCAACGTAGTCTAAAAATTATTCTCAATTAATCATTCGTCTATCCACCAAATTATTAATCGAGAAATTGGATTTCTTAGCGGTCACGTCCTCCAATATACGGTCTTAATTTTTATTAATCACAAATTACCTGTTCGGTCTCTTTATGATTTGAAAAATCATACAAATGTCTATCCACCATGTTGTACGCATAAATAATAAAAATTAAAACACAACCAGGAAAAATAGAGAAATAAAAAGGAATTAAAATTTGTGTTCAAAACTTGGCTACACCTTAGCCTCTAGAACAATAAATTCAGTTCATATTTGTTTGGGATTGCATCAAAAAAATATAGAGAAGAAAAGATAAAAAAAATACAAAATTTAAGTCAAACCACTTTTCTGTCTCAAAAGTCGGAGCCAAAATATTGCTGTCACGCGCCGTCAATCAACGTATCAGTCTGTCACACTGCCGTTGTCGGGCCGCGTGTCCCAAAACCAGATGCCACGTCAGATTGCTGCTGTCGCCGTCAGATCACGCACATGCTGCACGTCGAGTCCAATCGCCGCATGCCACGTCACCTGGTCCACGCGCTGCAAACCGAAGAAAGAGAAGATGCCAGTCAAGTCCACGTCACCTGGTGAACTGTCGCGTCGTGGGTCTCTCTCTCCTCTGTTTGATTCGTTCAGCATGCAATGGAGACATAGAGAGATTTATGAGTTCTCTCTCTCTGTTACTTTTTCTCTCTGTTCCAATTTTTTTTTTTTTTTATTAATTGTAGCCGTCACCTCCTAACCCTTATTCTCTCTCCTTTGCTTTATATTTATAGAGAACGAAATAGGAGTTTAGGGTTTGCACTTTTTCAGAAAAGTCCACATTCTTCCTTTATTTCCTTCCTTTTATAGTGCAGAATTTTATTTGTTTCTCTTTCATTCTTTTCTGCCTTTTCTGCTCACCACGTGCTTCTGCATACACAAAATAATACCTGAAATTAGGATTTTTAAATAAAATAAATTTAATTAGTTTAAAATTAATTAAACTAACTATATATCAAATTAGCGTATAAAAATCCTTTTACAATTTATTTGTCACACTTTTAAGTCAACAAAACAATAAAAAATGATAAATCAATTATTTTACTTTGTTTGTTGATTTTCTTTCACAAATTTTTACTTTTTGCATCAAAAATATTATTTCTTCAAAAATAATTAATTAAATCAAATCATAAAGAAATAAGATGAATTATAGATAATATCAGCGAAAACAAGCCATTTTTATTGGTAAATGAGTACAAATATTTGTATATAAATTCGACACATCACTGCCTTTCTCCCCGTGCTCCTCCATCCCGACCATCAGCCTCGAGCTTTCCCCTGCCTCGTCTGATGGTGTTGCTTTCCCTCCGGCAAGCAACACCGCAGTGCCCCGTCCTTTCCCCTGCGCTGCTCGACCCCGCAGCCAGCCCCCCTTCTTCACGCGCCTGTGCCCTATCGACCTGCCTTGTGTGCGCCTCTTCCTTGACGCAAGGCAGCAGCACAGCACCTCGCTGGTGCCGTGCTCTGTCGACAACATCCGCCGGCAGCATCCCGTCGCCCGTGCCGTTCCCCGCTGTTCTCTTGGTGTGTGTGTGTGTGTTCCGTTAAGTTTTGGTGTGGTGCACGTGTTCGAGTGTGCACGTGTTTTGTTGGTTGGATCGGTTCTCGTTCGTGGTTCGTGATTCGTGTTTGTTCGGTCATGTTCGTGCCGGGAATCCGTTTCCGTTATTCTTGCTTTGCACCGTTTTCATTGTCAGTTAAGGTAAATAACCTGTATTCTTTTTTTGGTGTAATACAAGTACTAAATACCACCTGTAGTGTAGTTGTGTTTTAGAGATAATTTTTGTATGAAACCCCTTGTTGATCTTGTCTCTCGACCATAGTTGCCTCACGACATACATGACATGAAATAATCTAGGGTTGATCACTTCTTATTGTATATATGCGTGTTGTTCATATAATATCATGTGCTCGTTCGTGTTATTCGTGGTAGACTTGTCGTGGACTTGTGAAATACCCTATACTATGTTGCTTGGACATCTAGTACACTATATTTCATAGTTGGTTATGATTTGGATGAGTTTTATGTGAACTAGTTGATTTTGTGCAAGAAGGATATTTTTAGTTTTGTCGATTTCCCGTTTTGATCAATATTTTGGACCATATTAAGATCAGTATTTAAAAATATTTTGTGAACATGATTTGTAGAGAATTCTGTCTATTTTCCAACCCTTCTGACAGATCTCAGTTTCGTGTTATGGTTTGTGAGTTATGTCTATTTTACTACAGAGGTGTAGAGAGATTTTCAAATTTTGTTTTTTATGAATTCTGAAGAGTAATCTATTTTTATCATGATATTAAAAGTATCATTTTGATCCAATATTTTGCACAGTACAACTAGACTTGATTTGGATTAAACCTTAATTTTTGTGGATTTATTTGATGAGTATTACAAACCGTTCCAAGTTTCCAAACAACTACTATACATGTAAATTTTTTATACTGTTTAGTAAAGAACCTGATTTTCAACCTAATTCTACTTACTGTTTGTAAAATATTTGTGAATATGAAAGTTATCCTACTGTATCTATTTTATCACCCTTTTAACGGATTTGGGTTTCGATTTATGGTTTGTGAGATATTGCTGTTTTGGTACTGCAATGTTTGTGATTCCAAATTTACGAAACTACTGCATCTTGATGATTTCTGATTTTTGTTGACTAAACTATTTATATTGAAAAATTATGAAACTTTATATTCTGATGCTAAACATATAGGTAAATACCATAGATTTTTTGTAGATTTAATTAATGAGTTTTCATGCTATTTTCCTGACTTTGAATACAAACTTCTGATTTCTGGCTGAATGTATTTTCTGGATTCAAATCTGTTTTGAGTTATGTTTTTGTGAAACAGCATATGACTTATATATATTTTTTGGATTCGGCCCGGAGTCTATTATTCAGATTCTTTGACGGATCCAGATTTGCATATTTATAGCAATGGAAATCTCAGATTTAGTGCAGCACTGTCTTGCTATCCTGAACTAGAATTCTCATTGTTCTAATCTTTTATGTGTGGTCTTTCACCTGTACATATTTATCTCGCAACCTGAACTTGTTACATGACCATGCCATGTTATTCTTGCCATGTTTTGTACACGCACATGCTTGTTTGATAATAACAATAAATAACCAAGTCGGAGTTTAAGGGAAAAATCTAATAGTGGAAAATACAGAGTCGTGTACTCGGAAGGGGATCCACAGATTCTATGTGATAACTTGATACATGATACTTGACATGTGATTACTTGACACTTGCACGCTTGACACGTGATTATTTGCCACTTGCACAACTTGACACGTGATACATGATACATGATACTTTGAGCTTGGAGCTCGATTACTTGATACTTGTTCTTGAGTACACTGCCCTCTATAATCTACTATGAAATCTAAAGCGAAACTGTTTAAATATAGCAACCATGTAGTAAAAATCGGGATGCATGAAGTGCTACCTAAATAGTAATAACTACAAGACTTGACCATGACACTTGAACATGATACATGATTACTTGATACTTGTTGCTTGTTTACATGATACTTGTTTACTTGACACTTGATACATACCACTTACACTTGTTTATCTTGCCATGATGATTGTTATAGTTTTTCATCATGCCTATTCCATATTATTAGTTATCTTTTCCCCATGTACTTGCATTTGGCACTATAAGCAGCCCGTAACTTGCATTGACGGAAGTTTGTATTCTTTTTTTTTCTGCAATTTATTAAATTGCAGATTTTGGAGAACAATTGCCAGATGGAGTTGGAGACATGAGATACTAGCTGCTGAAATTTTGCTATTATAATTTCTTGTTGCTTATTTGAACAATTGTACTTTATTACTTGGATTTATTTGTATTTGGGCAATGTGACCCAGGATTATTTGACTTGTTCAGATCTGGTTTATTTGAGATTAATATATTTTGTTTCAAGTATTCCTGTTGGTATTTTGATTCATATATGCATGCTTGGTTGATTTTTCTTGCTTCCGACTCTGATTATTCTTGTAAAATGTTGTAACGATTCCGAACAGCTTATGGATGATGAAAATCATTCGCTAAGCTTAGTCACGTATCCATATTCTGTATTCTATTTTTTTGGGAAGCGGAGCGTGACATCTCTCATCTCCCTTCTCTCTGTACAGAACTTCAAACCAATCCAAAGATCCTCGTAAGCTAGTGAATACTCATTAGTGCCAAGTGCACCTAGCACTTCGACAAAAACCACTTTGCTTCTATTACAATCCAAGAAAAGGTGTTCTCTGGATTTTATGTGGGTGTTACAAAATCCGCAAGATGTCCCTACATTTGGTTGTCGTTTAGCCAGATTAACCATAGTCAGAACAGCATCATTAAGCACTGGCCAAATGAAGATTTTAACCTAAAGGGGCGCTTTGGCTTTCTAGATTATGGAAGACCACTTCGGTCTATAGCATCAGAAGTGTAACCAGTTGTACAGTGAACTGACCAAGAAGTTACCATTTTTTTCTAGTCCCCACGCTTTCCGATCAGGACCAACGGAGCATTTGACCCCTGTTAGTGCAATGAAATTGTGTAGTTCATCAGTCTCACTTGAGAGGCTTGGTTGAGATGCAGTTTAAACCCAAGTTTCCAAGCACCCATTTTCCACGTTTTAGCCGCTGTGATGTGCGAGTGTGAGGTAAGAACATAGAGATCCAGGAACATATCTTTTAATCGTTGGGCTTCGTACCATTTGTCCCACCAAAATTTACTAAGTTGACCATTACCGATGAAAGATGAAACGCAACTAGCAAACGGGTCAAAAGCCTTAGAAATCCCTTGCAAGACTGTTGCCGCTGTTTTCGGTGTGGGGGCAAACAGATGAATTTGTGGGTTAGTAAGGAATCGAATGGGTAAAACCTGAACACTTCCACCGCTGTTTGGCTGGCTTCTCACTGCTGCTGTTGACCTGCACAAAGTTCGAAACACCGGGGTTGATCCCGGCAACGAACCCTCCAACGCTCTTGTCAGTACTCAGAAAAGAATATGAAAGAGCTTTAGGGTGGCAAAGAGTGATCACCTTGTAACGGTAGGAGGAGGGGGGTATTTATAGTCGTCGTGGGGATCTGTTTCGAGATAAGAACAAATCTCTACTCCCCAGTGTGGATGGATAGAAGTGGTTAAAACCACCTCTTAGGGATAAGGACGAATCAGGATTTCTCCATATCCTTTTGAACTGGCTCGTAAGAAGTTGGAACCCATATTCAATTGAACAAATCCGTTTATGAGTTATTCGGCCCTGGAGAGGAGACCCGGTTCCCATTTTGGACCCATTTTGTAGGTGAAATTACCTATTTGCCCTGTAAGCTTTAAGATCTGTGCCCAATTTGAACGGTCCCGATTTAATCCCATTTTTAGCTATATCACGAGCCCCCCACTCCCAAAGATTGTGTGTTATAGCCTTTGGGGAGTAGTTTTGTTGTTTCGATGGCGTACAGGACTTTATCGGAGTTCTTAAAGGGAGTTCGGATCTTGTTTGGGGAGTAACGGAGTTTTTCTGAGTGGGTAACATGCCCAAAATCGTTCTTAGGCTCTTCTGGACTTTTGGTGATTTTTCCCGATTTCTTAACTATTATTCGAATCATTTATTTAATTTTGCAAAGTAGTGGTCTATTTTCAAAGAACACTAATTAACTGTTCTAATTAATAATTATTTATTTCTCCAAATTTATAATTATTTTTTAGAATTTTTGATTAATTTTCCTGAATTTTTAATCATTTTTTGCAGTTGTTAAATATTTAATTCGAATCAATAAATAAGAAAAAGGATTTAATCACGGAATTTATGACGTGGTGCGATCTGGGATGTCCATCAACCTACTGCGCGAATTTCTAAACAATCGGACGGCTCATCTTGCGCACATGAATTTTTCCTCATTTGGGGGTCGGTGGCAAGAGCGCTCGGCACCAGTCACTGACCCCCTTTTACCACCTCGGTAGGTTGACACATGTCTGGGGGGAGTTCGAGGTTGAGGGGGTTTAGCGAATGCTTCCGAAGTTGAGAGGGACCTCGAGAGGATGACACGTGTTAAGTTGACCGTTAACCGTTGACCAGTCAACGCGTTTTCTCGTGTTGGGACGTCGGTGGCACGAGTGCTCAGCACACGTTGTCGAAGTCCAGGAGAGATTTTTTCTCACAGTGGTACATCGGTGGCACGAGTGCTCGGCACATGTTGTCGAGGTCCAGAAGAGAATTTTTCTCACATTTGAACGTCGGTGGCACGATAACTCGGCACAGGTTGCCGAGGTCCAGGAGAGAATTTTTCTTACATTTGGACGTCGGTGGCATGAGTGCTCGGCACACGTTGCCGAAGTCCAGAAGAGATTTTTTCTCACATTTGGACATTGGTGGCACGAGTGCTCGGCACACATTGCCGAGGTCCAGGAGATATTTTTTTCACATTTGGACGTCGGTGGCACGAGTGCTCGGCACACATTGCCGAGGTCCAGGAGAGATTTTTTCTCACATTTGGACGTCGGTGACACGAGTGCTCGGCAAACGTTGCCGAAGTCCAGGAGAGACTTTTGTAACCCATGTTTTTCCAAATGTGTATTTTATGTGTACTTTCTGTATTTAAAATTTTTGTAAAATTATTTTTCCGCTTTCAAACTTTTTCGTCAAAATGTATTATTGGATGTTCTATTAAAATCTATTTTCGATCGATAATTTTATTTGTAAATCTTATTATTATTATTAACACTTTGATTTCTATTATTATTACTATTACTATTATTATTTTTATCATTTTTCTTATTATTATTATTATTGTTAGCAGTATTATTATTATTACTGTTATTTTTAATACTACTACTACTATTATTATTATTATTGTTATTGTTATTATTAATATTATTATTATTTCTATAAAATTCCAATTGTATATTTTTATTGGTTATTTTATTTTCCCAAAACCCGAAACCCAACTACCCAAAAATCTAAACCCCATATCCCCTACCCTGTTCATTATACCTTATAACTGAAAACCATCCTAATAACTAATACCCATTTACTATATCCCTAAACTACCCAAACCTAACCCATTACCCACACCCGAAACCCACCTAAAACCCTATCTACTACTATTAACCCTAGCCGCTATCATCCCCTACCTATATATTTTTACCCATGCTTACCCTATCCATCTCCTGCTCCCCCTATACCCATCAACCATTCCCTCCTGATCTCTTTTGGTCTGTCTCCCTCGTCTTCTTCCCGTCAGCCTCGCCCTGAGCACGCTGCCCTGCCCCCATGCATCTCCTGTAATGCCCCGAATCCCAAATACACTGAATTCGAGATGTTCTACAGGATCTTTTCGCTTCCTTTAGTACAATTTTACAAGGAAATTTGAACTTTTCACTTTACATCAGAGTTTACATCAACATTACACTTTACATTGCACAACGAAAGTAAAATTTTACAACAATAAAATGAATGTACAACAACATTGAATAATCTTTAAGCATCTGTTCTGCTTTAATCTTTGTCATGCCATTTACCTGCATATAAGACTGTGGGTACGTCAGTTTATTCAACCGACAATCATTATACACGGCCATCCTCTCTATGCCGAAAATACTATAACTTATTTTTCATATTTAGCAAACACAAACTTGTTACATATCAAACTAAAGGGACTACCCTATTGATGTCGTGTTGTGATTGTGCACTTAGTCCTTAATGCAGTTTATTATGTTAGATGACACTAATGCGCACTTGTTCAGATTCTATGCATCCCATACTACATAGGTCCGAGGGCAAGCCTCTTAATCGTTCTTCATCTTTGTAGGGTTGAATCCCTCGTTATGACTTAATCTATTACCGTAATTACGGTGAGTATCCTAGATGATCTATGAGTACAAGCTCGTGTACAGAAAATTCTGGAGGAAAATCTCACGCCATGTCTTGACCCATCAAGCATGCATTCTGTGGCAATTCAGCCTCACTTCATGGCACACGATCCTCTTGCAGTCACCAAACATCCCACAAGCGTGGCTAGAGTCCAATCATTACTGAGTTGTGCCCACATCATGTCTTGACTCATCAAGCATGCATTCTGTGGCTCACACACCCGCACCGTAAATCCTAGTTCTCATACTCATGTTTTTCTCTCACTTTCATCACATCTTCACTATGCACTAATCCTTAATTTTTATTAGAATCATGAACAAAAATCAAATCTCTAGAGTTAGCCTCTCCACTAACCGGATTTATTCATTCATTCAAACATGACCAACCTTGGTCTTTCATTCATTTCATTTCTTTCCAAATGCCGGGGGAGACTTAGCTACTCTTTCGTTTTAATTCCAATTCACAATTTCCAATTTGAGCATTTCCACTCATAAATTCATTTTCATAATCAAAGTAGATTTTCTTTTTCAATCATGATTTCTAATTTGTTCAAAATTCCATAACTACACATGAATTTTAATTATTCATCATGAAACTCATGAATTGTTATTTTCACATTAAAACCCACATCACTAGTATTCAATCAAGATTTGTCGCATCATAATTTGTCGCACTATTCTCCAACGAGAATAATTCACATTTCATAGTTGTCACATTATTGTCAAATGAGAAATACTTTACATTACTAACGAATATTCACCATTCATATTTTTCATACTATTCTCAATTAGGAATAAATCACATCCATCACATAATATCACTTCAATCTTTACTATGTTAATCTTCTAATCCTTCATTTCAAGTTCTTTTTGCAAGGTATAATTTTTCACAAAGTATACATATAGAACCATAGTTCTATTTATACATTTTATTCTCAAAGCATAGTTTATTTCATGCAAATAATTCTCAAATTATTTTTATAAAGTTCCTTATATTTTAGAAGAATAACCATATTTTTCTCATAATTTTTTGAGCACTAAAACCCTCAAAAAAAAAGTTTTTCAATCTTACCGAGGACAAGATTCGAACCCAGCACCACAGAGAACCCAACCGAAAGCCACAACCACTAGGCCAAATGTTACTGGCGTCATAAAGAGGCGTTGAGAGCCATAAGAGCTCTCGGCTGCTGCTATTCTTGTTTAAAAAAACGAAATAAAAGTATGGCGACCAGGGATTCGAACCAACAACCTCATGAGACCCAGCCGCACACTGTAGCGGAAGAAAACCCCCGACCACTTGAGCTACGTGCTCAAGTTGTCACTAGTATAATTCCAATTTCATTTAACCCATACTCTCTGTTATTTAGAACATTTCGATGTTCAACTAGTCCCCATTTCATTTGGTTTTCATAAAAATTACTGTGCAACTCCTGATTAATTCTTCCTCACACAATTTACATACCAGTATGAGCAAAATAATTTTTGTAATAATTAAAACATATTTTCATGTAACTAATTATAATACTACATTTCTTCTTCTTTCGACATTTCTTCGCTTTTAGCATTCTAATCTCTTTTTATCAATAAATTTTCACCTTAATTCTCTGTCTTTAACCGTTTACCCAATATACAACACATATTTTAAATTATTCATGCCCATATTAACACAAAAGATCTATTTAACACAAGAAATGGTATTATCAAACTACTAACTTTTGTGTGTAATTCTTGATAGTAATAAATGTCTTTTTATCAATCAATCCATGATTCTAATCCATTCAGATACAACTTAAATAATAGAACCACATATAAATTTGTATATCCACATTTCAATCATTCAAGAAGTCATTTTTCCCAATTAAAGTGTGCTCTTCTTAATTATTTTCATGCTTCATTCATTCATATCTAACATGCATTTCTAATTTAGAAATAGGGAAAATCTACCCACCTTGTATGGAGAGAAAATACAATTAGCAACTCCCTAAACAAAAGTCCTTGCAACCGAATACTTCTCCTCCTAGAAGTGCGCACACAAGCCAAGCCCGAGCACCCAAACCGTGAGCTCCTCCTTTGCTAGCCGGCCTCTCCTTATTTGATTGAAAGCAAGCACAACTCCCACACACAACTCAATCTTTTAACTCACAAAAATAACTACTAGATAATGTATAATAGACTATAAGTTTGGAAGAGAATAGTTTTGCACAAGAATAACTAGCCATGGGGGGCGGGGGGGTATTTATACTAAAAATCAAGGAGAATGGAGGGCTAGGATCAATTGGTTGGTTGTAAGATGGAAGGCTAGGATGCAAGTAGGAGTTGCAATAACTACCCACAACCAAGTAACCACCACACCATGATCACCACTCAAAAATTTGGGTTTCCCTCCAAAGAATGCAACCGGCCTACATAGGAGAGTGCATTATGCACGTGTACGCGTAGTGCACGTGCATGCAACTAGGCCCAAAAATTGTACATTAAATTTTTGTATAAAAATAAAATAGTCTTTAAATTGTATTCTACATGACAAGTTGTATAAAAATAGATTAATCCATGGGCTTTAGTTTATGGGCCAAATAACTTATTATAAAAATAATAAATTAAATTAACTTTGGGCTTTTAAAAGAAAAGGTTTTTTGTCTAATTGAAAGAAGGCTTTATAGAAAAATAATTAAAAGCACATATTCAAATATCTATACTCATCATGATGAAAATATTTACCAAAATATTGCACGTGCATACTACGTGCAAAATAAAATAATTTTTTATTAAATGAAAAATCAGGGCGTTACATCTCCAGCCTTGTCCTCCTGCTCTATCTTTCGTTGACAGCACGCAACAGCCAGCACTCCCTGACTCCGCTCTCCCTCCTGTCGTGCTGCACGACTGCAGCCACCCTCCCTGCTTCCTGTCATCGAAAACAGCATCGACAATAGACCCCCGCCCAATGCTGCCCCTCCCCGGTGATCCTCCGCCTTGCCGCAGTCGCGACAGCCCCCAGCCTGTCCTCCCAATGCCGGCTGCCGTCCTCCACCTTGCCGCCAGTCCTGCCACTCGCCGTTGCCGAAGCCAGTGCCATTGATGGGTTGTTTTGATCAAGTGTTGATCATTTGATTGTGGGCCATTCGTTTGATTGAGATCTTGATCTTGATTGATTGATTCCTAGCCGTCCGTTGATTTGATCTTGATCATCACCATCGGGGTGATCTTGGTCGTCCATTGGATCTTGGTCATCATGCTTGATTGGATGTAGGTCGTCCATGTCCTCTTGATCATCCGATTAGATCCTAGCCGTCCGATCTCTTTTTGATCGTCAAGATCATGATGATCATCAACTCCCTTTGATCATAGCCATTCGATCGATTGATCTTGATCTTCATCATTATCTTCATTATCAGGGAAATCTGACCGTCAGATCTGATCCGATCATCTTGATCTTGATCTTCGATCTTATCCGTCCGATTGTGTTCGTGATCTCGATCGTCTTCATCTTGTTCGTGATCGTGTGTTCGTGATTGGTTCTTGGTTCGTTCGTTGTGTTCGTTCCCGGGAATCCGTTCCCGTTATTCTTACTTGGTGTCGTTTTCGTCATCGTCTCTCAGGCAAGTAACTTGTATTAAATTCCTTTGCAAATACAAGTACCAAATACCGCTTGTAGTGTAGTTGGGTTCTAGAGATAATTTGCTTGTGAATCCCCTTGTTGATATTGTCTCTATTGTGTTATCTTGACCATAGTTGCCTCACGACATACATGACATGATATAACCTAGGATTGACCACATCTTGTTGCATATATGCATGTTGTTCTTGTGTTATCTTGTACTCGTTCGTGTTATTCGTGATAGACTTGTTGTGGACTTGTGATATACATATACCGTGTTGCTTGGACATCTTGTACACCATATTTCGTGTTTGTTTGTGTTTTGGACGAGTTTCGGATAAACTAGTGGATTTTGTGCATATGCGATATTTTCAGTTTTGCTAACTTTTTCTGGCTTGATCAGTATTTTAGACCCTATTAAGATCAGTATTTGAAAATATTTTGTGAATATGATTTATAGAGAATTCTGTCTATTTTTCAATCCTTTTGACGGATCTCAGTTTCGATTTTTGGTTTGCGAGTTATATCTATTTTACTACAGTGGTGTCGAAAGATTCCCAGATTTTGTTTTCTATAAATTCTGAAGAGTAATTTATTTTGATTCTAGTGCTAAAATAATTATTTTGATCTGAAATTTTGCTCAGTACTTCTAGACTTGATTGGGGTTTACCCAGAATTTTGGTCAATTTATTTGAGAAGTTTTACAAACCTTTTCATGCTCGCAAATAAAGAGTTTACATACATAATTTTACAACTGTTCAGTAAAGAACTTGATTTTCGTCCGAATTCTACTTACTGTTTCTAAAATATTTCTGAATATGCAAGTTAGCCTCCTGTTTCTATTTTATTACCCTTTTTGCAGATTTGGATTTCGGTTTATGGTTTGTGAGATATGGCTGTTTTCGTACTGCAGCATTTACAATTCCACATTTACAAAACTACTACATTTTGATGTTTTCTGATTTTCGTTGACTAAACTATTTATATTGGAAAATTCTGAAACTTTATATTCTGATAGTAAACATATAGGGGAATACCCCAGATTTTTTTTGGATTTAGTTAAAGATTTTTCATGCTATTTTCCTGACTGTGAATGCAAAATATTGATTTCTGACTGAACATGTTTTCTAGATTCAAACCTGTTTTGAGACTTGATTTTGTGAATTACTATATCACTTATATATATTTGCTGGTTTCGGAAGGGAGTCTATTTTCCAGATTCTTCGACGGATCCAGATTTGAATTTTTGTAGCAATGGAAATTCCTATTTTAGTACTGTACTGTCTTGCTGTCCTAGCACTGTTTCACTCTTTTATATGACTGTCTACCATCTATGCATGTTTATCTGTTACCCTGAATCTGTTATTTGTTATACCATGCTAGTTTTGCATTGTTTCATACACATTCATGCCTGTTTGATAATTATAATAAAATGATCAAGCCGGGGTTTAAGGGAAAGATCTAGTAGTGGGAAATTATAGAAATGTGTACTTGGAAGGGGGCCCGTGTTTTCCATACTGAGCATCTGTTATACTGTTATACTGATTACCTGACTACAAACTTTCCTATAGGAAGGTGTACTTGGAGGAGGACTAATAGGTTTTGACTGTTACTGTTACTGATTACCTGACTGCACACTTCTCTATAGGAAGGTGTACTCGGAGGAGGACCACTAGGTTCTGACTGTTACTGTTACTGCTACTGTTACTGCAGCTGCTACTGCTACGATTTCTGTTACTGTTACTGTTATTATTACTGATACCTGAGTACACTGCCCTATACGATCCCTATGAAATCTGAAACGAAACTGTTTGAATGTAGCAACCATGTAGTAAAAGGATGGACACATGAAGTGCTACCTAGATAGTAATAAACACAAGACTGTATGAACTGACATTTGTTACACTATTATTTGTTACATGCTACTGAACACTGTTACCTGCTATCATCTGACTGTTACCTGACACTATCATCTGTTACTGAACACTGTTACCTGATACTATTATCTGTATAACTGTCTGCATACTGTTGACACTTGACACATGTTACTTATACCTGTTAGTATATAATGCTAGTTGATTCTGTTTCCCTGATTCATGTTATAGATTATATTCTGTTGATATGCAATACCATGCTCTATTTGTTCTGTTGTTATTTTATATTTGTTATTTATCCCATGTACTTGTATCCTGCACTACAAGCGACCCATAACTTGCAGTGACGGTTGTTTGTTTTCTTTTTTCTATTCCTATAATTGTTAAATTGCAGATTTTGGAAAACAGGTACCAGATGGTGTTGGTAATATGGGTTATTAGTGTTGGAGTTTTGTTTGCATTTATTATTATGATTTACTTTTATTGATTGAACAATTATACTTGATTACTTGGATTTATTTGTATTTGGGCAATGTGATCCAGGATATTGACTTATTCAGATCTGGATTATTTGAGATTATAATATTTTGGTTTCAAGTATATTCTTGTTGGTATTTTGATCCATATATGCATACTTGGTTGATTCTTTTGCTTCCAACTCTGATTATTCTTATGAAATGTTGTAAAGATCCTGAGAGCTTATAGATGATGAAAATCATTCGCTGGGCTTAGTCATGTAACCATATTTTGTATTCTCTTTTGGGTAGCGGGGCGTGATATTTTTTCTCACATTTGGACGTCAGTGGCACGAGTGCTCGGCACACGTTGCCGAAATCGAAGAGATTTTTTCTCACATTTGGACGTCAGTGGCACGAGTGCTCGACACACGTTGCCAAAATCTAGGAGAGATTTTTTGTCACATTTAAATGTCGGTGGCAAGAGTGCTCGGCACACCTTGCCGAAGTCCAGGAGAGATTTTTTCTCAGATTTGGACGTTGGTGGCACGAGTGCTCGGCACGCATTGCCGAAGTCCAGGAGAGATTTTTTCTCATATTTGGACGTCAGTGGCATGAGTGTTCGGCACACGTTGCCGAAGTCCAGGAGAGATTTTTCTCACATATTAACGTCGGTGGCACGAGTGCTCGGTACACATTGCCGAGGTCTAGGAGAGATTTTTTCTCACATTTGGACATCGCTGGCAAGAGTGCTCGACACACGTTGCCGAATTCTAGGAGATTGACACGTGGCGCGCTGACCGTTTGACCATTGAACAGTCAAAGGCCTATTGTGTTTCTCCACTTTCTTGTCATCTTGCGGTAAATGGGCCTGGCTTTTGAGTCTTTGAGGCCTTTTAGTCTCATTTTGTGTGCCGCCTCTATAAAACTTCACCCCCACTCCTCACTTGTTCAGTTTTCTAGTTTTTACTCAGGCGACTCATTTTCACTAGCGGGAGCTTCAGGCGAGCTTTCACTGATTTCCGGTGATCTTTCCAACCGTCGCTGTCACTTCAAGGTAATTTAACACTTAGCTTATTTTTAAAGAATGACTAGATTTCTCCCGAGGCCAGAGACCTCCCCCACTCTTGCTCATGAGCTGACCTCGAGCCAAACTCCTCTAGTCGACAAAGGCAAAGCCGTAGGAGTGCCTTTTTCGATCGTAGTGGAGACTGTTGTTGAGGACCAACGGAGGATGGGGGAGTTCGGCAGGATGCCCGGGGTTCTGACCGGACTTCAGAGGGTTCAGGAGCTGCCAGAGGAGCATGCCGAACGTATCATGTACGACATAGGCCGGAGCTTCAAAGAGAATGCTGCCAGAGAGATTTCAGAAGCCGATGAGCCGATTTCAATACTCAACGAGGCCGATCTGGCATCTGTTTGGGAGTGCTTTCAGATCCTCGAGGAGTTCGAGCTGATGTTGCCCGGGCCTGGAGTGAGGGCCAATTCTCCGATGCCGGTGAATATGTGCTTCTGGCCGGTCGACGCCTTCATAACCGGGGTGCGGCCCCTCTTCACCCTTTCATCGTCAAGGTGCTGCAGTGATTTCGGATCAGCCCGGTTCAACTCATGCCGAACGTATGGAGGCCGATCAATGGGTTCATCCTCCACTGTCAAGTGACAGAGTTCGAATCAGATCTGAGGGTGCTCCGGACCGTATACCATCTTCATCAGCAACATAAGTCGGAGTTCAGGTTCTACCTGGCTCCGAGGCATGGCGTCAGGCTCGTCAGCTACCCCAACTCGATAAAGTACTGGAGGGACAAATACTTTCTCATCCGGAGTCGAGAGCTGTGGAGAATCCCAATGACTTGGGTCGAAGAGGTGTCGAGGAGGGTGAAGGAGGGTCCGATGCTCAGCCCTGACGAAGAAAAGAAGGTTCGGACGCTTCTCGACCGGCTGAAATTCGATTGGAGGGACCTGACCGAGGAGGTGCTCTTCAGGGGGGTCTCAACCGTATAAACCCTAGTATGCGGTTTACCCTTTTTTTTTTTGGAGTTTGGTTTACTTGTGCATAATCATCTCTTCTTTTTGTTGTTGTAGAAACCATAGACTTCAATGCAATGTTGGCGCAGCGCGGCATCCTGAGAAGCAAGGCCCCAAGGAAGAGGAAGATGGTCGTTTCCAAGGTGGCTTTGCCGAGGCCAAATACGGTTGCCACTGCCGTAGAGTAGGTGACGGTGCAGGCTATTGTAGTTTAGAGGCCACCGACCCCTGCTGCAACTTCGGCTTCGGCAGGGGCTTTCCCCCTAGCTACTGCTTTGGGTTTAGAGGCCGCACCTCTGACAGCCGAAGCCGAGGTGTTCCTGAATGAGGAGCACAAGAAAATCTTTGTCCCGGATTTGCAAGTCCGAAAGCTCGACAGGTTCCTAGGGGACTTGATGTCCAGTATGCAGGCTGTTCGGCACCTTGTGATGCCGAAAGACAGGGCTGCCACGGATGCCGGCGGTGTAGGGGATGACACGCTCAAGATCGCATGCGCAGCGGTATTGGTAAGTATTGTAGACTTGTTGTTTTTCAACTCTTACATTCTTTCTGAGTGCGTAATGGTGCTCTGCTTTCTTTTCGCAGATAACTTGCCACTTCAGTCATCTTATGGAAAAGATGACCGAACTAGAGAAAGAATTGAAGCAAGAGACGGATAGAGCTCAGGCAGAGAATGCTTGGATCGCCAAGGAGCTCGAGCAGCTAAAGGCCGAAACTGAGGTGAAGACGGTGAGGATGGAGTACCTCGATGGTCTTGTGGCGAAGCTCGAGGCTGACATCGCCGTTTTGCTCTAACAGAATGAGTCGGCAGCGAAGGACAAGGAGGACGCTGTCACCGCTGCTAAGGTCGTCGTTGCCAAAGAGGCCGAGGCTGAGTCCATGGAGAGGGCGCAAGGGTTCCTCACCGTCAATATGGCGAAGGCCTACGGTCGGGCGATCGCACAGGTGAAGGAGAGCTACCCCGAGGTAGACTGCGCTGGATGGCGTCTATTCCCTGACCCCATCCCGGGGTTCGACGATGCCTCCGAAGAGGGTGAAGAAGAGGACGAGGTGGAGGATGTCGAAGTCGACGCCGACGAGGCAAGGGAAGAGGCCGATGCGGAGGCCATACTTCTGGCGATCGTCCCCGCCGTGCAAGGGTCGGAGCTCTCAGCGACCGGGGATCACGGCAAAGAGGTCCGCCCCTGAACTAGTTGTAGATCATCTATATTTTGTACCCAAAAAATGTTGCCTAATTGCGGACTGGCCACTGCTGTTTTTGTTGAATTTTAATGGAATGAAAGAATTTTTGACTAAGTGTTGTAGCCGAGAGATTTGTGTGTTCGCTTTGCTTCTGAGTTGTCCCGTAGTAGCTTCGTTTAATTTTGGAAATTTATGTTCTGCTTAACTCTTTCAGGTTGCCGAAGTGTTGTCACACCTTCGATCTGGCCTAGGGGTCACGAAGTTGGGCCTTGCTCGAACTCGAGAGAGGTTGTATAAAGCCGAGTCGGAGTTGAATTATCTAAAGCTGACGTTGGCCCGTTGAGACTCCGAGCTGAAATGTTTAAAGGAGAAGGCTCGCGAAGTGCTCCCTGAAGGGGAGGATACGTGTCCCTCGATGGCCGTTAGTCAAGGCTTAAGACTTAAGTTTCTTCGTCAGTCTTTATTCGACACCAGGGCTGAGAGAGACAGGTTGAAGAACGTTGTGCTTGAGAAGAGCTTGGAGGCGGCACATCTTCGGAAGGCTATCTCTGAGGCCTCTCGTGGTGGTAGCTCGAGCCGAATGCCTTGTCTGAAGATCAGAGTGACGGATGACTCGCTGAAGGAACGTGTCGTGGAGCTAGAGGCAGAGAACCTTCGCATATGACGGCTTTATGAGGGAAGTAATGTCCGAAGCACTTCCTGCCCCCAAGGCGAGTACGCACAAGGAAGGTTATTCCACGAGTTGGCGCTACGCTCGCCCCCCGTCTTGAGGCACCCTGGGGACACACAGAGAGGAGTGGCTGGCTCGTCGAGCGGAGTATCTGTTGGGGCGACTCTCAGACTCTTAGGTGCCGAAGACGCTACTCGGCTCGCCAGGTTGTAGACTTCTATGGAATGAGGCAGCAGCATAGCGCTCACCGACCTCGTTTTTCACTTAATAGAACTATCCCGCTCCCTAGGAGTGGTTAGGGCGGACTTGCAATCTTGTAGTCTTTTGTTTCATATGAGTTGTATCTCAATGAGTTTTTGGCCTAGAATTAGACTTGTATCTCGAATTTGATGAAATAATATACATACTTTTCGAGCTTCTTGTGTGAGTTTGCGTTTTGCTAATGTTTACAAGTGTACCAACTGTTGTAGGAGAAATTCCGAATGGTGAGCTATTTTGTCCTTGCTCGTTCGTAAGCAGCAAAAGTCGCGTCGAACCAAGTGTTGGACTCCGAACTTGTCGTTTTTAGAGTGTTTCAACAGTTGTGGGAGCAATTCCTAATGGTGAACCGCTTCGTACTCGCTTACAAGAAAGTAGTCAAAGTGGAATCGAACCAAGTGTTGGACTACGAACTTGTCATTTTGAGAATATCAACTGCTGTGGGAGCAATTCCGAATGGTGAACCGCTTCGTTCTCGCTTATTAGCAAGTAGTCAAAGCGGAGTCGAACCAAGTGTTGGACTCCGAACTTGTCATTTAGAGAATATCAACAGCTGTGGGAGCAATTCTGAATGGTGAACCTCTTTGTACTCGCTTATAAGCAAGTAGTTAAAGTGGGATCGAATCAAGTGTCGGACTCTGAGCTTGTCGTCTTAATGAGTTTTTTTTGTAATCGTAAAAGTGGTACAATTAGAATGCTCAGAATAGAGAACTTGCAGGAGTAAATCACTTTTATTGAAAACACTTAGGCGGCTTCTTCTAAGTTGCGAGCCGCCATTACACTTTGATGAAGAAAAAAAAAGAACTTTAACATGTTTTATGGAGAACATTCTCGGAGAAGTTGCCTGGAGAGGTGTTTAAACACTCTTGGTACTTCAACAAGTGCTCAGCGTTCCATGTCCTCGGTATTCTCTTGCCCCCTGGGTCTTCGAGTTGATACGCGCTAAGGACGAATAACTTTGGAGACCCTATAGGGACCTTCCCAGTTGGGCGCTAGCTTGCCCTTCTTGCTTGGAAAAGAGATGGACAGCTTCCGGAGAACTAGATTCCCTTCTTTAAGATTAGCAGGGCGGACCATCTTATTGTAAGACTATGTTATCCTATGTCGGTAAGTCTCTTGTCGAATGGAGGACCTTTCACGGATCTCCTCAATGAGGTCCAAGTTATTGCGAAGTTGGTTTGCATTCTGCTCTTCATTATAGGCGATCGAACGGGGCAAAGGTAGGCCGACATCTAGGGGGATGATGGCTACGGAGCCATAAGTGAGATTGAAAGGGGACTCTCCTGTCGGTGCTCTCTTCGTGGTGCAATAGCTCTATAGCACGCTGGGAAGCTGTTCGACCCATAATCCCTTAGCGAATTTATCGAGTCTCTTTTTTAGGTCGGAGAGTATTTGTCAAGTAGCGTTCTCCGCTTGGCCGTTGGGCTGAAGGTGGGATATTGAGGAGAACCGCTATTATGTGCCAAGGTCGGTGCAGAAGTTGCGAAAAGTTGCCCTTGTGAACTGAGTTCTGTTGTCAGTTACTAGGATACTGGGTACGCCGAACCTACATACAAATTTACTCCAGAAGAACTTCTGGACCTTGTTCTATGTAATTGTTGCGAGGGGCTCGTCTTCGATCAACTTGGAGAAATAATCTATTGACACAACGAGAAACTTTAGTTGGCCTGGCGTAGGGGAGAACGGTCCGAGCAAGTCCATCCCCTACATTGCGAATGAGATCGGACAGGCTAGGGAGGAGAGCTGGGCTTGCGGCAAGCGACGGATTGGAGAGAATCTTTGGCAGGAGCCGCATTGGCGGACTTACTATTCAGAGTCGCTAAGAAGCGTGGGCCAGAAGTAGCCGTAATTTAAAATTTTACGGGCTAGGGATATTGCTCCCAAGTGCGCGCCACACATTCTGTCATGAGCCTCCTTCAGGGCATAGTGTGCTTCTTCGGGGGAGAGACATTTTAGATAGGGTCTGCCATCTTTCTGAGTATAGGAGCGTTTGTACATGACTCCTTCAATGAGTGTGTACCGCTCGGCTCTGGTCCTGACTCTTCTAGCCTCTCTGAGGTCAGCTAGAAGAACTTCGTCTCTAAGGTATTCGAGCAGGGGTTTCATCCAATTTTTTCCAAGTGTTAGGTGTAGGGCTTCCATTGGTTCTGGGATGTCTTCCTCAATACTGGGTCTCAGGAGGACCTCTATCAAGACGGTTCGTTCCAAATCCTGGAGGGAGGAGGAGGCAATCCTTGAGAGGGCGTCTGCCTGGGCATTTTTCTCTCGGGGGACTCGCTGGAGTTGAGCATCTTCAAATAAGGCTAGTAGCCTCTTAACCTTCGTCAAGTACTTGGCCATGCGCTCGTCTCTCGCTTCATACTCCCCAGACACTTGGTTCACGACTAGCTGTGAATCACTGAAGATCTTGATACGTTTGGCCCCTGCTTTGTGAGCCAAACAAAGTCCTACTATAAGGGCTTCATATTCAGCCTCGTTGTTCGACGCACGGAAGCTTATACAAAGGGAGTATTGCAGGACGAAATCATCGGGGCCGGTCAAGATGACCCCAACCCCACTTTTGTCGGTGCACGAGGACCCGTCGATATACAAGGTCCAGACCGTGGGTTCCTCAGTCGCCTCACAGGGGTCGGGAATGGTGCATTTCATAATGAACTCTGCTAGGGCTTGTGCCTTGATAGCGGTTCGGGGTTGGTAGCTGATGTCGTGCTGGCTCAGCTCTATGGACCATTTCATTAGACGTCCCGATGTCTCTGACTTATGGAGAACTTGCTTCAGCGGCTGGTCGGTGAGAACGACCACCGAGTAGAACTGAAAATATGGGCGAAGTTTCTGTGCTGCCATGACCAATGCATAAGCCATCTTCTCTACCTTTGGGTAGCGGAGTTCAGCGTCCCTAAGGACTTTACTCACGTAGTATATGGGACGTTGCATCTTATCCTCCTCTCTTACCAAGACGGCACTGAGGGTCTGCTCCGACGTTGCTAGGTATATGTAGAGGGCTTCACCAGGTTTCGGCTTGCTCAAGAGCGGGGGGTTTACCAGGTAGGCCTTTAGTTAATCGAAAGACTTGCTGTTGTTGCCCCCACTCAAAGCCCTTCGCTCCTCTCAAGGCTTTGAAGAACGGGAGACATTTCTCCCCTGATTTGGAGAGGAAACGCCCTATTGCCGCGATGTAACCCCTATTTTCCCAAAATTGTATTTTTCTGTGTATTTTTGGTATTTTAAATTTTTGTAAATTATTTTTTGCTTTCAAATTCTTTTGTCAAAATGTATTGTTGGATCTTCCATTAAAATCTGTTTCTGATTAATAATTTTCTGAATATTTCTATGATTTTTATATTTTAATAAGAATCTTATTATTGTTATTATTAGCTTGATTTCTATTATTACTATTACTGTTATTATTATATGTTGCTATTATTGTTATTTTGACTAGTTATTAAAAATTTATTTCTATTTACTAAGTATATTTGTAGTATTTTTAAATAAATTTTATTTTGTAATGCAAATTACATTTTTATTATAAATCCTATTTCTATTGGGTATTTATTTTTCTTCTATTGGATATTTTACTTAACCCTATTGGATTTTAAACCAAATGCCCATACCCATTTACAAACTCGGTATATCACCCTAACTCCAAAATCCACCTAACCCAAACCCATTACCTGTTTACATTACCCTCTGTATATACTACCCAACCCAATACCCATCTGCATTAATACCCAAAACCTGTTAAGCCCTTTTTAACCTAATAGCTATTCATATTTAAACCCATTGTTCTCATCTACCCTGTATATCTCATTTAACCTAGCCGCCTTATATCTCCTGAGCCTTTTCATCTTCCTCCCGATCCCCCTGCACTCTTCCTTTCCCTGGTGCTCCTCTCCCTCTCCCTCCGGCGTCGTCCCCTTGTGCACCCACTAGTACTCCCGCTCTCCTGTCTTTCTCTCTCCCGCGCGTCCCTGTGCCGCGACCCCCACCTCGCCACGAATGCACCCAAGCACCAGTCACGACGCCCCAGCCTACTTCCCCTCCTACACCACCTCCCTAAGTTGACCACAACACCGTATCACAGACCCCGAACTTTCCCTGTCTGCTGCATCCCGTCGCACCAGCAGCTGCGCCAAGACGACATTAGTAATCGCCGGCAGTCCCCTAGCCGTCATCCTATGCCTTGCTACCAGTCTCACCGTCTCGCCGCCCATCGTTTGCCACCATGCCCATGGATTGGTTGCTGGTTATTTTGGGTGTTGATCAAGTGATTATGGGTCGTCCGTTTGATTGTGATCAGATCTTGAATGATTGATTCCTAGCCGTTGGCTGTTTTGATCTTGATCATCACCATCGGGGTGATCTTAGCCGTCCGTTGGATCTTGATCATCATGCTTTATTGGATGTGGGTCGTTGATCTCCTTTTGATAACCCGATCCGATCCTAGCCATCCGATCTCCTCTTGATCGTCACGATCATGATGATCATCAACTTTCTTTGATCACAGCCGTTCGATCGATCGATCTTGATCTTCATCATTATCTTCATCATCAGGAAAATCTGACCATCCGATCTGATCTGATCATCTTGATCTTGATCTTCGATCTCAGCCGTCCGATTGTGTTCGTGATTAGTTCGCGTGTTTGTTCGATCCGTTCGTTGTGATTGTGTTCGTGCCCAGAAATTCGTTCCTATTATTCTTGCTCTTTGCTTCGTTTTTGTCATCGTCTTCTAGGTAAGTAACTTGTACTCAATTCCTTTGTATGATACAAGTCATAAATACCGCTTGTAGTGCAGCTGGGTTCTAGAGATAATTCGTGTGTGTGTTATTTTTTATGAGTATCGTCTCTATAGTTCTATTGACCATAGTTGCCTCACGACACAAATTTGACATAAAACAACTTAGGTTTTGACCGTTCTTGATATGATTATATTTGTGAGATAATTATGAGAATTTGTGTGTTTGTTTGGATCCATGTGATATACTTGTTTTGGACATGCTATATACCATATTTCATGATGTTTGGACACTTAACAGACTCTATAACATGTTTGGTTGTGTTTGGAACAAGTTTCGTATGTTGTATGTTGATTTGTTGTTAAGAGGAAAATCTGTATTTTGTCGATGATCAGTTTTGATTGCTATTTTAGACCATATTAAGGTCATTATCTTAACTTCATTATTGAACATGATTTTTAGAGAAATCCTTCTTCTTTCCAAACTCTCTGACCTTGATCGATTTCGTTTTCGTATGTGTGAGATATGATTGTTTTACTACAGAGGTGTATTTCATTTCCAAATTTCATTTCTTGATGATTTCGATGACTAAACTATTTTGATACTAGTACTAAGCATATTATTTTGATATAAAATTTTGGTCACTATTTGTATACCTATTTAGGGATTACCCAGAATTTTGGTGGATTTTATTGATGAGTTTTATATACCATTTCATGCTTGCTTATAAAGACTATACTTGTTGGATTTTGCCCGCTGTTCTGTAAAGATTAGTATTTTCACCCTAATTCCTTTTCCTCTATGAAAAATACTTATAAAATATGAAATTTATCTTATTTTATCTATTTTAATCTCCCTTTGGCAGATTTGGATTTCGCTTCACGGTTTGCGAGATATTATAGTTTTCGTACAGCAGTGTTGGGAATTCCAGATTTGCCAAACTATCGTTTCTTAATGTTTTCTGATTTTTGTTGGCTAAACTAATCTTACTGAAAAAATTATGAAACTTTATATTCTGATACTAGACATATAGGGGAATACCCTAGATTTTTCCTGAATTTATTTGAGGTTTTTTGATGCTGTTTTCCTGACTTTGAATTCATTTTACTGATTTCTGGCTGAACGTATTTTCTGGTTTCAAATCAGTTTTGAGCTATATCTTTCTAAAACACTATATGACTTATATGTATCCGCTGGATTCGGTTGGAAGTTTATTTTCAAGATTCTCTGACAGATTCAAGTTTTGATATTTGTGAAAATGGGAATCGCTATTTTAGTACTGTACTGTCTTGCTGTCCTGAATTAGAACTTACACTGTTTCACTCTTTTATATGACTGTCTATCATCTGTACATATTTATCTGTCACCCTGAACCTATTACATGTTTATACCATGTTATTCTTAACCTGTTTATGATACATACATGCCTGTCTGATAATTATAATAAAATAACCAAGCCGGGGTTTAAGAGAAAGATCTAGTAGTGGAAAATTATAGAAATGTGTACTCAGAGGAGGACCAATAAGTTTTGACTGTTACTGTTACTGTTACTGGTACCTGAGTACACTGCCCTATATGATCCCCTACAAAATCTAAAACGAAATTGTTTGAATGTAGCAACCATGTAGTAATAGGATGTATGCATGAAGTGCTACCTAGATAGTAATAAACACAAGACTGTAAGACTGACATCTGTTACACTATTATCTGCCAGATGCTACTGATCACTGTTATCTGTTACTATCTGACTGTTATCTGATACTTTTACCTGGTACTGTTTTCCGTATACCAGTCTGCATACTGTTGACACCTGATACATGTTACCTGTACCTATTTGTATACCATGTTGCTTGATTCTGTTTGCTTGATTCATGTTACCTATTAAATTTCTGTTGACACAATTGTACCATACTTGTTTATTCCTGCTGTTATTTTGTATCTGTGATTTCTCCCCATGTACTTGTATCCTGCATTACAAGCGGCCCGTAACTTGTATTGACGGGATCTTGTTTCTTTTTTCTTCTTTCTGCAATTTATTTAATTGTAGATTTTGGTGATCAGCTGCCTGATGGAGTATGTGATCTAAAGTTCTAGTTGACTGGAGCTTTTGCTATCTTCATTTATTTCCTGTTGCTCATTTTGAGCAATTTATCTGTGACTTGGATTTATTTGTATTTGGGCAATGTAACCTAGGATATTTGACTTATTCAGATCTGGATTATTTGAGATTAATATATTTTGGTTTCAAGTATTCTTTTTGGTATATTGATTCAATTATGCATGTCTGGTTGATTCTCTTGCTTCCGACTCTGATTATTTTGTGAGATGTTGTAAAGATTCCTGAACATCTTATGGATGATGAAAATCATTCGCTGGTCCAATGTTACGTTCTCGTATTCCGTATTTTTGGGAAGCAGGGTGTGACACGCGAGGTGTCCTGTGAGCCTCTACACTTATTTAACGTTAGATGGGGGAGCCATATTGAGTATGGCATGGATATTCTCAGGGTTGGCCTCTATACCCCTCTGGCTAACCAGGAACCCGAGAAATTTACCAGACGAGACGCCGAAGGCACACTTTCTCGGATTCAATCTCATGTTATGCCTTCTTAATACCCCGAACGCTTCCTGGAGGTCGATGACATGATCTCACCCGCTGACACTTTTGACCAACATGTCGTCTACAGAGACTTTCATGTTATGGCCTATCTGCTCTTAGAAGACCTTATTATCAAGGCGTTGGTATGTAGCTCTGGCATTCTTTAGCCCGAAGGGCATGACCTGGTAGCAGTATAAGCCTTGGTCTGTTACGAATGAGGTCTTCGGAATGTCAGGAGGGAACATCCGGATTTGGTTATACCCAGAGAAGACATCCATGAAGCTGAGGAGTTCGTGGCCGGAGGTCGCATCGATTAGAGCATCAATGCTCGGGAGGGGGAATGGGTCCTTCGGGCACGCTTTGTTAAGGTCAGTGAAGTCGATACATATTCTCCAGCTCCCGTTGGCCTTTTTAACCATCACCACAATGGATAGCCATTCGGGGTAATTTACCTCCTGGATGAACCAACCCTTCAAGAGCTTCTCAACCTCTTCTTTGATGGCTTGCTAGCGCTCGGGAGCGAATTTACGTCGCTTCTGCTGGATAGATTTAACTTCCGGAGCAATGCTGAGGTGATGCATAAGGAGTTCTTCTGAGATTCTGGGCATATCAGCCGCGGTCAAAGCAAAAAGATCGCGATTCTCCCGTATACACTGGAAGATGTCTTCTTTGATGGTGGGAGGAAGAGCCTTGCAGATTTGGAATGTCTTGGTAGCATTTTCTTCCGAGAAGACCACTTCCTCCAGTTCGTCGACCGGCTCGGAGATGGTTTGGCTGCTTCTTTGTGGGAGTTCGAGGGCTTGAAGGGAGAGGACCGGCCCTCCCATCGAGGTCATGTAACATTTACAAGCTGCCTCCTGGCCCCCTCTCACTTCTCCCACTCCTGCCGAGGTGGGGAACTTCATTTTCATATGATAAGCCGAGGGTATGACCTGGAGAGCGGCTAGACCTAGTTGACCCAGGATAACATTGTAGGCGGCTTTACGTCTACCACCATGAAGTCCATTGGCTCGGTCCGGGTGACTGGGGTTTATCCTACGGTCACGTTGAGGGTTATAACTCCCTCGATCAACACCGACACCCCGGTGAATCTGTGAAGAGTGTAACCAGCCAGCTTGAGTCGATCTCTTGACAGCTGAAGGCCCTAGAATGCCTCCTAGAAGAGGATATTGACTGAACTGCCATTGTCAACTAGGACCCAACATATGTCGAAATTGGCCATGCGGAGGTTAATAACAAGGGCATTGCAATGAGACATTCGGGCATCTTCCAAGTCCCTATCAGAAAATGTAACAGGAACCCTAAGGCCCCTGGGGGGAGAATGGTTCTGTACGGCATTCACCTCTCGGACAAAGGCTTTTTGAAAGGAGTTGGAATCTTCCCCCTTTGGGCCTCCGTGTATGAGGTGCAGGATGGACTCGGCTTCGACGTCCGGGGTCTCAGCACGTTGCTCAGTTCGCCTGTTAGCCCCCTTGGAGGGTGAAGGTGGATCGGCTCTGTCCATCCTGACGAACCTAGAGAGCTACCCTCTCTGAATGAGGGCCTCGATCTCGTGCTTCAGGGCTCGACGGTCATCCATGTCGTGGCTGTGGTCCCTGTGGAAGCGACACCACTTGTCCCAGTTCCTCTTCTTCCCGGGGGTGTCCATCTTTGGAGGGGATGGAAGAAGGCCCTCCTTCCCAACCTCCATCAGGATGGCCGAGACACTCGCATTGAGCGGAGTGAACTTCTCAAAGTGGGGAAGAGGGCGACACTACCCCCCGTTGTCTTTCTAGAGCTTCTTAGCTCCTTCTTCTTTGGTGTCATTCCGTTTGTTCCCGGAAGACGACCCTTCATAAGCAGGGCGGGAGAGAGCTTCTTCCGCTCGGATATATTTCTCACTCCTGAGCAGGAGCTCTGAGAAATCTCGAGGTGGCTTCTTGGCAAGGGATGCCCTGAGGCTGTCGTTGGCGACATTGGATTGGAAGGCGATGGAAGCGACAGACTAGGTCCAGGGAGGCGATGGATCTTGTCTCTGCGGTGAAGCACTTAACGTAGTCTCTCAGCCGCTCACCCTTCCTTTGGTGAAGCAAGAGGAGAGAGAAGCTGGTCTTCTCGGCTCGGCAGCTGCTTACGAAGTGAGTCAGGAAGAGGGCTTCAAGCTGATCGAAGGAGAAGATGGAGGCCGGCGCTAGATGGGAGTACCACTCTCTTGCAGGCCCCTTCAGAGTGGCCGGAAAAGTCTTGCACAGGAGGGCGTCCGACACCTGACGTATCATCATGAGAATTTTAAAACTCTCAATGTGGTCAGCGGGGTCGGACTCCCCGTTGTAGGATTCGAAGTGAGGAGGCTTGAAGTTGTCTGGAATCGGTGCCTCCATGATGGTCCGAGAGAATGGGGGTCTACTGGGACGGAAGTTCCTTGCCCATTGCTCCTCTTCTCTGTCTGGCCGGCCAAGGTGCCTCTCCATCTCATGGAGACTGCGGTAGACCGAATCTTCCCTCCGGTCTTGCCTTTCTGAGGCCCAAGAATTGTCTTCGCGTGGAAGGGGACTGGGAGTGCGACGACGATAGCTCGGGGCCGCTTGAGGACTGGGCATGCAGCGCCTATAGTCCCGGGCAAGTTGGGGAATAGGCGTGCGGCGTCTATGGTCCCCGGGCAGGCTGGGGACTAGGCGTACGGTGCCTATGGTCCCGAGAAGGTGGAGGACTGGGAGCCCACTGACCTTGGTCGGGGACGACGTTGAGGGCCCTCAGGACTGCCTCCTGGAACTGCTGGAACTCTGCCCTCGTGACAAGGGGCCTCCCTTTCTCGGTGGTCCTACCAGGCTGGCTGACTGGAGATCGAATTCTCTTCTGATGGTGCCGGGGCAACTCCCTCTGCCTCCTGGGAGAGTTAGACCTTCTGTGATCCGGCCTATGGGGGATCGGTCCCTTTGATGCTCCCGGCGGGGGATCCTACCACGGGTCCGCCTCTCATTCAAGCGGGTCCAAAGATCTATCTCGTTCTGTCGGTTGATTAGAACGTCACGTAGATCTTTCGGTGTTGGGGGGCTATAGGAGGCCATGGAGTCGGAGGAAGGGTTGTGAATGGAGACATGGACCTGATGAAGGGGTTGCTTTTGGCGACTTCGGCGAGAGGGTTCTCCAACAGTCCCTTGAGGTCCTTGATGGGTCGGTTGGTGGAGAGGCTGCTGAGGAAGGGGATGTCCTAGCCTGCTGAACAGGTTGAGGGATCGGTTGCCCGAGCTGTTGGGTCGGCGACTGGACCGGCTGGATGGGCGGAGGGAGAGCCTCTGGAGGCCGAGGAGGAATGGAAGTTGCCTACGGTTGGAGACCGTGGACTTCCCTTTCTTTGAGGCATTGCTAGGAAGCACTTTTGCTGATGGAGTAGGGCCAGATTGCTATTTGATTTCCCACAGACGGCGCCAATCTGTTGCCGCTGTTTTCGGTGTGGGGGCAAACAGATAAATTTGTGGGTTCGTAAGGAATCGAATGGGTCAAACCTGAATTCTTCCACCGCTGTTTGGCTGGCTTCTCACTACTGCCGTTGACCTGCACAAAGTTCGGAACACCGGGGTTGATCCCGGCGACGAACCCTCTGACGCTCTTGTCAGTACTCAGAAAAGAATATGAAAGAGCTTTAGGTTGGCAAAGAGTGATCAACTTGTAACGGTAGGAGGAGGGGCGTATTTATAGTCGCCGTGGGGATCTGTTTCTAGATAAGAATAAATCTCTACTCCCCGGTGTGGATGGATAGAAGTTGTTAGAACCACCTCCTAGGGATAAGGACGAATCAGGATTTCTCCATATCCTTTTGAACTGGCTCGTAATGGGTTGGGACCCGTATCCAATTGAACAAATCGGCGGTTTATGGGTTACTGGGCCCTGGAGAGGAGACCCAGTTCCCATTTCGGGCCCGTTTTGTAGGTGAAATTACCGTTTTACCCCTGTAAGATTTAAGATCCGTGCTCGATTTGAACAGTCCCGATTTAATCCCATTTTTAGCCATATCAAAAACCAAGAAACTCTTGGTCCCACCCAAAAACTTAGATGACGCATTCCTTTCCCTTGTAAGTAGGACTGAACGAATTCCTGCCAACCTTTGCCATTGGGGAGGTAAACTTTCCACCACCACTTCCCGAGGAGGGACCAAATTCATGTCAAGCAGATCGATAATGCTGGGACCCCCATGGAATTTTTTAAGCATACTTTTTCCCATCTGATCAGATGGTAGCCTCCCTTGTCTTCTGCTCCTTTCCAAAGAAAGCACTTCCGAATCCGATCGATCGTTTGAATAACCCATCTTGGCATTTCAAAGAAGGACATGTAGTAAGTTGGTAGATTAGAAAGTACCAAATTGATGAGGGTTACTCTCCCTCCCAGGGATATGGATAAACCTTTCCAGCCGGCTAGCCTATTCTCAACTCGTTGTTTATAAGATTGGTGTAAGAATATGGTGGGATGAGAGTAAATTTTGTACTGCCATGTGTCCATACTTATACGCTTTGCATGGATGGCTGATTGACACATTAGAGCATCTGTAATCGTTGGAAGTTAAAATTTGGGTATTTGGCAAATAGACATAGGAAGTTTGGAGATTGCTTGTATTCGTTAAAACCAAAAAATGGGTTTTTATTTTTAAAAGGAGACAGATGGGAGATGAAATTCTATCCCATTTAAATTTTATTTTTAAAAAAATATTAAAAAGTATCAGACGACATTACATTTCCTGTCCAATATCATGTCCTGATTAAGATTCTTAATTAAATGCCAATTTAATCTTAATTAAATGTTAAACCTTAATTAAATCTATATTAAATCCAAATATGGAACCATATAAGTTTTATTGGCCTAAATCTATAGGTTTTTAGCCAGCAAATATTTGAGAAGAATCGGAACAGACGAGAGATCATATCTCGTCCCGGATTTTTTTTTAATTAAAAATAATTTGCTTTTTGGAATTCATATCCCGTTTGATTGATTATATATATATATATATATATATATATATATATATATAGGACGAAAGACCATTTAACGTCTGAGAGATTTTTGGGGAGAAAAATTGGAACAGGGCGGGAGATCATCTTTCGATAGCCAAATTTTACAAAAAGCTATATCTTCTCCCAAATATGGCTAACAACTATTCACCTCAAATCCAAATTTTGATAATTTGGCCAACGACTGCAGCATGTTTTGGGCCAATTTTTTCAAAATTTGAAAATTTGACCAACGACTGCCGATGATTTTAACCACTCCATTATTTTTTGTAGAAGGAAAGCCCCTCTCCATCATTTTTCTCAGCCATTCCCCCATCTCCTTCCTTTCATTCTCTTTTCTTTTCTTCGTTGCTGATCGGGAGAAACCAGCCCCTCTCCAACTTCAATTCACCATTTTCCATAAAAACTGTAGCACCCCGAATTCCTAACATAGGAACTCATGACACACTCCAGGATCTTTCTGCAAATGAGTCACAACGCAAAAAAATCACAGGAAATTAAAAACTTTTATTACATCAAATGTTATTACAAAGTCCAATGATTACAACAATTACAATTAATTATTACAACAAGAATGTACAATAAAATTTGGGCAGTAACTTTCACTTGGATGCTTTCCCCTACTAGATCTTTCCCGCTCTCCCCAGCCGGCAATCGTACACTGATAATTGTGGGCACGTCAGTTGAATACAACTGACGAAATGTTATATTCGGCTATCCTCTCTACGCCATAATATAATGATTCCAACCTCAACAACCACAAATATTTGATGCGAAGAAAAAGGTGATGTCACAGAAGTGTCGGTGTATGCCATGGCCTAATCTGATGCACACACTATGCACACATGCTCCTAAAGCTAATGCACGTTTGGTTGAAAGATATGCATCCCATACTACACATCCCCAACCAAACGACGTTCTCCAGTTTGATGGGGCTCGATCCCCCACTATGCATCCTACTCTTGTGCTCTCTCAGTTTGATGGGGCTAGTTGAGTCGCCCGGCTTACTCCAGTCGCTGCTGTCATTAGTGGTGACCAATACCTCATGTTTTATCCACTATGCCCGGGATCTTAGCCGCAGGCTTACACCTTCACGGCTGGGGTTACAGTCGCAGGCTTACTCCTTCACGACTGTACCCATTGTATGTTGTTGTATCTACATCTCCCTGGACCTTACCAAAAGATGATATACGGACACCATGGCTCCCCGCCGAAGGACTTAGAGCTTTTCCAGTAGAGTGTCGCTCACCGGATCTTTCTCTAAATCTCCTGTCTGCATTGATCAACAAAGGACCTGACGGATATAGAGTTTTCCCATCTCCTCTACACTCGTCCTTACACTAGAACAAAACTTGTAGTCGAGACAACGTCAACACTCCAAACCTCCTCAAAGGTTGTTACGAACATAAAGGCATTCATGCTGAAACAGCGGATCCCCCACATAGTTTTCACTCCCCAGGGCAGCTCGGGGTCCATGTCCGCATCAAACGAACCTAGAATTTGGCCAGGCGTGATGTCGCCATGTGTCCCCCTGATAGGCGAACACTCTCGCCCTAGTGCCTGTCCTTACATTCAACCAAGACTCGATCTATTCTTACTAAAGTATCAAAGCTACCCTACTCCAAGATTCAAGGATACAATTAATTACAAGATTACTAGTATTTATTTTATCAACCGATTACTCAAAACCATCACTCTAGACAAACTCTAATTCTATTTCATTTTGTTATTAGAAGTATGGACCTCCAGGCGAGCCTAGAACTATCTCACATTACCTATTTCCTTAGTTAGGCAATCTATCCACCATTTCCAATCCCTAACTTGGTAATCAACTTTGCTTGCTATGAACAACTAGTTAAGTTATACTCGTAGACTTTTTCTAGTTAGTTACCTTTATCATTGATGGATCTTAACCCATCCCACAACATGACTCAACTAGCCCTCAAGTCCGGCCAAAGGGTTGGCCCGTCTTGGCCTACACTTGGCACGAACCAACGACGAATCGACCTCGTCGATTGCCGCAACCGCCATCTATGCTTGGAGTTCGATCGCAACCTCGGCCCAACCAACAAGTAGCTCCCGCTAAACGTAACACTCCACGGTCCTCGACAAGTGGTAGCTCCAAACACAACCATAGAATCCATCCATGCACGGCGAGTACGTCAGCACACAAGTCATCTCCTCCAATGCGTTCGATGTGACATGGGTCCTATTCTACCCATCTAGGTTTGTCAACAAGACTTAGTCCTAGAGTCTCAATACTCAACCGATGTATCCCAACAAGGTACACTACACTAGGAGTAAGTCCTAACCCATGAATCCACCAAACGGGGTTCTAAGCGCCCTAAAATTGACAATTTATAATTCCAAACAGCAAGCACACATTTGGCATTTATGCCAAAACAGAGTCATTTTCGGTCCCATTTCTTTGAGAAATCGCGATCGGGCGCTCCCATGCTTCTACTCAAGGTAGACATCAAGTATATATAAGCACTCATTGGGTATGAATTCATCCCAAAGTGGTCAACAACAGCACCCCAACATCTTAACAATTTCCACTTCAAAACAGTGAACAACATTGTCTATATTGGGGTCTGCAAGCAACTATGAGCTACACTTAGCAAGGAACCTTAGATAAATTTGTTCCTAACTCATATCCACATTTACAACATGATTTGTGACCTCAAACAGCAACTCTAAGCTAATAAAGTACAAGTTAAAACTCATTTCAATGAACAAGGTGCAAAACTGTGAGCTCTAAGATTCACTGTGTTTCTGTCGTCACTTGTAAAAATCATATAAAATCGTAAACTTAACCAAATCATGATTTCTCAGTCATTCCAGAAATTTCTGTGTCTACTATAACTTTCTAGTTTCAAGTTTCTTCATATACGGTCATTTACAAGCTCTTATGGTTCCATCTTTAACAAGTACACAGATTCTCAGAACAGCACATCATTATAACACAGTTATGGGATAAAATCAATTTAAAATAGTAAACGGTGTCCGAACATTATAAAATTTTATATTCAAGCTCTTGACACAAGACGTGACAACACTTCCAAAAATCAGGTGATTATACAAAAGTAGATTTTTAATTATGTCTCTTTGAACATCATCAAAAACAGAGCTACAACAGCAGCAGTTCTGTTTATTAAAAATAACTAGCTAAGTTTGCATGATTTTATTAACATAGCTACAGTGGCCCAAATCTCATGAATTTTAAAACATAGGTCTTAGATGTATTTAAAAATGACATACTAAAATTTCAGATCATTCGTATGAGCATGCAGCAAGATACAATTCATTCTTCTCACAACAGTAACAACAAAAACTGTTTCTTTTTCTTCTGACCAGCATGCAAGTTTGCATTTTATTTTAATAGCAGAAAAAATCATAACAATCTGGAAAAATTATTGAAGGTGTACAACACATAAATGAACATCATGTAAAAATTTCAAGTTAATCCAAGCAGTAGTGTTCGAGTTATGAGCTATGGACTGACAGCAAAATTTTAGCTTTTCAACGGGATTTTCTGTTTTGGGTTTCTTAGCACAAACGAGTTACTAAGGTTCATTCTAGAGCATGCATGTCATTTTTCAGTCACTACATTCACCATTTGACAATCCAAAATAAACAAAGAGATTAGAATCACCCACCTTGATGAATTTTGATGGAAAAGGGTTCCTACAAGCTCCTAGCTTCTTGATTAGCCTTCTTGCTCCTAGCTCCTTGCCTTCTTGGCTCCTTGGCTCCTTCTCCTTGTCTTCTCTTCTTTTTCTTACTCCAAATCAGTAGCAAGTCTCTGTTACTCTCTTTCTTTTTTTTTTCTCTTTCTCCTAAGTGTGGAAGTTGTAGAAGATGAGAATGAGAAGTAGAAGTGGGAAGGGTTTTAAAAAACACAAAAGAGAACATGGGGGGGGGGGGGTGAGTTGGCCGGATTTGGGCATGGGAAATGGGGGAGCATCTTCTCTTGGATTCGGTCAAGAGGGAGGTGGAGTGTAGGAGGAGAGAAAGCTCATAGTTTTTCACATCTCATCATGAGATGTTTGAATTCAAACACTCCATCAAAAAGAAACCCTAGCTCTTTTTTCCCCTCCTTCTCTTCTATAGTGTGGCCGGCCAAACTTGGGGCCCTTTTTCATTTTTTATTTTTGTTTGTTTGTGTGTGTTTTGTTTCACATTGGGCCTCTCAAGCCCAAACTCAAAAACACACTTATGCATATATATATGCATATGCATAATTTGAGGTTATTAGTAAGAAAAATAATTCTTTTAATAAAATAAAATAATTTTATAACTAGTAGAATCTAGTTTGTTTATAAAACGTATTCATAAAAAATTAGGGTCGTTACAAAAACCTTTCTTCAAATTAGCTTCCTACCTCTCCACTACCTATATATTATATCCAGTCCCACAAAGGATTAGTGTTAAGGGAGAGACTAAGGGTATTTGTAAGCTTCCATTATCTAATAGATACAAGGAGCTGATCATTAAGAAGAGGAGTTGAAGAAGAAAGCTTATAAGGTGAAAAGATTCAACCCTTTGCTTGGTTTTGTATCAATTCTTATTAACAGTCAACAATAATTGAGTATAATCATCCTTTTTAACTAGGGTCAAGAAAGGGATCATCTTTGGTGTTAGATCAATGGAAAAATGGAGACTTTGGTGGAGGTTTTCAAGTGGATAACTAAACTCTAACCTCTAGTTTGATTTCTATGTTTTGCATATTTGAATTAAACTTATATAGTAGACGTAAATGCATAGAACAATTGTGTGAGAACACATTTATATTTGGTTTTTGTGATGGGTTTTTGTTAAGGAAGGTTTGCAAGTGAGCATGTGTAAATGAGATATTCTAGTATTATAAGATTATGAGAAATAAAGTTGCACATGAGGTGTTTGATATTAAGTGAATGCGAGTTGGTACATATACATGTGTGAAATAACTTAGCGTGGAGAAAATTTATTATAAGTGATTACCTATGAGGTGTTTGATGAAATGTGTCTATGCATACTTGTATATGTGCATATATGTGATAGCTAGTGTGATGGATGGTTGTGATCCCCATGATTGAAAATTGTGTGTTTGTTTATAAGTGGACGATGATAACAACGAAAATGTATAACTTTTGTGTTCGTCAGAGTGAACCCGGGCTGGTCGTGGTTGAATTACTGGTATTGTTCAATGGCTCCGATGTGAACTTCGAGTGAGTTGACACTGAAGTAAGTGTACCAGTTAGCAGCCTCTGGTTGAGACCGAGTAAGTCGGCACTGAAAAAGCAAGATCCTTTGGTGACTTTTGGAGTGAACCCGGGCTAGCCGTCATTGGATTACGGTTAACGTTCAATGACTCTGGTGTGAATTCCAAGCGAGTCGACACTAAAGTAGATGTACCAGTCACTGGCCTCCAGTATGAACTAGGCTAGTCGACATTGGAGATCGAATGATTCTCTGTTTGATTTAAATGGTTGTAGCATTAGCAATACTTTTGTACGTTTTTATTATATGGTAAATTGCATAAAACCTCCTTGATCTATACGGTAAACACAATATACCCACCTCATGTTTCGGTGTAATCCCTGTTTCCAGAGTACAGTTTTTCTTTTTATTTGTATTTTATGTTCCTCTTTTCAAACTCTTGTATTCTTGACATTTAATAAAATCTTGACATTCTTTTAAACTCTTTTGCTCTCCTTCGATTATTCGATCATTTTTGAACCCTAGAATTCTAGTACACTCTATTTTATTTTTATTGTGTATTGGGTAATTAATTAAACCATTGTATCATATTATTATTATTTGTTTCTTGTTGAATTCAAACCCAAAACCCGTTAACCCTAAAGCAAACTCTTTAACAGTAATCCCCTATATAATACCCCCAATTAACTCTAACACTAATTATTAACCCTAATCCCCCTTCATCTGCAGCCACCCCTGACTCTCTCTCATCTTCTTCGTCATCTCCTTCAAACGCCCCCGAAACCCATCTCCCGACTGCCTCTATTGCCTCCATCGCCAGCACCTGCACCGAGCCCCCCACTGTTTCATTCCCCATTCCGCAGGGAACCCATCGCTTTCCAAATCTCTCTGCCAACATTGCTGATGGCTTCGGCCTGCACTCATAACCTGCATCAATCTGACGCATGCAATCACCACCACAAGCACCCCTTGTAATGCCCCGAATACCAAAAATACGGTATTTTATAGCTCAACGGGATCTACACTTAACTTCGTACAATTTTATAAGGAATTTTAAAACTTTTATTACAACATAGTTCTTTTACATCAATAACGTAGCGAAAAATAAATGAAGTACAACATGATATATAATTTTAACAACTTTAGCATGTAAGTAATCATCAGCATCAAATTCATCTTTATATCTTCTTGTAAGTTCCAAGTCCTGCATATGAAACTATGGGCACGTCAGTTGCTTACAACCAACGAAAAATTATAAACGACGATCTTCACTATGCCGTAATATAACGATTCTTTAATACTTTAACAACCACTAACTTGAATGAAGATAAAGTGTAAAAGAGTGACTATCCTAATCATGTCAGTGTATGCAATGACGTAATACCTAATGCAGATGTTTACGCTAGGATGACACTAATGCATACTTGTTCGGATTCTATGCATCCCATACTACATAGGTCCGAAGGCAAGCACCTACATACTCCACATTGTAGGGTTAGATCCCTTGTCATGCAGCCTACTACGATGACAACTACAAGCTTTAGACAATTTGCAAGTATTGGTCTCGCCCTTGAAATACAGGAGTCCAATTCCTCTCTACGGATCATTCTGTGGCCCTATGTCCATCATCCCAGAATACTGGGGATCGTCCTACTGTGCAGGTCATTCTGAAGCCCTCATTGCACAAGCATTCCATGAGCGTCGCTCTCGTCCCGGAATACTGGAGATCGTTCCCACTCTGTGGATCATTCTCTGGCTCTTACATCCATCGTCCTGGAATACTGGGGATCGTCTCTGTCCAAGGATTATTCTGGAGTCCATAACTCACGTTTGCACTCATTTCGTCATATCTCCCACTAGTGCATATCCTTAAGTTTAAGTTATAGTTATTAAAAACTAAATTTTAGTTTACCCACCTGTCTTAAACAAAATACTGAGACAGTTAGCCCATACTGGTTACTTCTGAAAATTAAATTTTCATTTTCATTTTTTTGCCGGTACCTGGGTCTCACTAAGCCTCGAGAATTAACATCTTTTCTTGTTTAACAACTTGTGGTACTCATCCCCTTGTTACTCATGTTCTAAATTTTCATGTATTCATAATTCATTCAAATTCTTTCATTCCTTCTTATTTATTCATCCATAAGTACAATCTCAACACATTCATTTTCACAATACACTTTTCATATTCATCAAAACTTTCTCAATACAAGTTAATTAATATTAAAACACAATCTCTTAAAAATTCATCATTTGAAAATTCATCCCATCATTTTTCCTTTGATTTATTTTGAACCAATTCTTAACATCATTAACCATATATATATTTTTCTTGAGTTCACATCTCATCTAAACATGAATATGATCTTTATTTTCCCCAAAATATAACTTAAAACAAGGAGAATATATTTTCAATCACTTCATTTAAGTTTCATTTGCAAAACAGTAAATTCAAAGTCAGGAAACTGCATTTCATGCCATTTGTAAAAATCATAAAAAATCATATACTTCACGAAACTTTGCATGCTTTATATCAAAATAAAGGTATACAGGTCTACTACAATTTCTTAGTTATAAATTTCTTCAAAATACTGTATCTATAACCCTGAATTCATCGAAATATATAATATGGTCGAAATATTGAAATACTGTCAATTGTACAGTCTTGAAAAATTCATTATAAATTCAATTTTTTTGTAAAAATTTGATTTATTAGACTTTTCAGAAAGGTTAACGAGTCTACTGAGTTTTCTCAAATTATTTTATTTATAATGCAGAATTGATCAAAAACCGAAAAGTGTACAGATTTCCAGCAACCAGTCAACTACTAACCAGTTTTGAGTTTAGATTTTATTAAAATAGTAAAAGACCTTCAAATCTTATGAAATTTTAAAGGAATGTTCCTGACACATACAAGATGCTCGAAAAAAAGTTTTATTTCTAGATTCCATCTATTTTATTAGATACGAGTTTCTGATGTGCAAACAAAATTCAAAACAATAACTTTTCTTTGCATGAATTAGCAACTTTGTGGACAAATTCATATCAAATTCATATAATGTATTACTATGCACCCAAACAACATCATTTTAACTTATATACAAGATAAACTTTCAATTAGCATGCATTTTAATTCTAAATATCATCATCACAAATTAACCACTACTCATATTTATGATCAATTTTATATAACAATCTTCCTACACATGCATGATACTATAAAATTTAGAAATCATTCAAGAAATACCCACCTTATTTGAAGAAATAAAATGAACTCCTAGTAGATGGCTCCTAGCTCCAAGAATGGGACTCCCTTCTCCTCCTAGCAAAGCTTTCCAAGCAAGAACTAAAACAACTCTCTTTTACTTTTCTTCTCTTTCTTATCTTTTGTTTCTTTTATTTTTTGGTACAAGATTTCATGAAGAAAATGGGTGGTGTTTATAGGTTTTGAGAAGAATCTTCTACTACTCAAATTAAGTGTTCAAATTCATAACCTATATAACCCCCTTACTTAAATGCCCACTCACACAACCCTAACCCTGCCCCTTCTAACCTATGGCCGGCCAACCCCTATTTGTGGCTCTTGGGTTGCAGTACGTGGACGTGCAACCCATAAGAACACACTCTCGTTTAGTTAGTTGTTATTTATTTGATTGTACATGTTGTTACATGACAAATGTAAGAGTGTGTACAACCAATTGTAGGATTTTATTAGTGGGCTTCCTCTTGTGGGCTTGGTTCATTTTTATTTATTTATTTATTTTATTGGGCTTATAGTCTTCTATTTGTCCTATGGGTTCTAATAGACAACAAAAAAATAAAATAAATGAAAGGAAATTATGCATAACTCTAAATAAATTTTAGAATAAAAATAATGAGATGAAATTGCACGTGCGTTGCACGTGTAAAAAAAATATTTTTATTTAAAAGTTTAATACGGGATGTTACAACACTCCCTCCTTAGAATAGTTCCGTCGTCGGAATTACACTTAAAGAGTGAGAAAAACAAAGAAAGAAAAAGAAAAAGTTTTACAAATTTTAATTGAAAAGCTTAGGGTAATCTCTCATCATCCTCTCCTCTGATTCCCAAGTGGCCTCCTCAACAAGTTGGTTCCTCCAGACGACTTTGACTATAGGTATAGTCTTATTCCTCAATACTTTCTCCCGTCAATCCACAATCTCAATCGGATGCTCAGTGTAGCTCAAATCCAACTGCAGAGCTTCTGGCACCTCGGGAAAATGGTGACTCAGATCCAAAATATAGCCTCGCAACATAGACACATGGAAAACATTGTGTACCTGGGCCAACTTTTCCAGTAGTTCTAACTGATAAGTCATCTTCCCAATTCTCTTCAATACTTTATAAGGACCTATGTATTTCGGGACTAATTTCCCTCCCCTTCCAAACCAAAATACTCCTTTAGTTGGAGACACCTTCACAAAGACAAAATCACCTTCCACAAACTCCAGATCTCTCCTTCGGTTGTCGGCATAACTTTTCTGTCTACTCTAGGCATCGACCAATCTCTTCCTGATCAACTCAATCTTTTTCGAGGTTTGTTGCACAATTTTCGGCCCATACAGTTGTCGCTTCCCCACTTCATACCAACACACCGGTGTGCTGCACTTCCTCCCATAAAGAGCCTCATATGGTACCATCCCGATGCTTGCCTGGAAACTATTGTTGTAGGAAAATTCTACTAGAGCCAAATGCCTCTTCCAACTGCTGCCAGAATCCAACACACAACATCTTAGCATATCTTCTAGTACCCGGTTGACCCTCTTAGTCTGCCCATCAGTCTGAGGATGGAAAGCAGTACTAAAGTCAGTCTTTGTCCCCAAAGCTGCTTGAAGACTTCTCCAGAAATGCAAGGTAAATCGTGCATCTCAGTCGGATACAATCGACAAAGGAACTCCATGTAGCCTCACAATCTTCCCGACATACAACTCGAGTAACTTCTCCATAGACCAAGTAAGCTTCATCACCAGAAAGTGAGCCATTTTGTTGAATCGATCCACTATCACCCAAATTGCATCCTTGCCCTTGGAACTCCTGGACAATCCTGTAAGGAAGTACATGCTGATATTATCCCACTTCCACTTCGGAATGGGTAATGGTTGCAACAAACCTCCGAGTTTCTGATTCTCGGCCTTGATCTGTTGACAGATTGCACACTTGGCGACCTACGCAGCCACATCCCGCTTCATTTTCGACCACCAGAAATACTGCTTTATATCCTGGTACATCTTGGTACTTCTTGGATGTACGGATAATAAAGTGGTATGTGCTTCCTGTAGAATGTTCTCCTTTTGTTCTGCTTGATTTGGCACACACAGCCACTTTCCAAACCACAATACCTCATCTCTCACCTTGAATTCTGCCAACCTGTCGGTCCCAACATGCTCTCTCATCTCCTGAATCTCTAGATTGGTCTTTTGACTATCGATGATCCTGTCCCTCAATGTGGGTTGAAGCCTCAACTAAGCTAAGGAAACCCCCAATCCTTACACAACAATTCAATCTCTGCTCAATCAAGTTCCTCTGCCAACTTCTCCTGAGTTGTGATCAATTGGTACAAACTGCTCTTCCTGCTGAGCGCATCAGCCACCACATTGGCCTTGCTTAGGTGGTGCTTGATTTCGGGTCTGATATTCTCCAACACTTCCAACCATCTCCGCTGCCTCAGATTCAAGTCCTTCTGCTGGTAAATGTACTTTAGACTCGTACGATCCATGTATATGTTAACCTTTTTTCCGTACACGTAGTGCCTCCACTGCTTTGGTGCAAAGATAATCGCTGTCAACTCCAGATCGTGGGTTGGGTAATTCTTCTCATGCGGTCTCAGCTGTCTAGACCCACAAGCTATTACTATCCCTTCCTGCATCTGCACACAGCTCAATCCGCGATGGGAAGCATCGCTATAGACATTATAGTCGACTCCTGCTTTTGGCAAAGCCAGGATGGGAGTGGTAGTCATCCTCTCCTTCAACTCCTGAAAGCTAGACTCACACTGTTCCGACAATTTAAAACTCACGTTCTTCCTTGCAAGCCTCATGAGCAGCACAGCTATCTGGGCGTAACCCTGAATGAACCTTCTGTAGTAGCCTGTTAACCCCAAAAAGCACCTGATCTCTTTCACCATAGTCGGTCTTGGCCAATCTCTTATTGCCTCAATCTTTTGTAGGTCAGTATCTACTCCCTCCTTAGAAAGGATGTGACCCAGGAAGGCGACTTTGGTTTTCCAGAAGTCAAACTTAGACAACTTTGCATACAGCTTCTGCTCCTATAACTTCTTCAGTACCTCTGCTAGGTGCTCGGCATGCTCTATTTCTATCTTGGAGTAGACCAGTATGTTGTCGATGAACACAACGAAGAAAGAATCGATGAACGGCCGCAGGACCCTGTTCATCTTGTCCATGAAAGTAGCAGGTTCACTGGTTACTCCAAACGGCATGACTAGGAACTCATATTGACCATGTTGAGTTTTGAACGTTGTTTTGTGCACATCTTCTTTCTTTCTCGGACTTGGTGATAACCCGACCGAAGATCTATTTTAGAGAAGACAGCTGCTCCTTGTAGACGGTTGAATAGATCATCGATTCGAGGAATCGGATACTTGTTCTGCACTTTTACCTTGTTTAATTCTCTGTAATCGATGCACATCCTCATCGATCCATCCTTCTTCTTTACGAAAAGAACTGCTGCTCCCCAAGGTGACGCACTCGGCCTGATGAATCCTTTGCCCAAAAACTCTTCAATTTGCTTCTTGATCTCATCTAGTTCAACCGATGCCATTTTGTACGATGCCCTAGAAATGGGTGCACTCCCTAGCTGAACGGAGATGCTGAACTCTACATCCCGCTATGGTGGAAGCCCAGGTAGATCTTCTAGAAACACTGTTGGAAAATCCCGGACTACCGAAATCTGCTTCACTTTTCGGGAACCTTTTGCTCAGATAGCGCTGCTACCAACTGTTTGCACTTTCTCTTTCCATGAAATGTAACTGCTGGTGACTTTATTACAACCTCCTTACTCTTGCACTTAATAGTGGCACTATAGATGGACATCCAGTCTATGACAATGATGATGTCGACCCCCAAAACTGCCAACTCAATGAGGTCGATGCCCAAAATTCTGCCTCCAATCTCAAGATCACACTCTTCATAATATCGGTCGGTAGTCAAATTTTCTCCTGATGGTGTAGCCACAGATAGAACTTTGCCATGAAATTTTTTTGGTTCGACTCCCAATCATTTTGCAAATAAAGGTGACACAAATCTGTGAGATGATCCCGTATCAAATAAAACTGTTGCTTTTATTCCATTTATTAGAACTTTTCTTGTTACATAAAGAGTACTCTCATTACATAACACTTCATTACATAGAACGGAAATAACAACAGAGGATCCTAATCAGTTTCCTATATACCCGTGATGACGTTGTCAACATCATCTGCATCAGCTTCGGTCAGAGCGAACTGTAGCACCCCGAATTTCTAATAAGATATCTTAGAAAATACGTGGCACATTCCCAGTGATCCACTTCAACATAATATTAAACATAAACAACACCACTAAAATTTTCAACATTTATTACAATAAATCATTTTCAATACACAGCGGAAATCAAAACAAACTCAACTCAAAATTCTCTTCATTTACAACACAGATTTATCTCAAAAACTGATATTACAAATCTACCCAAAACTCCTGAGAGTCAAATATATCTCAAAACCAACTTAAGCATTCCATCTCCAACTCTAAGCAACTACCTGCAACATGTGAGGCTAGAGATGATCCCTAACCCCCAAACTAAAGGGGTCAGCCATAAATGGTGTGAGAAATATAAAAAAAATAAACAATTAACATCATAAAAGATCATGTCTCATAAATTCTTAAACCACAAGTACTAAATGATTATGGAAAGTACGAAATGATAGGTCACATAAAAACATCAAGTGATACCAAGCTAAGTGTCAGGTGTAGAAAACAAGAAAAACCACGTGCATAAAACCAAGCCAAGAAAACACAAGTTCTATATGCAGACTCTCTAATGCGTACTTGTCGAAGTCTATGCATCCCATTCTACATAGGTTCGGTGCAAGCCCTTAACGTCTTCACTTCATAGGGTTCAATCCCCGCGTTATGAACTAACCCTAACACGATGACTACTACGAGATAAAGATAAACTATGGATAGTATCTCATGCCCGATAATTCCGGAGATGGATCCCACACCTAAGATATTTTACTTGAATAATTCCGGAGATCATCCCACTCCGAAACATTGACACGTCCCCACACGAATACCACATGTGCTTCACCTCGACTCCGATAATTCCGGAGATCAATCCCACACCTCAAGTAGTTACCGTGATAATTCTGGAGATTGTCCCACACCACAAGACTGTGATAATTCCGGAGACATATCCCACACCACTAATAATCTACTGTGATAATTCCGGAGATTAAATCCCACACCGAAAGCCATACTGAGGTTCTTGACTCATGTTCCCGTTCATCATTCACCACTAGTGCCTGTCCTTATAATTTTGGGTTAATTAATCACTTAACGAATCTCCTAGAGTGGTATACCCTACCGGCCTAAATTCAAAACTCAATAACTGGAATGCCTCAATGGGCCTCAACAAATACTCAACACCGGTATACTAGGGTCACACACCTCTAGAGACTCAACTCAAATGTCAAAATAAAGTTCCACTAAACAAGTGGCTCAACTAAGTGTCTCAAATGAAATACTTAACTGAATAACTCAAAGTCAAATGCTTAATCAAATACTGAACTGAAAGTCAAGTATATACTGAATTATCTGAAAACCCAAACATTCGAAATAGCACTAAAGTTCGCAAAGATCCTTCAGTACCAGTCGACTCAAACTTTAGTAAGTCGACTGTCCAGAGGACGAATTATCCAAAATTATACAAAAATAAACTAAGTCATATAAGTCAACTTAAGAAAAGGAAACAGTCGATTTACCCGAGGTAAATTCCAATAATCTTCTCAAAATTATTCTAAGTGTATAAGTCGACTTGAAGGGTTATAGGTCGACTGTCCAGAAGGACTAATAATTTTTACAAAAATAATTTCTTCAGTGGACCAGTCGACTGCCTATGAGCTAGGTCGACTGTCCAGAACGGCTTTTTCAAAGATTCTAAAGGTACAGTGTCAGGCTCGTACCAGTCGACTGCACAGTAGGCCAGTGACTGTTGGCTTACAGATTTCAAAACTTAGGTCTGATTACAAAATTAAAATCCGAAGCTTTCTAATGATCAATGTTATGAAAATAGTCATATTCAGGAAAATAATAAATCTCAACGAATCTTCATCAGGTATATGTATATATATATCACTCAAAACATCAATATGTCAAGATTTAAGTCCTCATGTTCTAAATCACAAATCTTTCATTAGGGTTTTACAAGATCTAATTTCTTTCACAAATCTAGATAAAATCTGATTCATAAGTTAATGTCCAGATGTTCATACTCAAATCTCAACACGTTTTTAGCAACACAATTTTAATAATAAAGATCTACTATTTCATCCACAATTTCTACATGATACATACTACAACACAAGGTCTAAACTGTTCACAACATCAAATCAGTGCATCGTTGATACTTGCAAACATAGATCAACAACAAGACAAATTACAACATTCACAAAATCAAACGAACAAAACAAGTCACTCACATAAATCAAACAACAAAACAATTTTTATATATCTCACCTTAGATTTGAGAAAAGTCCACGAAAATGAATCCTCCTTTTGCTAGATCCAAAGACTCCTTCTCCACCAAAAATAAATCTCCAAAATTCTGTATTCTTTTTCAACAATGACGGCTGGGAGAAAATCTCTTAAATATGCCGGATTGATTATTAGGGTTTTACCCACACTTTTGCAAAACAATCCTTCCCAAAAATACAATTTACATATATATATCATTCTTTGGAAATTCCATCAAAACTCATTTAAATTAGGATTTATAAGAAAATATACATTCTAAATCTCAATCCTTACAGTTCAAAACGTTCAGAAATCGTACTTTGCACTTTGACCCCTAAAAATGTCGAATTTGCAAAAAGGTCATTCTTTTCTCAAAAATTGCAAATAGTTCCAGTTAATTTCAGAAAAATCTGGAAGAATACTAATTAAATCTCAAATAATAAATAATGATTTTTAATAAAGAAAAACTTAATTTTCCAACTTCTCAAAAGTATTTGCACGTGTTTTGCACGTGTACAAAAGATAAATTTTCTAAAAATATTCATTAAATCTCCAAAAATAAATTTAAATTTATTTTCAAATATAAAAATAATATTTGAAAATACGGGGTTCTACATGAACACTTGCCCCTGTCGGTATGGCTTCTGCCCCGGATTAGCTTGTTTCTGACCCTGTCCCCCTTGCTTGAGTTGTGGGCACTGCGGCCTAGCATGGCCTTCCTTCCCACAGTGGAAACAAGTCAGGGGATCCCTTACCTTGGGACACTCGGATTTGTAATGACCTATTTCTCCACAAACGTAACAGGTTACACCCGAGGGCCTTGCTCCTCCGTAGTTCGGCTTCCCAGTCACTGCAATGGCTTTCGCCCCTGTTGGCCTGAACCTCTAAGCTGGGTGCTGTCCCTTGAAACTGCTTGGTGTTGTAGGCCTCTTACCGGTATTCCAGGTGTTCCTCCTATTCTGTATCGCCCGAAACTGGTTCATGTCGACCTCAGTAGCTGTGGCTCTCCGGACCAACTTCTCAAACCTTCTGATGCCCAGGGGTACCATTCGGGACCTCAAGTTTGGCGTCAAACCCTGCTCGAACTTCCATGCCTTCTTTGCTTTGTCCATAATCATATCCGGTGCATACCTGGAGAGCTGATTGAATTTTGTTTCATACTCTCGTACCGTCATGTCACCCTGTGGCAAGCCCAAGAACTCCATGGCTTTCTTCTCCTAAACATTCATGGGAAAGTAGTGGCTTCTAAATTCTCCTAGGAACTCCTCCCAGGTGATCTGCATATTGCCCAAGGTCCTCTTCAGTGATTGCCACCAGATTTTTGCGTCGTTCTCTAGCTGGATGTTGGCCAGCTTCACCTTACTCTCCATAGGGGTTTTCTGAACTTCAAAGACCGTCTCAATTTGCCTGATTCAGTCATCTGCATCATCTGGATTGGCCTGGCCCTCGAACATAGGTGGCTTCATCATTTTGAATGACTACACTAGTCTGATTACTTCAGGAACCTATACAGCTGGCCCCGACCTAGGGTTTCTGGCGACATTGGCAACGAAAGCATTCAAGGTCTGGTACACTCGAGCTAGTTCAGTTTTTAGATCGAGTCCATTGTTCTCACCACTGTGCCCTTCACCGTTTTGGTTCCTTCGTCCAGCCATTTCTGGGTCATAAAAATTATCATTAATCACCATAAATAACACAACTTTACATTCTTCCAACAAACTTTTATTCATTCCAAAATTTAACAATTTACATTCGGAAATAAAACTTGCTTTTACATCCATTACATCACTTTAACATAAATACATCTTAGATTCTACGGTTTCTCTTGGCTTCTCTGAACTCTCCCTGTAATTTTTGGATTTCTTTCTTCATATCTTCAAACTTCTGATGGTGCTCCTACTTTTCTTAGCGAGTCATGTGATCCAGCTAGGCAAAGTATTGAGCATTCACGTGCCAGAGCTTCTCGAATTTCCATACATGGTAACTCAGTTCATGAATGCATTCCCTATCCTCTGCCCGTCGTGCTTCTAAGTGGTCTACTCTCCACTTCTGGGCATCCAAATCCCTCTGAAAAGTGGCAACAACACCACCTTGGTCATCTTGAATGGATTCTTCGTTTGAGGATTCTTCTAGGGAATCAGGTGGAGGTGGAATAATCTCCCTGGACTCGGGTAGTTCTTTTTCTATTTCTTTTGGGTCTTCTTCTTCCTCTTCTGGGTCTTCTTCTTCTGGGTCTTCTTCTTCCTCGAAAGGAACGAACCATTCCACCTCATTTTCGGGGTCATGATGATTGGCCATCTTATAAGGGAAAAGGATGAGAAACATCAGTGTATTGAGAAACAAAAATGTAAACAACTTACATTTAAATCTTTATAAGTTGAACTCACACTCTAATGTCCACTCTAATGTGTCGCCCTTATAAATTTGTACTACTTATTGAAGCATGGCTCTGATACCACTCTGTAACGCCTCGAATACCAAAAATATGGTATTTCGTAGCTCAACAGGATCTACACCACTTCGTACAATTTTACAAGAAATTTTGAAACTTTTGTTACAACATGGTTCTTTTACATCAACGCAGCAGAAAATTAATGAAGTAAAACATGATAAATATACAATTTTAACAACTTTAGCATGTAAGTAATCATCAGCATCATATTCATCTTTATATCTTCTTATAAGTTCCAAGTCCTGCATATAAAACTGTGGGCACGTCAGTTGCTCACAACTGACGAAATATTATAAATGGCGATCCTCACTATGCCGTAATATAACGATTCTTTAATACTTTAACAACCACTAACTTGAATGAAGAAAAAGTGTAAAAGAGTAACTATCCTAATCATGTCAGTGTATACAATGACTTAATACCTAATGCAGATGTTTACGCTAGGATGACACTAATGCATACTTTTTTGGATTCTATGCATCTCATACTACATAGGTCCGAGGGCATGCACTTACATACTCCACATTGTATGGTTAGATCCCTCGCCATGAAGCCTACTACGATGACTTCTACAAGCTTTAGCCACTTTGCAAGTATTGGCTCTCGCCCTTGGAATACTGGAGACCAATCCCTTTTCGTGGATCATTCTGTGGCCCTTATGTCCATCGTCCCGGAATACTGGGGATCGTCTCACTCCGCAGGTTATTCTGAAGCCCTCATTGCACAAGCATCCCATGAGCGTCGCTCTCGTCCCGAAATACTGGAGATCGTTCCCACTCCGTGGATCATTCTGTGGCCCATACATCCAACGTCCCAGAATACTGGGGACCGTCTCTCTCTCCAAGGATTATTCTCGAATCCATAACTCACGTTTGTACTCATTTCTTTATATCTCCAACTAGTGCCTATCCTTAAGTTTAAGTTATAGTTATTAAAAGCTAAAGTTTAGCTTACCCACCGGTCTTAAACAAAACACTAAGACAGTTAACCCATATTGGTTACTTCTCAAAATCAAATTTTCATTTTTATTTCTTTGTCGGTACCTGGGTCTCACTAAGCCTCTAGAATTAGCATCTTTTCATGTTCAACAACTTGGGGTACTCATCCCCATGTTACTCATGTTCTCAATTTTCATGTATTCATAATCTATATAATAAAACACAAACAAAGCTATCAAGTGGCTTACCTTCAATCCCCCCAAAATCAAAGGCTCAGATCCAACCTCACAAAACACATTCCCCCCCCCCCCCCCCAAATTTCAAACCCCAAAATCAATTTTTTCCCCCCAAAACTAAAAAACTTATTACTTTATTACTATCTCTCTCTTCTCTCTTAACTTTTTCATATTTCTTTTTCTCTCTCCCCCCCCCCCTCTCTCTCATTCTTTCTTTAATTACTTAGAAATTTAGATTTTAAGATTTCAGGTTTGTAAAATTTTCAGAATTTTTATGCTTTTTTATTGCACATGTTATATTGAAAATAACAAATATCTCTTCAACAGTTAAATTTATCATTTTCTACCCTTAAAGGTCTAAAAAAGTTGGATTTTATTCCCTCATTTATAATTATTTTTTAACATATACTAACAGAAACTTGGACTTTTATTTACAACTAGTTATTATCATAATATTCAAACTTGAACTACATAATTGTTGTTTTACTGTTTACAGGGCTTTTCGTGTGTTGTATCATTCCGAAGACGTGTTGTAGGCACGTGCCCATGGGCAAATCTAGTCTATATAATAAAACACAAAGAAAGCTATCAAGTGGCTCTCCTTCAATCCCCCAAAATTAAAGGCCCAGATCTGACCTCACAAAACACATTTTCCCTCCCAAAAGTTCTCCCCAAAAACTCAAATTCAAATCCCCTACCCAAAACAACTCCTTTATTTATTTAACTATTTCTTTCTCTCTCTCTCTCTCTCTCTCTCTCTCTCTCTCCACTATTCAAAAAATATAAAAAAATAAAATTTAAAAAAATAAAATTTAAAAAAATATTAAAAAATAAAGAAACTAAAAAACTTAAAAATTTAAAAATAATTCAAAAAACCAAAAAAATTCAAAAACTTATAAAAGTTATAAAAAATTACAAAAAAAATGTTATAATTTTTTTAAAATTTAAAAAATTTAAAATTTTTTTTTTTTTAAACTAAAAAAATAAAAAATTTTAAATTAAAAAAATTAAAACAAAATTAAATTAAAAAATTTTAAATTTTTAAAATTTTAAATTTTAAATTCAAATATTTGATAATTTTAAAATTCTCAAATTCAGAAATTTTGAAAATTTGAAATTTTGATATTCTCCAAGCAAATCTAAATCCAATATCGAACCCCAATCAAGAGGTCGTCACCGATATCTGATCCGCTGCTGATTCCTTATCGGTGACTCCCCTCCAGCAAATCGAGCACGGATATCAAGCGACTTCGTATCGGCGACTCCCCTCCACCGAATCGAGAGCCTCTATATGCGATGTGACGACTCTTTCATCTCATTAACCGAATTCTCATTCTAATTTTTAATTTTGTGTGTGTGGGGGATTACTCAGTTTTTTGCTAACTCGAATTTTGTATGTGCATGCGATCTAAGTTCAGGGAGGTATGATTGTTTTATTTTCGCGTTTAAAAAATTTTAATTTCGTGATTTATTTGATGAATTTTTTATTGGTTTTGATATAAGGTGTACGCAAATGAGAGATGGATTATTTGGTGGCCTCAGTTTGGGCTTTCAAACCATAGCAGGACAGGTAAGCTGACCATCAAGCTAAAATAACTTGGCAAATATGCAACATTAATTTTTTTACTACAAGAGAAAATACTATCGTGAAGTGTTCCCTTCATTGGTTATTAGAAACCATGGATAACATAACATGCAAGAACTTTTAGTGTATGTTTGGATATATATAGGATTGGGATTACTGAAGTTTACCAGTGAAGGGTGTAAACTCTCCGCTCAAGAAATACAGCTAAAGTAAATTTATTATTTATCCATTTTCTTTTTTTTTATAAAGGTGCAATGGGGAGACAAAGTGGAGATAAAAGAAATGATTAGTTTGGATTAGAGTTTTCAGAACTTCATGTATTTCATTTTGGTTGAAATAATAATAAGAGGTATTCAATTGCAAACTGAGTCTCAGACAAACAAATGTTTACATTATTGATATTGTAAATACCTTCACACCTGCACTTGCGTTACCATTGTATCTAGACATGCTGTAACCCCTGTTTTCCTAAAAACGTATTTTTATATATTTTCTGTATTTAAAATTTTCGCAAATTATTTTTTCTTTTTCTCTTTCAAACTCTTTTGTCAAAATGTATTTTTGAATCTTCTACTAAAATCTATTTTCGATAAATAATCTTATTTGTAACTATTTCCAATGATTTTTATACAAATCTTGTTACTGATATTATTACTTTGATTTTTATTATTAGTATTGTTACTGTTACTACTACTATTATTACTACTTTTGAGTTCTTATTAAAAATCCATTTCTATTTGTTAATTGCATTTGTGGTCATTTCAAAATAAATTTTATATTGTAATGCAAATTACATTGTTTTTGTAAAATATATTTTATTGGTTAATTATTTGTCTATTTGATTTTATACTCATTTGCTTCTTTATACCCTATAACCCCAAAACCCTATTTTAAATACCCAAACCCATTTAAAAACCCAACCCGGTTGCACACCCCAACTCAAAACCCTGTTTTTAACCCAGCCGTCATCCCTGTTTCAGCCCTTAACCCTATTCTTCATCCTTATTTATACATAAACCCATACACCCATATTAGCCTGTTCATCTCCCCTATTCCAACCCCACTGCCTCTTCATCTCCCCTGTGCCTTCTCCTTCCCCCCGACGCCGACGACTGCAGCGACTCCCTTGCGTCGCGTCGTATCAACCAACAGCCAGCAGTGCCCAGTGCCGACCTCGCCCTCCTGCTCGACTGCCAACACCCCAACATCGCCCCCTATGTCTCTTCATTGACATGCCTCGTCGACTACAGCGGCAGCCCTATGCGCTGTGTTTCCCTTCGACGACCACTGCAGTAGCACAACTACCCTGCGTTGTCCCCCCTGTGCGTGCCTCCGGCAGTGCTGCCGCACCGTCCCACCACCTTGCCGCCGGTGCCGTCCTTCGTCGTAGTCGATGCTGCACCCTACCGTCACCGGTTGAGCCAAGCCACAACCAAGCTTTTGGTTGTTTAAATGGGTTTTGATCATGTTGGATCTCAACCGTTCGATCTTCTTGATCATCACGATCATCATCTTGATCATGGGGTTCCTTGATTGATTGATTCCTAGCTGTTTGTTGTTTTTATCTTGGTCATCACCATCAGGGTGATCTTAGCCGTCCGTTGGATTGCTTCATCATTATCTTGATCTTGGGTTGCTGTTATATTGGTTTTGATCAAGTTATCCTGGACCGTTAGATCGTCGATCTAATCTGATCATCATTATCATCATCAAGATACTGATCACATCTCAATCTTGATCTTGATCTTCGATCAGAGTCATCCGATCTGATCCGATCGCCTGGATCTCTTGATCTCATGATCTCAGCCGTCCGATGGTGTTCGTGGGTTATTTGTTGTTTGGATTCGTGAGCTTGTTCGTGATCATCTTGTTCGTGATTCGTTGCTGTTGAGTTCGTACTCGGGAATCCGTTCCCATTATTCTCTTTCTTTTGGTTGGATTCGTCATCTCTCAGGCAAGTAACTTGTACTCAAATTTCTTTGTATGATACAAGTCAAAAGTACCGCTTGTAGTGTAGTTGGGTTCTAGAGACAAATCGTTTGTGATGTATGTGTGATGATTATTGTCTCTATAGTGTTTTGACCATAATTGCCTCACGACACAAAATTTGACATGAAACAACCCTAGGTTCCGCCCGTTCTTGATATGCTATTATGTGAATAAATTATGAGAACACGTGTGCTTGTGAGATCCATGTGATATACTTGTTGTGGACATATCGTATACCCTATTTCATGTTGTTTGGATACTTGGTAGACTCGATTTCATGTTTGGTTGTGTTTGGATCAAGTTTCGTTGGAGCTATGTTAATTTTTGTTTTTGAGGAAATTCTGTGTTTTGCCGATATTCTGTCTTGATCAGTAATTTAGACCATATTAAGATCATAATCTTAATTTTAGTATAAAACATGAGTTTAGAAAAATCCGTCTGCTTTTCAACCCCTCTGACCTTGCTCGATTTTGTTTTCGTATGTGTGAGATATGACCGTTTTACTACAGAGGTGTAAATAAATTCCAGCTTTCATTTATTGATAATTTTGATGACTAAATTATTTTGATACTTGTGCTACACATAGGGCTGCAAACGAGCCGAGCCGAGCCGAATATCTTGAGGCTCGAGCTCGGCTCGATTCATGTTGATTGAGCTCGAGCTCGGCTCGAGCTCGTTTCGAGCTCTAATAGTGAAGCTCGAGCTCGGCTCGTGTAAGCTCACCTAAGCTCGAGCTCGTCTCGTTAAAGCTCATTTACAAATTGAGCTCGAGCTCGAGTCAAGCTCGAACTTGGCTCGAAAAAATATTAACCTGACACAATTACTCCAAACATACAAAACTCAAAAACATAAAACATATGGACAAGAACCAAACATGGTGATTGACTGATATATTTACAAAAAGAAGAATTGGATTTCTTAAACAAAATCCAATTTTCTAAAATCTCAAATAGGTTTACAAATTCTCTATCTTCATTTTCATATCCTAATTACATCAAACTTAATGTCTCTGTAGGCAACCACAACAGAACCCAAAAAAACAGAGAAGAGCCTGCAATGCAATGCTGCAACCTTAAAAAAACATTTGCAGACATGACTATTATTGTAAAACAACATAGTTATTGAAGATTTTAATTGTACATGCATGGGATGGAGATTAAGTGATAGGTCATAATCTCATCTCTGAGTTGCCATCAAGCTGTTATCGATTGCCTCCAGTATCGACACCGCTTCATCAATTTCAAGTCTCTTGTCAGCGTTTGCATCCCAACATCTCTTCATCACATTTGCTAAAGAACTCAGACAGCACCTAGGCATCTCTGGCCTCAAATTCTGCAGTTTAATTGCAAAGAAATATAGTTCAATTGTTTTTTTTCTTCTTTGAAACAAATTATTTAAGAAAATGCATGTATGGCTTAATTACATACCTGTATGGAACAACTAGTAGATTTGTGCCAAATATATCAATTTAACATAATGGAAATGTAGTCATCAGTAATTTGTGGAGCAGGAGCAAGGTCCACGAACCCTATTTCAGTTTTGGGTTAGGCATCATTTTTAGAAAGAAGATATTTGAAAATTTCAACCTAAATTCCGTTTGATATTAATTTTAACAAGGAAATCAAATGATAAAGTATAAAAAGATTGATGCTTTCCGAATAGAAATATTTGTTGCTTCCTTGACAGCTGAGAGTCAGAAAAGGATCAGGTTTCTAACGTAGACTTGTATAACTCTTCACACTCATATTAGTTTTCAATCAAAAGAGACCAGTCAAATACTATTTCTATTCAATGCATACAGTCTTTGTTCACTCAAGTAACTGAACCTAATACTTCTTGCATCCAAGCCATTAAAATGAGAGGAAGAAGTGATGCAATGAAGCTACAAAGAATATGTGGTAGAAGGTACCCAAGCAATCAATGCCTTGTGATATGAACTATCCTAGCAACCTAACTATATACTTAGGCCTATGGAGATTCATGAACAACAACAGAACTATCTGAAGATTGACTGTAACAACAAAGACAAAGGCAACAGTGATTATTAGCTCGAAGATGGTGTGGGTCGGTTGGACTAGGTGACCACACAACCATGCAAAAGCACCAATTTCTTTGAAATTTCGACTTAATTTGGAATCATTTAGTTTGGTATCATCTTTTAGCTAAAAAGGACTTGGACTTGTACTCCTCTTCCATCAAGACAGAGGTTTTAATATTGATTATGTTGCTGATTTAATTTGTGTTTGTATTGGAGTCATGACTACTGCTACTTAAGCAAAAAGAGATGTTATTCATAGGCCAGAGAAAAGGAATCACACTATGCCAGATCCTCTTAAGAAGGATGGCTTCACTAAACTGTAATTGCTTTTTGGTGATGGTTCTGTATCTCAATACTAACATAAACATGCATGAAAAGTGTGTACAGATTCCAAGGGAAATGTGTGTGTTTTTTTGCATAGAACTAAGAAAGAAACTTCACAAGTCAAAACAGGGAAGGAGAACATTTACATTATAAACAAATTATAAATTTCCTCAATTTACATGAGGTCAAACTAAATAGCATAAATAGAAAGGTAGATTAGGAAGAAAAAACACATCCTTACCAACTGATTTTTCGTTTGTATACTTACACAGCAGACACTAGTGGGCAATCCAAGCAGACCATTTTCCGTTTGTATACTTACACCGGTTGCACCCATTGTTGCCCCTATAAACTGCAAAAAAGAAATTCATCATGCATAGCTAGAGAAAAACATAATCATGAGTGTTCTGATGAGCAGCAGGAACATAAAAAGACTCAAGTTACCTTACCAGCAATTCATGGTCACGAGCAGTTTGTAACTCCAGCTGAAAGCGTGCAAGGTTGATCGTTTGTTTGCAGCTGGTATACAGCCGCAGATTAAACAAAACTGTTAAAAGTTCATGAAGTATCTTTGCAGGACCACCACATTTTATGTCTCAAGGCCCCTCAAGAAATGTACCATATCTTAAGATGTACATATATATTAGTCCCTAGTACATCTCACATCCATATTTATTGGTGCCTCACAGATGGCTATTTACATATAATTCCTCAATATCCTAATTGACATCCAAATAACTGAACACTAACTGGATAAGAGATTGAACATGTAGTGCAACACATGAAATCGAAGTCTCTGTAGCATTATATATTATACTAATGTAGTCAATAAAATATATGACTAACATATGTATATCAATCCCAAAATATGCATAAGGAGTTAACTAAGCAAGAAATATATGTATTCATATAGATATCTCCAAGAACATAACAGATACAAATGAGGTACAAGTACTCATATAGTTACGCTCCAGTTGCACATCAAATTGCATTTCTGTCATTACATTTCACATTAGGCTAATTTCCTATACATGCACTATAAAACATTAAGCATATTTATCAAGCTAACCTGATACATCTCCTTCAATTTCAAGGATATAACATTAAATCCTGCCATGAACTCTGGAACAATACAAATCCAGTCAGAATGGGAAGGAGAATCAGAATACAACTTACAAATGTTAGGAAACATTCAACTTACTGATCCATGTGTTTTGTGATATCAATTTTTACATCATCGAGCCTTTTCTTAAATGCCTTGACCTTCATTTCCCATTCTTTTAGAAGTTTTTTCTTGTCTTGCAACTTATACTCAGCATCAACCTGTGGCATTCACAAACTTGGTCACATTGGAATAGAAAACAACAAATATAGCATTTCAGGTAAAAGATCAATATTATTCATGGCAAAACCTCAGAGGCTCATAGCCCTTCCACTGCTTTTTTGAGTGAAATGTATTCTTCCTTTGTTTTGTCAAGCACATCCTTATGCTTGTCAATTAGCTGCAAGAAACAAATTCTTCCGTAAATAAGCAATTATTATTTAGATGTTACTAGAATCCAATGAATCTCTCCCTCCAAAAATCATTCAGATATGCTACTGCAAGGCATTTCAATTAAGGGTTTACTCAATTAAACTCTTAGATATCCTCACAATTAAACTCTTAAGACACACAAATTAAGACAATCATGGATGAAATTAGTATACTCACAAATACTCACAAATGAGGATGAGAAAGAGTGCGAGCTTGCGAGTTGCGACTGCGTGAGGGCGATGCAATAAGGATGAGGATGAGAAAGAGGACTGCGACCCTACGAGCTTCCGACTCCAAGCCTGCGACGCGATGAGAATGAGGATGAGGATGAGAAAGGTCGGGACATGGAAGCGTGTCGGTGAGGATGAGAAAGAGGGCTGGATGAGGACTTGGGAGTTGGGACACCGATGGCGAACGTCGACTGAGGACTTGCGATTAGGGCGCGACACCGATGGCGATGACGCTGATGAGGATGGGGATGAGGATGAGAAACGAATTAGGGTTTTAGATTTTTAGTCTTTTGGAATTGGGATGAGATTATGAGAAGTGAGCGGCGGCTGAGGGTAGAGTGTATGAATATCTTTTAGTTATGGGCTCCTAATATTAAAGCCCACTGCATATCTAACTATTCACTTATTTAACTCGAGCCGAGCCAAGCTAGTTCGCGAGCCCGTTATTGAGCTTCTTAACGAATAGCTCGCGAGCCTAACGAACCGAGCTAGGCCAAGCTCGAATTCGGCTCGTTTAATTAACGAGCTCGATTTCAAAGCTCGAATTCGGCTCGAGCTCGATTCGAGCCGAGCTTTGACCGAGCTTTGACCGATTTCGAGCCGAGCTACTCGCGAATAGCTCTGTTCGTTTGCAGCCCTAGGCCTACACATATTATTTTGATCTAGAACTTCGGTAAGTTTTTCTATACTTATTTAGGGATTACCCAGAATTTTGGTGGATTTTATTGATGAGTTTTATACATCGTTTCATGTTTGTTTATAAAGACTGTACTTGCTGTATTTTGCTCGCTGTTCTGTAATGAATTGTATTTTCACCCTGATTCCTTTTACTGTATGAAAAATATTTGTGAAATATAAAAGTTAGCGTATTCTATCTATTTTCATCTCCCTTCGGCAAATTTGGATTTCGTTTCACGGTTTGCGAGATACTACAGTTTTTGTACAGTAATGTTGGGAATTCCAGATTTGCCAAACTGTCGCTTATCAATATTTTCTAATTTTTGATGACTAATCTAATTTTACTAGAAAATTCTGAAACATTATATTTTGATACTAGGCATATAGGGGAATACCCCAGATTTTTCGTGAATTTATTTATTGAGTTTTGATGTTTTTTTCCTCACTGAGAATTGGTTTTACTGATTTCTGGCTGAACGTGTTTTCTGGATTAAAATCAGTTTTGAGTTATGATTTTGTGAATTACTATATGACTTATTTGTATTCGCTGGATTCGGGTGGGAGTCTATTTTCTAGACGTTTTAACGTATTTAGATTTGCATTTTTATAACACAGAATATTTCAGTTTTGCTACAGTATGGTCTTGCTGTCCTGAACTTGAGATTTGGTTATTTCATTCTTTTGTGTGTTACCTATTACCTGTAGATGTTTATCTTGCAAATTGAACTTGTCACATGATCATGTCATGTTATTCTTGATATATTTTGCATACCTACATGCTTATTTGACATTAATAATAAATAACCAAGCCGGGGTTTAAGGAAAAGATCTAATAGTGGATAATTCAGAAACGTGTACTCGGAAGGGGGCCCGTGTTTCCCATATTTGAAATTTGGTATATGATTCGAATTATTTAGAATTTGGTATATGATTTGAATTATTTGGAATTTGGTATATGATTTGGATTATTTAGAATTTGGTATATGATTTGGATTATTTGGAATTTGGTATATGATTTGGTTAATTTGGAATTTGGTATATGATTTGGATTACTTGTCCCTGAGTACACTACCCTTTGTGGTCCACTATAAAATCTAAAGAGAAATTGTTTGTTGTAGCAACCATGTAGTAAAAGCTGTGATGCATGAAGTGCTACCTAGATAGTAATCACTATAAGACTTGATACATGATATTTGAACATGATACTTGAACATGATACATGCTTGCTTAATACTTGACTACATGATACATGAGAATTGAAACTTGATCACTTGATACATGTTTACATGATACTTATTTACTTGACACTTGATTCATGCCATTTACACTTGATCACCTTGCCATGCCAGTTGTTTAGTTCGACATCATGCTTATTCCATGTTATTAGTTAGTTTTTCTCATGTACTTGTATCCTGCATTACAAGCGGCCCGTAACTTACAATTGACGGGTACTTGTTTTCTCTTTTCCTCTTCTCTACAATTATTAAATTTCAGATTTTGGAGAACAGGTTCCAGATGGTATTGGTGACATAAGTATTAGTGCTGGATCTTATTATTATTATTCTTGTAGCTTGCTTGGACAATATTGTATTTTTGATACTTGGATTTATTTGTATTTGGGCAATATGACCCAGAATTATGTTGACTTGTTCAGATCATGACTATTTGAGATATATATATTTGGTTTCAAGTATTCTTATTGGTATTTTGGTTCATATGTCCATGTTGGTTGTATCTTTTGCTTCCGACTCTGATTATTTTGTGAGATATTGTAAAGATTCTTGAACAGCTTATGGATGATGAAAATCATTCACTGGGCTTTTGTCGCGTATCTGTATTTCGTATTCTCTTTTAGGAAGCGGGGCATGACACATGCTCGTAGTGGTTATTGGATTACAGTAAGCTCTATAAAACTTATATGATAATGTCCTTTCATAACTATTACAAGCATGTAAAAGTGATGCTGAAGTTAAAAAAAACTCTATGCAGTGTTTCTAACAAACTATATGCCTTCCAGGTAAGTTCAAGCTAATAAGTTCAAGCTAATGATCAAAAAGGCGATGGTTGAGCTTAAAGGTAGATATACTACTTCCTCAAATAATATGTTTGCTAGTTACTTCAATTATTTTGCTGGACCTCCAAAACTATTTTATATAATCAAACCAGGTGCACCGTTCCGAAGATGTGCCGTAGGCACGTGTCAACAGGCAAACCAAGTTTATTCAAATTCTTTCATTCCTTCTTATTTATTCATCCATAAGTACAATATCAACCTATTCATTTTCAAAATATACTTTTCATATTCATCAAAACTTTCTCAATACAAGTTAATTAAGATTAAAAATTAATCTCTTAAAAATTCATCATTTGAAATTTCATCCCACCATTTTCCTTTGATTTATTTTGAACCAATTCTTAACATCATTAACCATATATATATTTTTCTTGAGTTCACATCTCATCTAAATACGAATATGATCTTTATTTTTCCCAAAATATAACTTAAAACAGTGAGAATATATTTTCAATCACTTCGTTTAAGTATCATTTTTAAAACAGTAAATTCAAAGTCAAAAAACTTCATTTCATGTCATTTGTAAAAATCATAGACAATCATATACTTCACGAAACTTTGTTGTTCTTTATATAAAAATAAAGGTATATAAGTCTACTAAAATTTCTTAGTTATAAGTTTCCTCAAAATACTGTATCTATAACTCTGAATTCTTCGAAATATATAGTATGATCAAAATACTGAAATACTGTCAATTGTACAGTCTTGAAAAATTCATTATAAATTCAATTCTTTGTGAAAATTTCATTTCTTATACTTTTGAGAAAGGATAACGAGTCTACTACATTATCTTAATCCTGACTTTTCTCAAAATATTTCATTTATAATGCTAAATTGATCAAAAACCAAAATGTGTACAGATTTCCAGCAACCAGTCAACTACTGACTAGTTTTGAGTTTAGATTTTATTAAAATAGTAAACGACCTCCAAATATTATGAAATTTTAAAGGAATGTTTCTAACACATACAAGATGCTCCCAAAAAAAATTTAGTTCTAGATTCCAACTATTTTACTAGATACGATTTTCTGATGTGCAAACAAAATTCAAAACAGTACTTTTCTTTGGATGAATTAACAACTTTGTGTACAAATTCATATCAAATTCATATAATGTATTACTATGCACCCAAAAAACATCATTTCAACTTATATACAAGATAAAATTTCAATTAGCATGCACTTTCATTCTAAATATCATCATCACAAATTAACCACTACTTATATTTATGATCAATTTTATATAACAATCTTCCTACACATGCATGATACTATAAAATTTAGAAAGCATTCAAGAAACACCCACCTTATTTAAAGAAAGAAAATGAACTCCTAGTAGATGGCTCCTAGCTGCAAGAATGAGACTCCCTTCTCCTAGCAAGCTTTCCAAGCAAGAACTCAAACAACTCTCTTTTTCTTTTCTTCTCTTACTTATCTTTTGTTTCTTTTGGTTTTTGGTGCAAGATTACATGAAGAAACGCGGTGGCATTTATAGGGTTTGAGAAGACTCTTCTACTACTCAAATTAAATGTTCAAATTCATAACCTACATAACCCTCCTTACTTAAATGCCTACTCACACAACCCTAATCCTACCCCTTCTAACCTGTGGCCGGCCAACCCCCATTTGTGGCTTTTTGGTTGCACTACGTGCATGTGCAACCCACAAGCACACACTCTCATTTAGTTTGTTGTTATTTATTTGATTGTAAATGTTGTTACATGACAAGTGTAAGAGTGTGTACAACTAATTGTACGATTTTCTTAGTGGGCTTCCTCTTGTGGGCTTGGTTTATTTTTATTTATTTATTTTAATGGGCTTAGAGTCTTCTATTTGGCCTATGGTTTCTAATAGATAACAAAAAATAAAATAAATGAAAGGAAATTATGAATAACTCTAAAAAAAATTTAGAATGAAAATAATGAGATGAAATTGCACGTGTAAAAATTAAAAAAAATGTATTTTATTTAAAAATTTAATACGGGATGTTACACCCCTCGTTGACTTTCCATTGCTGCCGACCAAATGCCACCTCCCCCTCTTCCACCATTATCGAAGTTCCTTCCACTTGCCATTGTCGCGGTTAGCTTCACCTCAACCCTGCGACCCGCTGCCGCCTACCGCAGCCACGCCCTGACTGCGCCCGATGTCGTTGCCCTACTAGCTTACTCCCATTCTTATTGTTGTCGTGTCGCTGCACTTGTTGTGTGTTGTTGTCATCGCCGTGTTGCGCCGTGTATTGTCGCCAGTCTTCTTCTGTCGTAATAATCGTCAAAAAGTCAAGTTCCTCATGAACCAACTCGATGCTTTAGTTCAAGAATTTTTTTGATCACTGCAAGTAGTTCTTATTTCATTTACCGTATCTGTATTTGCTTATTACCTTTCAAAGAGGCTATTACAGATTCATCGGCAAAACCAAGTAGTAGCTCTCTTTTCGTGCCATACCCTTAACTCAATTCTAAGCCATGTTGTCTGTCATCATATGCATACACTACACAAACATAAACTAGAATTACGTATATGAAGAAGAAATAGTGATTTGAATGCATTTCGATTGTATATGATCTTATAACTAGATTCGTAAATTTAATATTGTAGTGATGATAATTTTTTCATGTTAACAGTAGGAATCCATCCTAATTATTGAGTATAAATTCTAGTTCATTTCCTATTATATGTATTTGTGGACTAATTATCATGATTGTTGCATAGGAGTACATTTTAGCTACTGTCTTGCTGGTTATCCCATGCTGTAGTGAGATTATGACCCTGTTGTTGATAAAATTAACTAGAACTTTGTAAATAAGAAATTTATCTTACTGAATCTAGTTTCCATAATTTCCTACGGATCTAAATTCTGATTTATATACTGCAGGTTGTACTGTTAGGTTTAAATTCTAGATTGCTGTTTAAAGGCATTTCGACATGATTTGCTAATTAAAATAGAATGTTAACAGTAGAATGAAAACTTGCGAATTAACCAGGATGTTGTTGGACATGTTTAGGAGTTGTTTCATGATTTTCATGAGATTACTTGCTAAATTTCTTGTCTCGTTATGCATACAAAACATGACCCTAGGGTTTTTGTCAGAATACTAGTTCAATTAAGAACCAGAATTTTGACCTAGCTACAGATAAAATCACTTAGAACTTATTGAATGAGAGTTGTAGCACTGTGAATCTGGAATACATAACATCTGAATATTTTGCAATTTGACATAAGAATTGTCAGATATTCACATTCTCGTGGTGTAACGTCTGAATTCTAGAATACAGTCTGAAAATACATTACCATGTTTAATTAATTAAAAAAGTGAATTAAATTAAGAATTAAGACCTGAGATTAATCGTATTATTACTGAACACTGTTAAGAACTAAATTATGGTTTTTGTGAGATTTTTAAATGAATTTATAATCAACATTTGTATATAAGAATTTGACCCTGACATGTTGCCTGAACATGAAACCAGTAAAGAATGAAATTATACTAATAGCTACTGTGATTATTATATGTCATGTGAATATGCGTTGGAACTGTTAGGGAGTCTAGTTTCATGAACCCCTGGCAAAATCTGATTTGCTTTCCTGTAGCAACGGGAAAGTCATTTCTTATACAGCAACGTCTGGCTGTCCAGAATGTGTGTTTTCGTGCCATAAGTATAACCATATTTGATTTTGCATCTAATGAATAGAATTAATTCTACCATGCATTGCATAACCTTGAGACCTTCTTGACATCGCCTCGATACTTTTGTACCCATTGCATGTTCACATTTGAATATAATAAAATAATAAGAAGTCGAGGTATTAAGGGTCGACTTAGTAGTGGACAACGTCAGAAACTGTACTCGGAGAAGAGTCCCTTATTGTTCAATCGATTATGGTTATGGATTATTGATTATGGGTTATTGATTATTGATTATTGATTATTATTATCGAGTACGTGATCTGTAGAGTTCACCACTATAGCCTAAACAATCAATGTTTGTATGCACCAAATCTGTGGTATGAGATACAGAATTACGTACATTAGAGAGGATAATAAAATACTGATAGACTTGGAACTGACACTTGAATTTTTTTTTTATGATTATAGTTATCGAATTGATTATTAATTATTGTTATCGATATTGCATCATTAATTATAGACTCTTGACCTTGCTATCAATCCTCATTTATTGATCTCTGATTTTGTTCTACTTCGTTGTTCCTAGATAGACCATGTTTTCTTATTCTTTGCTTTTACTACTTGCTGTCCGCAACTTGCTCTAATGAACATCTCCCCCCCCCTCCCCCTCAAACTCTAGATCACAAGCTTCCAGGTACACAACTAGAATTGCCCGAAGGACTGGGTGAGCAGATCTTCTAGAGAATGGAGCTGAATTATTGGTCTACAATAATTATTTTGTTCATGTTATTTTTTTTCCAGCATTGTTATTATTGTCGTACTTTGTATTCCAAGCATTTTGACCCAAAGTTTATTTTCTCCCAGATGTTTGATATTATTTTATGGATTTATTTCAAGGATTATTGAAGTTTATTCATTGTTTATGTGATTATTTATTCATGCGTGATTGTGATTATGTTTTATGTTGTTGAGTTAATCTATTACAGTTTATGGATGATGTACAAATCATTCGTTGGGCCTTAGTTTCGTGCTCGTATTCCCGTGTTTGGGAAGCGGGGCATGACATTCGCCCATGTACTAATATTTTCAATCAACTTTCTTAAAGACCCTAATTTTGGATGTGAAATACCCTAAATACCGTATATAAATACACTCCAATAACTCCTTTCTCTCTATTCTTACTCTCACACATTTTTTAAACATCCCTACATCATCTATCCCGAAACCCAAATCCCAAGTTTCCTGTGTGAATCCCCAAATCGGAAACCTTAAACCCCAAAATTGAAAACCCGAACCCCCAAATCCGAACCCCTAGTTCCTAGTCTCTCTCTCTCTCTCTCTCTCTCTCTCTCTCTCTCTCTCTCTATCTTCATGTTCGCCCTCGATCGGGTCCCTCTCCCTCTCTTTTCCTCTCATGCAAATGGAGGCATCAGTGAATTTTGCTCTAGCAAATAGACCCAGGTCCACTTCTACACAATCAGATTTTGGCTTTTTTACTTCCAATTATATATATATACTAGATTTGCCCGTGGCCACGTGCCTACGACACGTCTTCAGAACGATACAACATATGAAAAGCCCTGTAAACAGTAAATCAACAATTATGTAGCTCAAGTTTGAATAATTTGACAATAATTAGTTGTAAATAAAAGTTCATGTTTCCATTAGTATATGTTGAAAAATAATTATAAATGGGGAAAGTAAAATCTAACTTCTTTGAACTTTAAGTGTGGAAAATGATAAAATTTAACTATTGAAGAGATATTTGCTATTTTCAATATAACATGTGCTATAAAAAAACATAAAAATTCTGAAAATTTACAAACCTGAAATCTTAAAATCAAAATTTCTAAGTAAATAAAGAAAGAATGGGAGAGAGAGATAGGGAGAGAGAGAAATATGAAAAAGTGAAGAGAGAAGAGAGAGATAGTAATAAAGTAATGAGTTTTTTAGTTTTGGGGGGAAACTTTTGGTTTTGGGGTTTTGAAATTTTGGGAGGGAAAATATGTTTTGTGAGGTTAGATCTGGGCCTTTGATTTTGTGGGGGATTGAAGGTGAGCCACTTGATAGCTTTCTTTGTGTTTTATTATATATATATATATATATATCATCCATTTGTTGAGGGTTTCAGATTGGAAGGAGGACCTGGTTTGGAGGGTTTTGAAGACATATTATACTTTATTAATGTGGTGTACTTCACATGCTAAGCTTCATCATGTTCATTAGCATCAAAAATACTATAAATGAACATGTAGAGTACCTACATGTTGTAATGTCACTCTTACATATAACACATATAAAGATCAATACAAGTATGATACGATTATTATGAACATTGACATGACACATATAGGAGGTTAATCACTTAAAGAGTACCTTAGTTCGCTTTACACTTAATGAAATTGACACATAATGAAGCATAGTTTACATTACTTGCAATGGTGGTGGTGTCTAATATTTTGGGAGATATACAGGGGAAAACTGTATGAACTTCCACCAAGCCCACACTAAATCAACCATCTTTCCTACTCATCTACATAGACTTAGGACATTAGCAGCAGATCAATCTGGATGCCCTCAAAGGTAGTGGGGAGATAGGAGATCATCTCATACTCCACACATCCATCTTCCTCCTAAAAAGCAACTTTCCTATACCTGTTGGAAACATGTTTTTTAGGAGGCCGATAAATGTGTGGAGTATAATATGATCTCCTATCTCCCCCACTTCCTTCTTGCATATCCAGATTAATCTGGTGCTACAGTTATAAGTCCATATAGAGTAATGAGTGTAATTTCTAAATAAACATTATTACACTTTGTACGCATTAAAGTTGTGAGTTCTCACTTATTTCTTTAAAAATTTATCTTATTTCTACTTAATTTTATTTATTTGTTTATTTTTGTAGGAATGAGATGGATAAGTACAAAATATGAGCGTGTTGGTAAAATCAATGAAGAAAACAATGATGAAGATTTCAAAATTCAAGCACTCAAATTCACCTTTTTTTTGCAAAGTGGCTCTTTGAAGGACTGATAAAAACTAATGTGGTCAACTAACGGGTGGATTGAAATTTTGCAATAAAAAAATTTCAAGAAATAGTACGGATTGCCTTGCGACGGGTGAAGGATTAGTGGTTAATTAGTTGGAAACTCTACAAGATTAATCAATCTTTTTGAGTTTTAATTAATTAACTATTTTAAACCTAACCTAATCTTATTTAAAGAACAACTCCCCTTCACCTTATAAATAGGGTGCTGCACCGATTCCGAAACGAGGAGGAGAGGAAGTGTGGCGGGTGGAAGCACAGGAAGGAAGAAAAGAAAAGGAAACAAAAGAGTGGAGAAGTTGTGGGCTGCACGGAAATTGAGGAAGAAGAAAGAAAAGAAGAAGAAGAGCATGGTTTCCGATGAGCAGAGTTCGAGACTTGATTTTTTTTTTCGAGATGGCTTCAAGCAACGAGTTTATTTTCTTCTCTCTTCTAATTTTTATTATTATGCAATCCAAAAACATGTTTGTTAGTTGCAAAATCATCATGAACTAAATTTATGTTTTTTCTAGGGCTTCAGTGTAGCCTAGTTTTGATAACACAATTCTAATTTTATGTTATTTGATTTGTCTATTTTTTCATGGTTGTGTGTTTAATTTTTGTTCTTAATGCTTGGCCAACTATTGTTTGATTTATTGAATCATGGGGAGACCGAGAGGTAACTTGTGATTTATAATTATAGAATTAAATACTATTGATTGGGCGAAATTAAAGATGATTTACTGCGATTAATGTGACTGTCAAGAAATCTATAGAACTTAATGAATCTTCAATTAATAAAATGTTCATACATATATGACAAACTGTTAGTTGGAGATATATTTGGTGTTGTTCGAGAGAAAACATTGAATAAATAGGAGATTTTGGTCTACAGCTTGGAAAAGTATAATTTCTAGCTACATGGAATTTTGAATTGTGTGGAATTAACTAGGTGAAATCAAAAGCCCTAGAACTAGCTTTGCTATTAACAAACAACCAAATTTCAGATTTTCATTATTCTTAATTAGATTAGCTTTTCCCTTAGTTTAATTTAGTTTAGTTGCTATTTTTATTAAAATTTCAATTTTCCAAATAGTGGTTAATCTAGTGAATTTATGTACTCAATAAAATAACTAGTCCTTGTGAGTTCGACACTCTTTTCTTTTAAAACTATACTACTTATTGCAATTTTGTACACTTGTAAAATATTCCATCAAGTTTTTGGCACCGTGGCCGGGTACTAATTATTCTTTTATTGATATTGATATTTGCTAGATTGTTACTATTTTATATTTTTCTTTTTCTTTTTTATTTTATAGTTTTTTCTGTTATTTAATAGATATTTTTCAGGACAAAGAAGTGTATCACCATAGAGAACGAGGGTAATGGAGAAAAAAATAAGGCTTTGAGAGACTATGCTATGCCCCCGGTTAATATAGCAACATCTAGCATAAACAGGCCGATTATACAAGTTAATACATTTGAGATTAAACCGGCAATAATTCAAATGATTCAACAAATTGTTCAGTTTGGTGGACTGTCGCACGAGGATCCTAATGTTCACATTGCAAACTTTCTGAAAATTTGTGACACTTTCAAGTACAATGAAGTATCAGATGATGCAATCCAATTGAGACTCTTTCCTTGTTACTAAGAGATAAGGCGAAGGTTTGGCTAAATTTCTAGCTGAGTATTTTTTTGCTGGTAAAGACAACGAAGCTAAGAAATGACATTATCACATTCACTCAATTTGAGACCGAGTCTTTGTATAATGCATGGGAGAGGTATAAAGATTTGTTGAGAAAGTGTCATCATCATGAACTTCCGAAATGGCTGCAAGTCCAAACAATCTATAATGGTTTGGGAGTTACATACTGATCAGTGGTAGATGCAACAGCTGGAGGAGCTCTTATGAGCAAAAACTCATGAAGCAGCCTATGAGCTTTTAGAGGAAATGACGTCTAACAATTACCAATGGTCTTCAAAGATAGCAATGCCAAGAAAAGCAGCTAGCGTTTTTAGCTTGATCCTATTTCACATTAACTGTACAAATTGCTACTTTATCTAAACATCTAGGTAATATGAATGTTAATGATATTCAAACTAATATTATTTGTGATCATTGTGCAGGAAATCACTCAAGTATTGCTTGTCAGGTGGGAAATCTATTTGCTCACCCACTTTCCATCAAGCAAATTACGTGTCCAACTTCCAACATCAATACAATCCATATTCGAACACGTATAATCCAGGATGGAGAAATCACCCCAATTTTTTTTGGAACAACAATCAAGGGGTAATTAGACCACCTCAAAATTTTCAACAGCAAGAAAAGAAGCTGACACATGAGGAAATGTTCATGCAATACATGCAAAAGATAGATTTGGCGATCCAAAATAATGCAGCTTCAACTGCGGCTTCAATTATCAACCTTAAGACTCAGATTGGTCAGCTTTCAAATATTCTTACAGAAAGAACATCAGGAACCTTACCCAGTAACACCATGACCAATCTAAAGAAGTATGTCAGAGCAATAACACTGAGAAGTGGGAGAACAATTGAGCAGCCACAAGCACAAACTACCGAACAAAATGTGGTTGAAAAGTAAGATGAGTACGAGCCAATTATGGAGGAACAAACGTAGCAGGTGGCCAACCACCATAATGGGAATTCTAAGAAGATTAAAGGAGCTTCAAACCTCACAATTTCCAGGGAGTTTAATTCTGAAACATATCCTAATTCACCTTATGATCCACCTATTACATTCCTGCAAAAAACTCAAAAAGAATAATCTTGAAAATCATTTCTCTAAATTTTTAAGTATTTTTAAGAAATTGCATATTAATATTCCACTTATTGAAACTTTAGAACAAATACCTAAATATGCTAAATTTTTTAAGGATATTTTATCAAACAAGCAGAAATTGGAGGAGCATGAGACAGTTATGCTAACCGAAGAGAGTAGTGCAATTTTACAAAAAAAGTCGCCTCTTAAACTGAAAGATCTAGGGAGTTTTGGGTAACCCCTATTTCAATTCATACAATTTTTTTTCGTATTCTTATATTTTTCTTATCCATAAATCTTTCTATTCTTTTGAACCCAACTGCATTCACTTGGATATTCGATTATTTTGTTAGAACCCAAATTCTATTTCATCGTACAATCTTATTACTTTTTCATTTGATTATTTGATTATATTTTGAAGCCCAAATCCTAACATCTTACTAATTTATTAATTGATTATTTATAAACCCAAACAAAATTTCAATCTTAACCCATACTGTAATATACTTTTTGATTCATTTAATTGTGCGAAGTTAACCCATTATTTTTAGCTAACCCAAAATTCTAGCCAAAGCCCATGACCCAAAACCCCAATCCCACATGTTGCATACCCTCTTAATCCCCTATTTATAATCTCCTTAAACTAATCATCATTAATACACTAATCTAATCACCCCATCATCTTTATCTCTCCAACATACAGTCGCCAACCCTTCATCAACACAACCACCTTCTCCTTCTTCTTCCTCCTCCATCTTGTGGCTTGCTCCTCCATCTCAACCCACCACCTCATCCTGATCTTCTCTACCCATCCCGGCACCCCATTTCCCTCAACACCCCCGATGTTGCAGCTCCCTCCATGATCAACCCATCACCTTATCGTTGCTGCCATTTGCACCTCACACACCGGACCACCGACTTCACCCTGCCTCCAAACCACCACCGGTCTCTTCCATCGCCAGCACCACCTTCAGGAACCACCACAGAAACTCCGACTGCCTGCTCTCCTCCATCGCACACCACAGCCTGCGCACCTCCGAGCCGACCTCTGCTTTCTGCCTCATCTATGTAGCACCCCGTTCACCACTCATCACTTCATCGTCGCCCACTCTTGTTGCCACCATTTCCATGTGTTGCTGCCTGCGCCATCTCCACTCCTCACCCCATCTCGCCACTATTGTTGTGCCTCAAGCTCCTACCTGCAGCTAACACCCGACAGCCTCTCGACCCCACATTTCAACTCCCTCCTTTCACCATCAGAGACCACTGCCAAGCACCACCGCAGCCCCCCGACCATCTTGCTGTGCCTGAATCCCGACGCCGCTTGTTGCCTTCAATCATCGCCGCAGTTGTCGCGTCATTCTTGATGTTGCTATTGTTGTTGTTGTCGCTATTACTGTTGCTCTTGCAGTTGTCACGTCATTCTTTATAATCTTCCATCTTGTTAACAGTAGGGATATATCCAAAATACTGAATATAAATGCTTGGTTAAATTCTATTAGAAGAATATATGTTTTTGTATCTTGGTTGTTGCAAATGAAATTATTATGCCGCTGCCCTACTATTTATTCCATCTTGTAATGAGTTTATGACCCAGTTGCTGATAAAATAAATTAGACCTTTATAAATAAAATTTGTAGCCCTCTAAATCTAGTTTTTGGAACTTCTAATGGATCTGAATTCCAACTTGTGGGCTGCAAGTTATCCTGTTTTTAATACTGTTAGGTTTTAAATTCCAGAAATCTGTTTAAAAGCATATCGACATGATTTACTAATTAAAATAATGTGTTGTCTGTAGAATGAAGACATGAAACCAACCAGGATGTTTCTAGACATGATTAGAAGTCATTTTATAATTTTTATAAGATTAATTGTTGAATTTCCAGTCTCGTTATGCATATAAGAACTTGACCCCATGTTGCAGCCAGAACTCTAGACCTGTAAAGAATAAACTAATAGACCTAGCTACTTTAATCGAAACCTATCGTGTGAATATGCGTTGAAACCGGAAGGGAGTCTAGTTTCTGGAACCCCTGACGAAACCTGATTCACTTTCTTGTAGCCGCGGGAAAGTCAGTTTTTGTACAACAACATTTGTTGTCCAGAATGTGTATTTTAGGGTTATTAAATATAAATATGTTTAATTTTGCATCTAATGAATGGAATTAAATATATGATGCATTGCATAGCCTTGAAACCTTCTTCACATCGCCTCGATACCTCTGTTCTAATCGATTGTACCCATCGCATATTCATAATTGAGTATAATAAAATGATATTAAGTCGGGATAATAAGAGTCGACTTATTAATGGACAGTATCAGAGACTGTACTCGGAGAAAGGGGCCCATGCTTATTGTTATGGATTATGAATTATGGATTATGGATTATGGATTATGGATTATGGATTGTGGATTGTGGATTATTGATTATTGATTATTATTGCCGAGTACATGATCTGTAGAGTTCACCACAATAGCCTAAACAATCACTTGTTTGTATGCACCGAACCTGTGGTATGGGACGCAAGATTACGTGCTTTAGATAAGACAATAAAAGAGTGATAGACTTAGGATTGATACTCCATTTTTTATCATGGTTATTGTTATCGACTTTGATTATTAATTATCGTCATTGATCATTGCATCATTATTTATAGAATATTGATCTTATTATCAACCATCATTTATTGACCTCGGATATTGTTCTAGTTCATTGTTCCTTGATATATAATGCTTTATTGTTCTTTGTTTGTTACAACTTGCTCTCCGTAACTTGCTCTAACAGATATTTCCCCAACCCCCACCCCACCCCCCAACTCTGGATGATGAGCACGAGGAGAATTGACTGAAGGACTTGGTGAGAAAATCTTGTAAGGAATGGAGTCAAGATTTTAACCAATTTTATTACCTAGTACTATAGTCGTTTTCATACATTGTATCCCGGGCATTGACCCAAAGTTTCATGCATCCCAGATATTGGTTATTCTATTATATTCTTTTTCATGTGATTATTATTATTATGTGGTTGAGCTTACTGGTATTGTACAGCTTATGGATGATATGAATTAGTATATTTATATCATTGTAACCCCTGTTTCCGAATGTACGGGTTATACTTGTATTTGTTTTCCTATTTTTTTTAACTCTTGTATTCTTGTTATCTAATAAAATCCTGTAATTTTTTTTGAACCATCATGCTCTCCCTGATCATCCGATTTCTTTTTGGCTAGAACCCTAAAATTGTAGTACATTCTATTTTATGTTATTGTGTTTGAGTGTTTAATTAATCTATTATATTATATTATTCTTTGATTTTTTTCTTAACTCCGAAGCCCACCAAAACCCAAATTCATTGCCCACAACCCAAGCCCATGTTAATTATATATATATATATATATATATATATAATTCCAAACCCTAATTAATTAAATCGGAATATTCCACTAATCTCCATCACAGCCGCCTACCCCCCAACCCTGATCCTTCATCTTCTTCATCTGCCTCCCATCCTCATTCTCTTTCATTCCAACTCCAAACCCATCACCTCATCTCCAACCACTTACTCTCCATCATCGCACACCACAGCCCGTCATCGCTGCTCCACCTCCACAATCCCGCAACCTTCTTGAAGCCCATCCCCAACTACCGACAGCAACCTCCAACTCCTTCACCTGACTCCACCACCATTCGCCATCTCCACCTCCTGCTGATTGCTCCACCGCTCTCCAACCCCGCACCATTCAACCACCTGCATCTTCATCCCCTTGCTGCATCCCCTCACCGCAACTGAACCCGCACCACCAGCCTGTGCTGCCTACGCCACCGTGCCACCCGAGCCCTTGTCTCCTACCCGAACACCACTAACCGAGCCTCCCGCTTACTGCCTTTACTCCACCACCGAGCAGCACCATTACTCGATGCCAAGCCCCGCCTCTTCAACCATTGTTGCACCTCGACCCCGTGACCACCTCCGAGCCTCCACTACTTCCCCTTCGTCATTACCACAACCTGCCATAACCCAACAGCAACTCCCTCGACCAACCTTGTTGTTTCTCCTCCGCTTGCTGCCGCGTTGTTGCTGTCGCTCTTGCTGTGTTACCGTCGTCACTGCCCATTGGTTATCGCCGCTATTTTCTTCATCGTTCCATCGTAATTGTCATCTAAGGCAAGTACTCTTGAACCAACTTATTGTTCTCATTCAATAAATGTTTTTAATCCCCACAAGTAGCTCTTTACTTCATTTATTGTACCTCAATTGATTGTTACCTTTACAAAAAAGTTATTACAAATTTATCGGCAAAACCAAGTAATAGCTTTTGTTTCGTGCCACATCATTGATTCGAAACCTAAACCATGTTATTTCATCGTCATATACCATCCTATTCATTTTTTCTTATCCATAGCACTTATTTTATTGCATGCACCGCACAAACATATGTAGATATATATGCTAGTCTATTTTCGATAGTAGGAATTGTGACGGTATGGTTGTTAATAGTAAATTATAAATCATGGTAGTGATAATTTCCATCTTGTTAACAGTAGGGATATACCCAAAATACTGAATAAAAGTTCTTGGTTAAATTCTATTAGAAGAGTACAAGTTTTTGTGTCTTGGTTGTTGCAAATGAAATTATAGTGCCGCTGCTGCCTGCTGTTTATTCCATCTTGTAGTGAGTTTATGACCTAGTTGCTGATAAAATAAATTATACCTTTATAAACAAAATTTGTAGCCCTATGAATTTAGTTTTTGGGACTTCTGAATGATCTGAATTCTGATTTATAGACTGCAAATTATCCTATTTTTAGTACTGTTAGGTTTTAAATTCCATATTTCTGTTTAGAAACATATCGACATAATTTACTCATTAAAATAATGTTTTATTAGTAGAATGAAGACATAAAATTAACCCAAGATGATGCTATACATGATTAGGATCATTTTGTAATTTTTATAAGATTAATTGATGAATTTCTAGTCTCGTTATGCATACAAGAACTTGACCATATGTTATTGCCAGAACTCAAAACCTATAAAGAATAGACTAATAGAATTAGCTAGTGTAAGTGAAACATGTCGTGTGAATATGCGTTGGAACTGGAAGGAGTCTAGTTTCCGGAACCCCTAACGGAACCTAATTTACTTTCCCGTAGCAGTGGGTAAGTCAGTTTTTGTACAACAACGTTTGGTGTTCAGAATATGAGTTTTCGTGTTATTAAGTATAAATATGTTTAATTTTGCATTTAATGAATGGAATTAAATATACCATGCATTGCATAGTTTTGACACCTTCTTGACTTCACCTCGATACCTCTGTTCTTATCGATAATACCCATTGCATGTTAATAATTGAGTATAATAAAATAATAACAAGTCGGGGTAATATGGGTTGACTTAGTAGTGGAGAATATCGGAGACTGTGCTCGGAGAAATGGGCCCGTGCTTATTGATATGTACTATGAATTATTGAATATTGTTGGCGAGTACATGATCTGTAGAGGTCGCGACTATAGTCCAAATGGTCACTTATTTGTTTGCACCGAACCTGTGGTATGAGATGCAGAATTACGTGCATTAGATATGTTAACAAAAGATTGATAGACTTAGGATTGACACTGAGCATCGACACTTGCATTTTGATCATTGTTATTATTGTCGACATTGATTATTGATTATTGTCATTGATCATTACACCATTGACTATTGTTTACCAACCCTTGCACTATTGATCATGTTAGCTTCTGTTGTTTATTGACTCTGATATTATTCCAATTTCTTGTTCTTGTTATATCGTCCCTTTATTTTTCACTACTTGCAACTACATGTCGCCCGAAGCTGTTTATTGACTCTGATAGCAAGAGGGTACCCTCCCTCTTGCTTTTGAGTTAATATTTATACAGGTACAGATGATGGGATACTGAAGAATCTTGGCAAACTGTTTACTGCATTGTATATTCTTGGACTTTTGTAAGTTCTTGTATCCCAGATATTGGTTATTGTATTATTTCTTGTTCATGTGATTATTAATGTATTGTTGAGCTTACTGGCATTGTATAGCTTATGAATGATATGAATTTGTATACTTATATCATTCGCTAGGCCTTAGTTGTGTGTCCATGTTTCCGTATTTTGGGAAGCGAGGCGTGATGGGTTTTTAGGGTAGATGGAATGATTCAATGCAACATATTACAGTTAGCTAAAACACAGAAAGAATGCTTGATACTACTAAAAACCCTGTCATGCCCCACTTCCCAAAATATGGGATCACGGATATGTAACTAAGGCCCATCGAATGATGTAAACATCATTCATACGATGTAACATTCAACTCAACAATATGAAATATATTCACAACCACGCATGCTATAATGAAATCACATAAACAACAAATAACTGGAAAGATTCATGAAATAATCCACAAATAAATCCACAAATAGTTCAACATCTGGGATAAAGTAAACTTTGGGTCAATGCCCGGGAATACAATGTATGAAAATGATAATAATACTTTAAATAAATAGTATGAACGATGTAATAAAAATGGCTAAAATCCTGACTCCATTTCATAGAAGATTCTCACCAAGTCCTTCAGTCAATTCTCTTCGTGTACCTGCAAGCTCATCATCTAGAGTTGGGGGAAAATGTCCGTTAGATCAAATCACAGACAGCAAGTACTAGAAAGCAAAGAACAATAAAACATGATATATCAAGGAACATTGAACTAGAATAATATCATTAGTCAATATACGAGGGTTGATAATAAGATTAAAAAGTCTATAATTAATGATGCAATGATCAATGAAAAATAATCAGTAATCAATATCGATGACAATAACCATGATAAAAAATGCAAGTGTCAATCCAAAGTCTATCAGTATTTTATTATCTTATCTAATGCACGTAATTCAGCGTCCCATACCACAGGTTCGGTGCATACAAACAAGTGATCGTTTAGACTATCATGGTGAACTCTACAGATCATGTACTCGGCAACGATAATCAATAATCAATAATAAATAATCCATAATTAATAATCTATAATCCATAACAATAAGTACGGGCACCTTCTCCGAGTACAGTCTCCAATGTTGTCCACTACTAAGTTGACCCTTATTACCCCGGCTTGTTATTATTTTATTATACTCAGTTATGAACATGCAATGGGTACGGAGGTATCAAGGCGATGTAAAGAAGGTGTCAAGGCTATGCAATGCATGGTATATTTAATTCCATTCTTTAGATGAAAAATTAAACATATTTGTACTTAATAACACGAAAACACACATTCTGGACAACAAACGTTGTTGTACAAAAACTGACTTTCCCGCTGCTACGGGAAATTAAACCAAGTTCTGTCAAGGGTTCGAGATGCTAAACTCCCTTACAGTTCCAAAGCATATTCACACGACATGTTTCGATTACAGTAGCTAGGTCTATTTGTCTGTTCTTTATAGGTTTAGAGTTCTGGCAGCAACCTAGGGTTAAGTTCTTGTATGCATAACGAGACTGGAAATTCATCAATAAATCTTATAAAAATATAAAACAACTCATAATCATGTCTAGCAACATCCTGGTTAATTTCATGTCTTCATTCTACTAAAAACACATTATTTTGATTAGTAAATCATGTCGATATGCTTCTAAACAGAAATATGGAATTTAAAACCTAACAATACTCAAAACAGGATAACTTGCAGTCTACAAATCAGAATTCAGATCCGTCAGAAGTTCCAAAAACTAGATTCAGAGAGATGCAAATTTTGTTCATAAAGGTCTAATTTATATTATTAGCAATTGGGTCATAAACTCACTACAATATGGAATAAACAGCAAGGCAGCGACATATTAATTTTATTTGCAACAACAAAGATACAAAAACTAGTACTCTTCTAATAGAATTTAATAAAGCATTTATTCAGTATTTCGGGTATATCCCTTTAACCAGATGGAAGATTATCACCCCTATGATTTAAAAGTTTACTATTAACAATCATACCATCACAATTCATACAATCAAAAAATAGACTTGCATATATCTCAACTTAAGTTTGTGCGGTGCATGCAATAAAATATGTGTTATGGATATGACAAAATGAATAAGATAGTATATGACGATGTAATAAAATGGTTTAGGGTTCGAATCAACGATGTGGCACAAAAAAGAAAGCTATGAATCCGTAATAACTTCTTTGGAAATGTAACAATCAATTGAGATATGATAAACGAAGTAAAGTACCTATGGAGATCAAAAACATTTCTTGAATGAGAACAATAAGTCGGTTCAAGAGAACTTTCCTTAAGATGATTACGATGGAATGACGAAGAAAATATTGGCGACAACGCACGAGCAGCGACTACGGCAACACAGCAACAACGCGGCAGCGAGCAGAGGAGAAACAGCAAGGTCAGCCAATGGAGTTGTTGGGTTGCGGCAAGTGACGGCAACGACGAAGGGGAAGCAGTGGAGGGTCGGAGGTGTCATGGGGTCGAGGTGCAACAATGGTTGAAGAGGTGGGCCTTGGCGTTGAGTAGCAGTGCTGCTTGATGGTGGAGAACAGGAAATAAGCCGGAGGCTCGATCAGTGGTGATGGTGGAGGGTATTTGGGTAGGAGACAGGGGCTCAGGTGGCGTGGTGGCAGAGGAAGCACATGCTAGTGGTGCGGGTTAGGTTGCAGTAAGGGGATGCAACAATGGGATGAAGATGCAGGTGGTTGAATGGCATCGGGGTGGAGAGCGATGGAGCAAGCAGCAGGAGGTGGAGATGGCGAGCGGTGGTGGAGTCAGGTGAAGGAGTTTGAGGTTGCTGTCGGCAGTGGGGAATGAGCTTCAAGAGGGTTGCGGGATTGTGGAGGTGGAGGATCAACGAATGGCTATGTTATGTGATGGAGGAGTGCAAGCGGTCGGAGATGAGGTGATGGGTTTGGAGTTGGAACGAAGGAGAAAGAGGATGATAGGCAGAGGAAGAAGATGAAGGATCAGGGTAGGGGGGTAGGCTGCTGTGATGGGGATTAGTGGAAGAATAGGGTTTTACTAATTAGGGTTAGGGATTATATATATATATTTATGGCAATTAACATGTGGGCTTGGGTTGTGGGTAATGTATTTGGGTTTTGGATGGGCTTGGGGGTTAAGAAAAATCAAATAATAATATAATATAATAGATTAGTTAAATACTCAAACACAATAAAATAAAATAAAATAGGTTGTACTAGAATTTCCAGTTTCCAACAAAATAATCAGACGATCAAATGAGAAAAGTGGGTTCAAAAGAGTAGCAAGATTTTATTAGATAACAAGAACACAAGAGTAGAAAAAAAGGAACAAAAATACAAGAAAAGTCCGTACATCCGCAAACAGGGGTTACAATCCTACCCACCTTACAAAAATATTTTGTCCTCAAAATTCATTCAGGTCGATTATAGGATTGCCCCGATAAAATTCAACTCAAAGAGATGAGGGAACTTCTTGATTTCACCCTCAAGTTCCCAAGTTGACTCACCCAGCGAGTGAGGATTCCACGAGACTTGAACAAGCTTGATGACTTTATTCTTCAATACTTTCTCAAGTCTGTCTAGGATAGAGATTGGTCAAACCTCACATGATTTTTCTGGGCTCATGGACAACTCTGAGTAGTCGATCACATGACTGTCATCCTTGATGTACTTCTTTAGCTGGGAAACATGGAGCACATCATGAACTCCAGATAAAGTCGGTGGCAGTGCGAGCCAGTAAGTTACCTTTCAAGTATTGCCCCCGCTCGTTCCACAATATCGAATGGACCAATGATTCGGGGACTTAGCTTGCCCCCGCTTCTAAAACGGATAATGCCCTTCCATGGTTATACCTTCAGGAATACATGATCGCCTACCTCAAACTCTAAAGGCCTTCGATGACAATCTGCCTACTTCCTCTACCTGTCCTGAGCTGGTTGCAAGTATTTCCAGATCTGTGCTACTGCATCGATCATCTTTGTGATCAACTCAAGCCCCAAAGTTTTCTCTCACCAATGTCATCCCAACAGACTGGAGATCTACATTTGCAACCATAGAGTGCCTCGTATGTAGCTGCCTTGAGACTCACCTGATAACTGTTGTTGTATGAGAACTCAACCAAGTGTAGATGGTCTTCCCAAGAACCTCTAAACTAAAGAACACAAGACCTCAACATGTCCTCCAGTGTTTGAATCGTCCTTTCAGATTGTCCATCTATCTGTGGGGTGGAATGGAGTGTTCAACTTATTTCCCAAACTCCTCTGAAGACTCTTCCAAAACTGGGACCTGAACCTTGTATCTCAGTCCAATACGATGCTGAAAGGAGTTCCATGCAGTCTCACAACTTTCTGTATGTACTTCTTAGCCAGGCTCTCTGTGGACTGACCTACTCTAAATGGGATGAAATAGGCACTCTTCGTCAAATGGTCTACAATTACCCAAATAGCATTGTGATCTTAGAGACTCCTTGGCAATGCCATCATGAAATCCATAGTAATGTTCTCACATTTCCACTCCGGGATTGGAAGAGGCTGTGAAAGTCTAGCGGTCCTCTGTTGCTCTGCTTTCACTTGCTGACAGATCAAACACTGAGACACAAATCTCGCCACTTCTCTTTTCATACAGTGCCGCCAAATGTTTTGCTTTGGATATCTGTACATTTTTGTGCCTCAAGGATGAATAGAATAGGTGAGTGATGGGCTTCTGCAAGTAGCTATTGTCTGACTTCCCTCTAGGTACACACAATCTAGCTCCAAAACAAAGCGATCTGTTTGTATAAATGATCAGGTTAGTTCTTAAGCCTGCTTCCACTTCGCATCATAATTTCTGTAAGTGTTGATCACCTGCTTCGACTTCTTTGATCTATTCTACCAATGAAGGTTGCAATTGCTACATCATACACTGATGTGCTGTACTTGGAAAGTCCACATCCAATTCCAGTCTCATCATATCCTCCAAAAAAAATTTCTGCTTCGTAAGAAACATAGCAGCAGGCCTCCTGCTCAAGGCATCGGGTACCAAGTTCACTTTGCCTCGGTGGTACTACAAGTTGATGTCATAATCTGTCATTAGCTCCAACCATTTTCTTTGTCTCATATTCAGTTGCTTCTGCATGAATACATATTTGAGAATCTTATGATCTTTGAAAATCTTAACTCTATCCCCAAGCAGATAATGCCTCTATAACTTCAAGGCGAAGATTACGAATGCAAGTTCAAGATCATGCGTTAGGTAGTTTTTCTCATGTGCCCTCAACTGCCTAGATGCATAACCGACAACTCTGACTTATTGCATCAGCACTGCGCCTAAACCTCTGCCAGAAGCATCATAGTGAATCACAAAACCTCTTGAACTATCTGGTATAGTTAGTACAGGTACTGACATCAACCGATTCTTTAACTCCACAAAGGCTTCATCACAAGCTTCATCCCAAACAAACTTCTGTTCTTTCCTCGTTAAATTGATTAGGGGTCCTGCAATCTTTTAGAAATCTTGGATGAACTTCTGATAGTAACCTACTAATTCAAGAAAACTTCATACTTCTGATGCTGACTTTGGTACCGGTCAATCCTTGACTACAGTAATCTTCGAAGGATAAACTGAAGTTCCAATGCCCGAGATAATATGGCCAAGAAATGCGAGACAGTTAAGCCAAAATTCACACTCGCTGAGCTTCCCATAAAGCTAATTCTCCCTTAAAGTCTGAAAGACCACTCTCAAATGCTCTGCATGATCCTCCCTATTCCAAGGATACACCAGGATGTCGTCGATGAATACTACCACAAATTTTTCCAAAAATGGCGAGAATACCCTGTTCATCAGGCTCATGAATACAACTGGTGCATTGGTAACTCCAATTGGATTACTAAGAACTTGTAATGTCCATATCTCGTGCAAAACGTCGTCTTCTGAATATTCTCGATCTTCACTTTAACCTAATGGTAACCAGAATGAAGGTCAAACTTTGAGAAAACTGAAGAACCTCCAAGTTGATCAAACAGGTCATCAATTCTCGGCAGTGGGTATCGGTTCTTCATGATGACATTATTCAGTTCTTGAAAATCAATGCAGAGTCCGCGACAACCATCATTCTTATTGACGAACAACACCAGGGCTCACCAAGGCGACACACTTGGCCTGATAAAACCCTTATCCAACAACTCATGGACTTGTACCTTCAATTCGGCCAGCTCGAGTGGTTCCATTTGGTATGGACTCTTCGAGATTGGTGTCGTACTCGGTTGAACTTCGATATCGAATTCTACATCTCGATCTGGCAGCAATCCAAGAAATTCTTCTGGAAAGACATCCAGAAAATTCCGCTTAACCATGGGTGCAACTTCACCCTTAGTGCACAATGACTCTAGTACACTAACCTTCTGGTTCATATAGCTCTTGACACACCCAACGGTGTCTCATTCGCATAAAACTTGAACTCTTGGTGACCTAAAAGTTTGAACACTACCTTCTTCTCTCGGCAGTTAATCACGGCATGGGTAACTCCTAACTAAAAAGAAATCGGATGGTCGGGGAGAGCAGGAGGGTTCAAAAAAATAACGGGATTTTATTAGATTGCCTCAAGAGTTCGAGTTCAAACCTATCACGAACGATTGAGCAGGGTAGCTTAGACCTGGGTTTATAAATAATCGAGGTAAGACCTGTTAAGCGTTGGACTTCGGACCTGTTATCTATTTTAGAAGTGTGGGTAAGCTAAGTCCCCGATTCATCCGTCCATTTGATATTGTGGAATGAGTGAACAGGGTAGCTTACAGGCTCGCACTACCACCGGCTTTATCTGGGATTCATGATGTGTTCAATGTCTCCCAACTTAGGAAGTACATTAGGGATGACAGTCATGTGATCGAATACTAGAGTTTTTCGTAAGGCCAGACTTATCATGAGAGATTTATCCTATCCCTATCTTGAATAGACGTGAGAAAGTACTGAAGAAAAAATTCATCAAGCTTGTTTGGGTTTCTTGGAATCCTCACTCGCCGGGTGAGTCGACTTGGGAAATTGAGGAAGAAATCCATAAGAAGTTCCCTCATCTCCTTGAGTAGGCTTTTCTCGGAGCTATCCTATGATCCACCAGAATGAATTTCGAGAAAAAAGTATTTGTTAGGTGGGTAGCATTGTAACCCTTGTTTCTGGATGTACGAGTTTTACATGTATTTGTGTTCCTCTTTTTTTTCAACTCTTGTATTCTTGTATTCTAGTAAAATCCTGTTATTTTTTTGAACCATCCTGCTCTCCCTGACCATCCGATTTCTTTTTGGCTAGAACCCTGAAATTCTAGTACATTCTATTTTATTTTATTGTGTTTGAGAATTTAATTAATCTATAATATTATATTATTCTTTGACTTTTTCTTAACCCCCAAGCCCAGTGTTAATTTCCTTATATATATATATATATATATATATATATATATATATATATATATATATATATATATTAATAATCCCTAACCCTAATTAATAAAACCCTAATCTTCCACTAATCACCAACACAGCCGCCTACCCCCTACCTCGATCCTTCATCTTCTTCCTCTGCCTCTGATCCTCTATCTCCTTTGTTCCAACTCCAAACCCATTACCTCATCTCCGACTGCCTGCTCACCTCCATCGCACACCATAGCCAGTCGTCGCTCCTCCACCTCCACAATCCCGCAACCTTCTTGAAGCTCATCCCCCACTGCCGACAGCAACCTCCAACTCCATCACCTAACTCCACCACCGCTCACCATCTCCACCTCCTGCGACTTGCTCCACTGCTCTCCACCCCGGCGCCATTCAACCACCCGAATCTTCATCCCCTTTATGCATCCCCTCACCACAACCGAACCCACACCTCCACAATACCGCAACCTTCTTGAAGCCCATCCCCTACTGCTGACAGCAACCTCCAACTCCTTCACCCTGACTCCACCACCGCTAGCCATCTCCACGTCCTGCTACTTGCTCCACCGCTCTCCACCCCGGCGTCGTTCATCCACTTGCATCTTCATCCCCTTTCTGCATCCCCCACCACAACCGAACCGCACCACCAGCTTGTGTTGCCTTCGCCATTGCGCCACCCAAGGCCCTATCTCCTACCCAAATACCCTCAACAACCACCACTGACCGAGCCTCTCGCTTACTGCCTGTACTCCATGAGTAGCACCACTACTCGACGCCAAACCCAACCTCTTCAACCATTGTTTCACCTCTACCTCGTGACCACTTTCGAGCCTCCACTGCTTCCCCTTCATCGTTACAGCAATCTGCCGCAACCCAATAGCACTCTCTCGGTCGACCTTGCTATTTCTCCTCCACTCGTTGCTGCGATGTTGCTGTTCACTCATGCTGTGTTTCCGTCGTCGCTGACCATGTGTTGTCGCCACTATTTTCTTCATCGTCCTGTCGTATTCATCATATAAGGCAAGTTCTCTTGTACCGACTTCTGTTATCATTCAAGAAATGTTTTTGATCTCAGCAAGTAGCCCTTTATTTCGTTTATCATATCTCAATTTGATTGTTACCTTTCCAAGAGGTTATTACGGATTCATCGGTGAAACTGAGTAATAACATTCTTTTCGTGCCACATCATTGATTCAAACCCTAAACCATGTTATTTCATCGTCAAATACTATCTTATTCATTTTGTCATATCCATAACACTTTCTCTATTGCATGCACACCACAAACATATGTAAAGATATATGCTAGTCTATTTTTGATTGTGTGAATTGTAACGATGTGATTATTAATAGTAAATTTTAAATCATAGGAGTGATAACCTTCCATCTTGTTAACAGTAGGGATATACCCGAAATACTAAATATAAATGCTTGATTAAATTCTATTACAATAAACTTGTTTTTGTATCTTCGTTGTTGCAAATGAATTTAATATGCCGCTGCACTGTCGTTTATTCCATCTTGTAGTGAGTTTATGACCCAGTTGCTGATAAAATAAGTTAGACCTTTATAAACTAAATTTTTAGCCCCCTAAATCTAGTTTCTGAAACTTCTTATGGATCTGAATTCTGATTTGTAGACTGCAAGTTATCCTATCTTTATTACTGGTAGGTTTAAATCTAAATTTCTGTTTAGAAGCATATTGGCATGATTTACTAATTAAAATAATGTGTTACAGTAGAATGAGGGCTTGAAATTCCCCAAGATGTTGTTAGACATGCTTAAGAGCCGTTTTATAATTTTTATAAGATTAATTGATGAATTTCTAGTCTCGCTATGCATACAAGAACTTGACCATAGGTTGATGCCAGAACTCTAAACCTGTAAAGAACAGACTAATAGACCTAGCAACTGTAACCGAAACATGTCGTGTGAATATGCTTTCTCGTAGCAGCGGAAAAGTCAGTTTTTGTACAGCAACGTTGGTTACCCAGAATTTGTGTTTTCGTGCAATTAGGTATAAATATGTTTAATTTTGCATCTAATGAATAGAATTAAATATATCATCCACTGCATAGCCCTGACACCTTCTTGACATCACCTCGATACCTCCGTACACATTGCATGTTCTTAATTGAGTATAATAAAATAATACCAAGCCGGGGTAATAAGTGTCGACTTAGCAGTAGGCAAAATTGGAGACTGTACTCGAAGAAGGGGCACGCACTTATTATTTTGGATTATGGATTATTGATTATAAATTATTGATTATTGATTATCAGTGTCGAGTACATGAATAGTAGAGTTCATTACTATAGTCTAAACGATCACAAGTTTGTACGCACCGAACCTGTGGTATGTGACGCAGAATTACGTGCATTAAATAAGATAATAAAAGACTGATTGACTTAGGATTGACACCTGCATTTTAGATCATAGTTATTGCTATCGACTTTGATTATTGATTGTTGTCATTGATCATTGCATCATTAATTATAGACTATTGATCTTATTATCAAGCCATTATTTATTGACCACTGATATTGTCTGAGTTCATTGTTCTTTGATATATCATGTTTTATTGTTGTTTACTTATTACTACTTGTTACCCGTAACTTGCTTTAACGAACATTTTTCCCTAACTTTAGATGATGAGCTTGCAGGTACACAAGGAGAATTGACTGAAGGACTTGGTGAGCAAATCTTCTAAGAAATGGAGTCAAAATTTTAATCAATTTTATTACCTTGTTCATGCTATTTATTTCTAGTATTATTGTCATTTTTATACATTGTATTTCCGGGCTTTGACCCAAAGTTTATTCTCTCCTAGATGTTGGATTATTTGTGGATTATTTCATGAATCTTTCCAGTTATTTATTGTTTATGTGATTTCATTATAGCATTCGTGGTTATGACTACATTTCATATTGTTGAGTTGAATGTTACAGCATATGAATAATGTATACATCATTCGTTGGGCCTTAGTTACAAGCCCGTAATTCCGTATTTGGAAAGTGAGGCGTGACAGGGTTGTTAGCTGAAAACCTATCACACCCCGCTTCCCAAAATACGTAATTACAGGCACATAACTAAGGCTCAGTGAATGATATAAGTATACCAACTCATATTATCCATAAGATATACAATACAAGTAAGCTCAACAATACAGATAACAATCAAAATCACATGAACAAGAATGTAATAAATTACCAATATCTGAGATACAAGAACTTACATAATGTCAGAGAATAAACAATGTAGTAAACAGTTTGCCAAGTTTCTTCAATATCCCATCATCTGTACATGTATAAATATTAACGCAAAAAAGGAGGGAGTACCCGTTATAGCAAGCTACGGACCACAAGTAGTACAAGCCAAAAATAATAAAATATGATATATCTAAGAATAATTAACTAGAACAATATCAGAGATCAATAAACGATGGTTGATAATAAGATCAATAGTCTATAATCAATGATGCAATGATCAATGACGATAATCAATATTCAAAGTCGATAACAATAACCATGATCAAAAAATGCAAGTATCAATCCTAAGTCTATCAGTCTTTTATTATCTTATCTGATGCATGTAATCCTGCGTCTCATACCACAGGTTCTGTAATACCCCGCAAAATAGCATACGGCTAATTTGCATAGTAATCTGTGCACGTCTGAGTATTGCACATGATTACATATTTTTCTAATAATTACCAGCTTTAATTGAGAGATTTCAGACGTATGAGCTGTTCTGAACCCGATGAGACAAACTCGGGATATCTTCTCAAATTAATAATGGATTTGTCCCGATTGTTTTGACCAGACAATTGTCGGGAGAAAATTATAATTTCTATAAAACATATATTTTATAGATTTTAAATTATATATATTGGTTATTTTAAATTAAGCTAGTGTTTGAATTGGATATGGTTTGTGTTTGCGCACAAGGGTTACTATTTTTGACCTAGGGTTACTTGACCTAACCTAGGGTTAGGAACCCTAGCATCATATGATCTTGGCTTGGATGAAGATCCAAGGGTGGAAATATTTCACCATGTGAGTATGTTGACTTATGAAGATGGGAATTTCCAAGAAACCTCCAAGAGGTTTCCAAGAAACTTCCCAAGAGTTTCTAGATGATGGTGTTGGCACTTCATCTCACCACACATCTCCAATCCACCTCACCCTACTTCATCTCCACCCTCCTTTTCCCTTGACCATTTCCGGCACAAAGTTCCCAACACCGAAAACCCTAGCTCCCTCATTTCCTATAAGATCCCCCACTTCACTCACTAACACATTCTTTGTACTTGTTCTTCAAAAAAAAGGGAGGGGGGGGGGGGGGAGGGGGGGAAGAGAAGGAAAAGAGAAAGGAGGAGTCTTTTGAGTAGTGGTAGAGGAGAAGAGTAGTAGGAGATTGAGATTGCAAGTTCTACAAGCAAGGAGCAAAGGAAGGAGCGAGCAATCTACGCGGAGAAGTTCTCTTGCAACTACATGTGGGTGATCTCTCTCAACTCTAAAAATTTATTTTCTTAATGTGTATATGAATTCTTAGCTTGTGGTAGTGTTTGGAGAATTTTGATTATCATGTATGATAAGTGGAATGCTAAGAAAATATAGCTGTATGGTAAGAACAACTCATTTTTATAACCTTTTGTTAAGAAGCATGCTTGTGAGGGTGAGTTTAGGAATTTCTTGCTCCCAAACGGTTCGGAATTTGGGGCTCAAATTTTGGAAAATTGTTCTTTTATGTATGTAGAGCATCCATGAATTTTTCATAATATTTGGAAGCAATTTGATAGCCCAAACATGGGACCCAATCTCGGATAGTAAGCAGCCGAAATTGCTGCTGACTGTGTGGAATTTGCTGTGTATTTTTCGATTTTGTATCTCAGTGTAGCCTGTGTATTTTGAGCTGGAAATTTTTTTGGAAACCCTCGTATGTGTCTACAACTATAGTCTTAAATTTCATAATATTCCGAGGTCATTTGATACCTCAAAGAAATTGTAGAATACATATGGTCTGGAAGTTGTGACTGAAGCTGACTGTGGTTTTGAATGAAGTTCACATTACCATAACTCCTTGTGTCTATGATATTGAGTAGCTTGTGGTATGAGTCTATTTGATGATCCTCAAATTTTAGAATTTTTAGAGGTCATTTGATGAGGTTTCAAAAATGAACCGTATATAGTGGTATAAACTCTATTGAAAGAGCAGCTAAAAATTATGCTATGTTTGAGGAGTCATAACTCATTGTGTGAGATGAATCTGAATACAAATTTTGGACACAACAGAATTAGTATTGGTATCGGGTCGGGTCGGGTCGGGTCCTTCCCTACCCGGACCCGAACTCGGTCCCCTACGGGTCCAAAAATTGGACCGGGACCCGGACCCGGGCCCGGGTCCTATTAAAATATTCCTACTCGTTCAGGTAGGAGCGGGAGTGTGAGCGGCGAGCGGAGGCAGCGAGTGGAGGATTTAGAATAGAGGAGATAAGTAAAAAAACATGTGTTTTGGATTTGGAAGAGGAAGATTTAGAATTGAGAAGGAAGGAGGGAAGGGATGGTGAAAGAATATTTAATTTTATGTTGATTTTTTGGGTTTTGTTTAACGGGTCCGGGTCGGGTCTTTTTTGAGCGGACCCAGACCCGAAAGTACAACGGGTCCCAATTTAGGACCCGAACCCAGACCCGGATAGGCCAGGTCGATTCCGGTCCAATGCCGGGTCCGGGTCAGATCCTGGTTTCGGGTATTTATACCAATGCTAAATGGAATGATATATGTGTGGATTAAGAATCTCAAATTTCATGAGCTTTGGACTTAAGGTTGAATTTTTATTGAATTTCAAAGAGAACTAAGTTCAGCCTAGTGCAAAGCGACTAGTCTGTGAAGATGGGAAATACTGGAATTATTTGTTAAGAATTTGGAGAATTGATCAACTAGAGACTTTTAGTAGGGAGTCATAGCTTTCTAACCCATATGGAATTTTGTAATTCCAACTTGTAGGTTGAGAGTCATGATTTTTCAAAGACTAAAGCAGATCCAGTCTAGTCGATGCCTTATTTATTGAAAAATCAACTTTTCCCTGTTTGTGCACCTGATGGAATTCTGGGTTTTTGAGGACTTCATTGATGGAACCTGGGAATGTGTTCAATTGGGAAGTTGTAGTAGGCACTCCCGCATTTTCATAGAACCCGAAATCGAGTAATTCTGATGAGTGAGCAAATTTTTATGATGTTGGAAAGGTGTAGTGATTGCATGAAGGAACGTACAAGCTGGGAGTGTATGAGGTTTTATGGTGTCAAGATGATTGGATTTGAGGGAATAGTTAACTGGAGAGTTGTAGACTAGGATTTTATCTTTCCTGAATGGGTAGTATCAAGTAATTCTGACTTGTGTGCTGGAAATTATGGACGTTGCAAATTTAGTAACCTGTTGTTTAGTTTGACATTGAGCTTAAGTTAGCTCGGGGACTTGAGTACTTTAAAGAATTGAGAGAATCGTCCACTAGGGAATTGTAGTAGATCTCCCTACCCTTCTAGAAGTCTGATTGTGTTGAATTCTGATGAACGTAGCTTGAGTACAGCTACTGCTATCGCTTGAACTATTCTGTCAGACAATTGATGAGGAACCCTCTGCATACCGCGGTGTGGTGATCATGAGCTATTGAGTCTTAAAAGATGTTTTAGCATTTCATCTGGAACATAGACAAGTTCATGTGCTTAGTACTCATGGTGGACATGAGTAAGTTGGGTTATAGCTCTGGTCGGGTTGTGATTGGTGTCTATGCCTGAGTCTATCAAATGGTCAGGAATTTGTGATTATGTGTGTGCTTACCTTCATTTGAATTATATCGCATCCTTGGGGTGCCATTGGACTACTCACTGAAGGTCACGGGTCGGGATTATTTGGTCGCTGACCTGTGAAGGTATTGGGAATCAGTGGATGGGATTCCCAGAATGATTGTTATTTTGACAGACTAGTCAAGCTCGGCATTGATTATTCAACACCATGTATGATTTGAATGACGACATGTTTTCAGTAAAATGCATTGATTAGGTTTCCTTATTTTGTTTTGCTTGAGGATCGAATTGGTGCAGGGGTGATTTCTTATAACCCGATTCGTTCTGAGAGTTGGCACTAGGTGGTGAGGACCATGGGATTGTTTCTTCCTGTCATTAGGGATACGTGCTGCGGTGCGTATCTTGCACTGTTAATTCCTGAAGTACCGTGGTAAGAACGGGATGTCAATTTCCTGGCAGATAGGGGGGTTTAGACCTTCAAGGCTGTCATGTTCTATGTGGTGGACACGAACGGATCATATTGGATCTTCTGCATAATGGATATGCTGCAGTTTATTTGTAGGTTCGTCATGACTTTTGAGTAGGGTCCGAATGTCGGGCACTAGTGGCAAACCGAGACACCACTAAGTGACTGCAGAATGAATGACACCAATTAATCTGCAACCTCCTCAACCACGCTCTACTATTAGGAACAGGAAGTGTACAATAATAGAATGCATTACATGGCGAGGGTTCGAATCCCTGAAACTAGAAAAATAACTTGATCTGGGGCACATGTAGTATGGGTTGCATGTGTATCTAGAGTCTCGCTCACATTAAATTAAGGCATTTTTTCTGTACTCTATGTTTTGTAGTAGACTTCAAGTCATGGCATACATGAACACTAGGAAATCAGGATACACGTTTCTTTTCCATTCAAGATGAAATTGTGGGTGTGATAGTTGGAGACTGTTGTTTTCTTATTTGCATTGCATCGGTAGAATTACTGACGTGCCCACTTAATTAGGTACTGGATAATGGGTCAAGAAGACAGAGAGCCAAACCAGCAGGGCATCCAAGTGGAGTGGCAGTGTACATGCCACCATTCAAGCAGGTACAGAGATATCAGAGTCACACAGCATAAGGCAAGCCGAGGGGCAAGTCCCAGAGAGGCAGATAGATCATTCAGCAGAATTTTTGGCAGTAACCAATCGACTGCCGATCTGGAAGAAAACCGATGGCTTCGCAAGAAGAGTTTGAATATTTTTGTAATCAATTGTAATGAGTTTATGTAATTTGTATTCCTTGTTTAAGAACAAGATAAGGGTTGTAATTATTGTTGTAACAATTCTAATTAGCAATAAAGGTTTTTAACTTTCCGTGTTATTTATTGTGTTAAGATACAATTGAAGTAAAAGATTCTGGTGATGTCACGGATGTCTTGTAACGGGGATCCGGGGCATTACAGGTTCGGTGTATACAAACAAGTTATTGTTTAGACTATAGTGGTTAACTCTACAGGTCATGTACTCGGCAACAACAATTACTAATCAATAATCCATAATCCATAACAATATTCAAAGGAGAAACCTGGGCCCCTTCTTCAAGTACATTCTCCGATGTTGTCCATTACTAAATCGACCTCTATTACCCCGGCTTGTGATCATATTACTATACTTAATTATGAACATGCAATGGTTACAATCGATAAGAATGGAGGTATCAAGGTGATGTTAAGAATGTGTCAAGGCTATGCAATGCATGGTATATTTAATTTCATTCATTAGCTGCAAAATTAAACATATTTATACTTTATAACTCGAAAACACAAATTCTGGACAGAAAATATTTCTGTACAAAAACTGACTTTTCCGCTGCTACGGGAAAGCGAATCAGGTTCTGTCAGAAGTTCTGGAAACTAGACCAACACATATTCACACGACATGTTTCGATTACAGTAGCTAGTGTAACACCCCGCAAAATTGAGTAATGACAATTTTGTCCTCGGGTGTTACGCACGTGTCATTCGTACCGTTACGAATGATATTTGTAACATATCTATATAATAAAACACAAAGAAAGCTATCAAGTAGCTCTCCATCAATACCCCCAAAAATTAAAGGCCCAGATCAACCTTAAAAAACATATTTCCCCCCCAAAAGTTTCCCCAAAACTCAAATTCAAATCTCCCACCTAAACAACTACTATATTTTTTTTTTTCTCTCTCTCTCTTCCTCCCTCTTCTATTCAAAAAATCAAAAAAATAAAAATTTTAAAATTTTAAAAATATTAAAAAACTAAAAAAAATTAAAATTTTAAATACTTTAAAAATCTATATAATAAAACACAAAGAAAGCTATCAAGTGGCTCTTCTTCAATCCTCCAAAAATCAAAGGCCAAGATCTAACATCACAAAACATATTTTTCCCCCCAAAAGTTTTTCCCCAAAACTCAAATTCAAATCCATAATCCAAAACAACTCCTATATTTATTAAAAAAAAAATTTCTCTTTCTCCCACCCTCTTCTATTCAAAAAATTAAGAAAATAAAAATTTTAAAAATTTTAAAAAATAAAAAATCTAAAAATTTAAAAATTTAAAAATTTAAAAACTTTAAAAATAATTCCAAAAAAAAATCAAAAAAAATCATATAATATATTTTTTGCTGGACCTCCAAAAGTTTCTCATATAATATATTTGCTACTTCAATTAATTTGCTGGACCTCCAAAACTATTTTATATGATCAAACAAGATGCACAATTCCGAAGACGTGCCGTAGGCACGTGTCAACGGGCAAACCTAGTTTTTATATAAATGTTATACGTATTTTATATTCTGATTATTTACATGTTTTCCGTTATCTCAAAATTTATTTTTTATCATATTTTTAGCCGACTCGAATATAAATTTTTCTATATTTGTTTTTTACGTGCATTGCATGTGTTATTGATCCACGTGTCGATTCCGTGTAATATTTTCTATGTGTTTCAATCTATTATTTTATAACTCGTTCAAATTCGTTTTGTAAAATTGAAATTCATTTTTCCTCCTATCTTGATCAAAATATCTTTTTACGTGAGGTGCACGTATTTTTTTGTATAAGTATTGATTACACTACGGTATATGTATAATAAAATATATTTTCGTATGTACATTTCAATTATTTATAAATATTTTTCCGTTGATAAAATCGATTTCATATTTAAAAATTTGTTTTGCGTACGACACGTGTTTGCAATGCACGAGTTAGTTGCATTCTCTTTCAAAATAAAATTTTGAAGTGTGTGTGTGTGTTTATTTTATTTGTGCATGATAAATCTAATTTATAATTAAACTAAACTAATTTTATTTAAACATTTACTATATATTATAACCTATATTTTAAATTATATATATATATATATGAATGAATGAAGTGTGTGCACGTGCACGTGTTTTTACATGAGGAAAGGCTGGCTGCACATGGAAGAAGTGGGGAGAGAAGGTAGATTAGTGGGTGATGATGTGGTGGATTAGTTATAATAACTACTCCTAATTACCTTTATAAATACCCTACCCTATTAGCCATTTCTAAACACACCTTAATAAGTAAAAAAAAACCAAAATAGGCAGATTAAGCTTGCGAGTGTGCTGACCGAAGCTTCGGTGGGGGATTTGGAGTGCTTTTGGGGTCATTTTTTTGGAGTTTTGTGAGGGGCATTGTTAGTATACTCTTCTATAAGGTGGGTGTTTCTTGAATGCTTTCTAAATTTTGTATGATTAAACATGCTAGTTTGACATATTAGTAGTTGTAGAATTTTGATTAGTATGATGAATGTAGATTGCACAATGTTATTTTGATTATGTCATGGCTTGTTGAAATGTTGTTGTGTTTCAATTTAATGGCTAGAATTCATATTAATTAGAAAGAGAAAAAGAAAGTAACATCTATTGGGTTGTTGGAAATAAAATCTTCTAATTGATGCATATTAGAATGTTCACATAGTAGTCGAAATAATGCAACATGTATGAAAAAGCATTAAAATTCTATTATAGTAAAGAAATATGGAAATAGTCTCACTAGTGTATATTTTTATTGGTATAAAGAATTTTTATAAAGATGTTTTGAAGAGGAACAATATTTTATTTGAAATTTGATAATATGAGTTCATTAATGCAATTTGGGAGAAAATTTTTATTATATTGTCGAAAATAAGAATTTTATAAGTTTAAATATATGCTACTATATTGTATTTTGGAGAGAAAACATTCTGCAAAGAATTAGATTTGAATGATACAAAATAGTTGAGAAATTGAAATTTGTAAAGAAGAGTTATAAACAGACAAGAAGTATAAAGAGATTTTAACTCCTAATTATAACAGAGAATGGTTTAGGAGTATTGGGTTTTGGTGTGGGTTTAGAGCACTGTGAACAGTGCCCTTGGTCATGCGTTCGAGTCTTGAAGAGGCTCTGTTTTATTTTAAAATTTTGATTTTTCCCAAAACACAGTATGCCGTACATAAGGTATTTAAAAGACTTTTCTTTCACTAGCCACTAATAGGCTTACTGGTTACTGGCATTGCCTTTGGGCGCTGTCCTCTGCGGCTTGGTCGCGGGTTCAAAATCGGCTATGGCCAGTTTCAGATTTTTTTAGTTTTTGATTCTTTTTCAAGTGAATAAATTATGGGGAAAATCCTATTATTATTCTAAAATACTATTTAGACTTTAGAAAATATTTTCACAATATTTGATATATATTTTGTGAGAATTGAAGGTGGAATTCACATTAAATAATGTGTTGAAGAACTCAAAATTTTTAATTTAAAATGTTATTCTTGTATGATTAAAGAAAAAATGAAAACTTAAAATGCAATTACAATCCTCTTGATGAGATGTTATAATATTTGATTAAGAATATTTGGGTTGCTTTCAAGGCTATAATTGATCTAATTGATAATAGAAGTTGAAGTGAGTTACTTCATATTATGTGAATATAAAGAAATGCATTTGAGAAAGAGATTGTGAATAAAGAAATGAATTTTATTGTTGATGTTAGATGTAACCGAATTAATCTCTAGAATGAGATAGTTGTTGAAATCTAGAGGCTAGGCGAGACTCTTAAAAATCGGCAGTTGTTATTAATGTGAATTTGAGAGCTAACCAGTGTGGGTTGAGCATCTCTTGAGAAGTAGCCAGTTGGGTTGACTGCCTTATGTGTTGGTTTAAGTCCGGTAGGGTAAGCTAGCTCTAGGTTGTGATGATTCTTTTAAAAACTAAAAACTTAAGGACATGCACTAAGGTGAGACGTGATAAAGTATGGGAAAACATGGTATGAGGGCCTCAGTTGGTCTGCGGTACAAGATGGTTTTCTTGAAATTATGGAGGTGTGACTGGGAGTGTCCCCAGCTCATTGGCGGTGTGGGATTCATCTTCGGAATTATCGGGATCGAGGCAAAACCTATGGGATATTTTAGGACTATGGATGCGCCATGGCTTGCGGTGTGAGATAGTTTCCCCGGAATTATCGAGTTGTGATTAGGAGTGTCCCCAACTCATCGGCGGTGTGGGATTCATCTCCGAAATTATCGGGGTGTGGTCTTAATACTTTCAGAACATCTAAACCTTACCTTAGTCACCGTAGTAATAATTAATGGCTAGGGATCTATCCCTATAACGTGGCAGACGTAGGTGCTTGCACTCGGACCTATGTAGTATGGGATGCATAGAATCCGAACAAGTATGCATTAGTGTCATCATAGCATAAACATCTGCATTAGGCATTAAGTCATTGCATACACTAACATGTTTAGGTTAGTCACTCTTTTACACTTTGTTTACATTCAAGTTTGTGGTTGTTAAAGTATTAAAGAATCGTTATATTAAGGCATAGTGAGGATCGCCGTTTATAATATTGCGTGGGTTGTAAGCAATTAACGTGCCCACAGTTTCATATGCAGAACTTAGAAATTTACAAGAAGTTATAAAGATGAGTTTGATGTTGATGATTACTTAAATGCTAAAGTTGTTATAATTGTATATTTATCATGTTGTACTTCATTTATTTTCCACTCTGTTATTCATGTAAGAAGAATTTGATGTAATAAAAAGTTCAAAATTCCTTGTAAAATTGTACGAAGTGAAGTGTAGATCCTGTTGAGCTACGAATTACCGTATTTTGGTATTCGGGGCGTTACAGCTAGGTTTATTAGTATGTTCTTTACAGATTCAGAGTTGTGGTAGCAACCTAGGGTCAAGTTCTTATATGCATAACGAGACTGAAAATTCATCAATTAATCTTATAAAAATCACAAAACGACTCCTAATCATGTCTTGCAACATCCTGGGTTAATTTCATGTCTTCATTCTAATGATAACACATTATTATAATGAGTAAATTGTGTCAATATATTTCTAAACAGCAATCTGAAATTTAAAACCTAACAATACTAAAAACAGGATAAATTGTAGTCTATAAATCGAAATTCAGATCCGTCAGAAGTTCTGCAACTAGAACCAGAGGGATACAAGTTTTGTTTAAAGGTATAATTTATTTTATCAGAAATTGGGTCATAAATTCACTACAAGATGGAGTAAACAGCAGGGCAGCGGTAAAATAATTTCATTTGCAACAACCAAGATACAAAAATATGTACTCTTCTAATAGAATTTAATCAAGAATTTATATTCAGTATTTTGGGTATATCCCTACTGTTAACATGATGGAAGATTATCACTCCTACGATTTAAAATTTACGATTAATAATCATAACATTACAATTCATACAATCGAAAATACACTAGCATATATCTCTACATATGTTAGTGCGGTGCATGCAATAAAATAAGTGTTATCGATATGTCAAAATGAATTAAATGGTATATGACGATGAAATAACATGGTTTAGGGTTCGAATCAACCATGTGGCATGAAAAGAAAGCTATTACTTGGTTTCGCCGATAAATTCGTAATAACTTCTTGGAAAGGTAACAATCAAATTGTGATACGATAAACGAAGTAATGAGCTACTTGCGGAGATCAAAAATATTTCTTGAACGAGAACAATAAGTTGGTTCAAAAGAACTTGCCTTCTACGATGATTTTGCGTGTGACGAGAACAAATGGAAGGAAGGAGAGCGACGACGACATGCAGCAAATGTAACAGCAACACACAGCAGCAACAAGAACAGCAGCAAGATGGGCACAGACGACAGTAACAATTGAGAGAGAGCAACAGTCTGAGAGCAAGAGCGACAGCAGCGAAGAGGCAAGGAGAGAGATGAAGAAGGCAGTAAGATGAAAACGAAAATGAATAGAATCATGATTATAAATAAGAAATTAAAAAAAACTACTAGCTATCCCATGTTATGGTAAAAATTATTTAAAGAAAGTTAAACTTTGCATGAACGATTATAAAAGTACTTAAATTTTAAGATTTCAAAAGAGATTTCACAACAGTAACTAGGAAACCAATTCAAAATCTATAATAAAATATCGACAAGTTGGAAAAAAAAAACAGTTGCAAAAAAATATAGGTAAGGAATAAAAATAGGAAAAGTTCATACTAACCAATAGTGTTATATGGAATTAAACTACAGAAATCATGATTATGAAGAAATTAACTAGCTGCCTCCTACTTTTAAAATAAACTGTTACTTGAAAATAAAAAGGAATATATTTTAAATAAAATTACTGAAAAACTGATTAAACATAATATAGTAAAACAAGATAAAAAGAAAGTTCTTAGGAAGAAGGAGAAGACCACAGTAGCAGCCATTGCATCCAAAACACCCTTCATAGTATACCTTGCTGATTAAGGAAAGCTTCGGAGTTGAGGGCTGCAGGATGGGGTGGAGAAGGCAGGGTGATCTGTGGATGCTGGATGAAGCAACAACGGCGTGACGACAAACGTGGCTGCGGACCGGTTGACGGGGAGTTGGTCGGGAGCAGGATGGTGAGAGGATGATGGAGTTGAAGGCTTGGAGTGAGGAGTTGATGCAGGGTTTTTTTTTTTTGAGTTAAAAGGTGGAATAAGGCCACCCTGTTTCATTAATAAAAGGTTAATAAAACAACCCCGGCGTACCGGGAGAAAACAAAAGTACAATGCAGGAAGAAATGAAAGAGAACAAACATACTCCCCCAACAAACCCTGGGGGGTGGGTCTATCTACACAAATCTCAAACAACCAAAGAGTATAGTTAGTTGGTACAAAACACAAACTGGCATACACTCATGACTGGTGAAGCCAATCCCTCAGTCCAGCTTCGGCCCGAACTCTACCTCCTCATCGTCAAACTCCTCCACCTAGAAAACTCTGGCTATCTTTCCTCTTGCCCCCGTGGCTGCAGCTGTAGCCCAAAAAGAGATGAGATGCATGATGTGAGTCAGGTTACCAGAAATACTATTACATGAAGCACGAAAATAAAAATTATTTCTGTCAAGCCATAACACCCAAGTTGTTGCCACAATTGTGATGTACCACGCATCATTCATATCAGGGCGAATCGAGGCAAATTTGGGACCAATCCACAAATCCTCATATTCGCAGGGGTATTTGCCTATTCCTAATGCTTGGAGAACCTCAACCATAGTTTCCTTACTTCTAGGGCAGTGAATGAAGAGGTGATCTAGATCTTCCATATGCACATCGCAGAAACCATAGTTGGTTGCCACCTGTGGTTGTCTTTTGGCAAGGTTTTGCCTAGTGAGGATAGCATTATTGAGCACTAGCCATAAGAAAACTCTGACTTTAAGGGGGGTTTTCGCCTTCCACAGCACCTGTGCCCAGCTGGGTCTACATCCTCGAAAGTGGATCCGATGATACAGAGATCTAACCAAGAAAGCTCCCTTGCTCTCGAGTCCCCATCGCATCTGATCTGGGCCTTGGGCGCACCTTGTGCCTGTCCGTGTGATGTGTGCTTGCATGTCAAGCATGGCATAGATCTGGGGTGAGCGTTCCTCGGAATGCCGGTTTCCAACATCCCCTTTTCCAACCCTCGGCTACGGACATATTCGGTCGACTCGACCTCTCATACAAATCTGGGAACGTGTCCTTCATGGTATAGGCACCGCACCACCTATCCCACCAGAATCTGGTGGATCGGCCATTACTGATAACCGACGTAACTGCTGAATTGAAGGGGCCACTGGCCTTGGTAATTTCTTTCCAGAGTCGCGAAACTTTAGCCCCTACTCGGAAGCCAAAGCTTCTCGTGCCTTTTCCCCTTAGATAAGGTTGAATGAAGTCCTGCCAACCTTCCCCGCTGTTATGGAATACCTTTCACCACCATTTCCCCAGCAGGGCGAGGTTCATATCTCTGAGGTCGATGATGCCTAGCCCTCCATGCTTCTTCTTCATGCAAGTGATACTCCATTTGATGAGGTGGTAACCTCCTTTATTCGAATCTACCCCTGCCATAGGAATTATTTTCGAATCCGGTCAATCCTCTGGATCACCCATTTTGGAAGCTCAAAAAAAGACATGTAGTAAATTGGCAGGTTAGACAACACGGAGTTGATGAGTACCACTCTGCCCCTGAGAGATAGCAATTTACATTTCCAACCAGACAGTCTGTCCTCTACCCTATCTATGATAGGCAGCCAGTCGCTTTAGATAATTTCCCTAGGTCTGAGTGGTAGCCCTAGGTATTTGATAGGAAAGCCACTCGTCATACAGTTCAAAATAGTAGCATGTTCCCCTGCTTCAGCCTCAGATAGGGAAATTGGAGTCAGTGCACTCTTGTGAAATTTAATCCTGAGGCCTGACCAGGCCTCAAAACAGTATAGGGTCCCTTTAAAGCAGACTGTTTCTCATCTAGACCCATTACCAAAGAGTGGGGTGTCATCTGCGTATTGCAGGATCGAACACCCTTGAGTAGACGCGGAACTGGTCGCCGGTGTGATCCAACCTTTTTTCTGGCAATTCTCCAGCATACCCCTCAACACATCCGCTACGATAGTAAACAGAAGTGGTGATAGCGGGTCCCCTTGTCTGAGTCCCTTCCTGCAAGAGAACGGCTGTCCCGGCCGTCCATTCACTGATATGGCTGTTTTGCTAGTCTACAAGCACTGCCTGATCCAGTAGATCCATTTATTCCCGAAGCCCCTTCTCCTGAGAGCTTCCAGCAAGCACTCCCAATCGACCGAGTCATAAGCTTTCTCAATGTCCAGCTTAAGCAGGAATTTCTTAGAGTTGGTCGTATGGCAGCGGTGGATAACTTGTTCTGCCGTTGCCACACAATCTAGGATATTTCTGTCCTTAATGAAGCCCGACTGAGATTTGTTGATAAGGTTGTCCATAATACTCCCCAGGCAGATAGCTAGGATTTTTGTAATAATCTTCGCCTGAGCAATTAATGAGACTGATCGGTCTAAAATCGCCCACTTTCAACGACTCCTCCCGTTTGGGTATCAGGACGACTTCCGCAAAATTAAACATACCCAATCTGAGCTTATTGTTAAAGAAGTCATCCAGCAATGCCATATAGTCCTCTTTAATTTCTTCCCAGAAAATTTGGAAGAACATCATTGAAAAACCGTCTGGCCCTGGCGACTTGTCAGCTCCCATGTGACTGATAGCCTTTTTAACTTCCTCCTCCGAGAAAGGAGACTCCAGGCAGGATAGCGAAGGCGCTGACTTGATCTGGTAAGTCTGCCAGAAATCATTCCTGAGTGGGACCCGAAAGTCATTCTTCTTTCCCAAGAGGTCCTTGTAGTATCCTTGGAAGGTTGTGGAAATCACTTGTTCATCTTGTACAGTCCCCGAGCTTGTTTCTAAGGATAAAATAAGATTGGACCTGCGTCTTGCACTTGCCACTCGGTGGAAGAAAGCCGTGTTCACGTCTCCCTCTTTGAGCTACGAAATTCTAGATCTTTGTTGCCATTTAATTTCTTCCAGCATATAGAGATTGGCAATGTTCTCACGGAGCTCCAGAAGTCTATTTCTTTCCTCCTGTGACAGGTCTCTCGATTCCTCCACTCTTTCTAGTTCATCAATTCCTTCCAAAAAGGAATCTTTGGCACCAGATGGTCGAGAACCTAGATCGGTTCCATTTTCGTAGGCGCTTTCTTAATCTGCAGATTTTTTCACACCATCGGCCCGTAGCATCTGTGCCAGTCACTGGAAGTGCCCAGTTTTTCATTACCAGGTGGTGAAATCCCTGAATCTCTAGCCAGGCCTTCTCAAATTTGAATTTTCTATGTCTTTGGGCACCCTGTACCCCAGTGTTCAGAAGGATTGGAGTATGATCTGACGTGGGTCTAGGGATCGATCTAGTAGTTGCTAGGGGGAACGTAGCCTCCCAATCCATCGATACGAGTATCCTGTCCAGTTTTGCCATAATCGGAGCAGACTGCATGTTAGACCACGTAAATAGTCTATCATTAATAGGGATATCTATCAGCTCTAGGTCCGTTATCACCCCCATTGAACTCTGCTCTGTGCCTGTCGTTGGAACCTCTACCCTTGTGTTCAAATGCAAATCGGGTAATATTGAAGTCCCCCCCGACAATCCAGGCCCCCGGCCAACGGAGTCAAATATTGACCAGTTCTTGCCAAAAGGCGTTACGCTCTGAAGCCACGTTCGGCCCATAAACAACTGTGATAGTATGCAAATACTTATCAGATCGTCGTTCCAACCGTGTAGTCAGGGAGAATGTCCCATTATAAACCTCAGAACAAGTGAGCAGGTCCGAGTTGAAGCCAATGGCAATTCCCCCTGAGGCTCCTGCGGACGGGAGTAAAAGCCATTCCTTGATTCTGTTTTCCCCTATTCTCTTGAGTTTGGACCCGTGTATAAGTTTGGTCTCCTGAAGGCCGACCACTTTCGCCTTGGACTTAGCGATAACGTCCCTAACCATATCTCTTTTACCTTTATCCCCCAGACCCCGGACATTCCAGAATAGCGTATTCATTGGGAAGCAGTGTCCGAGATGACAGTGTGTGAGGGACTCGGGCGGGTTTCGCCCTCAGAGACCGTTATCCCCCTAGAGTTGGATCCTAGTTCCTTATGAACACTAGATTTAGCCCTCTCAATTTCCCAACCCCTCATTTTGTTGAGAAGTAACGCGTTGCGTTCTTTATCACAAACTTCCAAACCACAGGTCATAGCTAATAGAAAAACTTCAGAGTCTGACATGAAATTTAAAATATTAGCAAGAAAAATTTTTGTACCTCCATGGTCGTGTTTAGCCGCTTTGGCGGCCGCAGCTATCTCCAAAAAGTCATCCAAGTACTCCGCATGAGCCCTCTTAGGTGACCGCTGTACCCTAAAACCAACCGTCCATTGAGACGATCCAGTGCTGAATCGTGGGGCCGACTCTGGCAAAGTGGATAGCACCATCTCTGGCGAAAACTCCTTTTGCGTATCAGCAATAAATTCTGAGTCCCCAGAATCCTCGTCTGTAAATGAGAAGTCAACGTCCAGGTTCAGACGCCCTTCTAGGTCCTCCTCACTATCAGCATGCTGATTTTGAAATTAAGGAGAGGCCTCTCTAACTGTGGACTCCTCATTGGGCCCACCGACAGTTGACTCAATAATAATAATAGCGTTGTTTTCCGTCGCGGTCCCATCATTGGGCCCGCTATCCGTCCGACAATTTTCCTGATTGTTCGAGATTGTAGACAAACAAGTTCCAAGAGCAGAAGGGTTCGCTTTGGGCCCCTCAATGGGCCCATTAGCATTAGTAAGTGTATTACCCAATAGTGGACATTCGCTGGACCCGTTTAACAGCCTTCCCCTATCTCCGCACTCCACATAACCGCAAGAATCCAAAGTTGTTTCTCGAAAGTGCTGCACGTGGGGGGTGAGCTTACCCCTCTCGCCAGCTGGCGCTTCGTGATAGGAGGGGGTCGCGGTAGCGTTAGATGCTTCGAGTCCCGATGAAAGCTTCGATACCAACGAAGCGTTTGAAAAACCTTTGAACTCCAAAACAAGATCATTTCTCTTCTTGCCTTTATCTTTTTCCCTAAAATCGCCGTTGTCTTCTTCCTTAAAATCGTCCAACTTCAAAGTTGAAACTTTGATACCTACTCCCTCATCTTCAGTCTGAGGCTCCTCTGGGGTCTTTCCTATGTTGTTGGGCAGATCCGAAGCCTTTACTTTCCCCAGAGTAACCTCTGGTTCTTGTCGCCCTAGCTTCAGAGCAGCCTCTTTTTCTTTTGTTTCATTACCATATTTGGACACCCTTACACTCTGAGTGCTAGATGACCCTCTCTGCTCTGCACCCCTTGATTTTTCCACTCTGGTCGCTCCCTTCTGTCTCCCCAGCTCCAAAGCAGCTTCTTTTTTACTTTCTAGTACTTTCCACACCTTCTCTACCCACTCTCTGGTCGAAAGGGCTTTCTCGCTTGGCTTCTTCCCCAAGCCTGCACTGTCCCTCACCAACTTCTTTCCCGAAACCTGCATGCTGTTCCGGAGTTGGTATTTGCTATTTTGGGGGCCTGTTGGTCCTGTCCCTCTACTCTGCTCCACAGTCTGTACCTCTACACTGGCATGCAGCTTTCGATTGCCGTTTTGGGTAGTCTGTTGTGTTCCCTTTGTCTGGTCTAGCCCTGATGCTGTGAAGTTTACTAGATCGGGGATATGATCTTCATGGCCGTTGGATCCTTTAGTTTGGCTGCGAGCTCGACCACCGGTGTCCCGCCCTGATCTCAGTCTCTCTGATCCCCCTGCCCTAGCCTCTTGAGGCACTGCCATCTCTCTCGCCGCCTTGATGACCTCTCGATGGGCCCTCTCCGCTTCATGACTCCCATCTATCGAGAGCTCCCAACTTGGCGACGCAACGTCCCTGTAACTCCGGCCATCTGTGAGAGCGGTAGTAGGCATGTGGGGCATGATGGAGGAAGGGGCTGTATCACTATCTGCACTCTTATTAAGAACAAAGCGAATGAGGTAGGAGTCCTCATAGGAAAATACTTTGGCGAATCGCGGCATCAAGGTTATGTCTTTACTTCTGATGAGTATTCTTGTCGATACAATTTGCGATCGACGGACAGTTTTCTTGTCGATCTCTTCCACCGTGCCAAAGTCGGAGACCATCTCTTGCAAGGCCTCCTTCTTCCAAAAGTGTAAGGGTACATTGTGGATCCATACCCATTATCTCTCCTCTTGAGGCTTCTCGGCACCGAAGCTTGGTGTCCATGCTTTGAAATCCATCCGAAAATGTCCAAAATCCACCTTAGTAAAGCCAGTGAGCTCTACCATCTTTTGTGGTAAGGGGAAAGAGATCAGAAATTGAAGGGGGCACATACGCTTGACAACCCAGTCACGGTCCGCCTTCATTGGCCAACGTGCATTCAGCGCTTGGAGTACATGGGCCTCCGATGGTCTACCTGCCATCACCCTTGCTATTGCGCACCATTGATGAAGCCAGGCTTCCTCCTTTTTGATGGTAGCGAGACTGTTAGCTAGCTTTATCGGTGCTGGGTTGTCAGGTGACCTTCCCCTGACTACTCGTCTCTCTTCGTCGTCGTTGGTAGTGACGATGTTTATGCAATTGTACGACATATGGCCCCACATCATACATCTCAAGCATCTAACTTCTTTGGTGCACTCCATTAGAAAGTGCCCCAACTCACTGCAGTTGAAACACGGTAACGGTTTGCGCTTTCCCTTTCTCTGTTGCTTCTTGAGTACCATTGGTGTTGGCGGTGGTGATCTGGATTTTCTTTTCCTCTTGTGAGCTACTTCTTGCCACTTTTCATCGTCTGCCCCAACTAGCTGTAGACCATCGCTCTCCCCTGGTTCCTCATTTGGGCCGCTTCTTTGGGCCCATTTGGCATTAGACCTTGGGGGGTCGACGGTCAGCCGCCTTGGCGGTAGTTGGTGGGAGTTGGGGGTTGTATTTGGTGTTGCTTGTTGGGTTTTATTGGTGGTGTAGTCGCATTAGGAGGTTGGAGTTGGTGTATTGTATCAGTTGGTTTGGGCAGAGAGGTGGAGTACCTTTGCTGTTGGTGATTGTGGTGATGTTGGTAAGGATCCCTATGTTGCATTCTCTGTTGTGTGCGTTGGTGAGAGTAGTGAGTTGTATCCCTGTAGCTCCTTTCTCTATTTTTTTTCTGAGAGTCCCTGAGATTGTCTTTTTGGTAAACCACCATGCTGTAGCGCTCTTGGACGTGATGCCGGCTCAAAGTCGGGGTTCTCTTACGCCATGACTGGCCTGTAGGGGGATCCCCTCTTTGGGCCCTCCCTTCCACTGGCCGCTCAATAGCGGGGCGATGATGAACGGAGCCACTCCCCTTCAGCCGTGGCTGCGCATTTTGATGTGCCCGCAGAGGGGAGAGTGCAATCCTGAGCCCTGAGGGTTCTCCCTTCGATAAGTTTGGTTGCGGGTTATGGAGTTGGTTTGGGCTTTGTTTTTATGTTTGGACATTGGGTTTTTTAGGAGGGTCGGCATTTTGTGGCGTTGTAGAAGTCACGTCGGAGTAGGAAGGAGGTTGGGGAGGTGGTGGAGGTGGAGGAGCAGTCGGAGTGTGGCGGACCCTCTCTATGGGTCCGCACCCACTCATCTCAAGCTCCGTCAGCATAGTCTGTAGACGAAGCTAATCAGGTAGGAGGGGGAGAAGGTTGCCGGTTGCCAAGCAGAGGGGTTGAGACTTGCCACAAAGATAGGTTGGAGGTTGGTTGTAGGGGAAGGTTTGAGGTTAAGGAGAAGAGAGGTTTAGAGATTCTAACAAGCAGAGGAAAGTGGTATTTTAGACAGGGAGTGAGTGAGGGACGGCGGGGTGGAGAAACGGCAAGGTGGGATGTTAGTGAAGAATGGAGTGGGAGAGGCTGGTAGTTGGTAGGAGCTTCATGGCTATAGTTTCATCGTGGTTCTCTTTTGAATGATGCGGTTGCTAAAGCTAATCAATCACTATGATAGTTGATGCATGGTTGAAGAAGAAGAAGAAGAAGAGAGGAGCTGTATGGCGTCGGGTTTGGTGAAGAAGAAACGGGAGGCAGGTGGCGGCTGAAGGGAGAGGATGGTGGGGTGATTAGTTTAGGGTTAATAGATGATTAGTGATTAAATAGGCAGTAGGGGTGTTGGGTGGGTTTCGGGTTAGAAACTATTGGGTACTGGTTTGGGCCTTGGTGACTTGGACTTTACACAAATAATTAAATAATTAAATGATCATAGAATTGGTTTGGGCAAAATATAAATAGTTAATCAAATTTGATAAAATTAAACTTATATAATAGTATAAGATTTGTGTTAAAATATATAAATATTTGAAAATAGCTACTACATAATTGATGATTAGAAAAGATTTTAATAGGAGGTCCAAAAAAATAGATTTAAAACAAAAATGAATTTAAAAGAACGGAAAAAAAATTTATAACGAATCGAAATATAGAAAATATATGAAAAATATGTATAGGCGAAAACATGGGTTACAATCGAACTTTCCTTTTTGACAATTATTTCGAGTGTGAACGAATAACGTGAGTAAGATAATCTCGACGGCAACGATGAGCAATGAAAATCCAGTAACAATAAAGATACGGCAGCAACAAACGCAACAAGGATGACTGCAGCAGCGGCATCGGGTGAAGGTGGACGAGGCGTCAATGAGGCGGCAACCGCAAGAGATGGCAGTCGGGGTTGCGATGCTCGGGAGTGGCAGCAATAAGCAACAAGAAACAAGCAACAAGCAACAACAGCGAGGGTAACTGCAGCAATGGCAGAGATACAGGTGGTGGTGATGGTCTGCAATGATTTGGAGGCAGTCGACGGTGGGGCAGCAAGGAGGTGGTCGGCAGTAGTGGTGAGGGAGTAAGCAATGGCAATGGTAATGGCGGGGGTGAGGAAGATAGTGGTGCTGTAGTGGTGAATGGAGGCAGTGCACAGGAGAGGTGATCGAGGCGCCTGCGATAGGAGGCAGTGAGGGGTTCGGTCGGGACTGCAGGCTGCGGTGGTGAGGGCGTCGTGATGGTGGCGCTGTATTGCACCCCATACCCGAGCTCCTGTCGACAGCTCCCCGTTGTCTCCCCAATCACCTTCGAACCACCGCAGCACTCCTGCAGCCTCACCGTCGAACTCCTCGTCGATAGCCTCTCTGTGCACAACCGAGCCCCGAACAGCAGTCCCATCTTCTGCCATCACTGCTGTTGCCACTACTGTTGTTGTCAATGTTATTGTTGTTTCCGTAGTTACTGTTGTTGCTGCCTCTTTCCGTCGGCACTCTCCCTTCATCGTAATCGTCATAAAAGCCAAGTTCTCTTGAACCGTCTAATGGTTCTCGTTCAAGAAATATTTTTGATCTCTGCAAGTAGCTCCTTACCTTGTTTATCGTATCTCAGTTGATTGTTACTTTTTTAAAGAAGTTATTACGAATTCATCGGCGAAACCAAGTAATAGCTTTCTTTTCGTGCCACATCATTGATTCTAACCCTAAACCATGTTATTTCATCGTCATATACCATATTATTCATTTTGACATATCCATAACACTTATCTTATTGCATGCACTGCACAAACATATGTACTGATATATGCTAGTCTACTTTCGATTGTACGAATTGTGACTGTATGATTATTAATAGTAAATTTTAAATCGTAGGAGTGATAATCTTCCATCATGTTAACAGTAGGGATATACCCAAAATACTAAATATAAATGCTTGATTAAATTCTATTAGAAGAGTACATGTTTTTGAATCTTGGTTGTTGCAAATAAAAATATTAAGTCGCTGACCTACTGTTTATTCCACCTTATAGTGAGTTTATGACCTAGTTACTGATAAAATAAATTATACCTTTATGAACTAGATGGTTGTAGATTAGGGGCTAGGATGAGTTAGGGAGTTAGAGCAACCACCCATGAACAAATAACCACCTCTCCACTACTCCAACTCTCCCACTCTCCCAAGCTTGAATTCGGCCAAGCTTCTAGCCCCATGCACGTGCATGTGCAATGCACGTGCCACATCAAGCACCCCTAGTTACTAGTTGTACATGCATTTGTTAATTGATTTGTTACAAAAACAAGTCTACCCTACAAGTTGTCTCATTTAAATGAGAATAAACTAGTGAGCTCAAATTAGTGGGCGTTAGAATCCATGGGCTTATTAATTAAAATAATTAATTTAATTAGTGTGGTCTAGATTTAAACAATTAGGCCTGGGATTTAAAATAGGCTTTTGAATTAAAAGAGAAGAATTAAAATAATTTGTTCATGCTATAAAAATAATAAATTTTCTAAGGGTAAAATGTACATAAATTTGCACGTGTAAAACACGTAAAATCAAACAAACTCTTATTTAATTAAAATTGAAGATTCAGTTAGTTACAAGCATCCAAGTGAAAAGAGATATAGATTTGTATCTTGTAATTTATGATATATTTTTTTGTAAAAAACTTTGTACATTGTAATATCATTGAATGTAATAAAAGTTTTAGTTTCCTATGATTTACTATGTTTTGTACTCATTTGACGTAAAAATTCTGGATTGTGTCATGAGTTTCCAGTGTACGGAAATCGGGATGCTACACACAAAAACTCACATAGGTGGAGCTTGTACACTCTTATCTATCCCAACTTCCATGGGAGGAGGGTCTAAGTCAATATGTGTACTCTCTACAGCATAACTTCTTCTACCGCGAGAGACTATTTAATTACACCTCAATTAAGTATTCCCTTCATTTCACATTTGATTGCAATATATGTCTAGTACATATTGAGGCATCTCTACCTGGACCTTCTAGGAGTGTTGTCAATGTTGACAGGGGATTCATGATTCACATTGGTCTGAATCTCATCTTTTACAGTTCTCTTTCTACTGCACATATATTAAGGAACATCATTTCTATCAACAACAAAAATTGTAGTCAAAATAATACAAATATATGTGTAGTCTTTGTTGCTAATCTAATTCTACTACAACAGATTAATTAAGTACTCCTTAATTAATTCTTCAATTCATTTCACATTTGATTGCAATATATGTCAAGTATATATACAAGCATGTTTACCTGGACTCTCTTGGGCTGTTTTCATTGTTGACAAGGGTTGCATGACTCACATTTGTCTAAATCTCATCTGTTACAGTTCTCTTTCTACTGTACATACATTCATGAACATTATTTATTTATATAAAAAAAGGACTGAATAATACAAATAACACATGTTTTGATACCTGGATATCCTTGGAGGGGAGTTAGTGTCATTGTTGAGTATCTTTTCAACTTGTCCCCTTTCTTTTGGACTCTTGCAACCCACCTGTTTGCACCATCCCTTTTTCCTCTAATGAAGCTCACATTTTATTTGGGGGGGGGGGGGGGGGGGGTCTTCCACCCCTGCCCCCTCTTTTAGCTGGCATAACAAGCTGATTTTCACAACGCCTGGAATTGTGTCCACTTTGAAGTCACCATTCACAATATAGTTTCTTCCCACCTTTTTTATGCTTAGTTACACCATCCACTTCATCATCAGCTTCGTTTCATGCTTTTTTTGGCCTACCAATTCCTCTCATATATGGTGGACGTAGTGGCTTATACAAATCAGACATTTTTATCCATAGTGCCTCATCAGGCATGACATTAATAGCACACTTGTAAACTTTCTTATATGTTTTAATATGATAATACTCGTGCACATAGTTTTCAATCTTATCATAATGGTATGTGATGGCCACAGTTGCATGCACACAAGGAATTCGTGTCACATCAAAGACTCTGCAACCACACTTTCTCTCCCTCAAGTTGACTACATGAATTTTACCATGCCCATCACTTCAAACACCTCATTGGTTAAGATAATCACTATGCAACTTCTAGCTAACTCAATAATTTTGTTAACCTTTGTTGTTATTCTAAGGCACAGATTTTCACTATACTTTGCAATTGTTTCTCTTTTCTTCTCAAGCCTACTCATGATAAGTCTCCTAATCGTTTCCAAAAGTTGTAGAACTAGCTTATCTCTTACTTGTAGAATCCATTTCTTGAATGACTCAGAGGGGTTATTACATAGCATATCACTCTTTGATACATCATCAAAGAAAGTTGTACGCCAACCCTCTGTGTCCTCTTTCAGCAGCCAGTTATGTGCATGGTACTTTTTTCTTTAATTTCTTCATCCTTCAATTGAACTCAGCCTCTGCAGATGCACAGGCCACCTTCCAAAAAAATTGGTTCCATACAGGTGAAGGAAAATTATTTTTAAAGTTGGAGTAGTGCCTAACACAATATCTGTGCAGTGTGTTGGGGTAGTTTTATTTAAATACTTGTACTAAATCCTGTTTAAATAAGACAATGTTGGTATTTGGAGTATCCTACATTCATTGTGACATAAAAATATACAAATAAGGAAACATGAAAACAAATTCGTGTACCTTTTGACGGTCATATATGGAAAAAATTGAATCTTCAGGCACTTTCAACGCCTCAAACAGATTCCACAAAAACCAGCTTTATGATTCATTTGGTTCAGGTGCACTCAACCCCCCGACCGCTGCTGCCTATCCCCAGACACACTCGACCACTGCACCATCTCCTACAACCCCGACAGCATCACCTCATCCCCGAATTTCATCTCCGTCGATAGCCATAGCCAGCATCATCAATGCCTCCCACCATTTTTGTTCAATCACCGGGCTTCATCTCCCTAACCACTGAATGCCACTATCCCGACCACTCCAATAGCCTCCTCCACACTATTGCTACCCTGACTCCTCAACCTTGCTGGTTGCCGCTTGCTGCTCTCTTGATGCTATTGCTGCTCGAGGCTCTTGCTACACCTCACTGCCATGGCCGCGAATGCCTCCATTGTTGTCTTCTTGCTCGTTGTTGTGTGCCAAGTCACTACCTTTTTACTTCTATTCTCATTTGTTGCTGCCACTCTTGTTATTGCTTCTCGTCGCTTGCTCTTGCTACATTGTTGCCATTCGTTATTGTGGATTGTTGTCGCCGCTGTGCCGTTGGTATTCTCTTCTCCCCATCGATCGTTTGTGATCATCACGTGATAAGGCAAACATCTCTTGTACATATTTTATTGTGTCCATGCAAGCATTTCCTTTGACCTCGTGCAAGTAGTTTTTGTATTGATTATCATATTGTTACATATCTTGTGATCTTTTCATATTCAAATCAATTGTATTGAATCATTCTATTTACCTTCGTTGATTCAATACCCACAAAAAATCGTAAACTTCATAGTCACAACTTACATTGCATGAGACGAATTAGAATCATATATGAATATGTGTACAAATAGATAAATATGGTGATTTGAATGAATTGTTATTAATGTAATCTACTGTTGAAATTCTGACTTGATAAACTCCCTTCTACTAATAGGCACAGTCACGAACAATATTATTATTTTTCTGTAATTTAATAAGGGTTTTATAGTAACTCGAAAACTTGACACTATGTTGCTGCCAGAATTTTAGAACCGAAAGATAGACCTAGTTATTGTTATTTTAATGTATCGTATGAATATGCGTTGGAATTGGCAGGAAGTCTAGTTTCTGGAACTCCTGACGGAACCTAATTCGCTTTCTTGGAGCCACAGGAAAGCGAATTTTTGTATAGCAACGTATTGTTGTCCAGAATTTGTATCTTCATGTATCTAAATATAAATATGTTATTTCTTGCATTTAATTAATTGAAAAATATACAATGTATTGCATTGTATGTCCATATTTACCGATCATGTTACCATCGTGTTTACTAATCATATTTTATGTTCATGTATAATTATAGTAAAAGTATAACAAGTCAGGGTAATAAGGGTAAGACTTAGTAGTGGACAATATAGGTGAGAGTACTCGGAAGGGGGCCCGTGTTTCCCGTGTTACATGTCTACTGATCAAGTTTACCGATCATGTTTACCACTCAAGTTTACCGTTCAAGTTACCGATCACTGAATATAGTCATGAGAAGACCTAAGTACATAACCCTATAGAATTCACCACTAGAGTCTAAATGTTTACTTGGTTGATATGCATCCGAGTCTATGGTATAGGATACAGGTTTGCATGCATTAGATAGATTAATAAAAAATTTATAGACTTAAGATTGACACTGAGCATCGACACTTGCATTTTGATCATTGAATATTAATTATTCATCATTGCGATCATTTCCTTATTGATTTTTGTTTATCGATCATTACATCATCGACCAATTTTTTACCGACCCTTGTACTATTGATCATGTTATCGTCTATTGTTTATTGACTCTGATATTGTTCTAATTTCTTGTTCTTGTTATATCCTCTTTATATTGTTTAACTGCTTGCTACTACTTGTGCTCGAAGCTTGCTCTAATGGGTACCCTCCCTCTTTCTTTTGAGTTAATATTTATACAGGTACAGATGATGAGGTACCGAAAGATCTTAGCGAACTGTTTACTGCATTGCATATTTTTCGGGCTATTTTGTAAGATTTTGTAACTCAGATATTGGTTATTGCATTATATTATTGTTCATGTGATTACTAATGTATTGTTGAGCTTAAATGTATTATACAACTTATGGATGATATGAGTTGGTATATTTATATTATTCGCTGTGCCTCAGTTATGTGCCCGTGTTTCCGTATAAAGGAAAGCAGGGCACAATAATAAATTTTAGGTTTCAGTTATACTAACGCATGTCAATATGATCAAAAACAAATCTTGTAACATGCTATATATATATATATATATATATATATAAGTTTGTGCTTATGTGGTGTATGCAATATGGTGGTCATGACAATAAAATTATATGGGTTTTTCTACGAATTTCGAATCAAAAGGAAATCAAACAGGACGGTTCAATATGGGTATATATATATCAAGTGGTTCAAGACGCGGATAAATCAAGAAGGGATCCTGAATAAAGTGATATTACGATAATTTGATACAAAAGTGATCATGATTAGAATCGAATGTACAATAATTCAATAACGAGAAAGAACTACTCGCAAGATTTCAAGAAAATGTTTACCTAGTATATGACAATTTCAACGGAGAAGGAACACCGGGAAGAAGGGAGGCAGAAGTGGCAACAACAATGGCAGCGACGACAAACACAATGATAGCAATAACAACAGCGACGATAGCAACAACGACAGCAAGAATGGTAAGGACGACAATAAGGGCAGCAAGCGACGACAGCAACAACGACACTAAGGACAACAAGCAATGGCAGTAAGGATAGAAAGCAAGGTGTTGGGGTTGATGGAGTTGATTATGGGTTCGTAGATGGGGGAGTTGGCTGTCGGGTATTGGGTGAGATAGATTTGGAGGCAGTGGTGGAAGGAGTTGGTGATGGAGAGGATGGAGGCAGCAAGAGGTTCAGCAAGAAGTTGTTGTTTGGGTTTCAATGAAGGCAGTGGTGGTTAATGGTGTGCGGGTTGATGGAGGCAAGGTGAGGTGGAGTTGGGGTTGATGTTTGAGGTCAGGATTGTATTGGAGATTCTGTTTGAAGGAAGTCGGGATGAAGACCCTGTGTTTTGATGGCAGCCCCGGGAAGATGGAGGCATCAGAACGAAGGAGATAATGATTAGGGTTAATGAAGTGGAGGAAGATGATTAGGGGATTAAATAGATGGGGCATAGGGAGGCCGACTAGCGACTGCTAAGATTTTTAGGGTTTCTTTTTAGTTGGGTTTTGGGTCGGGTAGTGTTTAAGGTTTCTGTAACATTCCGGAAAAAATTTTAAAATAAAATTCATTTTTCATTTTTGCACGTGCAACACACGTGCAATTTTATTTCATTTTTGTTCTAAATATTTTTCTAAGTTATGCACAAATTTTTCTCTTATTTATTTTGTCTCATTTTATTATTCATTCTTAATTAAGATCCATAGGCCTAGAAGATTATTTTAAGCCCATTAGAAGAAAAAATAATAATAAAAAGCCACAAATAAAATCTTATATTTATTTTTGTACACTTTCCTACACTTGTCATGTAACAAGCACCTAGGGTATAACTAAAAACAAATTAATTAATAAAATGAGAAGGTGTGCATGTGTGAAACACGTGTGATATGGCTAAAAATAGGGTTAAATCGAAATCGTCCAAACGGAACACGAATCTTGAAGCTCAGGGGTAAAACGGTAATTTCGCCTGCAAACGGGCCGAAAATGGGAACTGGGTCTTTAATTCAAAAGACCAATGACCCATAAACGGATCCACGTCAACCGGGTACGGGTTCCAACCCGCTGCACACCCGGTCCAGCAAGATACAATCAAGGTCCCTGATTAATCCTAATCAACGGCCCTGATTTACATCTATCTGTTCACTAGGAATTAGGGATTCAATTCCTTATCTGATTACGGGGAATATACCTTATCAGATTACTTACCTCATCTGATTACGGGGAATATTCCTTATCTAATCGCAGGGATTACATTCCTAATCCGGTCCCAAAGACGCCTATAAATACCCCCCATCCATCTCCATTAAGAGGTAATCAACTCTTCACCAGTTTTTGAGCTCATTCATAATCGTCCTAGATTACTGACTTGAGCGTCGGAGGGTGCGTCGCCGGGAACAACCCCGGTGTTTCGCACTTTTTGCAGGTGCACGGCGGAGCGACGATCGACGTCCGACGGAACAGGTACGCAGGTCTTTCTATTCAGTTTCCCCAAGAATCCACAAGTTCTATCTGTGTGCCCCCACACCGAATTTAGCGGCAACAACGTGCATGTGTTTGGAAAGGAGGGGTGGCCGGCCTATTTCAAAGAGAGAGGGTGAGTGGGAGAGTGGTGTGTAGGAGTGGGTGTGATGTATTGTATACCTGAGAGGGAGCCGTGGTCACTACGCTAGCGGTGTAGCCAAGGGCAGTAAGTTAAGATTTGGTTGAATCAGGGGTACTCCACTCCACATCGGCTAGAAAGAAGATTATGCGCTGCGTTGCATATCTCGGCTTCAGCGAGGATGCTGAATTAGTAAGAGGGAGAGGTAACACCCCGTGTTAAGAATATATATATATATATATATATATAATTAAATAGTTGCCTATAGAAATTTTCATGGGGAGATTCCTATGGGATTTAATGGAAATGAAGGGGGGTTGTTGAATGGCTGTCCAATGGGTGACATAGAGGGGCAGCATGAGTGTTGTGCCTTGTGAGGTGACGTGGCGTGTGGGCACGGTTGAAGGAGGGGGGGTCTACACGTGGGGGATTGCTGTTGTGCTTTCTCTCTCCTTGCTGACGTCAGGGGTCTCGGATGTGGGAATTTGTTCCATATCGGGAATTTGAAAGATTATATATATATATATATATATATATATATATATATATATATATATATAATTTCCTGGGATTATAGGTCACCAATCAGTTATAGCACCTTTTATGAAGCAAGCATGTGGTGGGCAGTTTTTAGAAAAATCGCTGTTTCGGGCCAGGGTGTTACAGTTTCGGTTTCGGATTAGTGTTTGAATTTAAACTAAAATTAAATAATCACACTAATTTAGAATGGATCGGAAAATATTTGGGCTTTAAAATAATTACAGTGCATGATAAAGAGCCCAAAACCAAAGAGAAGAAAATGGCATGATAAATGAAATGCAAGTGCATGATAAGAGTCCAAAACGAAGAAAATGGTATGATAAATGAAATGCAAGTTTCACATAATAAAATACGGTACAGATAAAAACAGAAGATTACATAGGGAGAGAGAGAAGGAGATGATTGTCCGAGAGCAAAATGAGAGAATATCAAGAGAAGTTGGAGAAGCAGCTGGGAGATAAGATGTAGAGAACGAGAGTTCCAAGAGAAAACGGCAGCCATGGTGGCAGGTTCTCCGTGCAGTGTCAGTTTCAGCTCCCCAAATAGGCTTTCTACATGCTAAATGCTTTAATACTAGTGTAGATTGCATTCTGCTTTGTTCACAATAAATGCATTTTAATGTCGGTTGTATGTGGATGAATATCTGATATTAGTTTTAGTTTTCTTTTGATGTTTGATCGTATATGGATGCACATCTAGATATTATTTGTTGGATTTATATTAACTTTGTCCAACTATAGCTCTGTCTACATCATTATGCTATACATTTTTCAATAGTAGTGGTTTTATATGGTTTCAAAATTGTCACGGAATTATTATAATTGCAATCTGAATTGCTGAATATTTCTGTATTTTTATAACTACACAGGGCTACTTTCCAATTTTGAAAATTTTGAATTAAGGTACTGCAATATTTTTTTAAGAAAAATCATATTGCATTGGAGACAGGATCTTGTCTCCTAAACTTTATGGGACACAAATGTCCGCTCGCTAATGTGATTTTTTTCATATTTCAATAAAAACCAAAAATAAAATTAGGGATCTTTTCCTTGATGGTTAAACATAGGAGGCAATATTTTCTAGGAATATTTTAGCAAATGCTCCCGTTCAAGATATGAAAACTAGCATATCCACCCACTATTTTTAAAAACTAACAAATACCCCTAGTTTTGACGGAACCGTTAAAATTTCGTTAAATTAACTTACATGCATCACCCGTGACACACTAAAATTACCAAAATACCCACTACATAAAGAAACGGTTTCTTGAAGCAAATCTGAAAAGAGAATGAACCGTCTCCTTTCCGCTCTACAGGTCCCATACGATTTTTTCTCCCATGGCCATCTACCCCACCTTGTTATATTAGGGTTTTTGAAGAAGAAATACCCTAACCCTAATCAGTCATTGACTCATTGTAAGCATCTTCTCCACCTTGTTATATTAGGGTTTCTGATAGATTATGTTTGTTTGATCGTTTCAACTTGATCAATTTTGTGTTGTTTTTTTTTTTCTTTCAGAATTCTTTTTTAAGGCAAATTGGTTGTAGGAAGAGCCATGAATTCGAGAAGGTTCGCATCCGAATCTTTGTTCTATTATTTTGTTTATATTTTGTTTAGATTTGTCGCAGTGTAATTGAACCTTGATCACTATCTTCTTCTGCAAGATTGGTAGTCTTTCTGATTATGTTAGCCATTTACCCTTTCTTTTTCGTCTTTCTGCTGACATTGAATGATTGAATTCTAGTTTCTCTTCTGCATCAAGCTTTTCTCCTCTATATCTGGTTACTTTTTTCTGTTATTATATTATATGAACAAACTTTATGCAATCATCTCTAGTGCTGGAAGTTTTTGTATCAGATGCGGAAAATTGAATTCAGCTCATAAACCCTATATATACACATTTTTAACCTCATCACCTATCTTATGCACATTTCTTTTTAAATTTCAGTTCTCCTATATCCAGAATCAATCTAAATTTGAATGCTTAAAGAACACTAATAATCTTATAGCAGGTGTAAGTTCCCTCTCGCTGAAATATATATTCATTGATGTACTTATAGAGGTGGAGCACACAAATAATTGAGATAGCTGAATGATGAGCTTGTGCATCGTAAAAAGTTATGCATGCCGTATATGATGTTAGCATATTTGATTATTATGATTAGTTCTGTTCTCTGTGCAGTGTAAAACTGAACTTTTAGGACTATAAATTCTCAGTTGGCTTATATGTGCAAATAGCACAATTTAAATTTATGTAGTAGTATGTTTAATAGTGTATTTGCAAAATTGTTAAAATTCAAGTGCTTGATTTTTTTTCGTTCTACTTATATAATAAGTAAACTTTTTTAGGTTTCTTTTTACAGTTATTTGCCTAGATGTTCTATTGTTCAACACTGGGAATCTGTAGAGTTTTGCTACAATGATACTTAAGACATACATACTAATGCCAATTATATAGTTACGTATAACCTGTGCTGTCAACTATAAATGAAATTGTATTTTTCACTTAAATTTGGTGTTTGGTATGTTTGGCCAAAGCCACTTTTGACAACTTGCACTTCTTCCCTATTGCCTTAAGAGGATATTTTAGCTGTCCTTGAGTTCTTCAGAATAAACCTTCAACCATTTCCCCCCTTTTGCAGTAAATTTACTCACAACAGTAATATCATATAATGGTTGTTTTTGGTTTTTGATAAATTCAAAATAAAAAAATGCAGTGATGGCACACAAGCTATTGTAATAGATGATGGTACACAAGCTAGTGATGATGCACAACATGATGATGTGGATGAACCATGGTGGCAAGCTATAGCCACCCAAGCTAGTGTTGTGGAGTGTGAGAGACTCAACTCTAATGTGGGACAAGCAGATGATACAAGTGAATTTGATAATTGGTTTAGTATGAATGTGGACCTATATAGTTAATATGCAATTGAACATAATCAAGTTGAGCCCGAGGAAGAGTATAGAAGTGTGGCAAGTAGTGATGAAGAGTTAGATTGGATAAATTTAGATGTGTATGACGGTGAGGGTGAGGGTGATCCTGACTATGTTGTTAATCTAGAAGAATAAATACATGAGTCAGAAGATGAAGCTGATGATGATAATGACATACCACCATCCACTAAGTTTGGGGATTTTGTTGAACAGACAGAGGATTTGTACAAGGGCACTGAAGAAGTGCTAGTTGATCCATGGTTGCTTCATGTGGGGCAACAATTTGACACATGTATAAAAGTTAAGATTTAACTTTGTTATTTTATTGTATTTGTTTTCATAGTATATTTTTATTATTTTTTGTTTGTTATTTTTTTGTAACTTATTGTATTGATGAAGGAAAACATTTCAAGGACTTCTTGAGGTCTTATGCAATAAAGAATAAGTTATGCTATCATGTTGTGAAGGCTGACAATAAGAGATACATGGCGAAGTGCAAGAAGTACAAGAATAGTTGTCCTTTGTTAGTTTATGCCAAGGTAGTCCCAAAGCAGCAACCTACTTTTAGAGTTAGAACCTTTATCAACAAACACCAATGCCAGGTAGATTATCAATTCAAGAACACTCTTGCGGATGCAAATTGGGTATCACAGGTGATGGACATAAAAGTAAGACATAATGAGAAGACCTACACACCTAGAATCATCATTGATGATATATGGAATGATTTTCAAACTTCAATCTCCTATCATGTTGCATGGGAAGGCAAATGTAAGGTAATAGAGAGGATAAATGGTAGCTATACAGAAAGTTACATGAAGATTTCAGAGTTGTGAAATCAATTGCTAGTGTCTAACTATGGGAGCATAGCTACCTTTTCTAGGGATGACATGTATAAAACCTTTGGCCATTTGTGTATCTCCTACAAGAAAGTATTGATGGTTTTATCAGAGGATGTAGGCCTATTGCAGGGTTAGATGGCTGTTTCCTTAAAGGAATGTTTGGGGGTGTGTTGCTTGCAGCAATAGGCCTAGATGCAAGAAATGGTATGTTTCCCCTAGTCATCTACATGTGCAAGACTGAGGATACACACAACTTGACTACGTTTCTAGATGAGATGAGAGTACATTTAATTAGACACCCACTAAAGTTTATCATTCCACCAAATGTGAGCACATCACAAACAATTTTAGTGAGTCATTCAACAGCTGGATCCTTAAGTTAAGAGACAAACCAGTTCTTATGCTTGCTGAAAAATATCATTCTATGATGATAACCACATTTTATAAGAGAAGGAAGCTTGCCAATGAGTGGGAAGAAAATGCATTAGTTCCTAATGTACAAAAACTAATTGATAAAATGATAGGTGATGTGCACCATTATATTTGCAAAGGTTCAGATAACAACACATGGGAGGTGGAGAATTATTTGAATGCCAAGTGGATTGTAAATGTGAGAGAGAAAACTTGTTCATGTGTACAGTGGCAGCTCAGAGGGATCTCATGCATTCATGCAGTTGTAATATTGGTGTTACTAAGAGCAAACTGGCATGAGTAAGAGATTTAATTGTTGTGCGGAATACAAATCAAACCAACAATCAAACCAATGCGGAAACAAAGAGAGAACCAGCGAGAGAAAAACAGAAAAGCAAGCAACACAAGAACACAAGATTTACGTGGTTCGGCAAAACGATGCCTACATCCACGGGGGCGGTTGGGGTTTCTTTACTATATTCTCCAATGGGCAAAACAAAGCCTTTACAAGAGATGACGGCTACAAAATCCGAATAAGGTGTTACTCTTTACAAAACCCTAACGGGTGTATTTATAGGGAAACTATTGGGCCTTTCGAATTGGGCCGAATCTGGATCCAAAACCCGCCGACAGTCGACTGGTCTTCATACCAGTCGCCTGGTTCCTTTGGGACAGTCGACTCATCAGTCGACTGTTGCTACTGTATCTTCAGTCCTTGAAAACTCCTCTGGACAGTCGACTGCTCCTCCAACCCAGTCGACTGAAGCTCTGAAACTTTCGAACACTGCAGATACCAAATACCAGAATCGAGCCATTATCCTACAATCTCCACCTTGGCGAGATCTTCCAAATCAAATATCCAACAATCTCCACCTTGGTGAAATCTTCCAAGTAGCCCAAGTAATCTCCACAAATACTTCAAAACAACTGCTCATCATCAAATGCAACAAACGAACCCAAACTCCACCTTAGTATGATATCACATACTAAACAAACCAATAGCAAAGTACTATCCCAACTGCCCATGCCAAATTATCAAACATGCAAAATATTAGCCAGGTTCATGCAATGCTTGAACTTGGCTGCCCCAACAACTTTGGTCAACATATCCGCAGGATTATCAGCTGTTCCAATCTTCACCAAATGAATATCACCATCCTTTATCAAATCACGCACAAAATGATAACGGACATCAATATGTTTGGTCCTCGAATGATGAACTTGGTTCTTCGCTAAATGAATAGCACCCTGACTGTCACAGTGTACCTCCACCTTCTCCCGATGAATTTCCAAGCTCTTCAAAAGTCCATGTATCCAAATGGCTTCCTTCATGGCCTCAGCAACCGCCATGTATTCAGCCTCAGTAGTAGACAACGCTACAGTGGACTGCAAATTTGACCTCCAACTTATAGGTGCCCTAGCCATAGTAAACAAATAGCCTGTAGTAGACCGCCTCTTATCTAGATCACCTGCATAGTCAGAATCAACATATCCAACCAATAACCTGCTAATATTGTCATCCCTTTCAAATTTCAAACCCACATCTGTGGTGCCACTTATGTACCTTAAAATCCATTTAGCTGCTTGCCAATGCTCTTTGCCTGGATCATGCATATATCGACTAACCATACTCACCGCCTGAGAGATGTCTGGTCGAGTACAAACCATAGCATACATCAAACTTCCAACCACACTAGTGTAAGGTACATTCGCCATATACTGTCTCTCTTCATCTGTACTTGGAGACTGAGAAGCACTAATTCTGAAATGACTGGCTAAGGGTGTGCTCACTGGTTTAGTTTTCTCATCTATACCGAACCGTTTCAGCACCTTCAAAAGATATAGCTTCTGTGTCAAACTTACTGTGCCCTTTGCTCTGTCTCTAGCTATCTCCATCCCAAGTATCTTCTTGGCTTCACCAAGATCCTTCATCTCGAATTCAGAACTCAACTGATTCTTCAAATTTTGAATCTCCTTAGCATTTTTAGAGGCAATCAACATGTCATCCACATATAATAACAGATATATGAAAGAGCCATCCTGTAATTTCCTGAAGTAGACACAATGATCAAACTCACTTCTGGAATATCTCTGCACCTTCATAAACTGGTCAAACCTCAAATACCACTGCCTTGGAGATTGCTTCAACCCATAGAGAGACTTCTTCAACCTGCAAACACAATTTTCCTTCCCAGCAATTTTGAACCCATCTGGCTGCGACATATAAATTTCTTCATCTAGATCCCCATGTAAGAACGCAGTCTTCACATCCATCTGTGTCAATTCAAGATCAAACTGTGCTACCAAAGCTAACAAAATCCGAATAGAAGGATGCTTCACAACTGGAGAGAACACTTCATTATAGTCAATACCTTCCTGTTGAGCATACCCCTTTGCAACTAGTCTAGCCTTGAACCGAACACTGCCTTTTGGACCTTCTTTCTTCGTATACACCCACTTGCAACCAATTGCTTTCTTCCCCTTTGGTAGTTGCACTAGATCCCAAGTCTTATTCTTATCAAGAGAGTTCATCTCTTCATCCATAGCAACTTTCCAATCTGCATTTTCTGAACTTCTAGTGGCTTCTTTGAAGTTGGAGGGAACTTCATCATCCACAATGGGAAGAGCAAATGCAACTGTATCTGTAAAACGAGACGGTCGTTTGATATCTCTTCTTTGCCTTCTTACTGCAATTGATTCTTCCTGCTGGATAGGAACTTCTTCATCATTCTCAGTATCAACCACATCATCTTCATCTTGGACAGGAACAGGATTTTCAACTGACAAATTTTCTAACTCCACCTGTTGGAAAACTCTCCTACCAGTCGACTGGTTATTGCCAACAGTCGACTGTCCCGAGCTCCCACTCTTCTGCTGTTCAGGACCACCAGTCGACTGCTCCTGTAACCAGTCGACTGTCCCGAGCTTCTGCTACTCACCTGTTGGAGAACTGTCCCACTCTTTTGCTGCTCACCAGTCGACTGTCCTATACCACCAGTCGACTGTCCCGAGCTAATCATGCTGGTCTCATCAAAAGTCACATCCCTGCTGATTACTAACTTCTTCTGTTCTGGACACCACAACCTGTAACCTTTGACACCAGTACTAAAACCAACAAATATAACCTTTTTGGCTCTTGCATCAAGTTTAGTTTCAGTTACATGAAAATAAGCAGGACAACCAAATATATGCAAAAAACTATAATCAGATGCAGGTTTACCACTCCATACCTCAATAGGCGTTTTGCCTTCAAGTGCTGCTGATGGTAAACGGTTGACGATGTGGCTTGCATATATAACAGCTTCTGCCCAAAATGTCTTCTTCAACCCAGACTGTGCTAACATACATCTCACCTTCTCAAGTAAGGTTCTGTTCATCCTTTCTGCAACCCCATTTTGCTGTGGAGTCTTCCTAACTGTGAAGTGCCTCTGGATCCCTTCGTCTTCACACAATTTCAGAAATAGATCATTCTTATATTCCCCTCCATTATCTGACCTCAGAACCTTAATCTTCCTACCAGTCTGATTTTCAACTTTCTTCTTCCAACTTGTGAACAATGTCAAAACTTCATCTTTGTGCTTCATGGTATATACCCAAACTCGTCTGGAGTAATCATCAACAAAAGTAACAAACCAGTGTCTACCACTCATAGAAGGTGTCTGAGTAGGGCCCCAAACATCTGTGTGCACATAATCGAGGATACCCTTTGTCTGATGTACAGCTGTACCAAATTTCACCCTAGTTTGCTTACCCAAAACACAATGTTCACAAAATTCCAACTTGCACCCTTTAGCATCTTTAAGCAACCCTTGCTTCACAAGCCCCTGCAGGGCCTTTTCTCCTGCATGCCCGAGTCGCATATGCCACAACCTAGTAGAGTCGGGAACAACCTGTTTAGGCCTTTCAGTTACACTGGCAGCCTCACCCAAATATGTTTTTCCCTGCAAGAAAAACAAGTTCCTTTTTCTTTGCCCTTTCATCACCACGAGTGATCCGCTAGTCACCTTCAGAATACCACCTTCACTAGCAAATTTCAAACCACTGGCCTCCAAAGCACCTAGTGAAATCAGATTCTTTTTCAAATCTGGAACATACCATACATCTGAAAGCTCCCTAATAAGACCATCATGCATTAGCAATTCAATCTTCCCGATTTCTACCTTCTTACAAGGTGCATCATTTCCCATCAAAACTACACCACCATCCATATACTCCAAAGAAGTAAACCACTCCTTTTTCCAAGACATGATAGGAGGCTGCTGTATCAAGAAACCATACTTCTTGATAAAGTGAGGGACTAGAAGCAAGTGCAAAAGAAAAATCCTCGCCACTATCTGCATTATCAACAGTCACATTTGCAGTCGAATTTCCCTTATTTCGTAGCTTTGGACAATCCTTTTTCCAATGCCCCCTTTCATGACAGAAAGCACATTCATCTTTGGCTGGTATTTTCCTGTCCTTCGAAACTCCTCTCAATTTGGAACGAGATTTGTTTTCCTTTTTTCCAGATTTGGACTCAGATCTGGTCTCAGTCCTGCTCCTTACAATCAAAGCTTCAGAAGTTTCTCTATCAACCATCTTATCCCTTCTCCTAGTTTCATTATTCAACAAAGCATTTGCAACATCTTCATATTTCACAGTATCTTTTCCATATAATAAAGTAGTTGCTAAATGATCATAACTTTCAGGTAATGAATTCAATAGAATTAGGGCTTTATCTTCATCCTTAATTTGCTCATCCAAATTTAACAAATCAGCCAATAATTTATTAAATGATTCAACATGAGCATTCATAGACATACCTTCCGTATAGGTGAAGCGAAAAAGTCTCTTCTTCAAATACAGCCGATTCTCCAAACTTTTCCTCATGTATTTGTCTTCGAGTTTCTTCCACAACACCGCAGCAATGGTATCCCTCATCAAATCATACTTCTGAGCCTTCTCAATAAAGAGCCGAATAGTCCCACACGCAACTCGATTCAACTTCTTCCAATCTGCTTCGGACATATCCTTTGGTTTTTCTACTTCCAAAGCAACATCTTGTTCTTGTTGGACAAGAACATCCAACACCTCACATTGCCACATCCCGAAATTGTTTGTCCCATCAAATTTTTCAACTTCAAATTTTGCGTTGTGAATCGTTGTTCTTGACGAACTTGATCCCACAACATCCTTGGTTGCATCTGCATCACCCGCCATCTCCCTCTAGGTCGAACCAACAGCTCTGATACCACTTGTTGTGCGGAATACAAATCAAACCAACAATCAAACCAATGCGGAAACAAAGAGAGAACCAGCGAGAGAAAAACAGAAAAGCAAGCAACACAAGAACACAAGATTTACATGGTTCGGCAAAACGATGCCTACATCCACGGGGGCGGTTGGGGTTTCTTTACTATATTCTCCAATGGGCAAAACAAAGCCTTTACAAGAGATGACGGCTACAAAATCCGAATAAGGTGTTACTCTTTACAAAATCCTAACGGGTGTATTTATAGGGAAACTATTGGGCCTTTCGAATTGGGCCGAATCTGGATCCAAAACCCGCCGACAGTCGACCGGTCTTCATACCAGTCGCCTGGTTCCTTTGGGACAGTCGACTCATCAGTCGACTGTTGCTACTGTATCTTCAGTCCTTGAAAACTCCTCTGGACAGTCGACTGCTCCTCCAACCCAGTCGACTGAAGCTCTGAAACTTTCGAACACTGCAGATACCAAATACCAGAATCGAGCCATTATCCTACATTAATTACTTTCATACTTATTCCATTTAAATAATATTATAGATAACTAAGTAAATCATCTTTTCTGTTTCGTAGCTACTGCCATGAATACTACACTGTTAGGGCTTATAGAATGAGTTATGCATAGGCTGTACTCCCACTGGCAGAGAAAGATGAATGGGGTGTTGTAAGTGGTTTATTACAATAAAATTGCATTATTAATATGTGGTTTAATAAAATTGCATTACAAGTATTCATGTGTTTGTTTAGGATTTTCATTATTGTGGCTTTTTTTTATGCAGCCACACTCTGATGTTCTTCCTCCTATATTGAAGAGACCACCAGGTAGACCAAGAACAGCTAGGAGAAGGGACCCAAATGAGAATGCTGCTGCACCAAGAAGGCAGAATAGGTGTGGCTCCTGTGGAACTTTGGGCCACAACAAAGCAAAATGTAGAGGACAGTTTGGATATGCAAGTACACAACCTAGGAGAAGACCCAAAACTAGAGGAGGGTTTACTCAGACCAATTCCAACCAACGTGGGGCTAATTGAATGTTAGATCTGGCTTGTTAGTTTCTTACTTATGATAGCTATGGTGGTGGTGTTTTTTAGGGTCAAAACCGACTTTGTTTCTTATTTAGATAGTTTTGTTGTTTGATTCTCTAACTTTTTATTATTGAAGTTGCTTGTAAACATTATTGTTTCCCTGTGGGAGAGGAATGCTAGTGTTGGGTATTATGCTCTGTTATGTTAACTATATCTTTAGGCTTTGTGGAATCTGTATGCTATGTTTTTTTATGGATATGCATCTGGATTTAGAGTCCAGATTGACTAGTTTACCATATATCTTGAGATCATAATAAGCAATTTCTCTCTTTATCTTGCTGAAACATACTATGGCATTGAGCTGATGAGCTCTTTTATCTCTCTTTTGATAAAATACTGTGGTGGTCGACAAACAATTCAACTGAGAATTGGCGAGTTCATGATAACAAAGCTAACATCTGTAATTAATATTCTGAAATATTCTGAATCGAATCAATATAAATTGATTGTATATTTATATTGATCTGTACAAAAAAGAGGGTTGAAAAATAGGGCTTGTCGTAGATTACGATTGATTATCCACCCACACAAGACCTAGTAAAGGGGGCAGTGGATGATTCGTTTCTGCATGAGAGTGAGGTAGAAAGCAATGTTGTTTCCTTAGTCATTGCTTTTGATTATATGCCCACACTGTTTGATTTTATTTTATATATGTATATATGTATATTCAAATAATCAATTGGTTAAATATATCACTTTTCGGAAATTTTCGAGCTTACCTGATGGCATAATTATACATAATTTTTTTTTCCCCCAAACTAAGGGTATATCTTAGTTTTTTAAAATAATTGAGGTATATGCTATTTTTCAGATTCTGAATAGGGGCATTTGCTAAAATACTTTTATCACGGATATTTTGGTAATTTTAATGTGTCCCGTATGATGCACGTAAGTTAACTTAACGGAATTTTAACGGTTTGGTCAGAAATGAAAGTATTTCTTAGTTTTTAATAATAACGGAGGTATATGTTAGTTTTCACATTTTTGAATTTGGGGGTGGGTGGGGGGAGGGAGGGGGATTTGATAAAATATCCCTATTTTCTATTAGCGTCCCCTTCCACAGTGGAGACAAAAGCCAAGACAAGTTATTCTGTCTCCTTTGAATATTAGCATAGGGGACATATTTTTGCTTTCTTCATTGTACTGTTTTGTTGTAGTTCCCTGCTTTCGAGAAAATAACACATGGCCGTTACAAGTGAAATCCTTTCGTTGTCAGGTTGAAGCATGCTGAAATTTTGTCGGCTATTGCTTTAAGAAACAAATGCTTAATTGTGGAATGCATGGACTCACAATGATACGTTTTGCAAAATGAGTTTGATTTGCCCGACACTTAATTTACACGTCTTAATAAATACAATTTTTTTTAAGTAAGAATTTTGATATAGTCTGGTCGTGAACCCGAAACTTCTTTATATTAGTTATATACGAGCAATGTGTAACATCCCAGAAAAAATAAAATAATTTTTTTATATTTTGCACATGCATTGCACGTAAAATTTTTAACAATTTTAATCCCTAAACTTTTTTAAAGTCATGCACATTTCTTTCTCATTTTGTTTGTCACCTTGTATTATTTTTTATTTTAATAAAAACTCATAGACATAAAGTACATCTTAAAGCCCACCAGAAAATTTACTTAAAAGAAAAGCCCATAATTAATTCTACTCTTAAAATGAACACCTTTTAATCTTATACACTTGTTACGTAACAAACAACTAGCCTAATAATAAAAAAATAAACTTAATTAAAAGAATGAAAAATATGTGCACGTGAGGTGCACGTGCACGTGTGTGCACACTAAGGGATTGGCCGGTCAAGGAGTTGAAGGGGTAGGGGTTTGTGGTAGTAATTGTGAGTGGGTATTTATTTTGGATAGTGGGTATTTATTTTACGTAGTGGGGATCTCTTCATTTAGTCATTTAGTCCTATAAATACCTCCTACTGTATTGGTATTTTTCACAAAAGATCAAAAGAAACAAGAGAAGAAAAGAAAGAGAAAAGAAGAGGGTTTCGTATTCTTTCAAGGAGGAGGCTAGGCTTGTGGTTTTGCTTTGCTAGGAGAAGAAGGGCACATCTTGTTGGAGCTCAGAGCAATCTTTCAGAAGTTCATAATTTCTTTTGCATCAATACGGTGGGTGTCTCTTCTTGCTTTCTAATTGTGTTAGGATGCATGCTTAGATGATTTATGTTGAAATAGTAGATGTAGCATGAGTTGTTGTAATTCTAATCCCTTTATGTGATGCACATTATATTTTTATGGTTGATAAACATGAAAAATTGATGCATGCTGAATGAAAATTTCATCATGGTATGATTAAATCATTGAATCAAAATTCTATTTCATTAGTATGTTGAAGTGGTTAGGCACAAATATCATGGTATGATTAGAATAGAGTATTTTATATGCAAGTTATTAATTTTGTGCTAAGTAAATTGTGTGAATATTATAAATGAATTATAAAGTCGATGGGAAGGATGAGAATTTCTAAATAAAAATGCATTCATGATGTGGTAAATTTTTCTAACAAAAAACTATGAATACTAGATTTATAAAAAGTGGTTATTTGAATACTAGATTTATAAAAGTGATTATTTGAGTTAAATTGGGTATAATTTGGTGCTAATATGAATAAAATTTATGCAAACTATTTCTAAAAACTTAGATATAAGTTTTATGAATAATCAAAATGAAGGGATAGAAAATAAATCGAAAATAGTTGAAAGTATTCAAAATGAGATTTATCAGAAAGATAAGTTGTATGAATTTGAACTCATATAGTGTCACCCTCCGTTTCCCAAAAATATGAAACATGAGAACATGATATTGGCCTAGCGAATGACTAGCGTCATCCATAAGCTATTACTGATTCAACTCAACAATATAAACAAGAAAGCGATACAACCACTCATGCATATAAAAGTAACCACATAAATTACAAAACAAATTGAATCATGAAATAATAATGAGATAACCAAATTGGGAAAAAATAACAATAATCCTGGGACAATGCCCACAATACAATAAAATAACAAAATAGCAACATCCAATGATTTAAGTCTACAAAACATAAATGATAAACAAATAAGCGACCGTGATATCAATTCCTTTGCCACTGTTGTTCTCCTAATCCAGCTGGCAATTCTTTCTAATTACCTGTAGGTTGTTCATCTAAAATGAGAGAATAATATGTCCTGAGAGCAAGTCGTGGACAACAAGTTGGGGAAACAGTGAACAAAGGAATTTATGATGATCATAACAATAACAAATAATGATAACAATAGCGGTAAGCAATACTGATAGTAATGTTCCATAATGATGACAATATGCAATGATGATGTTGTTGCCGCAGATTCTGGTATAGGGGCAATAGATAGAATTTGTGCATTCTTGAGAAAACGAACAAGACAAACCTGTTGACCTGTTGACCTTCACCAAATTGTTGACTAGTTTCTTACTGCTGCTGCAAACCTGTAAAAAGTGCGAAACACAGGGATGGATCCCGGCGACGCACCCTCCGACGCTCTTGTCAGTAATCAGAAAGATTATGAAAGCGCTTTAACTGGAAAAAGATTCATTACCATCTTATGGTGAGGGAAGAGGGGTTTTATAGTCGTCTTAGGGACACGTTTCAAGATAAGAACATATCTCTACTTCCCGGTGTGAATGGATAGAAGTGGTTAAAACCACCTCTTAGGGATAATTGTGAATCAGAATTCTTCTTTATCATTCTGAACTGATTTGTAATGGGTTGGGATCCGTACCTAGTAAGACAGCTCCGTTTACGGGTTATTGGGCTCTGAAGAAAGACCCAGTCCCATTTCAGACCCGTTTGTAGGTGAAATTACCGTTTTACCCTTGAGCTTTAAGATTCGTGTCCAATTTGAACGGTCCCAATTTAATCCTATTTTTAGCCATATCACGAGCCCCCCACTCCTGGAGACTGAGTTCTATAGTCTTTGAGGAGTAGTTTTGTTGTTCTAATGGCGTACAGGATTTTATCGGAGTTCTTAAGGGAGTTCAGATCTTGCTCGAGGTGTAACGGTGTTATTCTGAGCTTGTAAGATGCCCAAAAATATCCTCAGAATTTTCTGGATTTTTTGTGATTTTTCCAGATTTTTCTGAATTTTTCTGAATTTTCCTCATTTTTTATTCATTTTTTGAATTAAATAATTAATTATCGAAAATTTTAATTAATTATTCTAATTTAATAATTATTATTTTCAAAATTTTAAAATAATTTTCCGATTTAATAATTATTTTTAGAATTTTTAAATTAATTTTTTCGATTTTTAATTAATTTTTTGGATTTTTTAAATAATTAATTCAAATAAATTAAATAATTAATAAATTAAAAATTACCTGGACACGCGGCACATTTCTAGACGTCAATCGTGATCAAATGGTGCGCATCACAAAGCGGAGCCACATGGCGCGTTTCTGGACGTTGATCACGATCCGATGGCGCGCATCACAAAGCAGAGCATTTTGACGGACACGTGGTGCTAATCTATACATTGATCAGGTCCTGTCATGAATTTTGAGATGATCTGACGGCTCGTGGGGCTCGGCAGTGTTTTTTCTCCAATTACGAGCTCGAAACCCCGGTAGCTCGGCACCCGACGCCGACGCACCAGGTGTCGCCACGTGGCACGGTCAACGCTGGCGTTGACTACCACGTGGCAGTTTTTTTTTCTTCTTCTTTTCTTCCGCCCTCTACTCTTTCTTCTTTCTGCTTCTTTCCTTCGTCTTCTTCGAGTCGTCTTCCTTCTTCGGCTTCTTCTTTCTCCATCTTAGCTTTTCATTCGACCAAGCCTTCGACCTCGCCGACTCAAGCTCGTGAGAGCTCGTCAAGCGGCGATCGTGGCGAAGGAGTTGGGCGAACGTGGCGTAGCTTGGAGCATCACGAGCTCGACGAACGTGGAGGAGGTCGACGGTGGAGAGGCACTAGTCGTTGGGGCTCGACGCAGTGGAGGGATGCTCGACGACATTGGAGCTCAACACAATGGCTCGACAGGCCATGGGTTCGGCCCCTTGGAGCGATGGTGATGGCGATGGCATCGATGCTTGACGAGAAGAGCTGGACGTTGTGATGAGCTCGAAGCTTTCGACGAAGGTGGCAAGAGGAGCTAAGGTTGAAGACGTTCGGCGTGCGAAGTTGGGTTTTGTTCTTTTGGTTAAGCTCGTGAAGGTGGACGTAGAGCTGGAGGTGAGCTTCGGAGTTAGCACTCGGTGACGTGGAGCTCGAAGGAGAGGAGCTCGGTTCGAGAGCTCGAGCTTGGCGGTCGGTTGGCAACCTTTTGACGAAGAGGAGCTCGATGATGGAGCTCAGCAGAGGGAGGCTCAGCGGCGAAGGTGATGCGCTCGAAGCTTTCGAGCTCGAGAGAGTGGAGGCGGTGAAGGAGTAGCGGAGGCGGAGCTTGGCATCGGAGCTTCGAAGATCAACATTGACAGGGTGGTGCCGAGCTCGGGGATTGATGGAGGAGCTCGAGATGCTCGAGCTCTTTATTGGAGCTGGCAATGGCGTTGGGTTCGACCATGGCGGAGCTCGGAACTCGTTGAAGAAGACTTCGACTAGGGGGGTTGGAGTTGTGACGGAGCTCCTCTTTGGAGCTTGTAGCGGAGGTGAGCTTGACTTTGGAGCTCGACGACGGCGAGCTAGGCCATGGAGAAGGTCGGCGGGGATGTTGAAGGAGAGAGCTTCGCTCGAGGGGGAGATCGACTGTGGGGCCGAGAGCTCCGCCGAAGAGGGAGTGGAGCTCTGTGGTAGAGCTCGAAGAGAGAGAGAGAGCTCGACAACGTGAGGGGCTTGTGGAGCTCGAGCTCGGTGATAGGTTCGGCGAGGCCATGGTGGAGTTCATCGAACGTGGAGCTCGGGGGGAACTCGACGAAGGCGGTCGGCATTGGAGAGGAGCTCGTCGGAGCTTGGTGACGGCGGCTTGTAGCTCGGCGAGGAGCTTCGGTGGTTAAAGAGGTAAACAGAGGAAGTAGGGGAGTTGGGTTCTTATCTGCTCTGTTTTTGGTTTTTGGTGCCAAAGCACAGGGGAGAAGAGGTAGTTTCGGGTTTGGGTCCCTAACGGGTCCGAACCCGACCCTTCTACTCCCTCTTCTTTTTTTTATGTGTTGTTTGTTCAACGAATCCGAGCACGAATTTTGAGGTAAATTTTTTGCCATTTTGCAGTTCGGTAGCTCAGTAGCTCGGATTTCACGTGGCTCATCTGGACGGTTGATCACGATCATGGCGCGACTCATGAGGCACGAAGGCATGGATCACGAGAAAATATGATTTTGTCGTTTTGTGGGCTCAGATCACGAGAAAACGTGATTTTGTCGTCTTGTGGACGTGGCAAAATCTGAGCCATCCATCAGTCGTTGGCGAGAACATCTGGATGATCCGACGGTCCAAGGAGCTCGGAGGTGTTTTTTCTCCAATACGGAGGTCGGTGCCCTGGTAGCTCGGGGGCGTCTTTCTCTGAATGGGCACCTCGGTAGCACGGCGCAGCTGTGTTGCGATCCACTTTCCCGGTACTACGGAGGTCCGATCGGAGCGTGTGATGTTGATTCTTGATTTTGATGATCACAACACACTGCAACATATATCTATGCTATACTTTATAATTGCAGGTGTTATACACAAAGGATTCATTACTATACAGCTGAACAAATGAACAAGCACAAAGCTCCAAATAAATACAATGGTTAAAGCTTCACTCAAGACTCAAGACTCAAGCCAAGACTCATGCTTAAAGTGTCATTTATTATTATGTCTTGTAAACAAATGTAATCTTGTTTTAATTGAGTCTTAGTATGATGTAAAGCCTTGTCACACACACATACACTCACTCTTTTACAAATGTGTGTTTTTCAAACACCAAAAGGTCAAAACAGTTTGAAATAGTTTAACTGTTGAGTACCAGTCGACCGATGCTTATATCAGTCGACTGTCGGTACAAAACTGATTAAACTTATTCAAACTCTGACCAGTCGACTCATTATGGCAACCCAGTCGACTGTTCGAGTGCGTTTGACCGTTTTCTGTTTTTGAAATCGTTTTTCAAATTCAAAGCTGTTTAGATCCGTTGGTTGACAGTTGAAATAACTGCTTTCCAACGTCCAGTAACTCTAACTCTATAAATAGAGTTCAGAATTCACTGTTAAAAGGTCTAACATTTTTCCGAGCATTCCTTTGAGATTTTTTAAGTGTTACATTCTTCAAATGACAAAGCTTTCAAATCTCTAAGTCTTGGTTCTCTACATTCAGTCCAGTATAACATCTGATTTCGTTCTGGACTGGATATAGAAGTCAACCTCTTTTAGCCACGTACTACATAACTAATCACATACAAGGCTATAGGTTGATTGTAAACATTTTATTGTTTTCTTTTCCTCTCGGTTGGAGAGTTAGACTCTAGGGTGTAGAGTCAGTGGTTTCACTCTTGGTGGAAGAGTGGGTTGCTTTCTCTGGTTGAGAGAAAGGACTACGGGTTAGACAAGGTTGTTGTCTGAACGCCGTAGGGTATTCTTGTAAACTTTTTTCAAGAATAGTGGAAATCTCAAGTGGGTTGCTTGGGGACTGGATGTAGGTCGGAAGGACCGAATCAGGATACATCGTGTGCACTTTGTGGTTGTATCTCTTGAACTTGCATTTAAATTTTTCTGTGTGTTTTACTACTGTGAAACTTGTCTGGACAGTCGACTGACTCCTTTATAAGTCGACTGGTCAGATTTGTACTCTGTAAGTTTATTGTTTTAATAAGTCGACTATTTCTGCTTTAAGTCGACTTCACAGATTTGTTTGAATTATCTCTTATTGGGTTAACTCAGTTGACTGGTTCACTCCTAAGTCGAATGCTCCGAAGAAAAATTCTTTATTCCGCAATTTTATGTTAACAAACACTATTCACCCCCCCTCTAGTGTTTGTTGCCTCGCCTACAGGATCCAACACTTGGTATCAGAGCGAGGTTAAAGGCTATGGCAACTACTTCGAATGCAAATCAGTACCATGAAGGCCAATCTACACAAAGGCCACCTCTCTTCGATGGAACAAACTACAACTATTGGAAGTGCAGAATGAAGATCTACCTCCAATCCATCAACTATGAAATATGGAACATGACGGAATCAGAATACACTGCTCCTACTATTCCATATGCACAATGGAATGATGGCATGAAGAACCAAACAATGAACAATGCAAAAGCAATGAATGCATTATTTTGTGCTCTCACAAAGGAGGAGTTCAACCGTGTGTCAAATTCAACAACCGCACATCAAATATAGCATACACTCGAGGTAACTCATGAAGGAACAAACAAAGTGAAAGAATCTAAAATACCTGTTCTTGTTCACAGGTTTGAAATGTTCCGCATGAAGGAAAATTAAAATGTGTCCGAGATGATTACCAGATTTACTGACATTACAAACTCACTTGTGGCACTTGGGAAGACATATACACAAGCAGAGATGGTGAGAAAAGTTCTTCGTGCACTCACTCCTGAATGGGAAAAGAAGACCACTGCAATAGAAGAAGCAAATGATTTGTCACAACTTTCTCTTGAGAATCTTGTGGGAAATCTAATGGCCTATGAGGTTCAACTCGAAGAACGGAAAAAGGATGCAGAACCACCACAGGCAAAGAAGAAATCATTAGCTTTTAAAGCCATGACAGACTTAGAAGATGAAGAAGAAGATGAAGAGGAGATAGCCATGTTCACAAGGAGATTTTAAAAATTTCTAAAGAAAGGTAAGTTCAATTCCAAATTAAGAGATTCTAATGATCCTCCAACCTGTTTCAGGTGTAATAAAACAGGTCACATAAAGAAGGATTGTCCCCTAGAAAATACAAAGAATAAGGGAAAGACCTCCAACTTCAAGAAGGACAAGTACACAAAGAACAAGTTTGCCAAGAATAAAAAGACTTATCAAGCAACTTGGGATGACAGTGATTCTTCCTCAGAAGAAGAAACTGATGAAACCAACGAAGTTGCAAACATGTGTTTTATGGCTTCACAAGATCAAGTAAGTAATGATTTTGATTCAGAAGATTTACTTGATGCTTTTAATGAAATCTTTCAAGAGTTGAAAAAGGAAAAGATTACAGTTAAGAATCTAGAGAAAGTTAATTAAGCACTTTCTCAAGAAAATCTTAACCTTGATCATGAAGTGAAATCCTTAAATTCTCGTATTGCAAGTTTAGATACGGATCTTGAATCTCTAAAAAAGAATTATGAAGAGATATCCAAGAACGTATCTAAGTTCAATAAAGGCAAAGAGAATTTAAATGATGTTCTTCATAATCAAGTAAAATCTAGTCAAAAATATGGTCTTGGTTTCAAAAACTCTCTTGTAAAAGAATCTTCTTCTAAAAACACTAGTAGAAATAAACCTGAATCAATTTCTAGTGTTAAACATAAACTATATGAATTCTTTGAAAAGCCTAAGGTTATAAATTTTAGTGATAAAAGCAAGTCTAACGTTCGGGTGAGTCGACTGAGTCCATCCACCAGTCGTCTGTCCAGAGGAACTGTGTCTTATTCAACGAGACCAGAACCTCATATAAGTCGACCTATACCATCATCCAGTCGACTGACTTACAGTAGAAGTCGACTGAAGGATACTATAAAGTCGACTGAACAGAACAAATTTGTATGGGTTCCAGTTAACTTAAATCTGAATGATAGAACTGCGTATATCAATTCATATATGTTAAATGTATGTAATTCTATTAATTTTATTCCTGCTTATGGAGAAAAATCAAACTCATTATGGGTTTGGTTTCCCCCAAACCAATATGCTTTGGACCCAATGAAAAGGGTACCATATTTACATTGAATATTTTATAGGTACCAAAGAAAGATCGCTGGATACTTGACAGCGGGTGTGCAAAACATATGACTGGTCATGCCAATCTCCTATCCACCATACAAAGCATCGATGGAGGAATAGTTACCTTTGGTGATAACAACAAAGGAAAAGTCATAGGAATCGGCATGGTTGGTAAAAATTCTAACCCCACTATAGAAAATGTGTTGTTAGTAAGTGGATTAAAACATAATTTGTTAAGTATTAGTCAATTGTGTGATAAAGGTTATAAAATTGTATTTGAAAAAGATGCTTGTTTAATTTATGATTCTACTTTGAAAAATATCATTTTTCAAGGTTTTCGCAAAAACAATATTTATGAATTATGCTTAAATACAAATGAGTTTTCAAATGATTTTTGTTTAATAGCTTCTAATAATGATTCTTGGCTTTGGCATAGACGTTTTGGCCATGTGAATATGAAAAATCTCTCGAAGATATCTAAGTATAACCTAGTTAAAGGACTGCCAAAACTATCCTTTAAAAGGATAAGTTATGTGATGCATGTCAACTAGGAAAACAAATCAAATCCATTTTTAAAACAAAAGAAGTAATTTCTACTAGTAGGCCGCTCGAATTAATTCATATGGATTTATTTGGTCCTACTAGAGTTGCTTCTTTAAATAAAAGTAGATATGTATTTGTTTTAGTAGATGATTTTTCACGATTCACTTGGACATTCTTTTTAAAACATAAAAATGATGCTTTTGATGAATTTGCAAATTTTTGTAAACGTATTCAAAACCAAAGATCTCTAACCATAGTCACTATTAGAAGTGATCATGGTGGAGAATTTGAAAATGAAACATTTACAGAATATTGCAACAAGAATGGTATAACACATTCTTTTGCATTTCCTAGAGCTTCACCACAAAATGGAGTGGTCGAAAGGAAAAATAGGACTTTGCAAGAATGCGCACGTACCATGCTTGTTGAAAGCAATTTACCAAAGTATTTTTGGGCTGAAGCCGTTGCTATATCTTGTTATGTTTTAAATAGGATTCTAATAAGACCTAAGCTAAAGAAGACTTGTTATGAGTTATTTTTTAACAAAATTCCTAAAGTCACTTATTTTAAGACATTTGGTTGTAAGTGTTTTATTCTGAACACTGAAGATAATCTAGATAAATTTGATCATAGATCTAATGAGGGTATCTTTTTAGGATACTCAAATAGGAGTAAAGCATATAGAATTTTCAACAAGTCTACAATGACTATTGAAGAGTCAATGCATGTTACATTCGATAAATCTCTGCCTTCATCAAATTTAATTAAAGATGATGAAACTGACTCATCACCTTTAAATAAAGTGATTACATCTTTAGAACAAACTAGTCTTGCGGATAAGTCGACCGATAAGGACTGCAAGTTGACTGAAGAAAAGCAGTCGACTGAAGTACCTGTCAAGTCGACTGATCCTATTGTGATATCTTCAACTTTACCAAAATCTTTTGTTGAAGTTAGAGATCATCCATATGACTTAATAATTGGTGACATCTCCCATGGTATTCAGACACGATCACATATTAATATGATATCTCATACAGCATTCTTGTCGGATTTTGAACCGAAAAATATACAAGAAGCTTGTGAAAATAAATTTTGGATGAATGCCATGCAAGATGAATTAAACCAATTTATAAGGAATGATGTATGGGATTTAGTTCCACGACCTCCTGATCATACTATTATTGGTACCAAATGGGTATTTAAAAATAAGTTAGATGAATCAGGACAAGTTGTAAGGAACAAAGCTAGACTAGTTGCTCAAGGATATAATCAAGAAGAAGGCATAGATTTTGATGAAACATATGCTCCTGTTGCTATATTAGAATCAATTCGTATCTTATTATCTTTTGCTTGCTTCATGAATTTTACACTTTATCAAATGGATGTTAAAAGTGCTTTTCTTAATGGGTTTATTAAAGAGAATGTTTATGTTAAACAACCACCAAGTTTTGAACATGAACAATTCCCAAATCATGTTTATAAATTGAAAAAGACTTTATACGGTCTTAAACAAGCACCACGTGTTTGGTATGATCGGCTGAAAACTTTTCTTTTAGAAACAGGATTTGAGATAGGTAAAGTAGATACTACTTTGTTTATTAAGAGAATTAAGAATGATATCTTAATCATACAAATATATGTTGATGATATATAATCTTTGGTTCTACTAATAATAATCTATGTCAAGAGTTTGCTAACACCATGAAAAACGAGTTTGAGATGAGTCACATGGGTGAACTCAATTATTTCCTTGGACTACAAATTAAACAGTCTTCAAATGGCATATTTATTAATCAAGGAAAATATGCAAAGGAATTACTCAAACAGTTTAACAATGATAGTACAAGTAGTAAATCCACACCTATGGCTACTACTACTACCCTTGACAAAGATATATTAGGTAAGAGTGTTGATCAAAAACTCTATCGAGGTATGATTGGTTCACTCTTATATATTGCCGCAAGTAGACTAGATAGTATGTTCAGCGTATGTTTGTGTGCTAGATATCAGTCTAGTCCTAAAGAGTCTCATTTAAAAGCAGTGAAACGAATTTTAAGATATATTAAAGGCCCATATGATAATGGTTTATTTTATCCACGCACCGATAATTTCCAACTTTTGTCATATAGTGATGCTGATTTTGCTGGTAGTAAAACTGATCGCAAGAGCACTAGTGGGACATGTCACTTTTTGGGACATTCACTAGTTTCTTGGTGCAGTAAAAAGCAAAATTCAGTGTCCCTATCTACTACAGAAGCTGAATATATCGCTGCAAGTTTGGCATGTGCACAAATTTTGTGGATAAAACAAACCTTATTAGATTATGGTATTTCCTTTGAAAAACCTTCAATTATGTGTGATAATACCAGTGCAATTAATCTATCTAAAAATCCGATTCAACATTCACGTACGAAACATATTGATATTCGACATCATTTTTTACGTGATCATGTTTTAAAAGGAGATATATCTTTAAACTTTATCTCTACTGATAAATAAGTAGCTGATATCTTTACAAAACCCCTTAAAGAAGATACTTTTATTACTTTAAGAAGTGAACTAGGAATATGTAATTTTATTGATATTTGTTGAAAATATTTCTGTCAAGTCGACTGTATTTTCATTAAGTCGACTGTCCTGTATTTTCTGTATACTTATTTTCTTCTCTGGCCAGTCGACCGAACTTTCCCCAAGTCGACTGATCAGTTGATATAAAAACTTATTTTCTTCTCGACTAAGACGACTGTTCTATACTATAAGTCGACTGTCGCGAGTTAATCTGTCTTTAACGTCGAATCATCACACAGATTTTGAGACAAATGTCTATCTTTTTACTCACCCGTGACTTCTCTATCAGCCGTTGATCTCTTTCCAGCCGTCTGTCTTCTGTTTAAAACCTTCTCCACAGCCTCCATCTTTCACTTTTACTTTTACCCCAAATCGAAAACCCTAAAGCAAGGAGAAGAAGATCAATCCCGAAGAGTCGACTGCCGAATCTTTTTGGAGCTGCTGATCCTCGTCTCTCATTTTGCTGTTTGTTTCCCTCTTCCCTGTTGGTAAAATCTCGTTCCTTGCATTTCTCTTAATGGCTCCTAAAAAATCTAAGAGATCTCATGGTGATGCTAGTTCTTCATCCAAAGATTATTCTCAATAACTTAGGAGTCCTGATCTTTTGGAACGATGGTATCTTATTTGTACCATGGTGATTTTTCCAGGACGATTTGTTAACTTCAATGATTTAGATAGGTTCAATCTTGTCCCTATTTTTCAAAACTGTAGTCTCTATGAGTTTCTTTCCTTAGTAAATCAACCTAATTACTATCCCCAACTCATCTATCTCTTTTACACAAACATGAAAGTTGTTCAAAAGGAGGATGGAGAAATTATTATTTATTCCTCGGTCAAAAATACAAAGATTAAACTCACATCCGAGAGAATTAATCTTATTATGGGTATTGATGACAAGGGACTTGATTTAGGAGACATAATTCTAGATGATTCCTCTATTTTGTCCAAAATATTTTTGCCAAATCATGGACCCCCATGACTAGTAAATCTATCACACCTATTGCAAAACTAGTTGCAAGAATACTAGCTTATAACATTCTTCCCAAAGAGGGAGTTATGATCAGTATTCTATGGAATTACAACAAGCAGTTTATGCAATTTTTGGTAAGATTACTATCAATTTGGGTCGTGTCATCTTTTCGAAACTTCAACAGACTCATACTCATTTCTTACCTTTTGGTGGTCTCCTTACCCATGTCTTTATGGCTTATGATATTGATCTCCACTCAGAGACCAATGTCGTTAAGCATTATGAGTGCTTCGATTGTGCTAGTTTAGCCCGTATGAAGCTTCTTGACCCTCCACCTAGAACTTCCCCTAGGTCTCCTCCTCCTTCCCATGTTCCTTTAGCAACTTCTGCTAGACGATCTTCTGCTTCGAGTTCTTCTCGTCCTCGTGCTGATTTTGATGATCCATATACTCTTTATCAATGTATCAACTATCTATTGGAACATCAAGACACTCTTGATTCTCGTATTGACTCTCTTGACTCTAAAATCACCAATCTAACTCATCTCTTTACTACTCAATTTCCCCCACCGTCTCAAGCTGTTGATGAAGACACCGAAGATGAAGATTGATGAATTTTTAGATTTATTTATGTACTTTTCCTTATTTCTTATTATCTGTGTTAGTTTTTTGCAAAAGACTTTGTTATTTCTGTAAGAGACAATTATTTCCTTATCATAACTGGTTCTCTTATGTTTTTGTTGATGACAAAGGAGGAGAAATACCTTATGTTTTGTGTTTATTGTGTTTACTGGTTATCTCATGTTTACTGTGTTTTGTTGTATTTATTTCTCTATTAAGTTGACTGATCACATTATAAGTCGACTGATATTTCTGTGTTTATGTATTCATTTTTTTTTGTTAAGTCGACTGCTCACATTATAAGTCGACTGATACACAGTCTGTTTAAAGTTTTATAATATATCTTCATGTATGCATGTTGTGCTTTTAATAGGGGGAGCATATCATTTTAATGCTTGTATTATTTATGTTATTATCAGCTATTGTGTTGTCATCATCAAAAAGGGGGAGAATGTTGATTCTTGATTTTGATGATCACAACACACTTCAACATGTATCTATGCTATACTTTATAATTGCAAGTGCTATACACAAAGGATTCATTACTATACAGCTGAACAAATGAACAAGCACAAAGCTCCAGATAAAGACAATGGTTAAAGCTTCACTCAAGACTCAAGACTCAAGCCAAGACTCATTCTTAAAGTGTTATTTATTATTATGTCTTGTAAACAAATGTAATCTTGTTTTAATTGAGTCTTAGTATGATGTAAAGCCTTCTCACACACACATACACTCACTCTTTTACAAATGTGTGTTTTTCAAACATAAAAAGGTCAAAACAGTTTGAAATAGTTTAACTGTTGAGTACCAGTCGACCGATGCTTATATCAGTCGACTGTCGGTACAAAATTAATTAAACTTATTCAAACTCTGACCAGTCGACTCATTATGGCAAACCAGTCGACTGTTCGAGTGCGTACCGTTTTCTTTTTTCAAAATCGTTTTTCAAATTCAAAGCTGTTTAGATCCGTTGGTTAACAGTTGAAATAACTGCTTTCCAACGTCCAGTAACTATAACTCTATAAATAGAGTTCAGAATTCACTGTTAAAAGGTCTAACATTTTTCCGAGCATTCCTTTGAGATTTTTTAAGTGTTACATTCTTCAAGAGACAAAGCTTTCAAATCTCTAAGTCTTGGTTCTCTACATTCAGTCCAGTATAACATCTGATTTCGTTCTGGACTGGATATAGAAGTCAACCTCTTTTAGCCACGTACTACATCACTAATCACATACAAGGCTATAGGTTGATTGTAAACATTTTATTGTTTTCTTTTCCTCTCGGTTGGAGAGTTAGACTCTAGGGTGTAGAGTCAGTGGTTTCACTCTTGGTGGAAGAGTGGGTTGCTTTCTCTGGTTGAGAGAAAGGACTACGGGTTAGACAAGGTTGTTGTCTGAACGCCGTAGGGTATTCTTGTAAACTTTTTTCAAGAATAGTGGAAATCTCACGTGGGTTGCTTGGGGACTGGATGTAGGTCGGAAAGACCGAACCAGGATACATCGTGTGCACTCTGTGGTTGTATCTCTTGAACTTGCATTTACATTTTTCTGTGTGTTTTACTACTGTAAAACTTGTCTGGACAGTCGACTGACTCCTTTATAAGTTGACTGGTCAGACTTGTACTCTGTAAGTTTATTGTTTTCATAAGTCGACTGTTTCTGCTTTAAGTCGACTTCACAGATTTATTTGAATTATCTCTTATTGGGTTAACTCAGTCTACTGGTTCACTCCTAAGTCGACTGCTCCGAAGAAAAATTCTTTATTCCGCAATTTTATTTTAACAAACACTATTCACCCCCCCTCTAGTGTTTATTGCCTCGCCTACAGGATCCAACATGTGACCCCTCATTTCGAAGCTGACTCAAAGATCTACAACTTCTCTTTAGGAGTGAATTGAAGAATCACCCTTCTTCATGGTCAAAATAGCCCTGCAACATCCTTGTCTTCATGAAGTTGAGGAGTGTTTTGGTCTTCAGAATCTTTGAGGAGGAGCTCCATTCCTAAGGGAGAAGAAGATGGGCTAGGAAGATCCTCGTAAGAGCCAAGGGAAGATCCATTCTTGGAGGTGAGTGCAAGGAGCAACTCTAGGGGAGAGTTTTGAGCTCCGAACTCGCTTAGAAGAGGCCCGCTCGGGAGGCGAGAGGGACGAAGGGCTTGGCTCTAGGAAAGAGCCATTTGGGTGACAACTTTGAGGAGCAACTCTAGGAGAGAGTTGTGCTCCGAACTCGTTGAGAAGAGGTCCGCTTTGGAGGCGAGCGGAGTGAAGAACTTGGCTCTGGGAGAGAGCCATTTAGGAGACAAGTTTAAGGAGAAACTCTAGGAGAGAGTTGTGCTCCGAACTCGTTGATAAGAGGTCCGCTTTGGAGGCGAGCGGAGTGAGGAACATCACAAGGCGCTAGGAGAGAGCCATTCGGGAGACGAGTTTGAGGAGCAACTCTATGGGAGAGTTTTGAGATCCGAACTCGCTTAGAAAAGGCCCACTCGGGAGGCGAGCGGAGTGAAGAACATCACAAGGCTCTAGGAGAGAGCCATTCGGGAGACGAGTTTGAGAAGCAACTCTAGGGGAGAGTTTTGAGCTCCGAACTCGCTTAGAATAGGCCCACTCGGGAGGCGAGTGGGATGAAGGCCTTGGATCTAGGAGAGAGCCATTTGGGAGACAAGTTTGAGGAGCAACTCTAAGAGAGAGTTGTGCTCCGAACTCGTTGAGAAGAGATCCGCTTTGGAGGCGAGCAGAACGAAAAGCTTGGCTCCAGGAGAGAGCCATTTGGGAGACAAGTTTGAGGAGCAACTCTAGGGGAGATTTGAGCTCCGAACTTGTTGAAAAGAGGTCCACTTTGGAGGCAAGTAATGCAAAGAGCTTGGCTCTAGGAGAGAGCCATTTGGGAGATGAGTTTGAGGAGCAACTCTAGGGGAGAGTTTTGAGCTCCGAACTCGCTTAGAAGAGGCCCACTCGGGAGGCGAGTGGGAGGAAGGGCTTAGCTCTAGGAAAGAGCCATTTGGGAGACAAGTTTGAGGAGCAACTCTAGGAGATAGTTGTGCTCTGAACTCGTTGAGAAGAGGTTCGCTTTGGAAGCAAGCGGAGTGAAGAACTTGGCTCTAGGAGAGAGTCATTTGGGAGACAAGTTTAAGGAGCAACTCTGGGAGAGAGGTGTCCTATGAACTCGTTGAGAAGAGGTCCGCTTTGGAGGCAAGTAGAGCAAAGAGCTTCGCTCTAGGAGAGAGCCATTTGGGAGACAAGTTTGAGGAGCAACTCTAGGAGAGAGTTATGCTCCGAACTCGTTGAGAAGAGGTCCGTTTTGGAGGCGAGTGGAGAGAAGAGCTTGGCTCTAGGAGAGAGCCATTTGGGAGACAAGTTTGAGGAGCAAATCTAGGAAAGAGTTGTGCTCCGAACTAGTTGAGAAGTGGTCCGCTTTGGTGGTGAGCGGAGCGAGGAACATCACAAGGCTCTAGGAGAGAGCCATTCGGGAGACTAGTTTGAGGAGCAACTCTAGGGGAGAGTTTTGAGCTCCGAACTCGCTTAGAAGAGGCCCACTTGGGAGGCGAGCGGAGTGAAGAACATCACAAGGCTCTAGGACAGAGCCATTCGGGAGACGAGTTTGAGGAGCAAATCTAAGGAGGAGTTTTGAGCTCCGAACTCGCTTAGAAGAGGCCCACTCGGGAGGCGAGTGGGACGAAGGCCTTGGCTCTAGGAGAGAGCCATTTGGGAGACAAGTTTGAAGAGCAACTCTAGGATAGAGTTGTGCTCCGAACTCATTGAGAAGAGGTCCACTTTGGAGGCGTGCGGAGCGAAGAGCTTGGCTCTAGGAGAGAGCCATTTGGGAGATAAATTTGAGGAGCAAGTCTAGGGGAGAGTTAAGCTCCGAACTTGTTGAGAAGAGGTCTGCTTTGGATCCGAGCGGAGCGAAGAGCTTGGCTCTAGGAGAGAGCCATTTGGGAAACGAGTTTGAGGAGCAACTCTAGGGAAAAGTTTTGAGCTCCGAACTCGTTTAGAAGAGGCCAACTTGGGAGGCGAGTGGGACGAAGGGCTTGGCTCTAGGAGAGAGCCATTTGGGAGACAAGTTTGAGGAGCAACTCTAAGGGAGAGTTTTAGCTCCGAACTTGTTGAGAAGAGGATCACTCAGGAGGCGAGTAGCAGGAAGAATCACCTCCAGGCTCTAGGAGAGAGCCATTCGGGAGACAAATTTGAGGAGCAACTCTAGAAGAGAGTTGTGCTCCGAACTCATTGAGAAGAGGTCCGCTTTGGAGGCGAGCAGAGTGAAGAGCTTGGCTCTAGGAGAGAGCCATTTGGGAGACAAGTTTGAGGAGCAACTCTAAAAGAGAGTTGTGCTCCGAACTCGTTGAGAAGAGGTCTGCTTTGGAGGCGAGCAGAGCGAAGAGGTTGGCTCTAGGAGAGAGCCATTTGGAAAATGAGTTTGAGGAGCAACTCTAGGGGAGAGTTTTGAGCTCTGAACTCGCTTAGAAGAGGCCCACACGGTAGGCGAGTGGGACGAAGGGCTTGGCTCTAGGGGAGAGCCATTTAGGAGACAAGTTTGAGGAGCAACTCTAGGGGAGAGTTGAGCTCCAAACTTGTTGTTTAAGTGAGACTCAACAGTTGTGGGAACAATTCTGAATGGCAAACCACTTCTTACTCGCTTGTAAGAGAGTAGTTGAGAGGAATCGAGCCAAGTTTTGGAATCCGAATTTCTCATTTAAAGAGATTCAACAGTTGTGGGAGCAATTCCGAATGGCGAACCACTTCTTACTTGCTTGTAAACAAGTAGTTGAAGAGGAATCGAGCCAAGTTTTGGACTCCGAACTTGTCGTTTAAAGAGATTCAACAGTTGTGGGAGCAATTCCGAATGGCGAACCACTTCTTACTCGCTTGTAAGCGAGTATTTGAAGAGGAATCGAGCCAAGTTTTGGACTCCGAACTTGTCATTTAAAGAGATTTAACAGTTGTGGGAGTAATTTCGAATGGCAAACCACTTCTTACTCGCTTGGAAGCGAGTAGTTGAAGAGGAATCGAGCCATGTTTTGGACTCTAAACTTGTCATTTAAAGAGATTCAACAGTTGTGGGAGCAATTCCGAATGGCGAACCACTTCTTACTCGCTTGTAAGTGAGTAGTTGAAGAGGAATCCAGCCAAGTTTTGGACTCCGAACTTGTCGTTTAAAGAGATTCAACGGTTGTGGGAGCAGTTCCGAATGGCGAAGCACTTCTTACTCGCTTATGAGCAAGTAGTCGAAGCGGAGTCGAGCTAAATTTTGGACTCCGAACTCGTCGTTTAAAAGAGAGAATCAACGATTGTGGGAGCAGTTCCGAATGGCGAACCACTTCTTACTCGCTTATGAGCAAGCAGTCGAAGCGGAGTCGAGCCAAGTGTTGGACTCCAAACTAGTCATTTAAAAGAGAGAATCAATGGTTGTGGGAGCAGTTCCGAATGGCGAATCACTTCTTACTCGCTTATGAGCAAGTAGTCGAAGCGGAGTCAAGCCAAGTGTTGGATTCCAAACTTGTTTTTTGAGCTTAGTAAGTTGTGGGAGCAGCCATGTAGGAGAAGCTGGACTCTGAACTCACCATTTAACGAGTCGTAGATGTGACTCGGAGAGATAGAGATGAAGAAAGAGCAATAATTTTCAATGAAAAAATGCTAAGTTTTATTGAGATAAACTAAGTTGCCGCTTCAATACGGCGAGCCATTATTACATACTTCTTGGCTGTGTTACAAGCATCGGCCTTATTGAAAATCGAGATCCTACTTCTACGATAAGTAAAGGTCTCTTGGGAGGAGTTTGGTTCTCCCCGCATTGGACCTCCTTGGATGAGGTGAAGGATGGCCCCAGGTTCGGAATCTTGGAACTCGGCGGACCTTTCTCCTCGCTTGTAAGCTCCTTAGGGTGGAAGTTTGGCCCCATCTTTTTGGACGAATTTGGTCAGGTATCCCCGCTGTATGAGTTCTTCGATCTCCTCCTTGAGAGCCTGAAAATCATCCGTGTCGTGGCCGTGGTCCCTGTAAAAGCGGCATCACTTATCTATGTTCCTCTTCTTGCCTGGGGTATTCATTCAAGGGAGACCGCGGAGTAGCCCTCCCTTGTCCACCTCCATAAGAACTTCTGATATATTAGCAATGAGGGGGTGAACTTTTCAAAACGAGGAGCCAGGCGGCATTGGCCATTGCCGTCCCTCTGGGATTTTTGGGACCCCTCTTCGCTCGTATTTTTCCGTTTGTTCCCGGAAGATGATTCCTCAATAGTAGGGGGTTGAGAGCCTCTTCCACTCGAATGTACTTCTCACTCCTAAGCAGGAGTTCTGAGAAGTTTCGAGGAGGCTTCTTGGCAAGGAACGCCCTGAGGTTGGCGTTAGTGACGTTGTGCTCGAATGCGGTAGAGGCTACTGATTGGTTGAGGGAGGGAATGGATCGGGCTTCGGCGGTGAAGCATCGAACGTAATCCCTTAGGCATTCACCCTTTCTTTGGTTGAGGGTCACCAGTGATATACTTGTTTTCTCGACCCGGTGGCTACTCACGAAATGAGTAAGGAAGAGCCCTTCAAACTGATCGAATGAGAAGATGGAGGCCAAGGCGAGTTGAGAGTACCATTCTCTCGCAGGCCCCTTCAGCGTCACAGGAAGATCTTGCAGAGGAGGGCGTTTGAAGCATGGTGGATCATCATAAGAGTTTTGAAACTCTCTATGTGATCCGCGGGGTCTGACTCGCCGGTATACGACTCGAAGTGAGGCAGCTTGAAGTTTTCTGGGACGGGGGCCTCCATGATGGTGCGGGACATTGGGGGCCTACTCGGGCAGAGGTTTATCGCCCGTTGCTCTTCTTCCCTGTCAATTCGGCCGAGGCACCTCTCCATTTCGTGGAGACGGCGGTAGACCGAGTCTTCTCTTCGATCATATCTTGCCGAGCCCCAGGACTCATCTTTGTACGTGGGTGGATTGGGGCTGCAGCGATGGTAGCTTGGAGATGGACGAGGACTGGGAGTGTGAAGGCGACTTGGGGTAGGTTCAGGACTGGGTGCCTGTTGCTCGTGGTTGGGAGCAGCGTTGAGGGCCCGCAGAACTACCTCTTAAAAATCTTGGAGCTCCGCCCTTGTGACTGGTGCCTCTCCAGCTTGGCGGTCTCTATGTGCGGTTTGGCTTACTAGAGAATGAGTTCTCCACCGATGAAGTTGAGGGGACTCTCTTCGCCTCCTCGAGGGAGGGGATCTTCTGGTCCTCGGTCGGCGGGGGGTCCGGACTCTTGAGGCTCCTGGGTGCTCCGGTTGATGGACTCCCCCAAGGGCTCACCATCCATTCAGGCAAGTTCAGAGGTCGACCCCCTTTTGGCGGTTGGCAATCACTTGACGAAGAACCCGCTCGGGAGGGCTTTGAGAAGCCATAGATTCAACTGAAGGATTAGGAACCGCAACATGGTTATGAGAAGGAAGTTGCTTCGGACGACTCCGACGAGAGCCCCCCTGGGCAGCCCCCCGAGACCCTGGAGGGGCCTGTTGAGGAGGATCACCTTGAGCTGGAGGAGGGGGAGGAGGAAGAGAAGTGGTTCTTCGGCTAGAGACCACTGCCTTCCCCTTCTCTTTTGGATGCATGGCTTGAAACTGTCTCACTGATGAAGTTAGGTTGGGTTACTTTTTCGTTTCCCACAGACGGTGCCAATCTGTTGCCGCTGATTCTGGTATGGGGGCAATAGATAGAATTTTTGGATTCTTGAGAAAACGAACAAGGCAAACCTGTTGACCTGTTGACCTTCACCAAATTGTTGACTAGTTTCTTGCTGCTGCTGCGAACCTGCAAAAAATGCGAAACACTGGGATGGATCCCGGCGATGCACCTTCCGACGCTCTTGTCAGTAATCAGAAAGATTATGAAAGAGCTTTAACTGGAAAAAAGGTTCACTACCTTCTTATGGTGGGAAAGAGAGGTTTTTATAGTCGCCTTAGGAATCTGTTTCGAGATAAGAACATTTCTCTACTTCCCGGTGTGAATGGATAAAAGTGGTTAAAACCACCTCTTAGGGATAATTGTGAATCTGAATTCTTCTTTATCCTTCTGAACAGGTTTGTAATGGGTTGGGACCCATACCCAGTAAGACAGATCCATTTATGGGTTATTGGGATTTGAAGAAAGACCCACTTCCCATTTCAGACCTGTTTGTAGGTGAAATTACCATTTTACTCCTAAGCTTTAAGATTCGTGTCCGATTTGAACGGTCCCAGTTTAATCCCATTTTTAGCCATATCACGAGCGTTGGTGGATTTTTTCGGAACGGGTATGGATGTGACCGTAACTTCGTCCGTTTGCTTGATAGAGACCGAGTTGGACTCCATGGCTTCTAAAGATTGGAGCTTTTGTTCCCTAATGGCTTTTGATATGGCTAAAAATGGGATTAAATCGGGACCGTTCAAATCGGACACAAATCTTAAAGCTCAGGGGTAAAATGGTAATTTCACCTACAAACGGGTCTGAAATGGGGACTGGGTTTTTCTTCAAAGCCCAATAACCCATAAACGGATATGTCTTACTGGGTATGGGTCCCAACCCATTACAAACCAGTTCAGAAGGATAAAGAAGAATTCAGATTCACAATTATCCCTAAGAGGTTGTTTTAACCACTTCTATTCATTCACACCGGGAAGTAGAGATATGTTCTTATCTCGAAACGGATCCCTAAGGCGACTATAAAAACCCCTCTCCCCCCATCCTAAGAAGGTAATGAATCTTTTTCCAGTTAAAGCTCTTTCATAATTTTTCTTATTACTGACAAGAGTGTCAGACGGTGCGTCGCCGGAATCCATCCCGGTGTTTCGCACTTTTTGCATGTTCGCAGTAGCAGCAAGAAACTAGTCAATAATTTGGTGAAGGTCAAAAGGTCAACAGGTTTGCCTTGTTCGTTTTCTCAAGAATCCACAAATTCTATCTATTGCCCCCACACCAGAATCAGCGGCAACAGATGTGATGACAATCCTAAGTCTATTATTCATTTTAGTCCTAACTAATGCATGTACTACTGCGTCCCATACCACAGGTTCGATGCAAGCAACCAATGTCGTTTAGATGTAAGTGGTGTACCCTGTAGATCATGTACTCAGCAACGATAATCATTATTCACTAATCACGATTCACTTTTTTATGCGCGATACGATAATTTGGCCACGATACACTATACGATAAAACAATAATCGATGACACTATTTAGGAAAACACAGTCCCTCATCCAAGTACAGTTACTACATTGTCCACTACTTAAATTACCCTTAAACCCCGTCTAGTTAATTAATTCTTTATTAAATCGACATGCAATAACGGTTGGCAATATTATGATACACATAGGGAACAATGAGGACTATAATGTCAATGGGGAACGATGAGATAATTAATAGGGAACACTAAGATGATGACACTACGACACTAAGATCATGCAATGCAATTCATACAAATCAAATGCATCAAATATAATGATATCGGTTCGATTATATTATCAAAACATGGAAACTCAATTCTGGACAGTACTAGGTTACTGTACCAAAATTGGATTTCTCGTTCTTACAGAATAGCAAATGTGGATCTTTCAGAAGTTCTAGAAAATAGACTCATGCCTGGTTCCTACGCATATTTAGTCAAAGTTATGATAACAATAGATAGGTTAATTACAGGGTTCTTTATAGATTATTGATTATGGCTGTTTATTGATGTCAATTAATTACGGTTATAAAATTAGTAAAAATAATTATCATGACCCTAAGCATGTTAAATATCAAACTGGAAATTATCATGACAATATTTGATCATTAGATCGTCTAATAATCAGTTTAACATGGTGTAATATGAATCAGGAATTTCTGGGAATAAAAACAGTAGTAGTAAAATGATCATAACTCATATAATATAAGTCAGAATTCAATAGTTTTTGGTGTTCTGGAAACTAGACACATAGGGCTACATTTCATATTCACAAACTTTCATGGTTCAGTGTCAACTTATGGGTCGAAAATAGCATGCAAATTTCAGACAGACAGTCAGAATTCTGGATTAACATATTTCATGGTATAAAAGTGATCTAGTGTTATAGTTATCAACTCAATTAGTCGATTATCTTAGATTAACATGGTAAGCATGAAATCACAATGAAGAAACACAACCATACATCAATCTAATACCAAAAAACACATCAAATCAATAGTTAAATCACTAGCAACCTATGATACAACTCTATAATAGTTTATCGATGAGATGATATGCATGAATAATTCCTAATACCAATAGATCTACATGAAATGCATGAAGGACTCGATCTTTGGAGACAAATATCGGTACGAAGTCAAGATAAGGGGATTAGCTCCTGTAAATCCTCTATATTCCCAACGAGAAGCAAGGCAAATAATGATATATAACGAAAGCGATGAGATCTACTTGCGAGAATTTCAAAGAATATTCTTGAACACAGACACAATGAATGATTCAAGAAATAGACGGTGACTTATCTTTATACGATGTTAGATCCGAACTAATTGAATAACGAGATTAGGATCCCGGGTCGACACGTGCACTCTACGTGTACAAGAGACACGCAACAACATAGCGAGAGCAAGGCACACAGCAACAACAAAGCAACGACAGCAAGATCAGACGTAACAACAACGAGGTTCGGCAACGGCAAGGCAACAACGGCGACAGAAGATAAATCTGAGGACAATATGAGCTCGGTAATGGCAGCAAAGCGATGACAGCGAGAGGCTGCGGCTTCAACAGCCACAGGCGGTGGCGCTCTTGTGGCTGACGACGTGGCATGGGTGGTGCTGTCGAGGGTAGCTCGACGGTAGGGACTTCGGTGGGCTCAACTTTGGTGGCTGACTGGCAACGAGAAGGGAGACAGGGATGCTCTGGGGTCGATGGACAGTGGCAAGAGAGCAGGGGGTGTTAGGTTTGGGAGGTGCAACAGTCGACAGGGGGGCTGGTGCTGCAGACGGTTCGACAGCTGAGGGGATGGTGGATGGGGTCGGAAGAACAGAGAGGAGAGGGGTGACGGCTACTATGTAGAAGATTAGGTTTAGAGATTAGGGTTTAATAAAGATTAGTATATATAGAGAGAATCAGGGTTAATTTAGGTTAATGGGTAGTGGTTATAGGGTTAGGATCCAGTAAGAAGGATTACAAGATTTTGGGTACAATATGGATCAAATAGAAGGATAATTATCAACCCAACAAGGAGAAATGAAAATTCCATGAAATTAAATTCGAATAAGGAATATAAGAAATAAGATTCGAACAATCAAATTAAGATCAAAGATAGTTCATGAATAATATTAGAATTGATATTATTCGATACAATAAATAAAACAAAATGAAATGATATGGAATTACAAAAGAGATTATAATGGAAATCAGTAAAAGGGAAAAACGTAAACGGGAGTAACATATAGTATCAGAAGTGATGCTTGGCTTGGGTGGCTAGCGGGGGTGTCCTTGCGCCTGGCGTCGCCACGTGGTGCTGGGGTGTCCCTTGGTCTTGGGTTGGAGCCCTACTATGCACAAAAGTGATTTTTTTAAAAACATTTTGGGTCTTTTTTGAGTTTTAAAAAATTAGAAAATTTATATAAATGTTTTAATATATTAAAGGAATAACTAAAAATATTTTCTCACTGTTTTAGGTTATATTTTGAAAATTTTAAAAGATATATTCATGTGTTAGATAAGATTGGAATTCAAGAAGAATATATATGATTAAAGATTTTAAGGGTTGATTTTGTAATAAAATCAAAGTGAAATGATGAGATTTAAATAATGAACTTCTAACGACAAATCTTTTTTAAAAAATGAGTTTTCAATCTTAAACAACTTTTGTATTAAGAATGATACTTGAAGTATAGATGAATATGCAAAGGGTTTGTAATTATCGAAAGAGCTTTATGAATTATTAAAAATGAATAGTTTGGTTGATTAACCAAGAAGTGTTTATCTCATGATGAATAAATAAATGGATGAAAGAATCGAATAAGATATGAATAAATAAAATTGAGAATATGAATAATAAGGGTATGAATGACCCATGATATTGAACATGAAAAGATGTTGATTCTAGAGGCTTAGTGAGACCCAGGTAACAGCAAAATAATGATAATGATTAATTGAATTTTGAGAAAGAGACAATATGGCTATTGTTCTCGATGTATGGTTTAAGACCAGTAGGAGGTAAGCTAACTCTAGGTAGTATTATTTATTCATGTTTCAAACCTAAGGATTGGCACTAAGAGAAGTTGTAACAAAACTTGGGCAAACATAACTGGGTTGCCTCTATATAGTCTGACGGTGGACTCCAGGACTATAGTCCCAGTTTAACGGTGGACTCCAGAACTGTGGTTGCTTGCGATGGATACGATCCTTAATTAAATTCGGGACTATGATTGATTTGACAGTGGACTCCAGGATCATAAATAGTCGGGCGGGTAGGAGGCCATTCTCCAGTGTATATGCGTATACCGGGGCTAGAGGGACACTTGCGGGATGTTCGCACGACGAGGATTTCTGTATAGCTTGACAGTGGACTCCAGGGTTTGAATCCGTACTCGTGGGATATCTAAAACTTGATTTTGTTATCGAGTAGTTTTTTATGGCGAGGGATTAAACCCTTTATTGTGGACTACGTAGGTGCCTGCCCTCGGACCTACGTAGAATGGGATGCATATAATCCGAACAAGTATGCATTAGAGTTATTGTAGTATAACATATGCATTAGGGATTAAGTCATATCATACACTGACATGTTTAGGATTGTCAGTCTTGTACACTTTAATATGCATTCAAGTTTGTGGTTTTTAAAGTTTGAGAATCATTATATTATGGAAAGTTTGTGGTTACTGCTTTATAACATTGCGTCGGTTGTAAGCAACTGACGTGCCCACAGTTTTCCAGTGCAGGACTTAGATTAGCAAGAGGCCATGACGATAAATTGATGTTAAAGATTATTTTCATGATTAAAGATGTTGATGTTAGAGTTGTATATTTCATGTTGTATTCATTTCGCTGCGTACTTAGTAATAAACATTGTTGTATAATAAAAAGTTTTAATTTTCTTGTTAAACTGTACGAAGCTGAAGTAAAAGATCATGTTGTGCTCCGAATTACATGTAAATGGAATTCAGGGTGTTACAGAGTGGTATCAGGGCAAACTTCAATAAGTATTACAAAATTACAATAACAACATATTAGGATGGACAATAGAAGTGTGAGTTCTGTTTATAGAGATTTAAGTGTAAGTAATTTACATTCGTGTTGCTCTATATGCTCACGTTTTTCTCCTCCCTTTACCTATAAGATGAGTGATAACCAGAATCCAGTGGATGAAGTAGATTGGTTCCTTGAAGAATACCCCGAAGAAGATGAAGATCCTGAAGAAGAGGAAGATTCAAAAGAAGAAGAGGGAGGACTACCCGAACCTCGGGAGATCACTCCACCTCCACTCGATTCTCCAGATGAATCCTCAGATGAAGAATCAGTTCAAAACCAGAAGGACCACCTTATCGCTTCTCTCCAGGATCAGTTAAACATCCATAGGTGGAGAGTAAACCACTTGGAAGCTCATCATGCAGAGGACAAGCAGAACATTGTAGCTTTGTGTCACCAAGTGTGGGAATTGGAGAAGCTTCGACACTAGTTAGCTCGGCATTTCACCCAGCTGGACAACAAAACTCGCTGGGGGAAACAAGAATTTCGTCAAAGATGCGAGGAAATGAAGAAGGAGATAGATGAACTTTGGGAAGAGCTCAGAGAAGCCAAGAGGAACCGTAGGATCTAGACTGCTTTATATTGAGTTTTCGGGTGTTTCATGTACTGGATGTATGAACATGTTTTTATTTCTGAACTTTATAGTTTAAATTTTGGAAATAAAATAATTATGTTGGAAGGAAATTCTGTATTGTTGCTATCTTTGGTGATAATTAATGAAATTTTATGACCCAGAAATGGCCGGATAGAAATCCTAAATGGGTGAAGGATCCAGCGGAGAAAGCAACAGACTTGAGGGCAACAAGCTTGATCCGAAGACAGAACTAGCTCGATTATATCAAACTCCCAACACACTTGCCACCAATGTGACCAGAAACACCAGGGTGGGGCTACCAGTACAAGTCCCGGAGGCAATCAAATTGGTGGAATCATTCAAGTGTTGAAGCCACTTGTGTTCGAGGGCAAGGCGGATCCAAATGTAGCTGATGATTGGATCAGGCAAATAGAAACTGTAACACCCTATAATTTTCAAAGAGTATATATATATATATATATATATATATATATATATATATATATATATATATATATATATATATATATATATATATATATATATATAATATGTTGAAATAGTAAAAGTGGCAGTTTGGTAAATATATTTAAAATGAATTAAGTGGGGGCCCCACATGAAAAGTAAACAATAGCTTAGCTGTTGTATATTGCTGCTGCCGCCAACTGGCAGGGGGGCCCACTCGGATATGAAAGAAAGACAGAGAAAGATGCTCTCTGTCTCTCTGCTGACGTGGGCGGTAGGGGCCCATGTGACTGTGTTCTCTCGGAGAGAGAACGGAAAATATTGTGAAGAGATTTGTCCCATATCGGGATTTGAACAATAATTAATAATATATAAATATAATAGCCTATGATCAAGAGTCACCAATTCGGTTAACCACCTTTTGAGAGGCAGCCTGTGGTGGGCAGTTGTACTATACTATAAATAATTTGTCTTCTAAATTGTATAAATTGTCCGAGTTCGGGACAGGGGCATTACAAATGGTATCCAAGCCAACTTTCGACATCAAGTGTGGGTAAGAGTGGGTAAAATGTATGCCTGAGATGGAGCTAGCAGATGTACGGGTAAGTATTGCCTGAGAGGGAGCGAGGTTGGGGACAGGTCCCCCAGGTAAGGGGAATATACAACCCGCAGAATCAGGGGTACTATGCAGCTAGCAGAATCAGGGTACTCCACTCCACATCAGCTAGAAAGGAGATCCTGCACTAGATTGTGCATGCCACCTGCTCAACGAGGACGTTGATTTCTGAAAGGAGGGTGTGTGTAACACCTCGTAATTTTCAAAGAGTATAAATATATATATAATATATGTTGAAATAGTAAAAGTGGTAGTTTAGTAAATATATTTTAAATGAATTAAGTGAGGGGCCCCACGTGAAAAGTAAACAACAGCTTGGCTGTTGTATATTGCTGCTGCCGCCAGCTGGCAGGGGGGGCCCTTGGATATGAAAGAAAGATAGAGAAAGATGCTCTATGTCTCTCTGCTGACGTGGGCGGTAGGGCCCACATGACTGTGTTCTCTCGGAGAGAGAACGAAAATATTGTGAAGAGATTTGTCCCATATCGGGATTTGATCAATAATTAATAATATATAAATATAATAGCCTATGATCAAGAGTCACAAATTTGGTTAACTACCTTTTGAGAGGTTGTACTATACTATAAATAATTTGTCTTCTAAATTGTATAAATTATTCGAGTTCAGGGCAGGGGCATTACCGAAATAGTATTCAAGGTCTTGGAGACTCCAGAGGCAAGCAAGGTGAAGCTGGCCACTATTCAACTAGAGAAGGATGCAGAGGTCTGGTGGCAATCTCTGAAGAGAACTCTGGGAAATGGACTTATCACTCGGGAGGAATTTTTAGAGTTCCGCAGGCACTATTTTTCGATGGATGTACAGTAGAAAAATGCTATGGAGTTATTGAGTTTGCAGCAAGCGAGCTTGTCAGATCAGGAGTATAAGAAAAAATTCACTCAGCTTTCGAGGTATGCACCAGAGTTGATAATGGATGAAGCAGGTATGCACCAGAGTCATACCGGCAGGGGCGGGTATTTGCTCTGACTGAAGCTGATGCGAATGATGTTGACAATGTCATCACCGTTATGGGAACAATTGAATAGTGATTTCTACTGTTATTTTTCCTGTTTTTATTAGAAGAAGTGTTTTGTGCTGAGAGTATTCATTATGTAACAGGGGAACTTCTAATTAATGGAATAAAGGCAACTGTTTTGTTTGATACTGGATCATCCCATACTTTTGTGTCACCTACATTTGCTAAACGATTGGGAGTTGAGCCAAAGATTTTTCCAGGCAAGGTTTTAGCAGTGGCTACTCCATCTGGAGAAACATTGACTACCGATTTATACTATGATGGTTGTGAGCTCGAGATCAGAGGAAGAGTCTTTGGAATTGATCTCATCGAGTTGGCAGTCTTGGGAGTCGATGTGATCATTGGCATAGACTGGATATCGATCTACAGTGCCACTATTGAGTGCAAGAGCAAGGAGGTTATGGTGAAGGCATCGGGAGGACCAGCAATTACATTTCAAGGAAGAGAAAGTGTAAGCAGTTGATGGCAGCTATAACTAAGAAGAAGATTCATGACGAAGTTAAGCAGATTCACTTACTCCGGAACTTTCTGACAGTGTTGGAATATTTACCCAGACTACCACCTCATCAGGATGTAGAGTTCAGCATTACTATTCAGCCAAGGAGTGCACCGATTTCCAAGGTACTGTACTGAATGGCGCCGGTGGAACAGGATGAGGTCAAGAAGAAGATAGAAGAACTGTTGCGCAAGGGATTTATCAGACCAAGTGCATCACCTTGGGGAGCGCTAGTACTATTGGTGAAGAAAAAGGATGGATCGATGAGAATGTGCATCGATTACAGGGAATTGAACAAGGTGACCGTCCAGAATAAGTATCCGATTTCACGAATCGATAATTTGTTCGACCGACTACAGCGAGCAGCTGTTTTGTCCAAGATAGATCTTCGGTCGGGTTATCACCAAGTTCGTGTGAAGGAAGAGGATGTGCACAAGACTGCATTCCGAACTCGATATGGGCATTACGAGTTCTTGGTTATGTCGTTTGGAGTAACAAATGCACCGGCTGTTTTTATGGACATGATGAATATGGTCTTACGGCCATTCATCGATTCTTTCGTCATGGTGTTCATCGACGATATTTTGGTCTACTCCAAGTCAGAGGAAGAGCATGATGGGTATCTAACAGATTTACTGAAGAAGCTGAAAGAATCGAAGTTGTATTCAAAATTATCCAAATGTGACTTCTGGAAGTTCGAAGTCACGTTCTTAGGTCAAATCCTTTCTAATGAGGGAGTGGCCACTGATCCGCAAAAGATAGAGGCAGTGAAGGATTGGCCGAGACCAACTACAGTGAAAAAGATCAGAAGCTTCTTGGGTTTGACTGACTACTATTTATTTAGGGTTATGCTCAGATAGTCATGCCACTTACAGGTCTTACAAGGAAGAATATAAGTTTTAAGTGGACGGAGCAGTGCGAAGCGAGTTTTCAAGAGTTGAAGGAGAAATTGACTATCTCTCCAATATTGGCTTTGCCGAGAGCAGGGATTGATTATGACGTCTACAGCGATGCTTCACATCGCAGGCTGGGTGTTGTGTTGTTGCAAGAGGGGAAGGTAATAGCTTATGGGTCTAGGCAATTGAGACCTCATGAGAAAAATTACCCAACCCATGATCTGGAGTTGGCAGCAATTGTATTTGCATTGAAGAAGTGGAGGAACTATGTGTAGGGAGAAAAGGTCAATATGTACACTAACCACAAGATCCTGAAGTATATCTATCAGAAGAGGGATATGAATTTGAGGCAGAGCAGATGGTTGGAAGTGCTAGAGGATATCCGTCCTAAAATAAAGTATCATCCGGAAAAAGCAAATGTGGTGGCAGATGTGCTCACTCAGAAGAGCATCATGTCCTCCTTGATCACGAATAAGGAGGAACTGCTAGAGGAGCTCGACCGAGCTAGAATTGAAGTTGTGTTACATGGACTGGGAGCGTCTTTAGCACAGTTGAGACTTCAGCCCACGATGAGAAAGAAGATTGTCAACAGTCATAAGGATGATCCAGAAATTCAGAAGATGAAAGATCTAGTCGGCGCAGGCAAAATGGCAGAATTCCACGTGAATGACGAAGTACTATGGTTCGGGAAAAGATTGTGTGTACCTGATCAAGCCGAGTTGAAGGAGAGCATCCTGCAGGAAGCACACACCACTCTTTTATCAGTGCATCCAGGGAAAACCAAGATGTGCAAAGATATAAAATAGTATTTCTGGTGGTAAGGAATGAAAAGGGATGTGGTTGAGTTTGTTGCAAAGTGCGCAACTTGTCAACATATCAAAGCAGAAAATCAGAAGCTCAGCAGATTGTTGCAGCCGTTACCCATTTCGGAGTGGAAATGGGATAACATCAGCATGGATTTCATCACCATTCAGGAGTCCCAAGGGGAATGATTCATTTTGGGTGATAATGGATTGACTCACCAAATTCGCTCACTTTTTGGCATGAAAATTACTTGGTCCAAGGAGAAGCTGGCAGAATTGTATGTCGGGGAGATCGTGAGATTGCATGGAGTTCCTGTATCAATTGTATCAGATCGGGATGCATGATTCACATCGCATTTTTGGAGAAGTCGTCAAGCAGCTTTGGGGACCAGAACTGACTTCAGTACTGCCTTTCATCCTCAAACCGATGGGCAGACTGAGAGAGTTAATCGTGTGCTTGAAGATATGTTGAGGTGTTGTGTGTTGGACTTCGGTAGTAGCTGAGAGAGGCAGTTAGCTCTGGTAGAATTTGCCTACAACAACAACTTTCAGACTAGTATCGGAATGGCACCATATGAAGCTTTGTATGCGAGGAAGTGTAGAACACCGGTGTGTTGGTATGAAGTAGGGGAAAGGCAAATGTATGGGCCGGAATAGTGCAACAGACTTCAGAGAAGATCGAGCTGATCAGAAAAAGGCTGGTTGACATACATAGCAGGCAGAAAAGCAATGCCAACAATCGGAGAAGAGATCTAGAGTTTGAAGAGTGTGACTATGTTTTCCTGATAGTATCTCCAACAAAAGGTGTGATTTGGTTTGGAAGAGGAGGAAAATTGGCCCCGAGGTACATAGGACCCTACAAGATATTAAAGAGGATTGGAAAAATAGCTTATCGGTTGGAGTTCCCAGAGGAGCTAGCCCAATTACACAGTGTCTTCCACGTGTCTATGCAACGAGGTTATATTCCTGATCCGAGTCATCATTTGCCAGACGTGCCAGAGGGTCTACAGTTGGATCTGAGCTACAAGGAGCATCCTGTGGAGATTGTGGATCGACGGGAGAAAATTTTTAGGAACAAAACTATACCCATGGTCAAGGTCATGTGGAGGAATCAACTGGTTGAGGAACCACTTGGGAATCTGAAGAGAGGATGATAAGAGACCATCCTGAGCTTTTTGACTAAAACTTGTAAACCTTGTTTTCTTTTGTTTTTCTTACTCTTTAAGCGTAGTTCCAAGGACGGAACTGTTCTAAGGAGGGAGTGATGTAACATCCCAGAAAAAATAAAATAATTTTTTATATTTTGCACGTGCATTGCACGTAAAATTTTAAACAATTTTAATCCCTAAATTTTTTTAAAGTCATGCACATTTCTTTCTCATTTTGTTTGTCACCTTGGGTTATTTTTTGTTTTAATAAAAACTCACAGGCCTACAGTCCATCTTAAAGCTCACCAGAAAATTTACATAAAATAAAATCCCATAATTAATTCTACTTTTAAAATGAACACCTTTTAATCCAATACACTTGTTATGTAACAAACAACTAGCCTAATAATAAACAAATAAAATTAATTAAAAGAATGAGAAGTATGTGCACGTGGGGTGCACTTGCACGTGTGTGCACACCAAGGGATTGGTCGGTCAAGGAGTTGAAGGGGTAGGGGTTTGTGGTAGTAATTGTCAGTGAATATTTATTTTGGATAGTTGGTATTTATTTTGGGTAGTGGGGGTCTCTTCATTCACTCATTTAGCCCTATAAATAACTCCTATTGTATGGGTATTTTTCAAAAAAGATCAAAAGAAACAAGAGAAGAAAAGAAAGAGAGAAAAGGAGAGGGTTTCAGATTCTTTCAAAGAGGAGGCTAGGCTTATGGTTTTGCTTTGCAAAGAGGAGAAGGGTACATCTTGTTGGAGCTAGGAGCAATCTTCTAGGAGTTCATAATTTCTTTGGCATCAATAAGGTTGGTGTCTCTTCTTGCTTTCTAATTGTGTGTTAGGATGCATGCTTAGATGATTTATGTTGAAATAGTAGATGTAGCATGAGTTGTTGTAATTCCAATTCCTTTATGTGATGCACATTATATTTTTATGGTTGATAAACATGAAAAATTGATGCATGCTAAATGAAAATTTCATCATGATATGATTAAATTGTTGAATCAAAATTCTATTTCATTAGTATGTTGAAGTGGTTAGGCATAAATATCATGGTATGATTATAATTGAGTATTTTATATGGAAGTTGTTAATTTTGTGCTTAGAAAATTCTGTGGATATTATAAATGAATTATAAAGTCGATGGGAAAGATGAGAGTTTCTAAATAAAAATGCATTCATGATGTGGTAAATTTTTCTAACAAAAAACTATGAATACTAGATTTATAAAAAGTGGTTATTTGAATACTAGATTTATAAAAGTGATTATTTGAGTTAAATTGGGTATAATTTGGTGCTAATATGAATAAAGTTTATGCAAAACTATTTCTAAAAACTTAGATATAAGTTTTATGAACAATCAAAATGAAGGGAAAGAAAATAAATCGAAAATAGTTGAAAGTGTTCAAAATGAGATTTATCTGAAAGATAAGTTATATGAATTTGAACTCATATAGTATCAGAAGTGATGCTTGGCTTGGGTGACTAGCGGGGGTGTCCTTGACCCTGGCATCGCCACATGGCGCTGGGGTGTCCCTTGGTCTCGGGTTCAAACCCTGCTGTGCACAAAAGTGCATTTTTTTATATTTTAGTCTTTTTCGAGTTTTAAAAATTCAGAAAATTTATATAAATGTTTTAATATATTAAAGGAACAACTGAAAATATTTTCTCACTGTTTTAGGTTATATTTTTAAAATTTAAAAGATATATTCATGTGTTAGATGAGATTGGAATTCATGAAGAATATATAAGATTAAGATTTTAAGGGTTGATTTTGTAATAAAATCAATGTGAAATAATGAGGTTTAAATAATGAACTTCTAATGACAAATCTTTAAAAAAATTGAGTTTTCAATCTTAAACAACTTTTGTATTAAGAATGATACTTGAAGTATAGATGAATATGAAAAGGGTTTGTAATTATCGAAAGAGCTTTATGAATTATTACAAATGAATAGTTTGGTTGATTAACCAAGAAGTGTTTATTTCATGATGAATAAATGAATGGATGAAAGAATCGAATAAGATATGAATAAATGAAATTGAGAATTTGAATAATAAGGGTATGAATGACCCATGATGTTAAACATGAAAAGATGTTGATTCTAGAGGCTTAGTGAGACCTAGGTACCGGCAAAATAATGATAATGATTAATTGAATTTTGAGAAAGGGCCAGTATGGGCTACTGTTCTCGATGTATGGTTTAAGACTGGTAGGAGGGTAAGCTAGCTCTAGGTAGTATTATTTATTCATATTTCAAACCTAAGGATAGGCACTAAGAGAAGTTGTAACTAAACTTGCGCAAACGTAAGTGGGTTGCCTCTATATAGTCTGACGGTGGACTCCAGGACTATAGACCCAGTTTAACGGTGGACTCCGGAACTGTGGTTGCTTGCAATGGAGACGAGCCCTAATTAAATCTGGGACTATGATTGGTTTGATGGTGGACTCTAGGATCATGAATAGTCGGGCGGATGGGAGGTCATTCTCCATTGTATCTGTGTATACCGGGGCTAGAGGGGCATTTGTGGGATGTTCGCACGACAAGGATTTCCGTATAGCTTGACGGTGGACTCCAGGGCTGGAATCCCTACTCGTGGGATATCTAAAACTTGATTTTGTTACCGAGTAGTTTTTCATGGCGAAGGATTAAACCCTTTATTGTGAAGTACGTAGGTGCTTGCCCTCGGACCTATGTAGAATGGGTTGCATAGAATCCGAACAAAAATGCATTAAAGTCATTGTAGTATAACATCTGTATTAGGCATTATGTCATATCATACACTGACATGTTTAGTATTGTCACTCTTGTACACTTTAATATGCATTCAAGTTTGTGGTTGCTAAAGTAAGAGAATCGTTATATTATGTCATAGCGAGGATCGTTATTTTATAACATTGCATCGGTTGTAAGCAACTGACGTGCGGCACAGTTTTTCACTGCATGACTTAGATAAGCAAGAGGACATAAAGATGAATTGATGCTAAAGATTATTTTCATGATTAAAGATGTTGATGTTAGAGTTGTATATTTCATGTTGTATTCATTCCGCTGTGTACTCTGTAATAAACATTGTTGTATAATAAAAGTTTTAATTTCCTTGTAAAATTGTACGAAGATCTTGTTGTGCTACGAATTACATGTAAGTGGAATTCGGGTTGTTACACAATGCATGTAAGTTGGTAGATTTATAAACTACAACTCTAACTCTCTCATTATAATAGTTACTAGTAATTTACACGAGCGATGTACGTCTTTATAAATATATATATAATTTAAAAATTCCAACGTTGTTAGCATCGAACCTAAGACCTTCTTTATATTAGTTATGCATGTGCATTGCACAAGTTTGTTGGGTTACAATGCACGTGTTTGTTTGGTTATAAATAGAGTTTGTTTGGTGACAAACTCTCTAATTAAAATTGTAGAAATAATAGTTATAGATCGATAGCACTACAAAACGCACAGGCTTTAGCGACGCTTTCACAAGGCTATAGCGGCGTTTTTTTGAGCCGTTATAGCACATAACGGCGCTTCTGATATCGCCACCGAAAGCGTCGTTGCAGCGTGCGTCGTTATAGCTATATGGGCTATCGTGGCGTTTACCGACGTCGCCGCTACAGGGGGTCAACCTATAATGGCATTTCCACGACGCCGTTATAGGTGGATTTCCGTTTTATTTTTTAAAAAAGGATGAGCTATAGCGGCGCTTCAAAAATGCCAGGATAGCCTGTACTGAAATATTTGCATGCCGTACAATGGCGCTTTTCCAGCGTAGCAATAGAGAGAATTATTCATAGAATCTGTACCTATGTCAGTGTTTTCTGTTAAATGCCGGGATAGCTCTACTTTTTTTTTGCATTTTATTATAAAATTTCGAATTGAAAAAACTTGTAATTAATCGCATATTACAAATACATGTAATCATATTAAATTTAAATGCTTAAATCTTAAAATCAATAATAACATCATAATTATCAACCAAAAATCACATCACATATCACAAAAAACAATAACTCAATAGAAAAAAAATATATCTAACACATATAAACTGACATACAACTGAGTGTCAAATGTATAAGTTGTACAACACTTAGTTATTACAAAACATAGATATAATTCCTGCAAAACAATTTTTTTTAAAAAGTCCAAAACCAACAAACCAGTTAATTAGAATCTGTCTATCACACTACAATTTATAAGGAAACCAACTGCCATCGATACCCAATGCTTGTGTCTCTCTGCATGACCCTGCAAAGATTATTCAGAAAATCGATATATCATGAGTTTATTTGAGTTCTTTTGCTACGAATACAGTAAAAGATGTCAATAAAAAGTGTATAGTAATCACCTTAAAATGGATCAGAACATGACCATAGTGGACTCCGATAGTTCCTGAGACGATGGCTGATATTGAGCTCGAAGCAATACAAACGAAATTCAAGTGTATCTCGTAAGAGAAACTATTTTCAAAAGAAAACAAATTATATAAAATGTGGAAAATATGCAGACCTCAACAATCCTCTGGGTTCAAAGGGAGCGAGGCACCAAGATGGAGCATCAGCTCGGAGTGGTCCTGTAAGTGGAGAACTATATGTGCAAGCCTGACAATTTCACCAAACAAAATAACAGAGGAACTTAGAAACAAAAGAGAAGAGTGTTAAGGAAGAAGAAAATAAATAAATAAATAAATAAATAAAATTGGGTGATAATTTAGAATGCTAGTTTTAATGAAATCACCTTTGATCGAATCCAAACTGGCCGTGAATATAGATGGTTTATGCCCCAGACCTGTCTGTCAACGTAACCCACTGCGTTACAAGCTTAACCTAGGTGCCTTCTCACACCACATTGGACCTGAAAATGTATCGTTTATTATTCAGTTACAAACATAATTAAATGTACTGAAGAAACAAAGAAAATATGAAGAGTAAATGTATATGTTATTCTTTTGTCTTATTCTGAAGCACATAAAAAATAAGAGAATATAATCTTTTGAACATACTGTAAATCTTTTACCGTCGTTTGGATCCCAATCATTATGGTAAGTAAAGCTCCAGTCCGTAACATATAATGAGAATGTAGTTATCATGTAGATTATAAATGCTATGAAGCCACCGAGCCTGATGATCCGATAATTTATTCAGTATCAGAACGTTTCTAATCCAAGATTAGAGAGAGTAAGGCATTCATATTCAACTGATCATACTGAGCATCAACATGGTGCTCAAATTCATGGATAACATTCACAGAAAACCAACATATCCAAAAGTATCACACAAGCAACTATAGACATCTATCAAAAATTTATAAAACATATAAAATTAAACAATGTGTTTCTAAATATAAAAAAAAAGAATTCTCTTGTCAAACTTTATAACAAAAATCTTTTACCAGACATCAAAACGAAAGGAAAATGTTGTTTTGTGCAGGTGCTTGTTCAAGAATTTCTTTCTGACTTCGATGGGGTTGTATCTAACTACGTATTATGTGGGCTTCTTCTTATTTATATATATAATAGGCTAGAGCCCAGTGCTCTATCCTATTACATCAACAACAAAATAACCGCAAGGAGAATCGGTCGCCAAATTTCAAAAAAAAAAAGGGATTCATATGTGCAGTCAACTTTATAGAAAGAGAATATGGGATGGGCGGGCAAAAAATGGTGAGGGGGTAAACAGTAGGGGCCTGTGTTTATACATGGGGTTAACCAAGTTACAACTAGAGAGTTAAAGTTGTGCAAATTGTAGTTAACCAACCGCCGTAAACTAAGTTCAACCAAACATTTTTAAGTTCAAGTTACATCAACCATCTGGAGTGCTTGCATCTCACGTGCATTGCATGTGCTACATAACTAGTTTGGTGTAATGGTAAAGTTGAATCTTATCACTACAGTTCTGAATGCAGTAAACGATTTTTGTATCTAAAAATCATTTTGGGATGACAGGTTATATATGATAATATGATTGGAAATCGCATGAACTTTAATCGGTTGGATGCGGATCACCGAATATGTGATGTAAATGAGCAAAAGAAAGGAAAATCTTAAAAGACTGTAAAATATGTCTGAATGATAAGGTGTTTTAGATGATGACAAGTTCTTAGTGCTACTATTTTCTGCCATCGAACTCGAAAAAACAACCTGGCTGTACTTGGTAATCATAACAATTATTTTGTCTCACTTGTGTGGATGTTGTAGCGAACAATTTATTCTTGAAACTACTGGAAGTCATAAATAAGCATACCAATGCCAATCTTGCAAGTTGAATTTGACAAAAGGCAGAAACAATAACATGCACATTCAATTATATGTACTTTTGTAGCTGTTCTTGCTTTGTAAAGCATTGGCATGTGCTATCTAAAAAAAATCCTGATTTAAAAATAATTATGTGGAGCGCAAAATATCAATCTTAATGAAAGTCCGAAATGCCAATCTTAATGAAAGTAATACAGTCTGCAATTTAGCAAAGTGTATATATACTCACCTCTCTCTCCCTGCCAATTTCTTATCAATTTGAACATGAGTCCCCAGACAACTACCGAAAAAGTATAAATTTGATACCCATACCATGAAGGAGGAAGATTCTGCATTCAAATGTGCGCACAATTATAATTTATCACAAATCATATTCTAGAAGAAAATTTCTTTTACTTGAGTTGCAACAACACAGCTAGTAGTAAAATCCTTTAACCATCTCACCAATTTTGACGACACATGGAAATGATAACACCAAAGCATAAAATTTTCAGGCTCATTTGCATTGCGTACCATATTGTGTGCAAAGGAGAATAAAAATGAACCATACCAAATTTACATATTTATGTTCATAAGTGCACTGGCTCAGATCACATAATCACAATTCTACTTAAGTGCATTGGCTCAGATACAAATACCAAAGGTTGGACAACAGGTACCTAATATCAGCAAGTCAGGTTGACTCCTATCATTTTTTATTTTACTTGACTGGGTCTTGTAATTGCAGTTTTTACATACTTACCAATGTTCATCGAAAAAATAATTTAGTGTTTCCATAGTGCATGGTATTTAGTTAATCAATCATACCACGTTGTTTCCATCAAAACCAATAGAAAAGAGTTATTAAGGAAAATGTTGTGTACGTTTAATTATCTGCTCATGGTGCATGGTATTTAGTTAATCAATCATACCACAATGGTGAGTCCTCTGAAGGCGTCCAAAGCTGCCACCCTCTTGCTCTTCTTAGTCTCAATTACTGGCTTCTCCTCTTCCTTCTTCTCGCCATTCTTTTTACTATCATCACCCTCGACAACAGCTTCATCAACTTGTACGTGGTGCTCGCTTTTCGCAACTATAATCAATTTATAGCTCTATCATACATACATAAGAAAGATGTTATTATGAGTAAAATCTAACATACTAGAAGTAAATTGGCAACGACATTTGAAGCGTAACTGTTCGTTGTCTTGCAAACCAAGTGGGTAATATTTCATGGTTTAAATCAAAATTAATGAGAGGAAATGATCCTAAATAGCAAATGCATTAATGGTGCAAAAAATTAAAATATGATTGACGAGCCACTCATATCCAAAAACATCTCAAATCATGATAGAAACATCATGATATATAGAATATAGGGCATCTTTCTTCTACCTAAGATAAGACTGTAGGGCCAAGATTAGAAAAAAATATTGCACATGTAGGTTTAGATAAATATCTCAAATTTTAATATAAACTTCATAATCAATATAATACAAAACAACTTTTATCTGAGATATGATCTTAGAAAACCCCAAAACTCCCCGAAATTCCAAACCCTAAACCCCAAAGCACATAATGATTTGTATTCGGGCGAACCCAAAGCACATAACAATCTAATTCTAATCTCTTACAAAAAAGAACCCTAACATCGATCGATTCAGCAAAGAAAATTACCTGGAGTTGGCTAGCGTTGGAGATAGCGGGGAGGAGAAGAGGGCGTTCCGACGCCGTGACGGCGTGGTGCGGCTTCGGGGGGTGGGGAGGAGAAGAGGGTGTTGGGCGACGGCGGGTCTGGCTTCGGGGGGCGGGGAAGAGAAGTAACGTTGCGCGACGGCGCGTCGGGGCTTTGGGAGGCACGGAGGATGGGAGATTGGGTATAGATTTCGTGAAATAGGGAACGGGGGGAGGAGGGGGTTTTGATTTGGAACGGGGGAGAAGTTGAAGAGGTGCGGCGTTTAGCGATGAGTGGAAGAGAAAAAATTGTGTTCGATGAGAAAGTGGCGAGGAGAAGAGAGAGTTTAGGTTGTGATTTGGGAAATTGGGGGAAATGAAAATAGTGCGGGGTTTTAGAGCGGGTTTTTAGAAGAAAAAAATTAACGGGCCTATCACGGCGTGTTATATGTAAAATGTCGCTACTGTTTGCACCTATTGCGGCGTTTATGTGAAACGCCAGTATAGAGGTTGTTTTTTTTTATTAAAAAAAATCTTCTACATCTATCACGGCATTTCATTGAAATGCCGAGATAGAAATGCCGCTACAGGCCCTGCGGTTTGTAGTGTAGATTCTTGATTCTTGACTCTAATCCCCCTTCATTATAAATGTATATATATTTTTCTTTTGGAACTAATTTTGAAATTTTAATTTATTTTTCATGTTCTACACTCAAGATATTCGGGATACACTCACATCATGAAAAAGATTAATTAATTTTGAAAAAAGGGAATGCATTAGAAACACATGTTATGAATGAGCTATAATTGCAACTAATCCAACATCTCAGATTCCAGTCACAAGAAAAGTATGAAACCAATTTGTTTCTGTTCTCCACCCGCACCCCCTATAAACCTCCTTCTAATAACCAAGCCTCTAGCCTTAATTATCCCCCTCCAAACATACAGCCACCATCATCTTCCACTGCCTTCCACCGAAACCAAAACCCAACTCCATCACCATCTCCACTGCCTCCTCCCGACCTCCAGTTGAAACCAAACTCCGTCACCATCAGCCCTCATCGCCAGCCTCACCACCATCCTCATCTCCATCCCGACCTCCACTTCATTCAAACCCAGCCAAATGATAAAAGATGTGTATAACAATCTCTTGATATTTTCTATTCTAAACTCTTGATCTCTCATTGATTCTCCCTTGATTACCTCTTGACCTTTTCAATTCCAAACTCTTGATCTCTCATTGATTATAGACCTTTCATATTCTAACTTTTGACCTTTTCTATTCTACACTCTTGAACTTGTATTGTATATATATTCAATTTGATTCAAGAGAATGATCTGCCATAATTTTACAAACTCTTTATGGTAACAGAGCTACCTTCCTGAAGCTCTCTTCTTCTTCTTCACAAAAATAAACCCTAAGCTTTTCTCAATCCCCTAACCATTACAAATGACAACAATCAAGTTCTCACACCCAATTTCAATATGCGGACTGATCGCCCCTCTCCTCGGACTTATTGTGGAGAGTGTCAAAGGTGTCGTGCTCAAGGACACACAGTTCAACAGTGTCCTCTATTTCACTTGACACCCACAAAGTCGCAGTCCAATCCACAACCGCGAGCATCTCGTCCATGGCAACCATGTGCTAATGTTGCAAAAAATGACAACTCCGAAAGCTCCGATTGGCTCCTTGATAGTGGCACATCGCACCATGTTACCACCGACCTGAGTAATCTTTCCATTCATGATCCTTATTCAGGAGATGACAACGCTGTGATTGGCGATGGCACAGGTCTCCTTATTTCGTATACTGGTTCTACATCTCTACACACTCCCTCATATACTTTCCCACTTCATAACGTACTTTGTGTTCCTACCATGCATAAAAACCTTATTTTTATTTCTGAAATTTGTAAATCTAACAATACATCCATCGAATTCTTACTCCCTTCTTTTCGTGTGAAGGATCTTCGCATGGAAATACTTTTACAATGTAAGATTAAGGATGGTGTGTATGAATGGTCACTTCGTTCTATCAAATCTTCTCCATTGGTAGCTTTTTCCAGTGTCAAGACCACTTCGTCCGAGTGGCATCATCGCTTAGGTCATCCATCGCTCTCATTCTTAGGTATATTGTCTCTGCTTTTCAATCAGAAGTCACAAATCTTTCATCTCTGAATTTCAACTGCAATGCGTGTCAATACAATAAAAGTCACAAGTTACCTTTCTTCATTTCCACTCTTGTTTCAACTTCTTCACTTGAAATAATATTTTCTGATGTATGGACAACTCCCTTATATTCCATTGATGATCTTAAATATTATGTTATTGTTTTTTACCATTTTACAAAATACATATGGATTTATCCATTTAAAAGAAAATCTGATGTCTAAAACGTTTGTGTTCTCTTTAAATCATAGGTGGAAAATTATTTCAATCGAAAAATCATCACATTTAATTCTGACAATGGGGGGGGGGGGGGGGATATCAAGCACTTTCATCAAGTTTTAGTGGGATATCTCACTTAACCTCTCCTCCACACGCTCCTGAACATAATGGGTATTCTGAACGTCATCATTGTCATATTGTTGAAACCGGCTTATCACTCCTCTTACAAGCTTCCATGCCTTTGTCATACTGATCATATGTATTCTCCACTGCTGTTTATCTTATTAATCGTCTACCTAGTCCCACACTCCAACTTCTATCACCGTATGCAAAACTCTTTGGCGCACCTCCCAACTACTCCAAACTTCGGAGTTTTGGTTGTTTACGCTAGCCTTGGTTGTGCCCATATTCGTCTCACAGGCTCTCTCTGTTCCACCCCTTGTATTTTTCTTAGTTATTCCTCCACCCAAAGTGCTTATCTTTGTCTTGATCTCGTCACCTCACGTCTCTACACATCCTATCATGCTAAATTCATCGAGTCGATTATGCACTTCAAAACCATTCCACCCAATCTTCCTCGTCCTTCCTCTTCCTCGTCCTACCTCTGGTTCCCTTTCGAGTCATCGTCTTCGTCCACTATCACACCATCTGTCACTCTCGAACATGTCCTTCAAGAGGATTCCACTCACGACTCCACAACCATACCCACCTGTAATCATTCTCACATACAAAAACACATCTATCCCACCAAACTAGAGACTCAGCGCCGCAGCACCACCTTCGCCACACCGCAGCACCCTGCAGCCACCCCACAACCCACTTTCTGAATCCAACTCACCCATAACTCAATCACCGGGGAAAAAGAAAAGTCAAGAAAGAACCATACATATGCCACGAAAAAGCAAGCCCATTTTCATCAGACTTTCTCTAAATCGTAGTGAAGATTCCTTTTGGTTTAGTATTTTTATTATAGACATGTAACCCCTGTGTTCCTTTTTCTTGTATTTTTGTATGTATTTGTCTTTCCGGAGTATTTGTTCTAATTGTACTCTTTCGTCCATTCTGAACAGTGTAATCATTTCTTCGTTTCTAATAAACTATTTTTATTGTCATCGTTTTAGTACTGTGATTTTCAGTCTTCTAATTTAAATTCTTCTGTTAATTATTATTCTATGGATGATTTTCTTTGATTCAAAATCATATATTTCATGGCCTCAATATTTATATTTGATTTCTACCCTATTGGATCCGATTCTAACCCAATCTACCCAATTTAAACCCTATACCCTCTTCTTATTGGATCTAGACCCGAATCCTCTACCCTAAACCCTATAATTTGCCCTATTGGATCCTATACCCGTTAAACCCGCTACCCAATACCCTCTTTTACCCAGTCTCCCTCAAATCTCTCCCTCACGTCCTTCCTATCTACCTAACTAGCAGATCACTCTCCCCTCAATCCCATGATCTTCTCTTTAGTTATTCAAATCCTAAATTACCAAAATTCCATTATAATCATAACCAAATTTATTCTCTCTTTCTCCCTACAGTGAATATTCCCTAAACAACAATTTTCTCTCTTTCATATACTCCCTCTCTCTCCCTCTTCATTGTGCCCACCGACCGGATCCTGTCGCCGCCCCCGACCGTCGACCAACCGCTCTCGCGACCATCTCAACGTCGTGCCACCCCGACCGCCCTTCAGTGCCCTGCCATGCCTCCACTTCCTCTTCCTGAAGCCTGTTCAACCCGCAACCCCTCATCCCACAGTCAACTTCCGCCGCCTGCCGTCCTTCTGCCACGCCGTCGTCGCCATGCTGCCGCCACCGCTGTGCGTTGCCTTCGACCTTCATCCTGCAAGCCACTTTTTATTCATAATCATCGTATTCGTGCTCGTGTGCCGGGATATGTTCCTGTTATTCTTTCTCGTCAGATTCATTGTCTTCATTGAGGCAAGTAACTTGTATGTTATTTTTTATCTTCATATAAGTACAAATACCGCAAGTAGTCTTGCTTTCATTGCATTTCATTCTCATGTCAATTCTTTGGTAATCATGATCTTATTCGCTTGATCTGTTTCCATCATTTCATGATCACGATCAATCACAACAAGTTATCACACACTCACACACACTACACGAAAATAAATTAGATCTAGATAGATTCTTGATGTGTATATACTTGTTCGTGATCCATTGTATGTTGTGGATTTTTGTTACATGATTGATGTGCTAGATGTGTTATCACGTTGTGGACTTGTTAATACCCATGCCATGTTGATTTAAAAGTTCAGTATATCATGTTTTGCATCATACTCTAATTTGGATATATCGTAGATGAGTTGTTTGATAAAATGCATGACAGAAATTTCTTTTTGCTGCTACCCTGATTTGGTACAACAATTTAGACCCTGTTAAAGTCATTAAAATAAATTAACTTGTGAATATGATTCATAGGCCTCTGTGTCTATTTTTCAGAAATTTTGATGGATCTCAATTTCAATTTTTGATGTGTGAGTTATCGTTGTTTTACTACAGCTATATCGTAAATTCCAGATTCTGAATTATAACATCGCTGTAAGATTTATTATTTTAAAACTGATGTTAAAAGTAAAATTTGGACTTAGTATTATTCTGGGTATGACTAGACATGACTAGGATCAACTCCAATTTTTGTAGAATTGTTTAATGACTTTTACAACTTATTTCATGCTTGTGAAACCCATCATATAATTGGTAAACTGCATGTTGTTCAGTAAAGAACTCTAATTTCAACCTGATTCCATTCACTTTTGATTAAAATTTTGTGAATATGAAACTTAGCCTAGTGTGTCTATTTTACAACTGTTTTTACGAATTGAATTCCGAATTTTTTTTGTGAATTATCACTGTTTTAGTACTGTTGTGTCTGAAATTTCAGATTTATAAAATTGTTGTGTCACTTTGTTTTTCAAATTAAATTGACTCTACTATCTATAATATAATAACATGAAAATTAAGATTCTGACACTAGACATGCTAGGGAACCTTCCAGATTTTTCTAGTTTCATTATGGTGTTTTTAGACACTTTTCATGCTTATAAACAAAACTTTGCCATTTCTGGCTAAACATAAATTCTGTATAAAACGCCATTTTGAACATTGTTGTTGTAGTTGTTATATGACTTGTGTATATGCGATGGATTCGACAGAGAGTCTAGTTTCTATAATTTCTGAAGGATCTAGATTTGCATTCCGGTAGCAACGGTAATCTTATTTTTGGTGCAGCAATGTCTTCTTATCTAGAATTGAAAGTCTCGTTATTCTAACTATTATAGGTTGTTTCGTCACCCGTTTATGTTTTCTATCCAACTTGAACTTATTCCTTGTTCCTTTTTTCTTGTCATATTTTTCTTGCCATATTTGTGCACGTCTATGCGTGCTTTAATAATAATAAGTAATCAAGCCAAGGTTAGGAGAAAGATCTAGTAGTGGAAATATAGAAATGTGTACTTGGAAGGGGACCCGTGTTTTCCACCTGTTACATGATAACATGATATATGATCCTGATTACCTGTTTACATAATTACCTGACTACATACTTCCCTATAAGAAGGTGTACTCAGAAGGGTAGTCGAGTTTCCCACCTGTTTACCCGACTACCCGACTACATACTTCCCTATAGGAGGGTGTACTCAGAGGGGACCCGTAGGTCCTACCTGATACATGATTACCTGTTATATGATTACATGATACATGATCCTGATTACCTGTTTACATGATACCTGAGTACACGGCCCTATATAATCCACTACGAAATCTAAAGGCAACTTGTTTGAATGTAGCAACCATGTGGTAAAATTTCGGACACATGTAGTGCTATCTAGATAGGATTAAGTACAAGACTTGAGAATAACATGATCACTTGCACATTCCTGTTACCTGTACGTACTACCTGACACGTGTTACATGTTTACTTGCTTGCATGCTACTTGATACCTGTTACATATTACCTGCACCCTATTTTCTTATCATGTTACTTGATTCTGTTTATTGGTTTAAGAGTTAGTTGCTCTATTCTACTGTGACACTCCTTCCATGTTTTATTCAGTACTCATTTCTTGTTGCTACTCTAGATCTTGTTTATCTGTCTCCATGCTTTGTTGCTTATACTACTTGTGGCCCGTAACTTGCACTAACGGACGTATTGTTTCCTGTTTCTCTTTTCTTGCAAATTGATAAATTTGTAAATTTTGGTGATCAGCTGCCCGAATGAGTGAGTGACCAAGTGTTCTAGGCTTGGATAGAGTTCTTGCTTGAATTATTTTCCTATTTTGAATTAGTTGTATTTATTGCTACTTGGAACTTGAATTGGGCATTTTTGTCCCAGCACTTATTACTTGTTGTTTTCAGATCTGGTTTATTTGAGAATTTAGTATTTTGTTTCAAGTAAATCTGTTGATTTAGAAATTTGTTTCATACATACGTGGATGATTATTTCCTGTTTATTTCTTATTTATTCTTATGTACTGTTGGAACGATCCTTACAGCTCATGAATGGTGAAAACTATTCACTGGACTTTGTCGTGTACCATATTCCGTGTTCCTTCTTGGGAAGCGAGGGGTGACAAGACCCGACATCTACTTTTCCTCCACACCAAGGTATAGTTACACGATCAAAAATAATATCTACAAACCAATCCAAAAACTCAATCTCACTGCCTAACTTTCCACCAACCCTAACCGTGAACCTCATTCCGAGTATTCATCTTCTTCAACCCACTTTGTACTACGAATATTCCACACATATATTGATCGATAAAAATATCTATTTTTTCTATGTTGAGTTAGGTTTGGTTCAAGTTTCCATTGAGAATCATGGGTTAGTTTGAATTGTTGTGATGGAGAAGATGATAGTTGCACGTGCCTTGCATGTGCTTTATATTTTTGATGTATTTGTATTTTCCTTTTTTCTAGCAATTCATACATAATCAATTAAACATTAGGGTCTTATACATATTGCATAAGAAATTCTATCCTGTCATCTAGTTAATTTCATGCATTCTTTTCATGGTTAGTTTAACTTTAGTTTCCGTCCTCTTTGCAATACATGATCAATCACACATACACGTGATCAGTTGTGCACACCCATGTTCTAAAATACATGTAGTAATTTGAATTGTCTCGAATAATTGATGAGTCTTTTGTAAATATATTTATCAAAAAAATATCCATTTTAATAACCAAAGTACTGATTTTTATCAATAAAGATAGAATCGTCTCATCAAAATATTTATTTAATAATTATATGATTAGTAGCACAACTCTTTGTCTAAGAATCAAATAATTGTTAAAAATGAAGTCTTTATCAGATATCTTTTTTCTTGATGAAAATGTGATCTCTTAATTAAAATATCCCTTTTTTTTTTCAAAAATCAGGTTTTTTTCCTCAAAAGAACAAATAAAAGATGATTCATTCATTTCGTAAACTTAAATTGGACTTTTCAATCAAAATTGTGTATTATTCACCAATGAGATGCATGACTTCTTATAAATATGATTTTTTTATCAAAAAGACAAATGATTATTGACTATATGAAACAATTCAATTAATGATTTGTATTTTGCATACATCTAGTTAGTCAGCTGTATATACATTGACATACAATCATCACACATTTGCATGCATAGACCCTACGCTTAAAAGCTACTTAATCATAACTCATGTTCTGGCCATTTGATGTGATTTCTTCTGAGAGATATCCATCCAACGTATACATACCATAAGGCACAATTTCACGATAATATACTTTACCTTGAATCTGTCTAGAACATGACATCCTCACTCTTTCAGTCACCCAGGACATCCAACTTCGAGTTTGTGTTCGAAATAATACAACAATAAATTTCAACATGTCTATGATACAAGAAAACTAGTTTCAATTCAATTGGAGTTCTAGAACTCAAGTTATGATTTTTTCCAAAAACATTGCAGAGTGCACCAAGCCTTTAGAGTTCTAGAACATTATTAAAATATTGAATTGACATAAACATTTAATGACATACAATATTAGATATGTGCACCAAACCTCGTGCACTTGATACACAACCAATTTTCACTTATATATATATATATATATATATATATATATATATATAATAAAACACAAAAAAAGCTATCAAGTGGCTCTTATTCAATAGGTTTCAAATCAACAGTTCAGATTTAACCTCACAAAACATATTTTCCCGCCCAAAAGTCCCCCCCCCCCCCCAAACTCAAATTCAAATCCCAAAACAACTCTTTTATTTATTTCTCTCTCTCTCTCTCTCTCTCTGTCTATTTACTCAGAAATTTATATTTTCAGATTTCAGGTTTGTAAATTTTCAAATTTTTTATACATTTTTTTATTGCTCATGTTACATTCAAAATAGCAAATATCTCATCAACAGTTAAATTTTATCATTTTCCACACTCAAAATTCTAAGAAGTTGGATTTTACACCCCCATTTATAATTATTTTTCAACATATACCAATGAAAACATGGACTTTTATTTACAAATAATTATTATTTTACTATTCAAACTTGAGCTACATAATTTTTGTTTTACTGTTTACAAGACTTTCATATGCTGTATCGTTCCAAAGACGTGCCGTAGGCACGTGCCCAGGGGCAAATCTAGTATATATATATATATATATATATATATATATATATATATATATATATAAACAGGTCTGTTTGCACAGACCCGTTACAAACGGCGATTGAGTCATTGGATCAAGTTGATCAAAATCTAATAGCTTAGATCTGTTATGTTTTTTTTTATCACAATCTAATAGCTTAGATCTGTTATGTTTTTTTAGGGGGAAACTTTTGCCTTAGCCTGTCGTTGGCAAAGTAGTAATTTTTTTTTAAAGTCTGGCTACTTTCTTCTCTCTTTCACTCTCTCCCTACTCTATCTCTCTTCTTCCCCAAACCCAAACTCAATCCCAACCGAAACAACTTCCTCTCTCACTCCGGCGCCTCCTCCTCTCTCACTTCACTCTCTCACTCAGCATCGTTTCTTTGTTGGCACTCTCTCTTCCGAAGCACCTCTCGCAACCCAAAAAATTCTAACCCTAATCCACACCCAAACTCCTCCTCCTCCTCCATCCACTGCTGCTGCTCCTCCATTCCCACACTCTCACTCTCAATCTCTCCTTCAAACCCCTCCCCCTTCAATCTTCGAAAGCAAATCGAAACCCTAGTTCGGCGATAACACCTACATTGAGGAAAATTCGCAGTAGTGTAAGGTAATGACTTAATCATTGACTTCGTAGTTGTATTTGCGATGTTTTTTAAGTATTTTATGTCCCTTTCTAATTACTTGAAGTGGTTAAATTTGCCCAATAATTTTGTAGATGTACTAGTTTGTAGTTTTTATGTAGTATTTAGATTATTTTAGACATTAAAATTTTAGTCATGGTTGTAGTTGTTTGCTCAATTTGTATATTTAGTTAAATTTTTAATTGTTCGATCTTAGTAAAATCGAATAAATAGTCCCAAAAAAATCCAAAACATTGCGGGTAGGTCGGACTCACCCTACACAAGACAACGCAACTTGCAGAAGTGAATTTCAAATCACGATTTGAGAGATACGACCATGTATCGCTTTTGGTCAAGAAAAACTAAAATAAAGCGCTACACGGCCGTATCTCATAAATAGTGAATCGAAACTCACATCTACAAGTTACAGTGGCTTGTGTTACGTGAATCCGACTAACTCGCAAAGTTTTGGATTTTTATGCCGATTGTGCGGTTTTCTCACGTATCTCGAACAACATCAACTAAACTCTGAAATTTTTTAGTACATTTACACTAAAAAACCCTACAAACAACACCAAAAAATTACAGAACTTTGCAAGTAGGTTGGACTCACGTAACACAAGCCAACGCAACTTATAGAAGTGAGTTTTGACTCACAGTTTGCGAGATAAGGCCGCGGACCGCTTTATTTTGGTTTTTCTTGACCAAAAGCGATATACGATCGTATCTCGCAAACCGTGAGTTAAAAATTACTTCTACAAGTTGCGTTGGATTGTATTGGGTGAGTCTGACCTACTCTCAATGTTTCAAAAATTTTGAATGCCGTTTGTGCGATTTATATCATTCATCGTAACCACAATAATTTAAACAACTAGTTTTTTTAAATTTTGAGTACGAGAACATAGAAAACCTCACAAATGGCAACCAAAAATTTTGAAACTTTGCGGGTAGATTTGACTCACACCATGCTAGACAACGCAACTTGTAGAAGTGATTTTTGACTCACAGTTTGCGAGATACGGCCGTATATCGCTTTATTTGTTCTTTCTTGAAATAAAGTGATACTCGGTCGTATTTCGCAAACTGTGAGTCGAAACTCACTTCTATAAGTTGCTTTGGCTTTTGTGGTGTGATCCCGACATACGCACAAATTTTTGGAATTTTTCGTTGCGTTTTTGTGGTTTTATATGTTTTCGTACCAAAAACAACTAAAACAACTGTTTTTTGATAATCTGAGTACGTAAATGTAGAAAACCTCACAAAAGGCAATCAAAAATTACAAAACTTTGCGAGTAGGTCAAGCTCACCCCATACAAACCAATGCAACTTGTAGAATTGAGTTTCGATCACGGTTGCAAGATACGGTCGTGTATCGCTGTATTTTTGGATTTTCTTGAAATAAGGCGATACTCGGTCGTATCTCGCAAACCGTGAGTCGTAACTCACTTATGCAAGTTGCATTGGCTTCTTTGGGGTGAGCCCAACCCACTCACAAAGTTTTGGTATTTTTCATTGTCGTTTGTGCATTTTTTCATATCTTTGTTTTATTTATTGTTGATAGAGAAATTGATTATCAGTTAACCTTACATTTATTGTTGATAGAGAAATTGCTAGAACGAGGCTAGCTTCTGGTGGTGCTAGTAGAGAACCATATACAGAGGTATGATTGATTATTTTATTAGTTTAAATACGAATTGTAACATTGTATTTTGAATACTAAGATTTGTATATTTTCGTGTAGGTTGGTGGTCGTCATTCTTTATCCACCGAGGTTGGTCCGTCGTCTTTGGTTGGACTTACACCTCCAAGACCGGAAGACCCAAGCGTGCTCGCGTTGCAACCCAGACACAGATCCCAAACTGTGTGGGATAGGTCCGAAAAGAAGTGCAACTTTCGAAAGCACGTGATACTTCCCATGGACCCATGTATTGCTCTGTACTTAGTCCAAGCCGATTTTTACGGAGCCATACTTATGGGAGGTGTGAAGCTTGATCGACCTTTACTTTTAGCTCTTGTTGAGAGATAGAGGCCGGAGACCCACACATTCTACCTACTGGTAGGAGAGATGACCGTCACTATCCAAGATGTAGCAATTATTATTGGGCTTCCATAGATGAGATGGCCATGAAGGGGAACATGGACTTCGATCGAGTAGAAGTTGTACGTGATTTGCTCGGTTTCGATTTAGATGAGATGTTGGATAAAAAGGTGAGAGGCCATTAAAGCTGAAATTTTAAAAGATATTCTGTCAGATCATGATGAAAAGGTCGTAGAGCAAGCCATAGAGCACACAAGAAGTGAAGCCAAAAAATCTTTTTGGAATGAAGTATTCGAGAATTAATCACTCTGACTTTCATGGTTGAAATTAAACTTCGAAGAATATTTGAAGGATGATTTGGATGAAGATGTCACGTACTATGCGTGTGTGTACATATTCAGTTTAATACGAGGTGTGCTCTTCCCAAACAACTCCAGTGCGAGCGTGTCACTCATGTATTTACGGTTGATAGAAAACTTCACTATGGTCGACCATTACATTTGGGCGAGTGCGGCCTTTGCGTCATTGTATAGGAACTTGTGTGCTTGTGCACTGGGTTCCGTACAGATGGATGGGCCGATGGTTTTGTTGCAAATATGAAGTTGGGAGCGCATCCACATCGGTCATCCCCGTATTATTGAGGCAATACTGGATTGGTTGGCCGAAGCACCGAATGCAAAAATATTGCTTCCTTTAAAAGTGTACTAGGCAGGACGACACACATGGGTCGATAACCCACGCACATCTCTCGCGCACTACAGAGATGAGTTGGATGCTTTGTGTGACAAGTTCATCAATTGGGTTCCGTACACCCCTGATAGGTTGTAACGAGTTCCACTAGTGTGTTTGGTTAGCGAGTTTTGGTTGACGACTGCCCCACTCGTCAACTTCTCTGTTGTTGAGTTCCAATATCCAAATATAGTAATGCGGCATTTTGGATATCAGCAAAAGGTTCCTAAAGCCCACTTGTACGGAAAAAAATTGCACAAAGTGAAAGGAACGGGTCAAGTGACCAATTTTGACTAGGCAGATTTCCATCGGGTATATATGGCAAATTGGAATGCCTTATGATATCAGATGAGACCCAGTATGATGCTTATTGTTGTACCTTACGATAGCTCGTTCTAACAAGTTTATATGACGAAGTACAAGCGCATTACCAGTTTGTATGTATCTCTGCATACCGTTGTACCAGCCGGATTCCAGATACTAATCCCCCAACTGAGGAGGAACCACCACCGACATATTTCTCTTTGCAACCAATGTATCAACCAAAGATGTCAACGTATCGAAACATGGTTGGTCTAACTTTATATATTTTTACATATTTTGTATCCAAGTATTGTTGTGTGAACACTTGATATTTATATAGACAATGTTGTTTACAATATTGTCTAATTTGTATATTTGAACTCGTTGTAGATTGAAAACACATCGAACATAGTTAAGATAGTTGCTCGTATGTTGAAAAGTACGGTACCCGAGAGCGTGAAGGAGATAATGTGGGAGATCCTTAAAACGTGCCGCCGTACTCCTGAAGATATAGGTGAAGGGGTCAAACTTGATTGTACTTACAAGCTAATGTGTCTAGTTCTTGGAGGAAGTGTAACCCTTGTTTTTCACTTTTCGTATTTTTGGTGTATTTTCCTTCTTTCTTGGATTTTGTACTCTCTTGTATTTTTCTGGACCGTGTATTGGAATTGTTTTCAATATATATTCATTTTGGCTCATTCGTGATCTTTTGTGATTTATTTCGGTTCCTTGATTTGTTCTTGATCATTGTTGTTATTTTTCGTTCTTCATTTGTGTCTCGTTCTCTTTATTTTGTTCTTGGGTGCTTGAGATGGTTGTGGTTGTTCATCCAATTTCCAATCTTATTGTTTGAACCCTATTTGACTACCAAAGCCAAATTTAAATCCCAATCCTATTTGATATCCTATACAAATTGTACCCTAATCAAATCCTATTAGTCTAATCCTATTACTATTCCTAAACTATCCACAACCCAATACCCATCTCATACTACTAACCCTGAACATACCCTATATAACTCCTCTCCACTAAAACCCTAACCCTAACACCCTAACCCTACTTTACATCCTGGCCCCCCTCTCCTTCCCTGGTTGCGCCAGCCGCCGACCAGCCAAAACCTTCGACCGACCTACCCTTTCCCAACCATCCCACCAACAAACTCACCCCGACTCCATTGCCGACCAACACCTAGCTGACCATCTCCATTGCACCTTCACCTCTCCATCCATATCTCTCTATCGTCTCTTGGCTCCCAATGCCGTCGACCAGCCGGAGCCAGCGCAGCAAGCCAGCCGACGCCGACCCCCCTTGGTCTCTCTCTCTCGCTTTCTTGAGTGTACGTGTTGGAGCTTTTACACGTGTATTGGATTTTCGTTCGTGGGATTCGTTCATTTTGATTTGTGGATTTTGTTCGTTGTCCGGAAATCCGTTCCCGTTATTCTTGGTGTTCGTTTCGTCTCGGTTAAGGCAAGTAACTTATACTCAAATTCCTTTGTACAATACAAGTCAAAAATACCACCTATAATGTAGTTAGGTTCTAGAGAAGACTCTTGTGTATTATTCTTGTTGAGTTTTGTCTCTATAGTGCTATTTGACCATAGTTGACTCACAACACAAATTCGTCATGAAACAACTAGGTTTTCGCCCGTTCTTGACTTGATCATGTATGTGAACTATTTGTGAGAATTTGACTATTTGCTGAGATCCATGTGATTAACTTGTTGGGGACTTGTTATATACCATAATCCATGTTGTTTGGACACTTGTTTGACTCAATTTAATATTTGGTTGTGTGTGGATCAAGTTTCGTTGGATCTATATTGATTATGGTTTTTGAGAAAATTCTGTGTTTTGTCGATGATCTGTCTTGATCAGTAATTTAGACCATATTAAGGTCAGAATCTTAATTTCTGTATAAAACATGATTTGTAGAGGATTTCGTCTTCTTTCCAACCCCTCTGACTTTACTCGATTTCGTTTTTGTATATGTGAGATATGGCTGTTTTACTACAGAGGTGTACATCTTTTCTAGATTTCATTTCTTGGTGATTTTGATGACTAAATTATTTTGATACTTGTGCTACACATATTATTTTGATCTAGAACTTTGGTCAGTTTTTCTATACTTATCTAGGGATTTTCCAGAATTTTGGTAGATTTTATTGATGAATTTTATATGCTATTTCATGCTTGTTTATAAAGACTGTACTTGCTATTTTTACTTGCTGTTCTGTAAAGAATCGTATTTTCACCCTGATTCCTTTGACTGTATGAAAAATATCTGTGAGATATGAAAGTTATTTTTTATTGTCTATTTTCATCTCCCTCTGGCGGAGTTGGTTTCACGGTTTGCGAGATATTACAGTTTTCAAACAGCTGTGTTGGGAATTCTAGATTTGTCAAACTATCGATTCTTTATGATTTCTGATTTTACTTGACCAAGCTAGTCTTATTGGAAAATTTTAAAACTTTATATTTTTTTACTAGACAGATAGGGGAATACCCCAGATTTTTCGTGGATTTATTTATTGAGTTTTGATACTGTTTCCTGACTGAGAATTTGATTTACAAAATTCTGCCTCAACGTATTTTCTGGATTTAAATCAGTTTTGAGTTATGATTTTGTGAAACAACATATGACTTGTTTATACTTGCTGGATTTGGCCGGAAGTCTATTTTCCATATTCTTCGACAGATTTAGATTTGCGTGTTTGTATTAGTGGGAATCACTATTTTAGTATAACGCTGTCTTGCTATCCTGAATTAGAAAGCTAGTCGTTTTACCCTGTTATATATTATCTTTTACCCACACATGTTTATCTTGCAACTTGAACTTGTTACATAATCATGCTATGTTATTCTTGATATGTTTTGCACACATACATTCTTGTTGGACACTAATAATAATAAAATAAAAAAGTCGCGGTTAAGGGAAAGATCTAGTAGTGGATAGTGCAGAAACGTGTACTCGGAAGAACCTAGTGGTTATTGGAGCTTGTTTACATGTAGAGCTTGACACGTACAAACATGACACTGGAGCTTGTTTGGATTTTGGATCCTTTTTACATTATACATGATTACATGATATTTGGAGCTTGTCCCTGAGTACACTGCCCTGTATGGTCCCCTATGAAATCTAAAGCAAAACTGTTTGTTGTAGCAACCATGTAGTATATTTTTGGGGCGCATGAAGTACTATCTAGATAGTAATAACTACAAGACTTGATACATGACACTTGAACATAATACATGCCCACTTGATACTTGACTACATGATACATGAGATTTGATACTTGATACATGCTACATGATAACATGATTCTTGATACTGGTTACTCGGTACATGATACTTGTTCACTTGACACTCGACACATACTATTATACTTAATTGCTTATCTTGCCATGTCATGATTTATTTTCTGTTATCATGATTATACCATGCTAGGCTTTTTACTTAGATTTATCTATCCCATGTACTTGTATCCTACATTATAAGTGGCCCGTAACTTGCAATTGACGGATACTTGTTTTCTTTTTCCTTCACCTGCAATTTATTAATTGCAGATCATGATGGTCAGCTGCCTGATGGCATTAGAGATATGAGATACTAGTGCTGGATTTCATGCTTTATTTGTTATTATTATTGTTACTTGAACTTTAATAAGATGTACTTGATTACTTGGATAATTATCTTGTATTTGGGCGTTGTGACCTAGGATATTGACTTGTTCAGAATTTGGTTATTTGAGATTATTATATTTGGTTTCAAGTAATTTCCTGTTGGTATCTTGTTTCAATTATGCATGCGTGGTTGTATCTTTTGCTTCCGACTCTGATTATCTTGTGAAATGCTATAAAGATTCTTGGACAGCTTATGGATGATGTAAATTATTCGCTGGGCTTTTGTCGTGTAACCGTATTCCGTGTTCTTTTGGAAAGCGGGGCGTGACAGGAAGAGTGTGACAAGGGGCGGAATACGGATCGCCGAGCCACAATAATCGCAACATCAATAACAGGTGGATGTAGGTGAAGAGGAGCAAGGGTTGGATGGACCCTTATCCCCCAATACACAAGTTAGACACCGAAATCCCCAACGGAAGAGGAACAAACTGGATCAGTACACACCAAGTTGACGCAAACCTCGTGGTTGGAAGTGGTAGTAGCTAATACACCTTCTTTATTGTTAATTTTGTATTCGGTTTATGATTTCATTCCTTAATGACTAATTTATATTCTTTCTATGTTAATCAATTATGTAGATGAATTGAAGGGCATGCAAGGAAGTTGGCTACGTATGTAATTGTTTTCTTATTCGTGAATTGAATGTATTGATCCAGTTTATGTACTCATTCGATCAATGTGTAACTTGGGTTTATATACTTATGTTCGATTTTGTTTATTATAGTTTGTATATGAAAGTTTTATCATGGGTTATTGTTGTTGTTATCAGATGAGATTAATGATTGTTGTGATAATTGCTTATATCGCTTTGAATTATCAAATTCGTGTAGGTGTGCAGCAAACATTTTGTAGATATTGATCTTGAATGCAGCATATGTTGTTGTGATTTTGAACTGTTTAAGGGTAGTCATTGAACCTAACCCGTCATTGACGATAACAGGTTAAGTTCTCTTAAACCGTCATCGCTAATAGCGGGTTAGAGTGAAGGATTTTGATAGAGTATTAGATAGCCAACGAAAAATGGTATGTGAATATTATTGAACCTAACCCGTCAATGGCGATAATGGGTTAAGTTCTCTTAACCCGTCATCACCAATAGTGGGTTAGGGTGAAGGATTTTGACAGAGTATTAGATAGCCAACAAAAGATGGTATGTTAATATTATTGAACCTAACCCATTATTGGAGTAACGGGTTAAGTTCTTTTAACCTGTCATCACCAATAGCAACTTAGGGTGAAGGATTATGACAGAGTACAATTAATTATTTTAAGACTTCATAAATTATTATTTTTTGAATTATTAAATGTCCATTAATATTTTTAAAGTAATTGGACATTTTGACAGAGCACAGTAAATTTATTTCAGTATAAAAGTAAAATAGTTAAAGGGTAAGGGTTAGGGTTAGGGTTAGGGTTAGGGCTAGGGTTATATCAAGGGTTAGAGCTACTGGTAGGGTTAGAGTTACAAATAAAGGGTTATAGTTATACATAGTGTTAGAACCTAATTATATATTAATTTAATTTTATTAATTTTTTTATTTTTTTAAATGTTTACAACTTTTTTAACTTTTTTTACTTTAAAATTTTTTGTCTAAAATATTTTGATAATTATTTTAAAATTTTAATAAATCAATTATAAATATTATTAATGGATTTTTTTAAGAAAAAAAGCTACAATAAAAAAAATTAAATTACATTTTATAAAATTTGGTAAAAAAAAAGATATTTTTTAAATAGCCAACAAAATTTTAAGAAATAAATATTATAAAAAATGGTAACCAAAAAAAAAATCTAAAATCAAAATTTCAAAATAATGGTTGCAATATAAATTATAAAATCTTTTTTTTGAAAATTTTTATTAAAATATTAGAATTTGGGAAAATAATTAAAAATAACAAAATAAAGAAAACTAATAAAAAAAAAATTAACAAAATAAAATTTGGGTAAAAAAACTCATATTAAGGGGAAAAATGTAACGCCGTGATTTCCATACACTGGGAAACCGTGACTTAAGCCAGAATCTTTTCCTTCAATTAGCCACAATACACAGAAAAATAGAAAAATTTAAAACTTTTTATTCAACACAAATGTATTACAAGTCCGAATGTTATAAAACTGCAATATATTATATCAGTGTTACAATAATGTCATACAAGCCCAAGTATTACAAACTTTTAATAAAAATTACATCAGAGTACAATGAATGATACATAACACTTGGTACTTTCACTTGGAATCTTCTCAATAATAAATAAATTACAATATATATTACAATTGAAATAAATCAACACTTGCTTCTTTTGCCTTGAGTCCTCCTGAATCCTGTACATGTAGCTTTGCAATCTAGTACCTATTGAAGTGGGGATGTCAGTACATATACTGACGCTTTAAGGCTGATGACTAGAAGCGATTCTCAACTTTAAATAAACGGATTGATGAAAAGAGAAATGTGTATATATAACTGATGTGTCAGTGTATGCTATGATTTAGACTCTAATGCAAGATTTACTAATGCAAGCACTTATTCTAATGCAAGTGAGTTTCCGGAACAGTATGCATCCCATACTACATACGCCCATAACAAGTCGTTTCTCCATATATAGGGATTTGAACCCACGTCATGAATTCTACTTTTGTATTCATCCTGTTCCTGACACAATACTACATGACTGATGAGGTTGCAGGTACGGTCTAGTTCCACTACTGCAGTACAACAGTGGTATCCCCTTTTTCCACTATTAGCCGGTGAACCGGACCTCGCTCAAAAACCAACACGAACCACAAGATACTCTTCAACCTTCTTCCATGCCCTCAACTCGTCATGAGAAGGCATAGAACCTGATGGAATCGTAGGGTCTATTTTCTTAGGAAAACCTCCCATTCTTATCATGGCACATTCAGAAATTAACAGGCGAGATACGGATCCCATGCTCCCAACTCGTCATGAAAAAGCACCGCCCATATCCCTTTGATAGGGGGATACATCCCAATAACACCTCCTAGTGTCAGCCTATAGGAGAAGTCAGATTATAGGGCATCACCCCTAACACCAACTCTCACCCTTCGGCAATTTATAAATAAAAATAGTTAAGTAACAGTTACTACCCTAACGATGTCACTATCCCTAACCAATCAAATGGGGCTGTACGAGCTACAAGGTACTTTCAACTTAGAGTCGTACTCTCAACTTGACATAAGACGGCACCAAAAATTTTAAACAAGCAAAACATGTCACTGTGCTTCCAACTTATCATGAAAAAGTGTCGTCGTGTCCCTCTTCAAGAGAGTGTAACAATTGTTGACACAATCTACCAAGACTCAACCTAGACTTCACAAGATCTCATCGGATCCACTCATTGCCTATCTATTCAAGATAATTACTCCATACGAGCCCAATGAGCTACGCATGAACAAACAACTACATACGAGGCAGGTGAGCTACGTATGAGACGGACCAATACTTATTACATGACTTATGAGCACAAGGAATACTTGTTAGTCATTAACAAGTGTATAATTCGAACTACTAACAATTCACGACAACTCTAGTTAACATGAACTCGAATTTTGTGTATAAGCTTGCTAACAAAAACTTGATCTTTTATAATTACAAGCAACAGAAGAATCTTCTAACAGCCTAATATAAGCATACTACTAATGAGTACACAAAAGCGATATAAAAAGCCTTCTAACAACCTAGAAGCGAACAGTGCTGCGCTGATCAGAATTCAAAAAAATTAAACTTTTTAAAAAGGTGAGAACATCTACCACAACTCTCTAGTTGAACACTTTTTCAAATTCGGTAAGGAACTCAAAATCCGGTCCGTTAAACACCATTTCAAACAATAACAGTACAGCCAAGAGTTGACACTTTTCAAGCTCATAACTTTTGCTATACTTGTTGGAATTTAACGAAATAGAAAGTTTTGAAAAGGTGAGAAAATCTAATACAACTCTCTAGTTGAACATTTTCCCAAATTCAGTGAGAAAGAGGTACAAAAACTTCGAACAATACAAACAGCGAGCTTTCAGCCAAATGGCTAGCTGCTGTGACTTGCAAAGGTCATAACTCCTACTCCGCTCATCGGAATCTAACCAAATAGGGCATTTTGAAGGTGAGAACACCTACTACAACTTTATAGTTAAACAATTTTCCAAATTCAGCGAGTAAGAGGTACAAGACTTCGAACAATACAAACAGCGAGCTTTCAGCCAAACGGCTAGCTGCTGTGACTTGCAAAGGTAATAACTCCTACTCCACTTATCAGAATCTAACCAAATAGGGCATTTTGTAAAGGGGAGAGACTCTAATACAACTAGTTGAACACTTTTTCAGATTCAATGAATAAGAGGAGCAAAAACTTCGAACAATCCAAACAGCGAGCTTTTAGCTAAAAGGCCAGCTGCTCAGATTTTGTAAAGCTCATAACTTTTACTCCACTTATCGAAATCTAACCAAATAGGACATTTTGAAAAGGTAAGAGACTCTTAAAACTCTATAGTTAAACACTTTTTCAGGTTCAATCAATAAGAGGTGCAAAAACTTCGAACAATCCAAACAGCGAGCTTTTAGCCAAAAGGCCAGCTGCTGAGATTTTGTAAAGCTCATAACTTTTGCTCCGCTTATCAGAATCTAACCAAATAGGACATTTTGGAAAGGGGAGAGACTCTACTACAACTCTCTAGTTGAATACTTTACCAAATTCCTTATAGAAATCAAAATACAGCCCTTTGAACACATATCGATGTTAACCCCAAAACAGCGGTTTGCTATTTTTGCTTGAAAACTCGCTGTTTTGAGGGAAACATCTATTTGACCTATCAAATTAACCCAAAAAAAAATCTACAAAAATTAGAGAATGATAATAACACATATAAGAACCTCTCTAATTAATTTGGGCTCAAGATTTCAACTTTGGCGTAACAAATTAATTCTAACCATCAAACCTACAAGATTGAATCTTTAGGGTTTTATTTTGTATTTTCACACTTCAATCTTGTATGCCTTTTATTCTAGTCCATAAATATGATTGTGCATATGAAATTAGTCCATGTTCTTCATTTAATCAACAATAAAAACAATAATAACAACAAAAAACACAAGTTGAGAACCCCCACCCAAAGTGTAGGAAGAACTAGCTAGCTACCCTTCTCCTTCCTTGTTCTTGCTCCTTGTTCTTGCTCCCCTTCAAACAGAACCCATGAAACCCTCTCTTTTCTTTTGATTTTGATCTCTCTTTCTTTTCTATCTTTCTTTTCTTCTCAATTTTTCTAAATCAAAACAAGAAGAAGAACTAGGAGAAGAAGAGATGGAGTGAGATGAGATGGAAAAAGGGATGAAGGAACAATGAAAAGGGCTTTGCCCTAGGGTTATGGCCGGCCAAAAGAGGGTTGGGGGGCTTTTATAGGTGAGGGGAGTTGGGTTTGTGGTAGAGAATGAGACAAGTGTTCTCATTCTCATGGTTAGAACAATTTGGAATCAATTTGCAATTTTAAATTGCATTCAACACCCTAACTCATCTCTAACCCTTCATTTTGATCATGATTAATCAAAAAATAAAAGATATTTTCAAAAAATCACATACTACATGATTTCGTACAAACGTACAAAATCGATACAGTACATATACGTACATATATCTGTCTATACAAATAATTTTTATTCATTAAAACCCATCAATCAGTACAATAATAATTTAATTCTGAGAAATAAAATAAAATAATAACAAAATAGTTTTATTACCGGCTTGGAAGATTTTAGTATCAATTTGATACAAAACAGATGTATACAGACTGGTATATATATATATATATATATATATATAATACTTATTAACAAAATCGGGTGATATCCACCAAAAATATTTGAATTCTGAAAATAATAATAAAATAATAACTTTTTAATACCAGCCCGAGATTTTAAAGACATTTTCTCAAAAATGCATTTTACAGGATTTTGTATAAGTGCACAAAACCGATAAAATACACATATATACTTACTTGTATATATATACATCTAAGTTTTTATTAGTAAAACCGAGAAATTTCCATAAAAATATTTTAATTTTAAAAATAATAATAATACAAATATAATATATGACCGGGATATTACAAAAAAAATCGAACAAAAAAGAAAATCTAGGGCTCCAACTCTAGCTCTTCCTCTAACCCTACTCTAACCATGTAACCCTAGTCCTAACCTTCTAACCATTACCCTATAACCCTATAACTGTTAACTGAAATCAGTGTATATGGAGAATGATGATAAATTCCTAATTTTTATATGCAGATCTCAATTTTTATTGATCTTTTATTATATTCTTTTTTTTATGAAGAAATTTTATTATATTTATAAAAATATTAGAATTTAGGAAAAATAAAAAATTGCAACAAAATAAAAAATCTCAAACTAATTTAAGGAATGGAATATTTTTTTATAAAAAATGGCAAAAAAAACTCAAGCTAAGGAAAAAAAGATGGATCAAATAAGCTAATGCTCCAACTCTAACCCTACTCTAACCCTGTAATCCTAGTCCTAACCATCTAACCCTAGCCTAACCCTCTAACCATAACCCTATAACCCTATAATTGTTACACCAAAATCAATATGTATAGAGCATGATGATAAAATGCTTATTTTTATATGGAGATCTCAATTTTTATTGATATTTTATTATATTCTTTTTTTTATGAAGAGATTTTAATAAATTTATAAAAATATTAGAATTTGGGAAAATAAAAAATTGCAACAAAATAACAAAATCTCAAAGCAATTTAAGGAAAGGAATATTTTTAAAAAATTTTGACAAAAAAACCTCAAGTTAAGGAAAACAAGATGGAACAAATAAGAAAATCTAAGGCTCCAACTTTGTCACTTCCTCTAGCCCTCTAACCCTAGCCCTAACCCTCTAATCATAACCCTAACCCTATAACCCTCTAACTCTTAAACCGATATCAATGTATATAGAGAATGATGATAAATTTCTAAATTTTATATGGAGATCTCAATTAGTATGGATATTATATTCTTTTTTTATGAAGAGATTTTATTAAATTTGTAAAAATCTCTTCAACCTAACCTGTTATTGATGATGACGGGTTAAGTGATCTTAACCCATCATCGCCAACAACGGGTTAAGTTGGAAGAATTTTGCAGAACTTAATCTTCAGAAGTTGAATTTTGTACAAATTTTCATCCACAAAGAGCAAATACATGGGGAAAATTATTCAACCTAACCCATTATTGGTGATAACGGGATAAGTGAGCTTAACCCGTCATCGCCAACAAAAGGTTAAGTTGGAAGATTTTGGCAGAACTTAATATGCAGACGTTGAATTTTGTACAAATTTTCATCCATAAAGAGAAAATACACCGGAAAAATTATTCAACCTAACCCGTTATTGGAGATAACGGGTTAAGTAAGCTTAACCCGTCATCTTCAACAACGGGTTAAGTTGAAAGATTTTGGCAAAACTTAATCTTCAGAAGTTGAATTTTATACAAATTCTCATTCAAACTAACCCGTTATTGATGATTACGGGTTAAGTTGACACAAAAAACAAAAAACAAAACAAAACACACACACACACACACACACACCATCTGTTAGCTACACACATACACAAAGTTCACAAATTTCAGCATATATATACATTCTCGGAGCAATTACAACAACAACGGAAATAACGAAAATAAGCTAGCAATATCACTATATGAATACTAAGGAAGGTTTCGCTGATGATAGAGAAATAACGGAAATAACGTATAAGATGTTGATATCTTCAAGTGAAGAGAAACCATCGACTTTGAATTTAAGCACGAAAGTATATCTAGGACTTAAGAAAACTAACAACAACTAGGCAACCACAGGAATTCTCGTAGTTCATTGAGTTAAGGGAGGACCATTCGTGGGGGGCCATGGAAGAATTGGGTTCGATTCCCTATAATAAAAGAAGCAAACTTTCTAGTTTACGTTAGCGCAACGTCTTTCTCTTAAAGCGCTCGTTGCTTGTTGGACCTTCTCTTATGATCCTTTCTCGTAACGACTTCCTTGAAGTAGGGATCCTACTCGGTTTTTCTTCTTTTTATTAGTGGAATAGAAGGGAAGTTTACTTGGAGTCCAAAGTCTTGATTGCACAAGCTAGCTATCAAATCAGTGAAAGAGGTGTTCTGCTCTTCCTGTCCTATTAGTATTAGTTTACTAGGTAGTTACCGCATTACATTCCTCTTCCCTTTGAGGGGAAGGAGCTGTTCCGGTGCTATCCCATTGGAAGTAAGGTAACTCAAGCCAGTCCTAGTAGCGAGCCGAGCCCGAGAACTAATAAGCCCAATAGCAAATGCCTGTCTTCTATTCCCCCTAGCCCTGTGACTTCCCCACCCGAAGGTGAGTCCATTAGGTCAGCTAACCAGTCTTAGGCAAGCAAGCCAATCCGAGACGGCCAAGCAAACCATGCAAATCAAATCAGAAGTTGAGCCCAAGCTGTGGGGCCCACTATTGGCCTATCAAAGATAGTCTTCGTGCGGACACTAATTTGAGCATCGTCAAAGACCGAGCAGTCAGAGTCTGTGAAGCCGATCAGTCCGGGCCTGACCTTCTTCTTGGTGTAGGGATCGAATCGAGGTGCGATCACATCAATCACGATGGCAAATCTTGCTAATGCAGTTACAGGAATGGAGCGGCTCAACCATCATAATTATTACTACTGGAAGTCATGCATAAAATCTTACCAAATTCCAAGATTTTTGGGATGTAGTTTATGGGAGTGAGACCAACAAACCCGGAGATAATGATGCTGCAGGGTTAGGTCGATGGAGTATCAAAGCTGGCAAGGCAATGTATGTCTTGAAGACAACAATTGAGACAGAATTCTTGGAGCACATCCGTGAGGAAGAGATAGCCAAGTGAAGTTGGGATACTTTGGAGAAATTCTATTCCGGAACAAATGATGCCCGACTTCAGCTCTTGGAAAATGAGTTTGGATTGATCATGCAAGGCTCAATGATAATCAGTCAGTATTTGATGAGGGTGAAGACTCTCTGCAATGAGATTTCCCAACTTGATGCAGAATCAAAGATCGCAGAGACGAGGATGCGGAGAATCATCACTCGAGGCCGTTTGCTTGAGGAGTACACAGGATTTATGGCTGACATCAGAGGTTGGCCAACCCAACCGTCTCTGGTGGAATTATAGAGCTTGCTAGCGAATCAAGAAAGTTTGACTAAACAAATGGCCTTTCAGTAAAAGAGACGGAGGAAGCACTTTTCTCTTGGAAGAGCTGCTAACTCTTGGATCGCATGCTTTTCCTTCTTTTCTTTGCGATGCTATGGCCAGCTACCATTATTTAGTTAAGCCCTGGAATTCTTTTTATCTGCCTTTAAGCCCTAGAGCATAGAACAGACGGGATCTCACAGTCTGAACATGTGCCATCTTCTTCACAACCTTGTGCCTTATGTGAAATACGCCTTCCGACGATACCGCCTAGGGCACCTAATCGGGCTAAAGCCCACCTTCTCTTTCCCACAGTCTCATAGCAGCCCGTATGGAGTGGTGGTGCCCAGTGACCAATACGTTTTTCCGGTATATCTATACAACTTTAGGTGATGTGTCACGGGTCCTAGGTAAGCCTAGGATGGGGATCCAATTGTCAGCATTAAGCGCGATAGCTGCGAGGTGGACTCCATTGCGTGCTTTGGGTGTGAGTTCCCGGGGCAAGGTAAAATAGAGATTTCATGGCGGGAATCGAGAGAGTAGCTCCTCAATACGAGGAGTTTCAAGAACCCGCTGTATTGTATCGGCAAAGTGATCTGTTCTCTTACTTTCGTTTGAAGTGTGAATGAATGATACAAAGCACTTCCCCACTTAGACACGAAATCAATAAAAGACCCGCTTACTGGGGGCAAAGGTTAGCTATCGGAACCCCCTTGACCTTATCATATCAGTAGACGGACAAGCTTTTCACAACTGGGATTACCAATCAACTAGATCTGGCCTGGCAGTTGGATTGGAGACGAAGTTGGAATGGCCGATCGAGAACTAAACTAATAGTGAGTTGGCCTGATTCCATCATTGATTCGGGCAGAGAGATTTCGCCTTTGACTCCTTCTCATTCTCATTGGGCGAGGAAGCCAGTGCCTAAAGTAGAGGCCCAGTGCGTATTCAGCCTCTTAAGTTTATTAAAAGCCAGCCGTTCGACTTGTGCTCCTATCAAGGGAAGCACTCACCTTCCTTTCTTGCCGAATTGCTGCTACAACGGATTAGGATTGAGTGCTGCGAGTTGATGAACGAAGGTCTCTTTGTTCACCTTCTGTTGAAAACACAACATTGGTCACGACCCGGCTTTCACAACGCAGGTGACGAGATCTATCAATTTCCAATCACCTCGATCACTACTTGAATCGAAATATAGTGAACGTTGAACTTAGCTAGAAGCCCGTACTTAGCCCTTGGTCCTTAGCCAATGGTACTTAGTCAGTGTGTGCAGAAGGGAGGTTCCTGGAAGTCCCCAAGCTCTAGTCTTTTGCTTTTCACTTCAAATGTGTGTCACCCCACTAAATCGCCTGTGTGGCTAGTCACCTCAATCTCCATTGGGGATGTCAGACTCGCTACTGAAGCTGAGCAGACGGGGCAAGAGATAGAATTCCCTTCTTCTTGGACTTCGGGAGAGGAAGAGCTAGCACCCTCATTCTTTTCGGGCTGAGATGATAGCTACTCAATTGCACTTCCCTCAGTGAGAACAGGAAGAAGGAATCACTCGCTTAGCACTGATCTAAGTGCACTAGCTGCACCCCTTTTCTATGAGCGAGCCGCCAGGTCCGATCCTCACTGGATAGGTCGGAGATCAACTACGAACTGGACCCGGCAACTCTTATTTCACAAAAGCTAACCTGGGATCTCCATCTTATCGAGAAAGCCAAAAGATAGGTTGTTCATCAATCTCTTATCTTTAGCAAGATAAGCTTCATTGATTCACTCGTGGCTAGATTGCCTTCGGGAACAACCTCACCTGAACCTCGATCAGGGAGTTCACACACTTCAGCCTATCGCCTATCATAAAGTTATTATTGAACTACTGAATTCATCATTTCTTCTGCCCTATCAACAAATGCTTTCTTTGAACATACCGAGATAGCGACAATGCCTGTGGTAAGTACAGCTCCTAAAGCGCCGAGCGGCTCAAAAACCCATCCCTTCCTTCGTCTCCCTCCTATCACAGTCCTGACTCCCTATGGTCGTCCTTCCTTTCAGGTCGCCTCACTTACTCGACTCTTGAAAGAACAGCTTACTAGATTACTCACTCTTTTTCCCTCAAAGGCTAGGGAGGCCCGCCTGGACAGGGTTAGCAAAGAACCACTATGCCGCTACACTTCGCACCTTCGAAAAGAGGGGAAGGAAGGCTATGGCAGAGAATAAGGAACTACTCAGTCCTCCTCGGTCGTGCTTCTTTCCAGGAAGCACTCCCTTCATTATGTATAGTTTGACTTTAGCCAAGAGCACTAACAAGAGTAGTACCAAGAGAAAGAAGGAGAGCAGCACCAAGAAACGTACCACGATCCGTACCAGAACCAAACCAATCACCACAACTAACCGATTAAGCACCGATTCTACATCGAGGTCTAATAACTCGCCTTGTAGCTCGTGTTTTCTTCACAATATCTAGGTTGGTTCCCTAAGAATATAGTAGGACCGCCCTCCACAGGGTATAGTGGCGAGGTGAACAAGGGTTGACTAGTTGTTGGACATCCACTAGCACTAGATATTTTTCCCTACACTAGAGCAAATGTTGGACCTACATTAGCTGGTTTCTCTCCAACAGAACTTGAACCACTGTTGGACCTCACACTAGACTCAATGGAACTAGCTCTAGACACTAGACTAGCTGGTGACACTCCTTTTCGTATATTGAAAAATCGAAAGTCCCCGCGCAAGATATTATAGCTGAATCTTACTTGTGTGCATAACATTTACGGGATCGGTTCGTGCTTCTCCTCATCAGGAAGCACATCACCTCTTCCCTTCTACTGATTCTTTGGGTGTGTGTGTCCGTGCTTGACACTATACGCTGCTCCCCCCAACATTTTTTGTATTTCGAGGGGTCTGAGCAAGCCCAGCCTTCCCACCCGAAGAATAGCCTTAAGCAGTCATACTGCCTTCTTCGTAGGGGCATCACTCCCTATGCTTCACGGGGTTAAGGGGTTCAATATGACGGGTTTTCCGTTGCATTAGCTTTGGTTGACGTCGATCCAATTCCGCGGGTTGATGTCGAAATCACCCAACTGACTGCAAGTTCACTATTGATTTTCATCTCCCAAAGTTCTCGTAAATAATGATCAAAACCGCCACCTAACGCAACGGGGCCTGATGAGGGTTCGGTTGACGGTGGCACGAGAAGGCGGTCATGTTGGAAGTATTGATTTGAGAAAGAACCTTACTGTTGTTAAATGAGCTTGGACAACTTGCTTAACATGTGGGCTATCTTAGTCATCAAATCCTTGGTATGGTGGAGTAGTCCCAGTTTGGGAAGTCTCGCCTCTCCTTGATTCAAGAGTGGTGGGGCGACCGAACGTCTCTTTTTTTTAAATGTTGTGGGTCAGTCATCAATTCAGACGATATTAGTTATGGAAGGAGCAAGAAAGCTATGACAAGACAATATTCAAATGAAAGAAAGTGGCTAATGCGCGAACGTATATACCTGTGCTTGCCCATTGCTTGTTGGCTGATAAAGTTCATAATAGTAATGCGTAATATCAATTTCTCGGCCTCGTCATCGAAACTTCCAATTGCTCGGAACTTCTCAGCTATATGGGGGAATTGGATGGTGAGCAAAAACAAATGATCAAGAAGTTGGTCAAAACGCATGAAAGATGGTAAAAGAACGAGAGTTCGTGAGTTTATAAAACTTTTCATCGCCCAGCCCAACTCGAACTGAACGCGATGTAATCAAACTTATGGTTGACGCCGTGGATAATATAAAGCCTATATGCGAAGTGGTAAAAGTAGGAGTCACAGGTACTATTTATGATGTCCGTGGGATTGTAGCCAGGAATCGTCAAAAAACCTTAGCTATTCGTTGGATCCTTGGAGCAGATTTCAAACGACGTATAAGCTACAGGATAAGCTTAGAGAAATGTTCATTTGCTGAGATACTGGATGCTTCCCGAAAGAAGGGAATTGCACGTAAGAGAAGGGAGAATCTTCATGGACTGGCTTCCACCAATCGAAGTTTCGTGCATTTCAGATGGTGGTAAAGTGAGACCACATAAGGAGCTCTTCCTCATTCAGTCATATTCTTAAGTCATAAATCTTTTAGTTTGCATTTTCCTTTTTTGATCTTCATATAGAAATGTCGGACTTCCTCATACTCTCCCCTTCATTCATGGAGTTGGAGGAATCCACAGGAGGCCCGCCCATTATGCATTGCATAAAAGCACTTTCCCTCCCGGCTAAACCTATAGTAGCGTCATTGCGCCCCAGGTCGAATGAACACGAAAGGGAGATCAATCAAATCAATAGGCCATGAATGAAGAAGTAGTTGGCCTTTCACTTTCTTTCATTTTACTCGTGGAGCTAAGAAATCCACTTTAAAGGGAGGGAAGCTAGGAGTGCTAGTCCGAAAGGGCTAGGAACGAAGTGTTTGTTATCCTTTTTTTTCCATCATTTCTGCTTGACTTTAGCGTTCAAAAATGAATCCTATCAAAAAAAATTCTCCTTTGAATTACTCATTGAATTTCATTTCGCACCGAAAACTATTCTAGGAGAAGTTCGAATCCGTTCCGTTCGGATATTGATCGGTCTTGGTTTTACATGGTTTACGCGTTACTGGTTCCCAGAAGAGTTAATTTCTCTATTAGCTAAACCCTTTCTTAGCCTACCTTTGGACTCGTATTTTGTTAGTACATAATCAACGGAGGCCTCCCCGACATATGTTGCAACATCTCAAATAGCATGCTCTTACTTCGTTTTTCTCTTAATAAGTCATCAAATTTGGTGCTTTTCGATCCCCAGCTGCTATGTGGAACAAAGGATGAAATACAATCGATTCCTCCATTTAAGTGGTTCTCACTTCTCCTTGTTCCTGTTCCTAACTCCTTCCCGGGTAGTTCCCAATGTTTGGTACTTTCCATACTTCGTGGGTGCAACATCAACAAATTCGCTCATGATCAAGTGACAACCTAAGATCTATGACCATATTATGTTAACTGTTCATATTTTGTTCATTCCATCGGTATGCTCCCAGGTACCTGTAATTGTGATCCGTTTGCCAGAATCAAGAGGTCTTTCTGTGGAAACCTCCATGAGCAATCATCGTTTTTTGATGGTTTTTCCGCTTATCACAGCAGCTCTTTCCACACCTTCGGATATCTGGTGCCAAATCATTGTCTGTTTCCTTATTTCTTTGATAATAGAGTTTGTTGTCTCTGTGGCATCGATTGTACAAGTTTGTGAAAAGGGCTGGACGAGTAGAATGAGGGAAAGCAGCTCGATCGACAAAAAAGAGGAGTAGAGTAGCCCCCCTAGAACCTGGCAAAAGTCACTATAAAAGAATTCTCGAGCAATTCTAAACCAACATATGCGATTCATTTCCGTAATGATTATAACAAACAGAAGACTCCTTACCTTAGGAGCAGGATGAGTGATACATCTGGCGAGCGCCAGTGAAGAACGCAAGCAAAGCTGTAGCTCGGGCATTGAACTATTCAATCAAGCAAGAGAAAAGAGGAGCAAGAAATGCGCATTTGCATTATTTTGACTCTCTCCCTTTCTCTACCTTCAATCCAATCCATATATATTCTGAAATTGGCCGTTGCCGAGTGTGCCTTTTCCTGCTGTCCTATTGGAACCTTGATAGCCGAACTAGTCAAAAGAGAGGGAGCTTCCTGGTGCACTCTCGACCTTAAAAAGCAAGAGAGATGGAGAAGGGGACCAAAAAAATGCCTTCCTCTTTGATATTCACCTTCCCGGAAAAAGAGGCAGAACTCCGGGTTGACACTTCAGAATGTAGATACCCGCTTTCTTCTTTCTGCCGGAATGAGAAGACCTTGATGAAATCCCAAGGTGTCTTCTCTTTCATTCAATATCAGGATGACCCCTGCCCGTTGACGACTGACGTGGGGAGCTTGCTACTTTCCCATTTTTCCCTTGCTAGGAGAACAACCTTCTATGACTCAAGTATGCCAAGGGTTGTGAACAAAAGTCGAGACTAGACTGTCGCAGAAATTCTTGGGATTCTACAGCAGGTCATTCGTCTGACCACAAAACCTCCTTCTATCTCAAAAGAAAAAGATGTACTGAACAACTTCTCGGCGGACACCCTTGATGCTACTGAGCAAGTCCCTTTCTAGCCTTCGATGCTATGTGGGAATGTACTTCAAGACTCCACCGGCAAACAGGTTAAGTTTCAATCTTACTAGAAAGAAATATTAGTTAGTATTAGTAGTGCGTGCTTTCGAGCCTATTTTAAGGGCCCCTATTTTTAGTTTGCGTTTCTTTTTCTTCGCTCCGTAGTTTGTATCGTTTGCTTGAGCGCTCCCGACTTTTTAGCTGAGACGTATCTTGTCTCAACCCTTCCTTTTCATCCTAAAGGCTTGACAGCGCCTCAAGAAAGAAAAATAAGATTGAGAATTCATCTGGCTCGATCCAAGTTAATTCGAACTGATCCCAATCGATGCGGTAAGTCAAGTTCTAGGCGCACCTATCGAAGAAGAAAATGCCCTCGTAGAAAGGACTGATGTGCACAAGTAAACTCGCAAGAATCCCTGGCAAGCCCCACAGGGACACCCTCTTCAGCTAACTTCGAAGCATTGAAGAAGGAAATGGCAGAACTCCAGCAGATGATGCAGCGCATGCTTTCCATGCCTCATGCAACAGCAAAAATTAAAGTCCAAGGCCTTCAACCGGCCCCATGGCTTCATCCACTAGTGGTACCATGCTACCCAGTGCGTTGCCCCACAATGGCCCGACGTCCTGCAGCTGTGGGATCAACTACATCTCCCCTACTCCTACTGACAGAAGGAGAAAAATCAACAAACTAGGGCAAGAGAACCCGATTCCCTGCTTCAAAAGCCTCCTCAGACCGAGCCAGAAAGGTCGTACTAGCAAGGCTAAAATGCCTTCCGTGGGCACATGTAAAAACTTTGGACCAAGTCAAGCACATTTCGGAGGTTCACAGTTCGCTACTAATGCCACTGCTCCTCCTCAAAGCCAATTTCAAACCCCTCCTAAAGCATCTACTCCGGTCAAGCAACCAAAATCTCCCTTCAATCAGGCAGGACCTGCAAGTGGTTCCAATCCCATTCTAAGGATTCTTGTGGCAGCAGCGGCTGCTGCTCAAAAGCAAGTTTTAAGTCAAGAGAAGCCCCTTTTCGGGGATCGAAGCTACCAGGAGAATAGAACAAGTGGAACGAAGGGACAGGTGAACCTGAAAGCAAAAGCCAGAAGGGTGCGAAGTACTCTTAGACAAAATAAATACATGTAAACAATGAAGACTAAGACGAAGGAGGATTCCCGTTAGTCGACCCAACAACATACTCACTCAAAAGAGAGGGGCGTCAAGAATAAGGGCAAGCCAGAACTTACTAATAGCTGTTCGAGAGCCCTATGTATCTTGGTTGGTGATGCTAACACCAATTTTTTTTATGCGTCTATGGCTAGTAAGAAGGCCTATAATGGTATGATAGTTTTGAAAGATGAAAGGGGGTAACCTCCATTAATAAAGATTCATATAGCTGAGTTTGATGTTGACTACTATCAAAGAATGGTTACAGTTGAACATAGGATGCAGATCAAGGAGGAAATCTGGCTAAGGAGAGTACGCGAAGAAGATTCTAAAAGGTGGCTGACCCATATCATTAAATAAGTTTATATTAAAAGAGAATTCCTTCTTGCTTGTATTTATTGGGATTCTATCGCCTTTGTTGGGCCTAGTGAAGGATTTCGAACAGATCCGGGTTCCATGACGCGAGGAAAGAGAGAAGCGAGGGTATGGTAGGAAAGCAAGCCCAATGTCTGGTTTTTCATGGTGCGATATCACGGGAACGTTCTTGGGACACTTCTGCTTATGACTTGGCTTTCGAGTAAGGATTGTACCGTAGATATGGAGTTCGTCCCAAATGATAAAAGGATAGTTCTCATTGGCGAGCCCAGGTTGGTGCGGATCCCATGTTCGGATAAGAAAGAAAGTAGCGAATACATGGTAGGCTAAAGAAAAGAAGCTATTCCCCATGTACGACTTAAGAGAAGTAGCTAATCTAGGGTAGCAAAGAGAACCCATGGAGTTGGAGCTGGGTTAGTGCAGGCAAGCAAATAGAAGCAGGAGAAGAGTAAGTTGGAAGGGAGTCGGTAGCCAATTTACGGAGTGATTAGTGGTTCGGTAGTTCGGATTGAGAACGGATAGGGGGTTACCCGAGAAAGGAGCTGACGGTAGTTTTGCCATCATAAAGATGGGGGGATCTTTGAATATCAGACCAGATAGCCAGTCCGGACTGAGAATGATAACAGTAGTGGGTTGGGAAATAAAGAGAGGCCTCCACGCATTGTAGTAAGGAGGCAAGGAGCTAGCTTTGGGCAAGGGGGAAAGCGCAGTAAGAGCTTCCTGGTGATCAAAAATGAGCAGTGAGAGTTCGCAATACCTATTTCGATTGTTCGTTTCTGCTTTATTGACTATGTGAAGCCGGTTGCTCTCTATCTTGATAGTGTAGCTTTCCTCGTGTACTACTAAAAAGGGAGCGTGGGAGGCGTAGAGCAGTGAAGTACTTGATCTCCTTTAAATTATTGATATTGCGGATAGGCGAGAGTAAACCACTACTATTGTTTCACACAAAAAGCTCAGTTCAAATCAATGACAGAAGGCATTCTGTCTCGGATGTGGATGTGTGAATCTGGCTACTCATCAAATGGATGGCAAAGCTGACCTTCCATTTTCTTACTGAAAACTTTCCAATAGCAAGCAAGTGGTCCCTATGTTTTAGTCAAAGTCCTGTAGGAGTCTCAGGCTTACGACATGCGGTCGACTGGAGTAGAAGAAATGACTGAGTGGAAAGAAAATGATGCATTCAAAGCCAATCTCATCTCCTCCACTCGTGCATGACTCGAAGCTGACCTTCGAAGCGATGTCCTTCATGCTGACCGAGAGACCCCGAATCTTTCATGTAGGCCCTATCCATCATTCCCGAAGATGGAATGGATTCATCTAGATCCGCGACGGAAAGAGAATCCACTCTTTATTTATTGGATCTTTTTCTTTTTTTCTGGACTGGAAGAAAGCGGGACCAAAGAGAGCAATGCTAAGAGCCCTGGGAGTCGAAGATCAATCACTCGCCCTCATGATCCTACTAGTGAAAGCAGTGCTTGACTCACAGAAGAGGTGCAAGGAGTTCCAATGAGAAAGAAGAAGGCGGTAAGATGCTCGACCCAAAGGAGAGTTGAGTTCTCTGTGTCGTCAAAATCCTATGAGACTGAATCATCCATGAGTAGCATGATATAGCCCTTTGCCAAAGCCCAATCAAGAAGGCAAAGACATTAATCCATATGCTTTCTCACCTTGAAGGGTGAGCCTGTGCAAATGGGTTGCAATAAAACCTATTTCTTCTGTTGACCTGCTTTCCACCATGGGCACTATCTCTTGACCTCAACCTCGATCGGGATCCACTGCCTCAGTCCACGTTCCAAGAATGACTCCGGCCTACACCGGATTGGGCTTCGGATCGGATTACCGTCAGGATTTAGTTTGGCCTTCCACTCTCCTAATGTTGTGTATAGTCAGATCAGAGCCTTGTCTGTCTCTATGATCTCACTAACTCACATTCTCATCTCATTCACATTACCATCTCATCCACCCCTCACATTCTCAACAATTTGACACACAAATTTGTAATTACATACACAAAAATACACTTATAACTTCAAGTACAACCCTTAACCCTTAACCGTTCCAGAAATGCATTTACATGAGCATATATATACATTAATAAATTTAAAACTTTTTGAAGAGAAACACTTTCCTTCAGCACGATCATGTTTCAGTCAAAACCTACAACAAAAAACTTGTAGAAATTCATAAATTTCTTATCATCAAATGAAATTAGTAATAAAGTCTCGAAGTTAAATTTCACATACATAATAAGAAATTTACCTCAGCACGAATCTTCACCTTCTTCGTCATCACTCTCTTCACCACTTAGATCTTCTTCATATGCTTTCGACCCGCTAAATAAATGAGAAGAATAAGTCAGTTAACAAGAAAAAATCAAGTTTGAGTGAAGTACGACACGAAGGCATGTCCTGCACCGTCTATGGATTTTTTTCCGAATTTTGCTCTCTTATCGACTTCAATATCTTCCTTCTAGGCCTTCCTTTTGTAATGCATTGTCGAGGGCTCACCCACTGGTGCAAGTGCATGTCCACCACTCTCAGGTTGTGCACTACCTTCATGATGCGCGCTAATTCCAGGTAGCATGTGAGAAAACACCATCAATGCCCTTAAGCATGTAATCGAACATCTACTTGTAAGTTTCTTCAGAAGAATAACCAAGATCGACAAACTGTCTTAAGTGCTGACTAAATTCACAATATCGAGAGGCAAAATTGTCGCCAATACTATTGGAAACGGATGAATAGCTTCTTCTCCACTGATCTCAGTTCCATCGTCCACAAATATATTGCTCAGGTAGTATGGTGTAATTGGTGAACCAAAGAAGCGCCAAAATATGTTTGCATGGAATGCCTACTAATTCATAGAGGCAACAAGAACATTTAGCCATTTGACGGTGTTTGCCAAAAGAAATCACCCTCCTTGGTTCTGAATTTCCACAAAGCGTCACAGAGAAAGCTGAACTATCTGGTGTATCCATATCGGCAATGAAACTCACATTAAATAATAAGCTTTTTTGCACTTCATATTGAAATTTGTAGAAAATCTTCAATGCGTATGTTTGCGGCATTTGTTCCTCCATCATCCTTCGGCCTTCAATTTTGGTATCTCCTCACGATTACGATGAATTTCTTTAAGTTTCTTGTGTCTTTGTTTTCCTAAGACTAGGTCAAAGATGATGGCAAATTCATGTAAGGAGTACTTCTTATGGGTATGTTGCTTCAAGGATGAATGCAAGGACTCTTTTCGTTGGGTACTCAACATGCCGGCCTAAAAAAAGTTTCTTGCATAGACAGGAGCCCATTTCTCACAAATTCCAAATTTATCGTTCAATCATTTGTTATTCTTGCAAAAGTAATAATTTCCACTTCTCTTCAAAATCATTTTTATATTCATCCATATAGATGATACTCTTCAAAGCATCCATAAACTCATCGATATTATTCTACATACGCACCTCTTGCGGAAATTTATCCAAAATATGCCAAATACAATATCTATGCTCAGTCATAGGGAAAACTTTTTTTAGTGCAGCACCGATTCCACGATCCTCATCTGTCACGATGTCAGTCGGCTCACGTACCATTACTCCTCACCACTTTTCAAAGAACCACTCAAATGAGGATATATTTTCAATTAGAATGAACCCACAACCTAAGAATGTTGATTGCAAATGATGGTTGACTCCAACAAATGGTACGAATAATATTCCGTATCAGTTCGTGTTGTAGGTGGCATCAAAGAAAACTACATCCCCAAATACTTCTACATTCTTCCTAGTGATACCATCCACCCAAATACAATGGGACAATCGACCTTCGAGATCTAATTGGTAATCATAAAAAAATAAAGGATCAGTCCGCTTTTTCGATTCCAAGAACTCAATGAGCATTTGCCCGTCGTGTCCTTTCATACATTTCGTCGATTTCTAACATCGGTTTCAGTTAACTCAATTTTATTATGACCTCCACTAGCACCTTCGAAGAAAAGCATTTGTTTGCATATAGGGAATATTAGCTTCGGTATGTTGACCAATCACTCTTTTATCAGATTTTGACAATTTACGGTTTTGAGGCACCAAATGACTTCTACCGACTGAAGTAAATTCATGATTGTGTAGTTCATTAAATGAATAAATAACCCATGTATTACTTTGTTCGTTTAGTTCTACATGAACGAAAGCTTTGCAACTTGTTCTAGAAGTAGTTCACTGTCTAGCATCAATAGGCTGACTCGGTGACTCCTCGACTTTATTACATACATATGATTTATCGATTACATCAGTTTCCTTCTATTTATTCTCACCCTTATGCAAATTAAAATCCGCACATCTAGAATATGATGCATAAAATTTCTCCGTTTTATCTAAAGTATGAAACGTCATACCTATCTTTGGTTTTAGGTGCTCGTCAACTTGCGGTAGAGATTCATCACTTTCTTGTGCACGAAGAAACTTTTCGCCCGCAACAGAACTTCCTTCAACGTTGTCCATATCTACCATAAAAAATAATATAATAATTATTAATACACTAATCATATAGACCTAATTACACTATTTGCGTATATAAAGACACAAGACAACATACACGACAACAAAAAATTCCAAAACTTTGCAAGTGGGTCGGGCTCACCTAACACAAGCCAACGCAACTTGTAGAAGTGAGTTTTGACTCACGATTTGCAAGATAAGGCCATGTATCACTTTATTCTGGTTTTTGTTGACCAAAAGCGATACACGGCCGTCTCTCGCAAACAGTGAGTCGAAAATCACTTGTATAAGATGTGTTGGCTTGTGTTAGGTGAGCCTGACCCACTCGCAAAGTTTCGTAATTTTGGATGTCGTTTATAGGGTTTTATAGTGTAACCGTACTAACAAATTTCAGAGGTTAGTTGTTGTTGTTCAAGATACGTGAGAAAAGTGTACAAACGACACCTAAAAATTCTGAAACTTTGTGAGTCAGTCATACTCACATAGCACAAGCCAACACAACTTCTAGAGTTGAGTTTCGTATCACAGTTTACGAGATACAGCCGTGTATCGTTTTATTTTGGTTTTTCTGAACCAAAAGCGATACACGGCCGTATCTCGCAAACTGTGAGTCAAAACTCACTCCTAAAAGTGGTGTTAGCTTTTTTGTCGTGATTCCGACCCACCCAAAGTGTTGAAATTTTTTTCACCGTTTTCGCAGCTTTACTTATATCGAACAATTAATAATACGACTAAATCTACAATTTGAGCGAACAACAACAACTACGACTAAAATTTCACAATCGAACATCATCAATAAACTACATACAAACTACTACATCTACAAAATTACGCAGCACACTAATCAATTCAAGTAATTAGAAAACATAAAAAACATAATACAACTACAAAGCCAAGAATTTATACATTACCTAGCACAACTGTGAATTTTCCCAACGTAGGTGTTGGTGATGAACTAGGGTTTCGACTTCCGATTTGGTTTCGAAGATTGAATGAGTAGGGGTTTCGAAGATTTGAGGATGAGGGGCTTCGAAGATTGGAGGAGAGATTGGGAGTGAGAGAGAGTGTGGGAATGGAGGAGGATCAGCAGCAGTGGACGAAGGAGAAGGAGGAGTTTCAGTGTGGGTGAGAGTTAGATTTTTTGGGTTGCGGGAAGTGCTTCGGAAGAGAGAGAGAATACCAACGAGGGAATGATGCTGAGTGAGAGAGTGAAGTGAGAGAGGAGGCGCCGGAGTGAGAGGGGAAGTGGTTTCGGTTGGGATTGAGTTTGGGCACGGGGAAGAAGAGAGATAGAGTAGAGAGAGTGTGAGAGAGAGAAGAAATTAGCAAGACTTAAAAAAACATTTTAAAAAATGTAATACTTTGCCTTAGCCCGTTGTTGCCAACGACGGGATAAGTTACATTTTTTAACAAAAAATATAACATATCCCGTCGTTGCCAATGACGGGCTAAGGAAAAAATTTCCTAAAAAAAACATAACAGATCGAAGCCATTGGATCTTGATCAACACGATCAAACGGCTCAGATCACCATTTGCAACGGATCGGTGCAAACAGATCCGTTTACAATGGAAGAAACCTCAAATACAACTTAGCCCGTCGTTGCCAATGACGTGCTAAGGCAAAATTTTCCCAAAAAAACACAACAGATCTGAGCCATTGGATCTTGATCAACTCGATCCAACGGCTCAGATCGCCGTTTACAACGAATCGGTGCAAACAGATCCGTTTGCAATGGAAGAAACCTCAAATATAACTTAGCCCGTCGTTGCCAATGACGTGCTAAGGCAAAATTTTCCCAAAAAAACATAACATATCCGAGCCATTAGATCTTGATCAACTCGATCCAACGGCTCAGATCGCCGTTTGCAACGGATCTGTGCAAACAGATCCGTTTTGCAATCGAAGAAACCTCATATATATATTATATATATAGTCCCCTTCCGTTGTGCACTAGCCATGATGTGCACTCGGCATTCGGGTCTTCATATCGACAATCCGAATTATTCACATTGATCTGCACGTTTAAATTAGTCTAAATATGTAAACTCAAGTCATCTGAAATTCATTTGCCTATACATCATGTCATTATATTAAAAAAATAATATTCAATCATACAATTTTGAAACACTTCAATGCATGGGCAAATGAATTTCAAATGACTTGATTTTACATATTTAAACTACTAATTTAAACGTGTAGATCAATGTGAACTCTTTGGATCGTCGATACAAAGGTCTGAATGCCGAGTGCACATGGAGTGCACAATAGAATGGGACTATATATATATATATATATATATATATATATATATATATATGGCAAATGCTCCATTCAAAATGGGGTGCATTTTCAATAGGTTGGAAAACGCACCTATGAGCCGTTGGATCTTGCAAGATGATGATCAACGACTCAGATCGAAACCCACTAGAGCCTCCAACTAATGGCTCTAAAACTGGAGGGGCAATTTCGGAACTTCACGCCAAAAACCGTTTCAGACTTACCATTTTTTTGAGGTGGAGTTTTTTTTGGAAAAACTTATACTTAGGCCGTTGTTGGGAACAACGGCCTAGGTTGTTTGAAATTTTTTTTTTGCAGAAGTATCCAACGGCCTAGGTTGTTTTTTTTAAAAAAAAATTCAACCTAGGCCGTTGTTCCCAATAACGGCCTAAGTATGTACAAACTCAGATGTGTACATACTCAAATCTGAGCCATCTCCCTCACAACTCTTCGACAACTCTCTCTCTCTCTATATCTGGAGCTCCCGAAACCCAATCCCCAAACCATAGCTCTACTCCAACCTCCTCTCTCTCGATCTCCCCCTCTTCTCGATCTATCTCTATCTCTCTCTCCCTCTCCCGAATACCGCAAACCCTAATCCTATCCGAAATCTCCCCAACTCACCCGAACCCTAGCACAAATTTTACGATATCGTAGACTCTACAACTTGTTCGTCTATAGCAGCGGCTCCTTACATCTTCGACAACTCTCTCTCTCTCTCTCTTTAGACTAGGTAGTTACTTTTTCACAATTTAATATGATGAACTATGTTAATTTATTGAATTTTTTTCAGTTTTTGAGTTTGATTTTTTATACTATGCGTAATAGTCTTCAATTTAGAGAGTATACAATTTTTGTATCATGTGTTTTGTATATACTTTGTGGACATTTTTGTAGATGTAGTGTTAGTTGTAGTTGTAGAATATAGGAAAAGTAAACAAACGAGATCCAAAAATTCCAAAATTTAAGAACTTGGTCGGGCTCACCACGCCGAAGGCAACGCAATTTATAGTGGCGATTTCCATCTCACAGTTTGTAAATACGTCCATTTATCACTTTTATTCAATAAAATAGATATAAAGCGATACACAGTCGTATATTACAAATCGAGAGTCAAAACTCACATCTACAAGTTGTGTTGGCTTGTGTTTGGTGTGGCAGACGTAACGGCCAAATTTCCTAATTTTTGCATCTCATTTGTGTTGTATTGTCGCGTATATGAAAGAACTTCTATATACCTTGGAATTTCTAGTACGAGCTCACTAGAAAACTGCTCAAACGAATTCCAAAAAATACGAAATTGTGGAAGTAAGTCGGGCTAACCACTCACAAACCAATGCAGCTTGTAGTTGTGAGTTCCAACCCACGGTTTGCAAGATACGTCAATGTATCAGTTTCCGCTCTTTTTCAAGATTGAAAGCGATACACGGTCGTACCTTTCAAACCGTCGGTCGGAACTCGCTTGTACAAGATGTGTTGCCTTGTGAGCCCGACCCAATCATAAAGTATAATTTTTTTACCGTCGTTTTTATGGTTTTCTCATGAATTTTGTTATGTATTTAATGAGTTTACAATAGAAAAATGGCTCCAAAATTACAAAATTTTGCGGGTAGGCCGTTTACGCCACTCACGAGTCAAAGCAACTTGTGGTTGGGAGTTCTCACCCACGGTTAGATATACACGTCCGTGGATTGCATTTCGCTCTTTTTTCAAGAGTGAAAGCGATACACGGCCATTTCTTGAAGACCGTTAGTCCAAACTCGCTTCTACAAGTTGCGGTAGCTTGTGTGCGGCATTTTAGACCCATTCGCAAAGTTTGGTATTTTTTGAATGTTGTTTTTGCGGTTGTCTCATGTATTTTGTTTCATATCTTTATATATGCTTTTTTCTGTGAACAATTTGTTTTATATATGCGAACTTTCTTATGGAGAAATGGTTAGAACGAGAGGAACCGGAAGGTCATCTGTTAGTGCTCGGGGCGAACATTCCACAGAAGTAAGAGAACTATTAATTTGTATTGTGCATTTTGTATATAGTGGTATTGTTAGTACACTAATAATAATTGTGTTTTGTGTTCGTGTAGGTTGGTGAATCCTCTTCGAGTCCACCACATCGAGGTCCAAGACCAATATATGACAGTGAACTGACCTTGCAAGACCACCACAGATCTGCGGCAGTGTGGGGGAACGATGCGGAAGTGTAATTTCCACACCCACGAGACCATGACGGTGCACCCACGTATCGTTGAGTACCTAGTTCCGGCCGGTTTCTACGGAATCAGCATGATAGGTCAGGTGAAACTCGATCGAGCACTTCTTTCAACACTCGTGGAGCGATGGAGGCCAGAGTCACACACCTTCCATCTACCGGTCGGAGAGATGACGGTGATGCTACAGGATATAGCGATGATCTCCGGTCTTCCAATAGATGGGATGGCCGTGACCGGTAATTTAAACTTTGATAAGTTAGAGCTGTGTAATCAATTTCTCGGTACAGAGTTTGATGAGGAGGCCACGGAAGATAGGGATATTTTTGTCGGACAATCAATCCGACTATCTTGGTTGAAGGGACATTTTGAAGGGATGTTGAACGATGCATTGACCGACCACGATGTATAGTCCTACACAAGAGCGTACATTCTAACGGTGCTCAGAGGGGTTCTCTTGCCTAACTCATCCGGAGATACGGTACACCTCATGTATCTACGATTGCTCGCCGACCTAGGCTTAGCTGGCTGGTACAGCTGAGGAAGTTACGCGTTGGCAACGCTATACAGGAAGTTATTTTCTGTAGCATTAGATGGGACCGAGATGACCGGTCTGATGGTCTTGTTACAAATTTGGTCATGGGAGCATCTGCACTTGGGTCGTCCCCAAATTACGAGACCGGCGGACGGTTGGATGGCCGAACCACCAAATGCTCATATGTTAGCACCCATAGGGGTATATTGGGCAGGTAGACGGATTTACAAAGACAACCCAAAAGGTGTACTAACGTACTACTGAGACGAGCTCGACCAACTACGAGAAGAGTTCGTTATTTGGGTGCCATATACACCCGAGCGGGTTGAAAGACTACAACCGATCATAGTGACCGGGTCGCAGTTGTGGATGACAAAGGCTCCACTCATCAACTTTGGTATAGTGGAGCATCCACGGCCGGAGAGAGTCTTTCGGCAGTTTGGTCTTCAACAAAATAGTCCCCCAAGCTGCGCAATTCTATACAACCATGAGTTACATGCCGTAAGGGGTACCGGTCGTATGCCTACCCATGATTGGGCAGATTTTCACCGTGTTCATGTTGCAGAATGGAACGAGCGACGGTTTGAACTTGTAATTGTTAATGTTCCAGGATACGATGGCACGCTGCAAGCGAAATACATGCAATGGTACAGATCATATACACGTTTGTACATCTCTCCTGATATAGAACTACCTGCTGGTATTCAAGTACCAATTAAGGAGAGGGAGATTGAACCACCACCCACCTATTCTAGTTCACAACCCATGTTCCAACCAAAGGCCTCAACTATACGTATAGCAGTGAGTATAATGTTCAAATTTTATTGAATGTTTGTTATATTTAAAGTGTTTAAATTGTTTACATATCCGAATGTGTTTAATATTTTTTCTGTTTTTTGTTTTAGATCGATAATACGTTGGAAATAGCAAAAGAATGCGCGAAGGTAATCAAAAGTAATGCTGGCACGCCTATGAAGAAGTTCGCTGAGAGGATGCTCTCTTCATGTCATACCAATTAGGATGTTTTGGGAGAGGGTGAAGATTTGCAATGATATTTGGATAGAACCGTACGTTCACAGCGACGTAAGAGCGTGAGGGGTAGGCCATCTGCAGTGCTGGAGCAACAACAGCAACAACAAGCTAAATCTCCACCTCCACCTCAAGAAGAAGAGCAACAAGAAGAGAATGAAGAAATGGTTGTTCAAGACATACAAGAGGAGGGAGAAGAAGAAGAAATTATTGAGGCTTCATCCCCATACCAGCGACGAAATCCTGCTCGGAAGAGGCGAGCACCACAACCTTACACGCCCGGTGCTTAGCTAATTTTCGATACAGTATTATTTTTGTAGTGTTTTATTGAATTTTTGTTTTTTTTCTGTTGTAAATTATTATGTGATAATTGTTGTTGGCTAGTTTAAGTGTTGTTGATGTTGTTGTTATTACCTGATAACTGTGAATTATGTTGTTGATGTTGGAGGTTGTATGTCGCAATTTATTTGCAGAGTGTAGCCGATGGGAATGTATAGTTGTTGTTGTTGTTGTTGTTGTCATTGAAGTGTAGCAGCTGTAGCTGCTGTGAAATTGTATTCAAATTTTCAATTTTTTTAACCTTCAACAACGGCCCAGGTTGTATGTTGAAAATTCTTTTTTGGATCAGTGCCGCTCTGTAGATGACCAACAAGTCAGAGAGCAACACCCTTTTTTTTGTTATAACTTAGGCCGTTGTCTCCAGCAACGGCCTAGGTTATAGAGAAAAATTTGAATTTTTGGGGGGTGCTCTCTGACTTGGCCAAGTTAAAAAGAGCAACAAGTTAGAGAGCAACACCCATTTTTTTTATAGCTTAGGCCGTTGTTGGAGGCAACGGCCTAGGTTATAGACAAAAATTTGAATTTTTGGGGGGTGCTCTCTGACTTGACCAAGATAAAAAGAGCAACGAGTTAGAAAGCAACACCCAATCTTTTTTATAGCTTAGGCCGTTACCTCCAACAACGGCCTAGGTTATAGCCACCAAAATTGCATTTTTTGGGGGTGCTCTCTGACTTGGCCAAGTTAAAAAGAGCAACAAGTCAGAGAGCAACACCCCTTTTTTTTATAGCGTAGGCCGTTTCTCCAACAACGACCTAGGTTATAGATAAAAATTTGAATTTTTTGGGGGTGCTCTCTGACTTGGCCAAGTTAAAAAGAGCAACAAGTCAGAGAGCAACACCCATTTTTTTATAGCGTACAACGGTCTAGGTTATAGCCACCAAAACTGGATTTCTTAGGGATGCTCTCTGACTGGGCCAAGTTAAAAAGAGAAACAAGTCAGAGAGCAACACCCCCTTTTTTTATAGCTTAGGCCGTTGCATCCAACAACGGCCTAGGTTATAGACAAAATTTTGAATTTTTTGGGGGTGCTCTTGACTTGGCCAAGTTAAAAAGAGCAACAAGTTAGAGAGCAACACCCAATTTTTTTTATAGCTTAGGCCATTGCCTCCAACAACGGCCTAGGTTATAGCAACCAAAATTACATTTTTGGGGGGTGCTCTCTGACTTGGCCAAATGGTCAGAGAGCAACCAATTTATTTTCCTTAACTGAGGTCGTTGTCTGCAACAACGGCCGAAGTTATATAAAATTTTGCAAAAAATTTTTTATGCTTTTTACAACTGTCTCTCCACTCTTTACGAACAGTGTCTCTTGAACTCTACAAACCAGACATTAATATGATTATACATCGTTTATATTAATTTCCTTTTTTAGCCATCTAACCAACCAATATAAAAACGTTAAGGTTAAATGATCTTTTCATTCGTAAAAATCACTCATTTTTGTTATATTTTACCCTTAATATGTAATATCTTCTGGAGTGCTTATACCTATCCAGTTTAGCACCTAACACGGTTACTAGTGAGTGTAGGGTTTCAACCCAAGTACTAACTTCTAGGTTGTTTAAAGTTAGGGTTAGGGTAAGGTTAGGGTTAGGGTTATGTCTTTTATGCTTTTTACAACTATCTCTCCACTCTTTACGAATATTGTCTCTTGAACTCTACAAACTAGACATTCATATGCTTGTACATCGTTTATATTTTTTATTAATTTCCATTTGTAGCCACCTAATTAACCTATATAAAATCGTTAAGGTTAAATGTTTAAAAAAAAATTCCAGAAAATAAAATATGATCTTTTCATTCGTAAAAATCAATTTTTTTAATATATTTTTATCCCTAATATGTAATTTCTTCTAGAGTGCATATACCTATCCAGTTTAGCACCTAACCCCTAAAAATATCCCCTAAAGTGGTAATAATATATCAGCTAGGGTTGGTGAAAGGTTAGGGTTAGTGTTAACACAGGTTAGGGTAGGGTTAGGGTGAGCTAGGGTTATGGTAGGGTTAAGGGTTAGTGTAGGGTTATGGGTTAGGGTTAGGGTTAGGGTTATAAAACTGTTCCAATTTTCAAACTCATCTGAATATTCCAAAAACGGCCTATTAACCCTAAACCTACCCTAACCTTACTCATAAGTAGGGTTATGGTAGGGTTAGGGGTGAGTGTATGGTTATGAATAGGGTTATGGTAGGTTCACAAGAATTTTGCTCCTTCAATATACTCTTTGTAGGGAAATTTTAATGTATATAGATCATATGTTTACTCATGAAATTCAAACATTCTAAATTTTTTAAGAATCAAACTTGTAGTAAGAGGTGGTTTTGGGTTTTGGAGATGATGACTCTCCGCTCTAAAGGGCACTGAATCTTTTTTTCTTATTCGGTTCTACATGTGGGAAACTACATGTGGTGCCCACTTTGTAGAGTGAAATATAATAGTAGGCAAGTTATGGACTTGTCATTTTTTCCATGTTGGATCTGATGACTCTCTGCTCTAAAGGGCACTGAATTTTTTCCCTTATTGGGTTCTACATGTGGTGCCCACTTTGTAGAGTGAAATATAATAGTATGCAAGTTATGGACTTGTCATATTTTTTTAGTTGGATCTGATGACTCTCCGCTCTAAAGCGCACTGAATCTTTTCCCTTATTGGGTTCTACATGTGGGGATCTACATGTGATGTCCACTTTGTATAGTGAAATATAATCGTAGGCAATTTATGGACTTGTCATTTTTTCCCAATTGGATCTGATGACTCTCCGCTCTAAAGCGCACTGAATCTTTTCCCTTATTGGGTTCTACATGTGGAGATCTACATGTGGTTCCCACTTTGTAGAGTGAAATATAATAGTAGGCAATTTATTGGCTTCTCATTTTTTTCAGTTGGATCTGATGACTCCGCTCTAAAGCGCACTGAATCTTTTCCTTATTGGGTTCCACATGTGGGGTGCTACATGTGGTGCCCACTTTGTAGAGTGAAATAGAATAGTAGGCAATTTATGGACTTGTCAATTTTTTCATGTTGGATCTGATCACTCTCCGCTCTAAAGCGCACTGAATCTTGTCCTTTATTGGGTTCTACATGTGGGGATCTACATGTGGTGTCCACTTTGTAGAGTGAAATATAACAGTAGGCAAGTTATGGAATTCATGAGTTGATAAAACTCCATTCCATTCTCATTCACATGATCCTTGTAATAATGGTCTTTGTACTTGTCAATGATTTTGCATCCTAAATCCAAAAACGGAAAGCAAATAAAAGAAAGATTGAATAAACATTTAAAATTACTGAAAAATAGAAGAAAAACAGAATGGCAAACAACCTAGAAGATCACTAGTAACCCAACCATAACCCTACTCATAACCCTACAGTCACCCGTAACCCTACCATAACCTTATTCATAACTCTACATTAACCTTACCCTAACCCTATCCTAACCCCTATTAAAACTAACCTTAACCTTACCCCTACCATATCCTAACCTCTGTTAACAATAAACTTAACTTTGCCCTAACCCTAACTGAAATATTATGGGTTTAGAGGGTATGGTTAGGGGTTAGGTGTTGAACCGGATAGGTGTATGCATTGCAGAAGATTTTACATATTAGGGGTAAGAATATATTTAAAAAATTGATTTTTACAAATGAAAATATCATCTTTTATTTTCTAGTATTTTTTGTAAACATTTAACCTTTATGATTTTATATTGGTTAGTTAAGTGGATAAAATTGGAAATTAATAAAATATATAAACGATATACAAGCATAGATCATCTGTTTTTGGTATAGAGTTCCACAGACACTGTTCGTAAAGAGTGGAGAGAAAGTTGTGAAAAGCATAAAAATATTTCATATAACTTAGGTCGCTGTTGGAGACAACGGCCTACGCTTAAAAAAAAAATAGGGTTGGTCTCTGACTTGTTGCTCCTTTTAGCTTCGGCAAGTCAGATAGGAACGCAAAAATTTCAAATTTTGAGCTATAACCTAGGTCATTATTGGAGACAACGGCCTAAGATATAAATAAAAGAGGTGTTGCTCTCTGACTTGTTACTTTTTTTACCTTGGTCAAGTCAAAGAGCACCCCAAAAACTTCAAATTTTTTGCTATAACCTAGGCCGTTGTTGGAAACAATAACCTAAGCTATAAAAAAAAGGGGTGTTGCTCTCTGACTTGTTGCTCTTTTTAACTTGGTCAAGTCAGAGAGCACCACAAAAACTTCAAATTTTTTGGCAATAACCTAGGCCATTGTTCGAAACAATAGCCTAAGCTATAAAAAAAAGGGTGTTGCACTCTGACTTGTTGCTCTTTTTAACTTGGTCAAGTCAGAGAGCACCCCAAAAATTTCAAATTTTTGGCTATAACCTAAGCCGTTGTTGGAGACAACAGCCTAAGCTATAAAAAATGAGTGTTGCTCTCTGACTTGTTGCTCTTTTTAACTTGGCCAAGTCAGAGAGCACCCCCCAAAAATTTTAAATTTTTTGTTATAACCTAGGCCGTTGTTGGAGACAACGACCTAAGCTATTAAAAAAAAGGGTTGTTCCTCTCTGACTTGTTGCTCTTTTTAACTTGGCCAAGTCAGAGAGCACCACTAAAAAATCTAATTTTCTCCTATAATGTAAGCCGTTGTTGGAGACAACAGCCTAGGTTAAGAAAAAGTTTGCTCCTTTCGAATAGGCCAATACAGAGAGCTACTGATCCAAAGAAAAAAATTTCATATAGAACCTAGGCCGTTGTCTTCAACAAAGGCCTAAGTAAATGAAAAAAAATTAACAACACTTTCACACAGAAGCTAAAGCTACTTCACTAAACTCTCCCCCAAAAACTATATACAATCCCATCAGCTTAAATCTCCCAACAACAACAACAACAAAATTAACAATCGACACAAACCAACAACACTTGAGTCTCAACAACATTTAAAGTTAAACAACAAAAAAACCAATTAACAACACTTGCATCAATATCTAATATACTGAAACTTTACATAAAAAAATTCCAATTCACAATGGATCATCATGTCTCTCATCGGAACTCTCTTCATCGGATAAAATCACTTCTTGCGGATTGATTGGCCTTCATTCAAAGATAAATTTTAGTTAGTGAGAAACTCATTTAGCACAAATGAAGTATAATAAATTTAAAAGAGGGAGAAACAAAGAAATTACGAGTCTTATCCCTCAAATATTGTTGGACAATTTCTTGAATCATGATTCATCTGCACAATGCCACGTGTTCAGCACCGTCTCGATTTTTTTATGCGTAGTTGCTCTCTTATCGGCCTCAATCTTTTGGCGTGAGGCCTTCCCTTTGTCATGCATTGTTGTGGGTCACTTACACGTGTCGGTATGTGTCCACTGCCTTCATCATGAGGTTTTGCACTACCATGCGGTTGTGAACTACCTCCCGGTTCTGCACTGTCATGTGGTTGTGAGGCTTGTTCGGGTTGTTCACCCAATTCGGATTGTAGCTGAGAGACGCCGTCAATGATCTTCTACAAATTCTCCAACATGTATTTGTAACTTTCATTAGAGGAACAATCGAGATCGACAATCTGTTTTGCGTGGTAGCTCAACTCACAATATCGAGAAGTAAAATTCTCGGTATTGGGTTCGGTTGGAACAGATGTATAACTTCTTCTCATTACATCCCGGGTCCATTTTCTTTTAATGTATACATCCGGAAGGGAAGTGTGATGGCTGAATCGAAGAACGGCTAAAATATGCCTACAAGAAATGCCAAGGAAGTCGAAGAAGTGACATGCACATGTAATAATTCCGTTGATTTTGCATAACTGAATAAGGCAAGCCGGTTCTGATTCTCCACAGAGTATCACATGGAAGGTAGAAATATCTGGTGTCTCAAGATCGCCAACGAAACTCACATTGTACATGAAACTTTTTGTAACTTCATCTTGGAATTTGTAAAAGATTTCTAAAGTGTATGTTTTTGCCATTTGTGCCTCCAAAGCCCATTCGCTCTTTAACTTCGGTCTTTTCTCACGGTTACGATGATTTTCTTTCAGTTCATCGTGTCTTTGCTTTCCCAAAAAACGGTCAAAGATGATGGCAAATTCATGCAAGGAATATTTCTTTTCTGTATGATGCTTCAAGGCAGAAAGCGATGACTCAACCCATTGGCTACTCAACATGCCGGCCCAAAAAGAATCTTTAGCATAGACGGGTGTCCAATTTTTCCAGATATAAATTCTATTTTCTACATACTCATGTACATATTCGGAATTGTAGATGACATTCTTCGAAGATTCCCTAAACTTGTCGATATCATTCGACATACGCACCTCCTGCGGTAACTTATCCAATATGTGCCAAATACAAAAACGATGCCAAGTCTGGAAGAAAACTTTCTTAACTACGGCGGTGATCCCACGGTCTTGATCGGTGACAATACCGGATGGAGCACGATTCATAACCCCTAACCACTTTTTAAAGAACCATTCAAATGAAGAGGCCGCCTTATTTGGAATGAACCCACCTCCTAAGAAAATCGATTGCCAATGTTGATTCACTCCAACAAAGGGAACAAATAACATTCCATACCAGTTCATATTGTACGTGGCATCAAAGAAAGTACATTGCCAAATTCTTGATAATTCATCCTAGAAATACCATCAACCCACATACAATGTGACAACCGCCCTTCGGAATCTACTTGAATGTCATAAAAATGAAGAATCCGTCTGTTTCTTATATTCAAAAAAATCAATTAGCATTGTAGAATCATGTCCTTTCAATACTTCTTGCGAATCTCTAAGTAGATTTCTAACATCTTTTTCGGTGAATCCTACTTGATCGTGACCACCACTAGCACATTTGAAGAAAAGCATTTGTTGACATGTCTGGATATTAGCTTGGTTGAATTGATCTATTATCCTCTTATCCGTATTTGACACGGAACGGTTTTGGGGCAAAAGATGCCTTCTACCGGGTGAGGTAAATTCGTGATGGTGTGCTTCATGAAATGAATACAACACCCACGTATTACGTACTTCGTTCAATTTTACACGAAAGCAAGCCTTGCAACTCGTTCTATAGTTTTTTCCTCATCTACCATCACTGTGTTAACTCGGCGATGACCCGGCTTTATTACAAAAATATGACTTATCTACTTCCACTCCTCCCTTTAATTTATTCTCACCCTTACGCATTGCAAAACCCCCACAACGAGTATATGAAGAATAAAAATTTTCGGCCTCAACTAAAGTTGGAAACGTCATACCTAACTTTGGTTTTAGATATTCTTCGACTAACGGCATGAAATCAATGATTAGTTCTACCAGCACAAAATTATCGCCAGCAACAGAACTCTCCGTATCGTTGTTCATCTGGAAAAAAAATATATTATTGGTAAATTAATACACACATCATATATAAAACAGCTTGTTAACAAATGATTGTGATATATTTACATACGAAACAAAATAAGTGAAAAAATGTCAAAAACGACATCAAAAAAATATGAAACTCTGCGATTGGGTCCGGCTTGCCGTACATAAGGTAACGAAACTTATAGAAGCGAATTCTGATCCACGGTTTGTAAGATACGGCGGTGTCTCGCTTGCTTTCACTCTTCGAAATGAGGGGAATGCGATACACGGACATATATAACAAACCATGGGTGACAACTCACAACTACAAGTTGTTATGACTTGTGAGTGGTGAGACCGACCTACTTACAAAATTACGAATTTTTCAAATGAGTTCTCTATTGAAAACTCGCTCAAAACATAACAAAATTCATAAGAAAACCGCACAGTCGACGGTAAAAAAACTAAACTTTGTGATTGGGTCGAGCTCCCCGCACACAAGGCAACACAACTTGTACAAGCGAGTTCGGACCCACGGTTTGCAAGATACGACCGTGTATCGTATTCATTCATGAAAATGCCAACAATGTCAAACATTGACGTAAGACCCAAACCGTAGATCCGAACTCGCAACTATAAGTACCGTTTGGTAGCAAGTGGTAAGCCCAATATGCTCGCAAAATTTTTTATTTTATGGATGTCGTTTCCTAGTAAAAAGTCCCTCGATAGAAATAAAATATTAATTGTAGTTCTTGTTTGATATATGGTAGAAATTCGCACAAACGAAATCAAAAAAATCCGAAACTTTAGGAGTAGGACGGACGCAAAACACATGGGCCAACAAAATTTGTAGAGGTGAGTTTCGACTCACGGTTTGCAATATACGCCAATGTATCGCTTTCAGTCACGAAAAATACTCGAAAACGATACACGGTCGTACACTTCAAACCGTGAATCCAAACACACTTCTACAAGTTGCGTTGACTTGTGCGTGGCGAGCCCGACGTACTCGCAAAATTGCATAATTTTTGAATCTCTTTGTGCGCTATTACTAACAACGAACAACAACAATTAATACTACATCTACATCGACAATAAAACTATAATTACCTAATTTATAAATACTTGCGCATAATATACAAATTGTACAATCAAACATTGTATAAAAAATTTCAATCAATTAACCTAGTTAGATCTACTAAAATAAGAAAAAATTAATACCTTTCACAATGAGGGTATTCGGAAAGGAGATAGAGGAGGCCCTTGCGCGCTGCTGTAAAGAAAGGAAGGGGGAGTAGGGTTTGGCTAATTTCATTAGGATTAGGTTTTTAGGGTTGGGGAGATTTTGTATGGGTTAAGTTTTTTGGTAATCGGGATCTTCAAAGAAAAAGGACAAGAGTGTGAGAAGAGGGAGAGATTGAGTGAGAATCAACGAGCAAGAGAGAGCTAGGGTTTCCAGTTTAAGAGAGAGAGCTAGAAATGGGTTTCTCGACCTTCAGTAGCGCGAAAAATTTTGTTGTGAGGGAGATGGCGATCTGAGTATGTAAGTGTTTTTCCAAACACTTGTACATACTTAGGCCGTTGTTCCCAACAACGACCTAGGTTGATTTTTTTTTTTTTTTTAAAACAACCTAGGCCGTTGTTCCCAACAACAGTCTAAGTATAATTTTCTTCAAAAAAAAAGTTCAAACAACCTAGGCCGCTGTTCCCAACAACGCCCTAAGTATAAGTTTTTCCAAAAAAAAATTCCACGCCAAAAAAGCGTTAAGTCTGAAACGTTTTTTGACGTAAAGTTCCGAAATTGCTCCTCCACTTTTAGAGCCATTAGTGTGAGGCTTTGGTGGGTTTCGATCTGAGCCGTTGATCATGATATTACAAGATCCAACGGCTCACGGGTACGTTTTCCAACCCGTTGAAAACGCACCCGTTTTCAATGGAGCATTTGCCTCTCTAAATGTTGTCTTGGGCCACTTAACCCTCCCCTCAGCTAAGTTTAACCTTATTAACTTTAAATTGTACTATTACGAATTTACCCTTACTCCTCCAAAATATAATGTGAGAGCCTTCTCTTCTCCCCCATTTCTCTTCCTTCTCTTCTTTTCTAAACTTTAACCAAAAATTCTCTCTAATCTCATAGCTAAGTGGAATTGCATAACTTCAACTCGTTCCTATGGACCCCTTGCTGTGTGTTACTACCTACCCATCACATAATATATTCAATTAGGATGAAAAAAAATCTTATTTTTCATTTCCTGTCATTCATCTTTCTCTCTCCTCACGTTAACAATTGAGAACCCGTAAGATCAAAAATGAAACCATTTCTTCCCTCTTACAATTAACAATTTCTTGTCACCAACTTCACTTAATAGTACACAATTTCTTAATATACTAACTCTGCCTTTGAGTTCTTCATTAAACCATCATTGTCTGCTTCGTGTCCCATTCCAAGAAAACATTAAACTTGAATTCAAGTCTAGCTTAAAAAACAAAATGAATTTAATTTAGAAGGAAAATAAAGGCGAAAGAGGTTGGAGAAGTGGGTAGTCCAATATGGGTTAGTTTCGTAGAACAGACTAGAGGTTGAAGAAGAAGGAAGCTTAGGTGAAAGAGAGTTCTCACATCTAATTTTTGGAGGGGTAAGGGAATTTATGTAATTGCACAATTCAAACTACTGAGAGTTATGTTTTAACGGAGCAGTAGGTTAAGTGTCACAGGTTAGGGTGAGTATTGTCTGTCGGGCTGTAAATCAGATCAGATGGGATCCGAACAGACATATGTTCAAGGTCGGATCAAAATTCTACTCGGACAGGCTTATGTCTGGTTTGGCAGGTCGGACAAAATTTTTATAGTCCGAGCTCGGTTTGTTATAACAGCAAAATGCTATGTTTGTTCAGACGGACCGGACTCGGTAAAGCATCCGACTAATAATTTGTTCAAGTTCAGTTCGTATAACAGTTCGGACGGTCCGCAATCAGGTCATTTCTCGAGCCAGACTCAGACTGACGACGTACCATCATGTTCATTTTACAACCGTAATTGTAGAACCCCGTATTTTCAAATATTATTTGAAAATGAATTTAAATGATTTTCTGGAGATTTAATGAATATTTTCTAAAAGATTTATCTTTTTACACGTGCAGAACACGTGCAAATACTTTCTTGAGGAGTTTGAAAGTCAAGTTTTCTTCATGAAAAATTATTATTTAATATTTGGAATTTATTTATTATTTTTCCAGATTTTTCTGAAATTAATTAGACCTATTTACAATTTTTGAGAAAAGAATGACCTTTTTGCAAATTTGACATTTCAAGGATTAAAATGCAAAATATATTTTCTGGACATTTTGAACAGTACCGGTTGGGATTTAGGATCATATTTTATTTTTAAATCCTAATTTTAATGAATTTTAAATGAATTTCCAAGAATAGGACTATATATGTAAAGCTATGTTTTGGAAGGACCATTTTGCAAATGCATTTCTAAACCCTAAAAACAGTATTTCCGGCCTATATAAAGAGAATTACAGCCGTCATTCGCTGCATAACTCAGGTTTCATTATATTATTATTTTCTTGGTGATTGAAGAGGAAGATTTGGATCTCGCAAAAGGAAGACTCTTTCGTTGGATCTTTTCAATCCAAAGGTGAGTGATATGAACTTTGTTTTGTTTATTGATTTATGTGAATGATTGTGTGTTGTTTTGTTTCGACATCTTTGTTTATTTAGTGTATCTTGTATGTGAACGATGCAATAGTTGTTATTTGTATTATGTATGTGAAATCTATGAACGTTTAGTAGATCTTGATTAATGAATTCTTTATTGCTTGAAAGCATGTTAAGATTTGAGTATGATTATGACAATAAGGGATTGGATGGATGAACATCTGGATCTCGCGATTACAAATCAGATTTTGGTTTTGAGTTGTGAAAGAAATTCAGTATTGAGAAATCCTAATGGAAGAATTAGGAGTTTAGAACATAAGAATTGAGTTTTGAGATATTGTATGATTGAGTAATGTGTCCATAATGAAGAATATTTGAGAATTGTCATTTTGCCTGAATACGAACTATTTTCATAAACAAGGAATCTTTAGAAAAACTTCAGTTTTGATTATTGTATTCAGATCTAAATTATGAAAACTGTAGGCCGACAGTCGACTGGTCTACTATTCAGTCGACTGGTACGACCCAGCTGCTGTATCTTTAGTTTTTCTTGAAAATCCGTTCTAGACAGTCGACTTAGACCCTATACAGTCGACTGGTACACTTAGAAATTATTTTTCAAAGTTATCGTAGATTTTTCTCTGGTAAGTCGACTTATGACTTTATAAGTCGACTTATAACACTTAGAATATTTTCTTAAAGATTTCTGGAATTTCTCTCTGGTAAGTCGACTTATGTTTTTATAAGTCGACTTATGTTCTTATAAGTCGACTTATGTCTCCTTTAAGTCGATTTATGTTTTCTATAAGTCTACTTATGATCTGGTAAGTCAACTTATGATTTTTATAAGTCATCTTATATTGTGGGTAAGTCAACTTATGATTTTTATAAGTCATCTTATATTGTGGGTAAGTCAACTTATGATTTTTATAAGTCATCTTATATTGTTGGTAAGTCAACTTATGACTCTTATAGGTCAACTTATAATACTTAACTTATTTTCTTAAAATTACTGAATTTCCCTCTGGACAGTCGACTGGTGACCTTTTGCAGTCGACTGGTACTGATACTTTTCTAAGGTGTTTTGTTGTTCTTTAAACGACTATTTCTTTAAACGTTTTGGATCTATAACCTACCCTTATAAATATTATTCTTCTATAGAACATATGTTTTCAATATATTTTATTGATTTGGATTATGGAATTTATTAAAGACTTGGGATTGTTGAGTGGAGAGATTTCTCCTTTGACCGTTTAACGATGGATTAGTGAATTATGGACATATTGAGAGTGATTGATAGACGGGTATATTCTGCGGTGTGAGAGTCGTTGATCTCTGGGGTTGGGTATACTCTGCGGTGTTGAGAATCACTGTTAGTGATTGATAACCGGGTGTCCAATCTGCAGTGTTGAGAATGACTGATAACCGGGTATCCGATCTGTAATATTGAGATTTATTGATAGACGGGTATATTCTGCGGTGTGAGAGTCATTGATCTCTGGGGTTGGGTATACTCTGCGGTGTTGAGAATCACTGTTAGTGATTGATAACCGGATGTCCAATCTGCAGTGTTGAGAATGACTGATAACCGGATATTCGATCTGTAATATTGAGATTTATTGATAGATGGGTATATTCTGCGGTGTGAGAGTCGTTGATCTCTGGGGTTGGGTATACTCTGCGGTGTTGAGAATCACTGTTAGTGATTGATAACCGGGTGTCCAATCTGCAGTGTTGAGAATGACTGATAACCGGGTATCCGATCTGTGGTATTGAAATGACCGATAACCGAATATTGGCAGCGAACAGTCGACTGTCCTTTAAGCAGTCGACTGTACTACACAGTTGATCTGTAATTGTTTGAGAAGGATTCTTCTGACACTTAGTTAAGCTATACCTGATATTTTCATGTTTTCCTGTCATTTCTTACTTCACAATACATGTTTAGTATATGTTTCCCTCGTTCGGTACATGTTGTTTAAGAAACCATGCTTATTGTTTAATTATGTTGTTTGTTTGTTTATATCACTCACACCATTTATGGCTGACCCCTTTAGTTTTGGGGGTTAGGGATCATCTCTAGCCTCATGTGTTGCAGGTTGTTGCTTAGAGTTTGGGGGTTTGCACGCTTGGGTTAGCCTTGGAGATTATAAATAATGAAATAGAGCCTTGTGTAATTTTTGTAAAGAGAGGTGTTGTAAAAAGAATGTTTTAATTCAAGGTGTTTGTATTTCCGCTGCATTTGAAAAAGAATGTTGTAATAAAAGAAAATTTATTTGTGTTTTGAGCTATGTGTACTATTACATTGAAGTTGATGCTGGGATTGTGCCACGTATTTTCTAAGTTATCATATTAGAAATTCGGGGCGCTACAGTAATTGTCTTTGGACTTGAACGTTAGGGGGACACATTGCCTTTAACCCTTATGTTTTGGATAGTAACCCAGTGAACATTTAGGAGGCGTTTGGTACATGGTAATGTGCAAGGAAATCCTAGATTCCCCCTTAGATTACTTTGTTTAGTATGTGGTAAACATAGTTTTAGAAGGAATGATGGACTTTCAAGGGAATCAAAATCTTTTGTTGGGAAAGATTTTCATTCCCTCCAAAAATTATGAGATTTGAGGATTCCCCTGAGATTTTCATAACAAATAATAAAATAACACAAAAAACTAGAGTAAAAAAAATTCCCCCCCCCCCCCCCAAATCATGGGAACTGAGGATTCCCATAACTAACAATAAAATAATCCAAAAAACTAGAATAAAAAAATACAATAATAAAGGATTCTTGTGAATGCAATGTATTATACCAAGCGCGATAATGCAACATTCTCGGAAATCTTAATTTCCACCCTTACATTCTTCAGAATCTTTTAAATAGGGTATCAAACGCCCCCTAAGAGGTGGTTGGGTTGGTTATAAAAGATTTCAAAAGAGGGAGCAACATTGTAGCTAAAGTAAATCATTGGATTTGATTTCTTAAAATAGCTTTGGTTGAATGTAGATTTACTGTAGCAGAAATAGTCTTCATTAGCTTTCTTTGAGTTGTAAGAATACTGTAGTGACCGTAATTTTAAAATACTTTTTAACTTAATTTAAAATACTTTTTAACTATTTGTTTTACATGTAATTAATCTCAATTAGGGATTAATCACTACAACACAAAGATAGGAATAAAACCTGATATTATTAGAAATGCCCAAAAATACGAAATGACGGGTCGGTTAGAGGAGAGGGTTCACAGGCTTTTACGGCGCTTTTTTTGACCTACCCTGGCATTTTTAAACGTCGGGATAGAGAATATCGGCATTTTTTAAAATGTCGGTAGAAATGTCGAGGTATCCTGCGTCACGGTAGCCTCAGGGTCAACACCGGCATTTTTTACAAACGCCGATATAGCCATATGTCTACCCCGGTGTTTGCAAAAATGCCAGTGTATACCTATTACTCGTTTTTTATTAAACTCTACCTACCCTGTCGTTTTCGCAAAAAAAACGACGGAATAGGGTTTTTTTTTCTACCTTCCTCTTCTTACTCCTACATGTTTATAATTAGAACAATAACACAAAAACATATAGTAGCCAATACTAAATTAAAATGAATGTATAAATATATAGCGATAATATAAACAAAAATAATATCTGATATTTGTCCACATTCAATCAACATCCAAGCTAAAACAATTATTAATAGCACAAACAAGAAGAATACATAGGAATTAGTAGTGGCCACAAACGATCGGAAGCGAAAACAACGTAAAACAAAGAAAATAAGAAGGAAATATCTAACTTTGAATCTTCGCGCTTCTTTTCTTATGCCAACTGCTCGATCTTACATTGATCCTCATCCTTGGAAAATGGTGATAGGTTTCGTAACCTTGTAGATATGCACAAGAAGAAGAAACAGCTACCTCATCCGACTCAGCATACTCAACTCATTGTAGTTTCTGATCATTTTTCATCATGATCATAGGTTTTCGTCATCTTCTTCTTGACGTGACAATGAAGATCATAGTCTTCATCGCCACGGCTGAGATGGACCAGGAGATGGGCTGCATCCATGTCTATTTATGTTTAAACAATTCATGAAACATGTCATAACTTTGGACCTTATAAGTCACTTTCTTAATTAACTCAATATCATGAACTAAATTTAAAAAGGAGACTACTAATATTGGATGTTTCTTAAGTCACTTTCTTAATTAAGTTCAACCATGGTTTACAATATGAGCTAATCCATGTTTAGCCACCCTAATAAGATTAAAGCGAAGTAGAATCTACCACTAATGTGCACATCATAGTTGAACCTATTAAATAAAAAAAACATTAAATTTTCTTTCCTAATTGACTTCATTATACTCAACGAAAGATGCATGTATAGTGCCGGGAATATCAGTGACAATCATGAAACAAACATTACCACAATTAATTAAAATGTGAAAAATTAATAACAAAACAATTCCCCTTCAGAAGTAACAATTGCTACTCCGTATTGTATTCTAGATCCAACATACTATAGAATAATATATCAAAACATACTATAGAATACATCCAGCATATCGCCAATCACTCTCCCTACTTTAAGTGGCTCTGTCATTCTACTCCCCATGGTCAAACGTAAATCAATGATTGAATTACTTACAGACTATCAACCTGAATGCATGCTCTTGATTGCTGATGTCACGCCCCACTTTCCAAAAATAATACGAAATACGTATATGCGACTCAACCCAGCGAATGATTTGCATCATCCATAAGCTGTTCAGAATCTTTACAACAAATCTCAAAATAATCAGAGTCGGAAGCCAAAAGAATCATCCTCACACTGACATATATATCTCAAAACAAAACCAAGTGCCAACAGAAATTAATTGAAAACCAATAATGTAATAGTCTCAAATAAACAGATCCGAACAAGTTAATATCCTGGGTCACATTGCTCAAATACAAATAAAATCCAAGTACTCAAATACATTGTTCAAAAACTACAGATAATAATAATAGCAAAAGAAGTCTAGCACTAATATTTCATTTCTCCAACCATCGGGCAAACGATCATCCTGGTCTGCAATTAATAAATTCCAGGAGAAAGAAAAAAAGAAAAAAGTACCCGTCAATGCAAGTTACGGGCTGCTTGTAATGCAGGATACAAGTACATGGAAAACTAACAAATCTAGATAATAGCAGAAATAGATATAGCATGGTATAGTAGAATCAACTAGCATGGTATACTAACATGTGTCAAGTGTCAAAGTCAAATAGCATGCAGACAGATATACAGATAGTGTCAGACAGATAACAGATAATCAGATAATCAGATGACAGATTCAGATATCAAATTTAGATACAGATATATATACAGATGTCAGATTCAGATACAAATTCTTATAAGTCTTGTATTAATTACTAACTAGATAGCACTTCATGTTCCATCCTTTTATCACATGGTTGCTATATTCAAAACAATTACATTTGTAGATTTCGTAGGGGATCATATAGGGCCGTGTACTCAGGGTTCAGACAGACAGATAGAACCTAGTGGTTCTCTTCATCCTTACACCTTCCTATAGGAAGTAATGTAGACATAGTACAGAATAACAGATAACAGATAATCATATAGGAAACACGGGCCCCTACACATTTCTATGCTTTCTCACTACTAGATCTTTCCCATAAACCCCGGCTTGATCATTTTATAATTATGATCAAACAGATGTGTATGTGCACGAAAAAGAATAAATCTAGAATGATATAACGACCTGCAAGTTCAGAACAACAAATAAGCATGTACAGATGGTAAGTAGTCACATAACAGAACAAAATAGGGTACTTCCTAATTCAGGACAGCACAACAGTACAGTACTAAAACAGCGATTTCCGTTACCACAAATATCAAAACCAAGATCCGTCAGAGAATCTGGAAAATAGACTTCCGACTGAATCCAGTGGATACATATAAGTTATATAGTGTTTTAGAAAAACATAACTCAAAATATATTTGAATCCAGAAAATACGTTCAGCCAGAAATCTGTAAACCGAATTCAAAGTCAAGAAAACATAATTAAAACATTATAATAAATTCCAGGGAAAATCTGGGGTATTCCCCTATATGTCTAATATCAGAATATAAAGTTTCATAATTTTCCAGTAAGATTAGCTTAGCCAACAAAAATCAGAAAACATCGAGAAACGGTAGTTTGGCAAATCTGGAATTCCCAACACTGTTGTACGAAAACTGTAATATCTCACAAACCGTGAAACGAAATCTATATCCGTCAAAGGGAGAAGAAAATAGACAAAATAAGATGACTTTAATATTCATAAATATTTTTCATACAGGAAAAGGAATTAGGGTGAAAATACAAATCTTTTCAGAATAGCGAGCAAAATCCATCAAGTATAGTTTTTATAAACAAGCATGAAACGGCATATAATACTCATCAATAAAATCCACCAAAATTCTGGATAATCCCTAAATAGATATAGAAGTACTGTGCAAAATTTCATATCAAAATAATATGCTTAGCACTAGTATCAAAATAGTTTAGTCATGGGTGGCATTATTCCACCTTTAACCTCAAAAAAAAAAAATAGTTTAGGCATCGAAATCATCAAGAAATTAAATCTGCAAATAAGATACACCTCTGTAGTAAAACAATCATATCTCACACATACGAAAACGAAATTGATCTCTGTCAGAAAATTTGGAAAAAAAACAGATTTCTCTAAAAATCATGTTTAATACTGAAGTTAAGATACTGACCTTAATATGGTCTAAAATACTAATCAAAATTGATCATCAGCAAAATACAGATTTTTCTCTTAACGACAAATCAACATACAACATATGAAATTCATTCCAAACACAACCAAACATGAAATAGAGTCTACTAAGTGTCCAATCATCATGAAATAGGGTATACAGCATGTCCACAACAAATATATCATATGGATCCAAACAAACACACAAATTCTCATAATTATCTAATAAATATGATCACATCAAGAACGGTCAAAACCTAAGTTGTTTCATGTCAAATTTGTGTCGTGAGGCAACTATGGTCAAATAGCACTATAGAGACGATACTCATCAAAATACATCACACACGAGTTGTCTCTAGAACCCAACTACACTACAAGCAGAATTTATGACTTGTATCATACAAAGTAATTGAGTACAAGTTACTTGTATTAACCGAAGACGAAACAAATGCCAAGAATAAAAGGAACAGATCTCGGCAACGAACAAAACCCACGAATAAAAACCACGAACCAAGCAATCCACGTGCAACTCCGTGCACGAGCAAAACCAAGAGAGAAAGAGCATTCGGGAGTGGCATGGCAGTGCTGGCCTTGGCTGGCGTCGCTGCTGCTGCTGCTGTCCTAGGCGCGCACGACATCGGAGAGAGCGGGAGAGATGAACGGAGAGATGAAGAGATGAAGGGGTGGAGGTGCTCGGTGATGGGTATTGGCGGCTAAGGTGAGTTGGCGATCAGGATGAGGTAGGGGCAATCGGAAGGGATGCAGGTCGGGAGGTCAGCAAGGAGGGTGTGTGCGGGTGTGGCGGCTGACGGTGCAACAGGGAGAGAGAGAGGGGATCGGGGGTTAGGGTTATGATTTTGCGGTATGGGGAAGGGAGAGAGACAGAGTTATATAGGGTTTAGTTTAGGGTTGTGGGTATTGGGTTAATGGGTAGTTTTTGGGTTTATTAGGAATAGTAGTAGGAGATTGGTTTTAATAGGATTTACAGGCTAATTTGGCTTTGGTAGTTAATTAGGGATCAAAAGCAATATGAATAGCAATAGGATTAGCATCCAAAACACCACGAGCACCCAAGAACAAAATAAGAGAACAAGAACCAAATAAAGAGCGAAAACAATAATAACGATCAAGAACAACTCAAGGGATAGAAAAATCAATCACAAGAAGATCAAAAATGAACAAGATGAATATATATTGAAAACAACTTCAATATACGGTCCAAAATACAAGAAGAGTATAAATACTCAAGAAAGAAGAAAAAAAATAAACCAAGAATACGAAAAACGAAAAACAAGGGTTACAATCCTACCCACCTAACAAAAAGAATTTCGTCCTCGAAATTCTAAAAGAAGATACATAGGGTAACCCCGAAAAAAAAGCAAAGCAAAACAAAACAAAACAGCCACTGCTCAAACAAATGAGGAAACTTCTGCTGAATCTCCTTCTCTAGCTCCCAAGTCGACTCACTAGACAAGTGGGGATTCCAAGCAACACGAACCAACTTGATGACCTTGTTCTTAAGCACTTTCTCTCGCCGATCCACAATAGCAACTGGCAAAATCTCACAAGTCAAATTCGACCGCACTATCAACTCAGAGTAGTCAATCATGTGACTCTCATCGTGGATATATCTCCTGAGTTGTGAGACATGGAAAACATCGTGTACTCCTGATAATGCTGGCAGCAAAGCGAGACGATAGGCCACCCTGCCTACTCGCTCCAAAATCTCAAACGATCCAATAAACCAAGGGCTAAGCTTTCCCCCACCACCGAACCAAATGACACCGCGTCACGGTGATACCTTCAGGAAAACATGGTCACTAACAACAAACTCCAAAGCCCTCCGATGGACATCTACCCACCGCCTCTGCCTATCTGAGCTGCCTGAATATGCTTTCTGATCTGAGTCACAGCATCAACTGTTCTGGTGATCAACTCCGGACCCAACAACTTCCTCTCACGAATGTCATCCCAGCACACTGGTGATCTGCACTTACGCCCATAAAGTGCCTCGAACAGATCAGCTTTAAGACTAGCCTGAACGCCGTTATTGTACGAGAACTCTATGAGATGCAAATGGTCCTCCCAAGATCTACCGAACTGTAACATATAGGACCACAACATGTCCTCAAGAATCTGAATAGTCCGCTCTGATTGTCCATCGGTCTGGGGATGAAAAGATGTACTGAACTTCAACTTACTCCCCAAACTAGCCTGAAGACTCTCCCAGAACTGAGATCTGAATCTTGTATCCCTATCGGATACAATACTGACTAGAACCTCATGAAGCCTGAAAATTTCTTGCATGTACCGCTCAGCAAGGCTCTCAGTAGACTGACAGACACGAAAGGGAATGAAGTGAGCACTCTTCGTCAAAACGGTCGACAATCACCTAAATAACATTGTGACCCTTAGGACTCCTCGGCAAAGCGATCACAAAATCCATGGTGACATGTTCCCACTTCCACTCTGGAATAAGAAGTGGTTGAAGAAGTCCAGCAATTCTCTGATGCTCTGCCTTAACCTGCTGACAGATCAAACACTGAGCAACAAACCGAGCAACAACCCTTTTCATACCATGCCACCAGAAATGAAGCTTCAAATCTCGATACATCTTAGTACCTCTAGGATGGATAGAATACGAAGACTGATGAGATTCCTGAAGTAGCCTCTGACGAACTTCACCGTTAGGGACACACAAATTGGAACCAAAACGAAGCGAACCATCGGCATGAATAACCATGTCCGTCCTGAATCTAGACTCAACCTCAGCTCGAAAACCCTGGAACTGCACATCACCAGCCTGAGCCTCTTTGATCTGATCAATAAGAGAAGACTGAAGCTGGAGCGCAAGACAACACCGACCAGAACTCGGCAAAAAAACCTCCAAATCCAACCTCTGCTTCTACTTAATGAGATCACTCTGCTGAGTAAGAAACATAACTGCCGGTCTCCTGATCAAAGCATCAGGCACCAAATTTACTTTACCAGGATGGTATTGCAAACTGATATCATAATCGACCATAAGCTCCAACCATCGCCTTTGCCTCATGTTTAATTTCTTCTGGGTGAAGACGTACTTGAGAATTTTGTGATCTGTAAAGATCTCCACTCGGTCCCCAAGTAAATAATGTCTCCACAGCTTCAAAGCATAGATCACTACCGCTAACTCCAAGTCATGAGTAGGATAATTCTTTTCATGCGGCCTCAACTGCCTCGATGCATACACAACGACTCGGCCATTCTGCATAAGAACTGCCCCAAGACCCTTACCTGAAGCATCACAGTGAATTACAAATCTGCCTGAATTATCTGAAATAGTCAACACAGGCACTGACGTCGACCGGTTCTTCAACTCAACAAAAGCCTTATTGCACCCATCAAACCAAAAAAACTTCTGATCCTTTCCTGTCAGTTTAGTTAACGACCCTGCAATCTTCAATAAATCTTGGACGAATTTTCGATAATAGCCAGTGAGACCAAGAAAACTCCACACTTCAGAAACCGACTTAGGAATAGGCCAATCCTTCACAGCAAAAATCATAGAAGGCTCTACAGAAACACCGTCACCAAAAATGATGTGCCCCAAAAAAGAAACCCTCTCGAGCCAAAACTCACACTTGCTGAGTTTTCCATAAAGCTGATTCTCTCTCAAAGTCTGTAGAACCACTCTAAGATGCTCAGCATGATCTTCACCATTCTGAGAATACACCAAAATATCATCAATAAAGACCACCACAAATTTATCCAAGAACTGAGAGAAAACCCAGTTCATAAGACTCATGAATACAGTTGGCATATTAGTGACCTCGAACGGCATCACAAGATACTCATAGTGCTAAATGCAGTCCTAAATATAGTCTTCTATATATCTGCAGCCTTCACCTTGACTTGGTGATATCCCGAATGAAGATCCAACTTCGAAAAATAGCAGCTCCACACAACTGGTCAAATAAATCATCAATCCTGGGCAAAGGATACTGGTTCTTCACAGTAACACTGTTCAGTTTCCGATAATCAATGCACAGACGATGACTACCATCCTTTTAGTTGACAAAAAGAATCGGAGCACCCCCAAGGCGAAACACTGGGTCTGATGAAACCCAAATCGAGCAACTCCTGAATCTGCACCGTAAGTTCTACTAGCTCAACCGGTGCCATCCTGTAGGGACTCTTCAATATCGGCACAGTACCAGGCTGAACATCAATCCCGAACTCCACATCCCTATTAGGGGGTAAGCCAGGCAACTCATCTGGAAAAATATCCAAGAAATCCCGAACTACTAAAGCTGCAGCCTCACAGCCTGAGTGCAATTCCATCGCACAATCCACCTGTACCACTGCAGTCTTTGCTCGGCCAAGGGAAGACTTCCTGGCATGGAACTCAAATTATGCTCAACCTGGAATTCTGAAAATAACTTTCTTGGCACGAAAATCAATGATGGCATAGGCTTCATCCAACCAATCCATGCCCAGAATGACGTCGAATCCAGAATTCCCAATTATAATTAGGTTGGCTTTGAAATCTGCATCCCCAATAACAACAGGATATTGCCTGCACTCACGGGAACAAATGACAACACCACCACCTGTCAAAATGTTTCAAGACTCTAACATGTTGCTGCAATCCAACTGATGGCGAGCCACAAATTGAGAGGAGACAAAAGAATGGGTTGTCCCAGAATCAAAGAGAACATGGGCGGGAAAAGAGCAAACAAGGACGACACCTAAGGAAACAAACACAAGGATAAAAGAAAAAGCAGACAATCAAGGGTGAGGGAAAACAACAATGTAGAATATAACAGAAAGAAATAAAGCAAGACCAAAAGAAAACAAAGAAAGGAACTAAAAGGGAAAGCAACAAAACAACAAAAACAAAATATACCTGCTACAACTCCTTCAGCTATCTCAGCATCCACAGTAGTCATGTTAAAAGCCTGACCTCTCCTCGGAACAACGGCCCTCTAACCGGTAATCTGTCGTTGAGAAGGAAGCGGTGGCCTAATTGGACCACGAGCTGGAGCTGCCTACTGGATAGGACTTCTGGCTGGAGGAGCCACAAGCTGCTGCGGGCCATCCCGCACAGAATGATCGATAGCACCACACCTATAGCATCGGCGAGAGGCACGGAAACAGTTCTTACGCTCATGCCCAGAGATCTGGCACAAGTCACAAAAACCACCCCTCAGAAAACCAGCAGAAGGATACAGAGCTACCCTGACAGGATGGATATGCATAGGCCTCCAAATAGGAACAACAGAAGGCCTAGCAACAGCAGTGGGAACAGTCCGCTGAGAAGAAGTCGAACCACCACGAGCCTGCTCCTGAGCCTGAGCCGCCCCAAGAGCTTCAGCATAAGTATGCAAACGGAAAGAGACAAGATGCCTCTTGATATCCTGCTCAAGCCCATTCGTGAATCTACGAACCCTATCCTCTTCGGTTGCCATAAGAACGGCAGCGAAGTGGCTAAGTCTAGTAAACTCAGCGGCGTACTCATCTACAGACCTGGAACCCTGTTGCAAGAAGTCTCATGTTACAACATTATTTGAATAATTATGTAACAAATTCCAAAATAGAATAATGACTTAACCTGTTTAAGGGTCAGGAACTGCTGCTCCATCTCAACTCGAGTACTACTGGGGAAGAATTTCTCCAAGAATCCCCAAGTGAAGGTAGCCCAAGCAATAGGCCTCTCAAGTCGCTCGGACTCGGCCATCCACCAGATATGAGCCAGATCCACCAACTGGATGGAAACCACATCCACCCTATCAGCCTTAACAACACGAGCCGCTGATGGCAAGCGCTCAGTCTGGATCAACCACTGTTCAGCCTCCAAAAGCATCTCAGTACCGGAAAAAAGATCGGGATGCAGCCTCATGAAATCCGTGACTATACCTGGACAAGGCGGAAGAGCATACTGCACAGGCACAGCGGGAATCTGACCCCGAGAAGCTTCCAGAGCAGCCATCACTAGATCACTGTGGTTCTGCTGCTGATTAATCAGCCACTCGAGAACAGTAGTGACAGCCTCAATCAGATCAGGCTAAGACTGAGAAGAATCCCTACGAGCCATAGTCTGCACAAAAATCAAAGCAGTCAGCATTCGGATCCGAGTTGGTAAAAATTTTATTTTGCATATATGTGTGTGTGTGTGTGTGTGTGTGTGTGTGTGTGTGTGTGTGTGGTTGACAAAATGTTGTGCAGATTCCAGTATGAGCAAAGCTTGTCTAATATATTAGGCAACTAATACATTAGCTAAACCTGGACTCTGATATCCCTAAAAGCCTTATCACATCCCGCTTCCCAAAAAAAATACGGAATACAGATACGCGACTCAACCCAGCGAATGATTTGCATCATCCATAAGCTATTCAGAATCATTACAACAAATTTCAGAATAATCAGAGTCGGAAGCCAAAAGAATCATCCTCACACAGACATATATATCTCAAAACAAAACCAAGTGCCAACAGAAATAAATTGAAAACCAATAATGTAATAGTCTTAAATAAACAGATCCGAACAAGTTAATATCCTGGGTCACATTGCCCAAATACAAATAAAATCCAAGTACTCAAATACATTGTTCAAAAACTACAGATAATAATAATAGCAAAAGAAGTCCAGCACTAATATTTCATTTCTCCAATACCATCGAACAAATGATCATCCCGATCTGCAATCAATAAATTGTAGGGAAAAAAAAGAAAAAAGAAAACAAGTACCCGTCAATGCAAGTTACATGCCGCTTGTAATACAGGATACAAGTACATGAAAAACTAACAAATCTAGATAATAGCAGAAACAGATATAGCATGGTATAGCAGAATTAACTAGCATGGTATACTAACATGCGTCAAGTGTCAAAGTCAAATAGAACGCAGACAGATATACAGATAGTGTCAAATAATGATGTCAAGTGATCATATCAGACAAATAACAGATAATCAGATAATCAGATGACAGATTCAGATATTAGATACAGATACAGATACAGATGTCAGATACAGATACAGATTCTTATTAGTCTTGTATTAATTAATAACTAGGTAACACTTCATGTGCCATCCTTTTATCACATGCTTGCTACATTCAAAATAGTTACGTTAGTAGATTTCGTAGGGGATCATCTAGGGCCGTGTACTCAGGGTTCAGACAGACAGATATCAGACAACAGATCTAGACAGACAGATAGAACCTAGTGGTTTTCTTCTTCCTTACACCTTCCTACAGGAAGTAATGTAGAAAGGGTACAGAATAACAGATAACAGATAATCATATGGAAAATATGGGCCCCCTTCTAAGTTCACATTTCCATGCTTTTCCATTACTAGATCTTTCCCATAAACCCCAGCTTGATCATTTTATAATTATTATCAGACAGATGTGTATGTGCACAAAACAGATTAAATCTAGCATGATATAACGACCCACAAGTTCAGAATAACAAATAATCATGTACAGATGGTAAGTAGTCACATAACAGAACAAAACAAGGGTACTTCCTAATTCAGGACAGCACGACAGTACAGTACGAAAACAACGATTCTCGTTATCACAAATATCAAAACCTAGATCCATCAGAGAATCTGGAAAATAGACTTCCAACCGAATCCAGCGGATACATATAAGTCATATAGTGTTTCAGAAAAACATAACTCAAAACTGATTTGAATCCAGAAAATACGTTCAGCTAGAAATCAGTAAATCGAATTGAAAGTCAGGAAAATAGCATTAAAACATCATAATAAATTCCAGAAAAAATCTGGGGTATTCCCCTATATGTCTAATATAAGAATATAAAGTTTCATAATTTTCCAGTAAGATTAGTTTAGCCAACGAAAATCAGAAAACATCGAGAAACGATAGTTTGGCAAATCTGGAATTCCCAACACTGCTGTACGAAAACTGTAATATCTCACAAACCATGAAACGAAATCCAGATCCGTCAAAGAGAGAAGAAAATAGAAAAAATAAGCTAACTTTCTTATTCATAAATATTTTTCATACAGGAAAAGGAATTAGGGTGAAAATACAAATCTTTTCAGAACAGCGAGCAAAATCCAGCAAGTATAATTTTTATAAACAAGCATAAAACGGCATATAATACTTATCAATAAAATTCACAAAAATTCTGGGTAATCCCTAAATAGATATAGAAGTACTGTGCAAAATTTCAGATCAAAATAATATGATTAGCACTAGTATCAAAATAGTTTAGTCATCGAAATCATCAAGAAACGAAATCTGGAAATAAGATACACCTCTGTAGTAAAACAATCATATCTCACACATACAAAAACGAAATTGATCTCTGACAGAAAATTTGGAAAGAAGACATATTTCTCTAAAAATTATGTTGAATACTGAAGTTAAGATACTGACCTTAATATGGTCTAAAATACCAATCAAAACTGATCATCGGCAAAATACGGATTTTCCTCTTAACAACAAATCAACATACAACATACGAAATTCGTTCCAAACACAACCAAACATGAAATAGAGTCTACTAAGTGTCCAATCATCATGAAATAGGGTATATGGCATGTCCACAACAAATATATCACATGGATCCAAACAAACACACAAATTCTCATAATTATCTCATAAATATGATCACATCAAGAACGGTCAAAACCTAAGTTGTTTCATGTCAAATTTGTGTCATGAGGCAACTGTGGTCAAATAGCAGTATAGAGACAATATTCATCAAAATACATCACACACGAGTTGTCTCTAGAACCCAACTACACTACAAGCGAAATTTATGACTTGTATCGTACAAAGGAATTGAGTACAAGTTACTTGCCTTAACCGAAGACGAAACGAACACCAAGAATAATGAGAATGGATCCCGGCAACGAACAAAACCCACGAACAAAAACCACGAACCAAGCAATCCACGTGCAACTCCGTGCACGAGCAAAACCAAGAGAGAAAGCGCAGTCCGGGAGTGGCACGGCGGCGCTGGCCTTGGCTGGCGTCGCTGCTGCTGCTGCTGTCCTGGGCACGCATGACGTTGGAGAGAGCGGGAGAGACGGACGGAGAGATAGGGAGATGAAGGGGTGGAGGTGCTCAGTGATGGGTAATGGCGGCTAGGGTGAGTTGGCGATCGGGATGAGGTAGGGGCAGTTGGAAGGGATGCAGGCTGAGAGGTCGACAAAGGGGGTGTGTGCGGGAGTGGCGGCTGACGGCGCAACAGGGAGAGAGAGGGGGGATCGGGGGTTAGGGTTAAGGTTTCGCGGTATGGGGAGAGAGAGAGTTATATAGGGTTTAGTTTAGGGCTGTGGGTATTGGGTTAATGGGTAGTTTTTGGGTTTATTAGGAGAAGTAGTAGGAGATTGAGTTTAATATGATTTGCAGGCTAATTTGGCTTTGGTAGTTAATTAGGGATCAAAAGCAATATGAATAGCAATAGGATTAGCAACCAAAACACTACGAGCACCCAAGAACAAAATAAGAGAAAAAGAACCAAATAAAGAGAGAAAATAGTAATAACGATCAAGCACAACTCAAGGGACAGAATAACCAATCACAAGCTGATCAAAAATGAACAAAATGAATATATATTGAAAACAACTCCAATATACGGTCCAAAATACAAGAAGAGTATAAATACTCAAGAAAAAAGAAAAAAACACACTAAGAATACGAAAAATGAAAAACAGGGGTTACAGCTAAGACTTCATGGTTTATATAGGGAGTCTGAATGAATAATCCGAGTATTAAATAAGTGTATTGAAAGGGAAATTAAATGTAGCTGTGAGTAATGAGCTGTAAACTAAAGAGTTTCTTAGATTTCGGGAAAAAAAAGAATTTGTACTATGTAAGGTGTAGTCTATGATCTCTTAGATCACCAGATGCTTTTAAGTTTTAACTATGCACACTAAACAAGTGATAGATGTTTCATAATTTCAATTAAAGGCTATAAAACTAAGGTTCCCTAATGCGCCATGCAATGTCTTGCTATTCGACAATGCAATCCCATGATTGAATTTGTATTGTTTTTTGTTTTATTTGTGTATAGCACTCCTGAGGAGTTTGAATTGCTATTGATTTTCAATGTAAATTATGAGTTATACTAAAAGAGCAATAATGCCATAAAAAGACCAATAATGCCATGAGTTATAATAAGAACGTTAAGTTGCACCAAGGTACCACATCAAAGACGTTGAATTTGAATGTAAGAAGATGCACAAACACATACTATTTTGAGATTTATGTGAGTGCATCAGCTGCATGCTTGCCTTTCTTATTTACCCTATCAAAATGTTGGTGCATTAAGATGATGGCATACATTGACTTACAATTCATCATCTCAGGGCACATGTTACCTACTCTCCTCAAGTCCCACACATTTATGAATATGGAAGAAAAAATTGTGTATACAATTATACTAGTTCAGTGAGAGAAATTGTGCTTCCTCAATCATCAAAATAATAACACAGGTTGTTAATTTACAGTTGTTCCTATAATATAAATTGGTGATCTATTGCTGACATATTTTCAGTTGTTCCTAAAACTAAAACTAATATTCATTATAGTCAAAAAATAAAGAATAAAATGAACACGAAATTGAGAATCTGATATCAATCTTACAAATAATATAAAATACAAAATATGTAAAATCAAAGCAAATTAAACTTGAGGGCATGGGTTTCTCCATTGCTGACATATTTCAAAGATGCCCATCCACACCAAGCAAATCAAACAAGCATCGTGCCTACTAAAAATGCAAAATTGAAGTAGATGATAGCAAACACGACACCTAGGGGTGCCAATCCACTCACAAACCCAAATTATTCCGCTTTCCTAAAAAAAAATCCCACAATCAAACCAACCATAATTTCTGCACAATTCCACAAACCCTAATTATTTTTCTCACAATCCCAAATTCTCAAATTCACAAATTAACAAATTATCAAATTATCATATTCATACCTAGGGTATGAAAGAGTTAGGAAGATGGTGGAGCGGCAACGGCAATGGCGAAGGCGATGGCGAGGTGGGGGCATGGTGGTCAGGGCTAGGGTTTGTGAGAGAGAGACGTGGGGGGCATGGTGGTCAGGGCTAGGGTTTGTGAGAGAGAGACGTGGGGGGCTAGGATGGTCGGGGCATGGTGACATGAAGGGGGCACGACAACAGGGTGAGGTGGCCGACAACGGTGGGGGACGGGGACGGCGACAGCTGGGGGTTTGGGTTCGTGAGCAGGAGAAAGAGATAAAGAGAGTGAAAAAATTGGGTGGGGAAATGAAAATAGGGGGATATTTAATATATCATCTGCTCTATGCAGGCATTTTTTAAACCTACCCCAGCGTTTTTAATAAACGCCGGTATAGTAAGGGGTGTTTTGATTTATTTTTTTAAATCTCAGTTTCTACCCCAGCGCTTCTACCCAAACGCTAGAATAGATATGCCAGAGTAGACTAATTTTCTTGTAGTGAATCTAATCTTAATTAAAAGCACTTAATTAATCTAATCTAATCTGATCTTAATTAATTAATCTGAAGTTGTAGTCCAGTTTTACTATAATCTAGTCTTAATTAATCTAATCTTGAAATAATTAATCAAATCTAATCTTAATTAATTAATCTAATCAACCCAATTAACAAGTTTTTTGGTGAACTAAATTATACCAAAAAAACCAAAAAACAAAAAAAAGGTTAAAAATCTCACTACAGGCAAAAGTTAGAAGGTAGGTTTTTAGTCCCCACGTCGGACGAGAGGAGGGTTGGTTGGTTGTTTAAATAGGGTTTTGTGTTTTAACAAGGAGGCACAATCTCAATTAGAGGTCGAGAGAGAGAGGTGTGAGATATATATATATATATCTATATAATAAAACCCAAAGAAAGCTATCAAGTGGCTCTCCTTCAATCTTCCCAAAATAAAAGGCCCAGATCTAACCTCACAAAACACATTTTCCCACAAAAAATTTCTCCCCAAAACTCAAATTTAAATCCCCCCCAAAACAACTCCTTTAATTATTTAATTATTTCTCTCTCTCCCTCTCTCTCTCTCTCTCTCTCTCTCTCTCTCTCTCTCTCTATATATATATATATATATATATATATAGAAAAATGGACTTTATTTACAACTAATTATTGTCATACTATTCAAACTTGACGAACATAATTGTTGGTTTACTGTTTACAAGGTTTTTTATATGGTGTATCGTTCTGAAGACGTGACGTAGGCACGTGCCCACGAGCAAATCTAGTATATATATAATATGCGTGATGTAATGCCCTGATTTCCATATACTGGAAAATTGTGACATAAGCCAGAATATTTCCTTCAATTAGCCACAACACACAGAAAAACAGGAAAATTTAAAACTTTTTATCCAACACAAATGTATTACAAGTCCGAATATTATAAAACTGCAATACATTACATCAGTGTTACAATAATACCTTTACAAGCCCAAAGTGTTACAACTTTCAACAAATTACATCAGAGTACAATGAATAAAGAACAACACTTGGTATTTCACTTGGATGCTTCCCAACATAAATAAGTTACAACAAATGTTATAATGGAACAATGGTAACCAACATATAATAAGCGGAAAATAAAATCGACTTTGCTTCTCTCGCCTTGAGTCCTCCTGAATCCTATACCTGTAGCTTGCAATCCAGTACCTATTGAAATGGGGACATCAGTACATATACTGACGCTTTAAGGCTGATGACTAGCAGTGATTCTCTACTTAAAGCAAACAGATTGATGAAAAGAGAAACGTGTATATATAATTGAGGTGTCAGTGTATGGTATGACTTAGAATCTAATGCAGGATTAACTAACGCAATGATGCACCTATTCTAATGCAAGAAAGACTCTGGAAAAATATGCATCCCATACTACATACGCCCCATATCAAGCCGTTTCTTCATATCAGGGATTTGAACCCGCGCCATGAATTCTACTCTTGCACTCGAGTTGTTTCTGAAGATACGACATGACTGATGAGGTTGCTCTGAAACGGTCTAATCCCGCCATTCGCAGTCAGATCAGGGTGTCTATGTTTGCCACTGCTACCCGGCATACCGGACCTCACTCAAAAATCTGATGAACCTTTGGGGTTTCTGCAGCACAAGTTAGCTCGAAGCATCCCCTGTCGCCCCCTAGCTGATAGAACGTAGTCTATGGCTTTTCGCCCTTAGATATAGAATATGACGGAGTTCTGGGGGTCCATCCCCTTGGCTCCAACAGGAATCGCTCCTAACCTTATCAAGGCACTTCAGAAATTAACAGACGAGATACGGATCTCGTGCTCCCAACTCGTGAGAAGGCACATATCGTATCTCTTTGACAAGAAGGGTACAACCAATAACACCACCTAGTGTCGACCTATAGAACAGGTCGGATCATAAGGTATCACCTTTAACACCAACTCTTTCCCTTCGGCAAAAATGATAATAAGTAAAGGTTAAGTAGTAATAGCCATAAGTTACTACCCTAATGATGTCACTAAACTCAAACAATCTCACGGGGTTTCCAATAAACTTTCTTAAGATTAACACGGTCCAACTCATGGCCTATCGATCCAACACATCGGTGACAGGATCTCCCTCACTCATCACTACCCCTAACTCGGATCTCGTCAACATTCTCAGCCCGTGATCAACCCACATCAGTTAAGATTCGTCGGTGCTCGAGGTTTAATTTATCCATAGTTTCCAAGCTGGTAAGATGCGAGTCTTGATGGTCAATGAACCCTAGGGTAACTATAAGACCCTAGACGAGCTTTTATCGAGCTAACAATACTAGTGACTTTCCCAATTATTATTACCCATACAATGAAGATGAAGCATGTTCACATTATATGGTCCAATTTCAATTAGAACCGCATACAACTAGAATTCAAGGGTTCTTTTTTCCAAATCTGAACTAGAACAACATGCGACTAGGTTCACGGGTTCTTTCTCAAGGTTCAGCTAGAACCACCTAGAACCTAAATGCATGGGTTCCTCACCAATTTGAGCTAGAACTATCATGGAGCTAGTTTCATGGGTTTCTTCTTAAAAATCGAACTAGAACAAATACGGAACATGGGTTCATTTCAATAGTTCAATTGGATTAGCATGCAAGCTAAACTCATGGGTTCCTTTTAGAATTTAACTAAAACCACTACAACATACAACTTAAGCATGGGTTCTTTACTACAACAACTACAACAACTTAAGCATGGGTTCTTTACTACAACAACTACAATAACTCAAGCATGGGTTCATTACCACAACAACTATAATAACTCAAGCATGAATTCTTTACTACAACAAGCTACAACAACTTGAGCATGGTGTCTTTAGCACATACAACTTAAGCATGGTTCTTTAGCAACAACTCAAGCATGGGTTTCTTACTACAACAACTCAAGCATGAATTCTTTACTACAACGACCTACAACAACTTAAGCATGGGTTTCTTACTACAACTCAAGCATGGTTTCTTTACTACAACAACTCAAGCATGAATTCTTTACTACAACTACTAGCAACTCAAGCACGGTTTCTTTACTACAACGACCTACAACAACTTAAGCATGGTTCTTTACTACAATAATTACCAACTCAAACATGATGGGTTCTTTACTAGCAACTCAAGCATGGTTTCTTTACTACAACGACCTACAACAACTTAAGCATAGTTCTTTACTACAATAATTAGCAACACAAACATGATGGGTTCTTTACTAGCAACTCAAGCATGGTTTCTTTACTACAACGACCTACAACAACTTAAGCATCGTTCTTTACCACAATAATTAGTAACTCAAACATGATGGGTTCTGTACTAGAAAGTCAAGCATGGTTTTTTATTACAATAATTAGCAACTCAGGCAAGGGTTTCTTACTACAACTCAAGCATGGTTTCTTTAATACAACGACCTACAACAACTTAAGCATGGTTCTTTACTACAATAATTAGCAACTCAAGCATGGGTTTCTTACTACAACTCAAGCATGGTTCTTTACTACAACAACCTACAACAACTTAAGCATGGTTTCTTTAGCACATACAACTTAAGCATGGATTTCTTTACTACAACTCAAACATGATGGGTTCTTTATGAATCTAGAATAACTACACATCTCAAGCATGGTTCATGGGTACTTTTTGAATCTAGAATAATTTAGAACATGCTACTAAAGACTTTATCTAAATTATTACAAGACTACTTCTTTTATAAATTACAACTATCTACTTATTACAAAAATCTAATTTTAACAAATTTACAAGTTCCTACATATTACAAAACTTACTTTTATTTAATCTACAAGTTCTACATAATACAAAACCTACCTTTATTCAACCTACAAGTTCCTACATACACTAAAGAAAAGAAGTAATCCTTTCCATCATAAAAGCAAAATAGACATGCTACAAAAAGACTAATCGTTTATCATTATAGAAGCAAAATGGAAGCTTAATCTTTCATGAACTAGATTTACCAAGGACTTGATTTTTAAAAAGTATGAAAGTAAACATATAACAAAAAGACTTATCTTTTAATAGCTTGTTGAGTTCTACAACCCCAAAATGGGTATGTAAGTATTCTCACTTCACTTAATCTTATATGCTCATAGTTATAGTCCATGTTGTAGTTTTGTGTTAACAAAATAATCACATAACAACAATAACCATACAAGGTCTTAAAAATTCGATCTTTATGTTATTTATTTAAGTTCCACCATCCATCTTTTTCATGGGATCATTTTGATTCCTACAACCACTTTATGCTTAAGATTTAGTCCAAGTTATTTTTAGAACATACAACAAAATACACACAACAAAAGAGAACAAGAATCAATACAAATAAAATAGAGAAACCCCCACCTTGATTTTCAACCATTCTTATGCACAAATCTTAGTCCAAGTAGTTCAAAATAATCATAATGACAACAATTACCATAGCAAGGTTCAAAGATTCTGTCTTTATGTTCTTTTGTTGAGTTCTACCATTCCACACTTTATGTGATCATTTACTACTACCATTTATATGCTCATGATCTTAGTCCAAGTTGTTTTAACAATATACAACATCCACACCTTATAAAGATGAGTTCTTTTTAACCTACAACAAACAAACATCATAAGATGGGTTCTTTTTCACATACAACTAATAGTTAACCCTAAAGATGGGTTCTTTCTACACATACAACACATCATAAATAAAAGAGAACAAAAAACACAACAAAGAGAAGTAGAGAACCCCACCTTGATCTCTTTGTACGAAGAACTAGACTAGCAAACATTCTCCTTCCTCCTTAGCTTCTACTACATCCTTCAATGAAGAACTCTCAATTTAGGGTTTCTTCTCTTTCTTTTCCTCTCTATTTTCTTTTCTTGTAAATGAGACAAGAGGTGAAGGGGAGGGATATTTATAGAAGGAATAAGAAGGGGGAGAGTGCATTTGTGCTAGGGATTTTTGCAAACTACCCCTTGGGGTAAGGGTTGGCCGGCCACTCTTGATGAGGTGGAGGGGGTGAGGTGGAGGGGTGAGGTGGAGAAGAGTCTTCTAGTAGAAAACACCTATTAATACTCTTATGTATCTTAAACCCTAGGTTTAACCCTCCAAACAAATCCTAGCCATCCAATTTTGATTAATCATGACAAAAATAAAATATTTTTGTCCAAAACACATACTACATGATTTGTACAAACGTATGAAATCGATACAATACGCATACGTATATATTAGTATATATACCGATAATTTTCGTTTGTTAAACCGCACAATCCGTATAAAAATAATTTAATTCCGAAAATAATAATAAAATAAATTTTATTATCGGCTCGGAAGATTGCAGTACCAATTTGATACAATACAGATGTATACAGACTGATATATACACACAGATAATGTTTGTTAACAAAACCTGGGTAATATCCACCAAAAATATTTCAATTCTGAAAATAAAAATAAAATAATAATAAAATAATAATTTTTAATATCTGCTCGGGATTTTCCAGATATTTTTTTCAAAAACGCATTTTACATGATTTTGTATAAGTGCACAAAACCGATACAACACATATATATACTTACTAGTATATATTCACATGTAAGTTTTTATTTAGTAAAACTAAGAAATTTCAATAAAAATATTTTAATTAAAGAAATAATTATTATGCAAATATAATATCTAACCGGAATATTACACGTGTACAGTGTGTTTTCCGAGCAAAAAAATCAGAAAAGAAAACGGGAAAAAAAGTACGCAATTGTGTATTACTGCAGCTACAATATTCCCCCTAGGAATTAATATTTTGTAGTTGAGTTACCGGCAACCAAAACACCCCTTAATCATAAAAATTAATAAATCGTGAAATCTATCTATTATTTGTTGATATTTAGGTTTGTTCATTTAGGATCATCTATTGTATTTTTTTATAGGTTTAACACAAAATCTTATTCTTGTTAGAGCATCCATAATCGTGTGTTATATGTTAGGAAATTGAGAATCTTGTTGAGTTATTCAATGCAATCAACACAACACCAAGCAAATAGAAGATCACACCCAAGAACACAAATTTGTCCCAGTTGGGGCTTTCGCCTTAATCCAGGGGAGAAGAAACTCGAGATGTTCTTCAAGTAGAGAATATACATGAATATTACAATTCTCACCACGACCCTCTCTCAAGCCTCACCAGCAAGTACTAGTTGTTTACAATTGGAGAATCACTCAATCTCTCTTTCAGTGAAGAACTCTCTCTTGGCTCTCAGTGGAGGCCAATAACAACAATATATAGAGATCAAGAGAAACCCTAAGTTTGATATATTGATATAATAGCTATTACATATTATAGAAGAGATAACCCTACGATAAGAGCCACACGAACTGACCTGAAGAGCAAGTTCAGGCTTTAGTGAAATCACCCAGACCCGCACCAGAAAATTGCTTCAGCCGCATTCGGTCGACCGTCCAACAAGACCGTCGACTGTCCCCCTCGCGGGAAGTCTGTAAAGTTGGACGGTCAACCTTCCCAAAGACTGGTCGTCTGCAACTCTTCCTGTTGTTGTTTCCTCTTGCTTCTACTCCGTCTCCAATCGTCTTGATCCCTCCATCGTCTCACCGTCTTCGTATCCAACCTAGTATGCAAGACATAAACCCAACAATCTCCACCTTGGATTGCATACTATGAATCCACAACTGTGTGATTAAAATCTTCTAGACTCTTTTTATTCTCCTCTTGTAAACAACTTGGTTATGTAGCTTCTTCTGCTAGTTGAATCTACATTCACCTATTTTTCTCACGTTGTATGCCCTCTCAAGGGCACACCCCAGTAGATGTTATCATGGAGGTGCCACCGTCCACACGAACTCCACCTACATCAAGGATCTCTCCACATTCCGACGATATTCAAACGTTGTAGTCTCGCTCAGATGACTTTAGTGACGACATACTAGATAGTGCTTTAGGAACATTAGAATTCAAACCACTTGGCCAAGATTTCCAGTTCCTCCAAAGTTAGTAGAGGTTGTGCTGACTTTGCTCAATCCTCACCTCACCCTTCATATCCTTATGATAATTTTTCCATACTGATCAAACTCCACCTTGATCTGTATACCTGCAGTCCATTGCTTCAAGAGTTCTCATGGATAAAAGGCTTCATTTCATCAAAAAAATATACATGCCCTCCTTTAGTGTGTGTCCTATTCTGTCTGTCATCTTTGACTCTACTGTTCTTTCAACCCTTACTTCATAAATCTTATCAACCTTCATTCTCACACAATGACATGATGCAAACTTGTAAGTAGAAACCATCTCCCTCTTAGAGCAAACTTGAGAAGAACTAACTGAATCAAAAGAACAATCGGAATTCACATCTAAGGAACTTAAAATAAAAGAAGTGCTTAAGCCATCACCTGATTTAGCGATACTAGATTTGGCACCCCTCTGACTCAACCGCTTGTAACAATCTCTCGTGTAATGCTCAATCTCTTTGCACTGGTAGCCACAAACCTTATCCATCCACACTTTTCCTTCCATTCGAAGTACAATCCACCTCCAAGTGACTAACAGAAGTTGACACTGATTTCTGTCTCCTTCCTTAGTGCATCCTCCTCCAACCCCTTGATCATACCTACTACAGAAAACTTCTCCTTGGTAGATTTCTCGCCTAGCAAGGTTATCATGTTGGATGAATTTGGTGGTGAATATATCAAGTTTGAAGAATTTAGATCATCTGCGTTGATCGCCCTCGGTTTAGATAACTCCATATTGAATTCCAATCTATGATCTACAAGAGCGGGACTTTCCTTCCTTGAGTAACCCTACAACTTTCTTTTCTTGTAAGTTCGGCCCTATAATGACGATTCCGAGTAGTCTGTTATGAGTCTTGCCCAAAGGCTCGCAGTGCTTCTCCTATACCTGACTTCGCTCGTCGATGACATCCAGATTAAACCCAATGCTTCTGAATAAATCTTCTCCTGCTGCTTTGTGTCGATTGGTCTCCCTTTATCTCCTTTTAGGACTAGATCCAGGTCCTGTTGAACTGATGCTTTATACATGTCCTCCTTAAAGAGATTAAAGTTGATCTTAGCTCTGAACCGCTTGATCTTCGTGATCTGATCTGACATTTTCTGCAAGGAACTCGAACAAACCTTCGAACTGAATGCTCTGATACGAATTGTTAAGGATTTTGAGGATCTTTTTGAGTTATTCAATGTAATCAGCACAAATCACCAAACAAATAGAAGATCACACTCAAGCACACAAATTTATCCCGATTGGGGCTTTCACCTAAATCAGGGGAGAAGAAATCTGATATGTTATTCAACTAGAGAAGATACACGAATATTACAATTCTCACAACGATCCTCTCTCAAGCCTCATCAGTAAGTACTAGTTGTTTACAATTAGAGAATCACTCAATCTCTCTTTCAATGAATTACTCTCTCTCTCTCTCTTGGCTCTCAATGGAGACCAATAACAACAATATATAGAGATCAAGAGAAACCCTAAGTTTAATATATTGATATAATAGCTATTACATATTACAGAAGAGATAACCCTCCGATAAGAGCCACATGATCTGATCTGAATAACAAGTTTGGGCTTTAGCGAAATCACCCAGACCCGCACCCGAAAACTGCTTTAGCTGCATTCGGTTGACCGTCCAACAAAATCGATCGACTGTCCCCTTCGCGGGAAGTCTGTACAGTCAGGCGGTCGACCGTCCCAAAGACTGGTCGACTGCAACTCCTCCTGTTGCTGTTGTTGTTGTTGTTTCCTCTTACTTCCACTCCATCTTCAATCGTCTTGATCCCTCCATCGTCTCATCGTCTTCAACATAGTATGCAAGACATAAACCCAACACTATATATCCATATTATCCATTTTATAGCAAAGAGACCTCTGCAGTCGTGTGCTATTCTGCCATATTTTGCCTTTTCGCTACAGTACAATGCTATATTCGAGAGAATATATAGCAATATGCATATTATAGCAAACAAAATATGATGTTTCGTCCCAAATATTCTATAGTATTTTTAATCCATTGGACAAAACATCATGTTTCGTCCGATGAAAATATGATTTTTTATTTTTTTAAATAATTTGAGGATAAAGTTGAATTTTTAGTTTTAATTAGTTATGTATTTAGTTAGATAATTAATTAGTTAATTAGTTTAATGGATTGTTTGTTAGACAATTAGTTAAATTAATTAGTTAATTATCTCAAACAGTGAGTTTAATGGAGTGTTTTAGTTGTTAAACATTGAGCTTAATCATCCCAAACACCATGTTTCTCTCATTGTGGGTCCCACCAAAAAAGTATTTAAAAATATTTTAAAATTTAAAAATATTGAAAAGTCTATTAAAAATCTATTAAATTTTTTGTCTACTTTGCTATATTTTGCCATTTCACCATTGCAGAAATACAACGAAATGCTATTTCTATTTATCCATTTTTTCATTTTTTAGAATGCGCGACTTCGGATACTCTTAGTATCATCAAATTCTTTTATTTTTGTTCTTGCTAATGTTACAAATTAATATTTTGACTCAAGCTAGTGATTCTAGTTACGTATGATGAAGTACTTAGAGCATATGTAGTTGTTTATGCCAAAATTTAGGTATTTGGCATTTTGTAATTGGTTTTTGAGGAGGATGTTGCAGTCGTAGTAGCCAAAACTTGGTATTTTTATATTAAAAATTGACGAATATTCTTTCGTCCGTTCGATTTTCTCTTTTTTCTTTTAACAAAACCTTGACGAGCGGAATATCTTCTCCCGTTCATCATTATTTTTCTTTTTTTTTAAAAAAAATCAAAATTTTCTTTTTATAAAAAAATTCATTTCTATATTTTAAAGAAAAATTTGTCGAACGAAATATGTTATTTTGTCCGACCATATTTTGCGAAAATAATTCATCGGACGAACGATCATCTTTCGTCTCATATATTATGGCTTTCGAATCTGCTGCCGAATTTGGCAGCGTACTATTCATCTTTGACCCATTTTTGGGTATTTAGCCAACGAATGCATCATCGTTTTTGCCAAATTTTTCAAATTTTGGGTATATAGACAACTACTACATATGCTCTTATAAGTTGAGACAAGAGTGGCAAATTATCTTCATCAAAAGTGTAGATGGGCATGCTGTGAACCGAACCGACCCGATGGACCTGGTTGTCATCCTTACTATCATTTATGATCCAATATGATCTAACGTTTGGAAGTTTAAGGTTGATCTGCACTTCTAAACATGCAAAAATTGTGAGGGACTAATTTGCAAAAGACCCAAATAAATTCTTTCTCCCTTATTTTTTATCTAATCTCACGTTTTCTCACCAAATCTGACCCGAACCGAACCAAAACCGAACTGGAACCCAAACCTGAATCAAAACCTAAACCAGAAACTAGACTCGAACTTCACATCTCTCTTCTTTTCTTCTCTTTTCTTCACCCAACTTGAATTGTCAAACCCGAACCTGAAATGCATCCCTCACCTCTCTATATTTTCCCTCCCTCTCTCCTCCTTTCTTTATGTAACTCCAGTTTCCGATTGTACAGATATGTATTTATTTTTCTTTTATTTGTATTCTTGTATTCCATTTTTTCTAAATAAATCCTACTATTCCTTTGAATTCGATTTCTTTTTATGATTTTTTCGTTCTCTTAAATTATTTTGTATGAGATTCATTTTTTGAATCTTCAATTGAAGACAATGCAATTATTATTACAATATTGTCAGTAATCCTAATCCATTCTATCAAATTGTTAATTGATTATTTGATTATTGTAAACATCCGAGCCAAATCCTAGTCATCCTATAATTTGATTATTTGATTCTTTTTTTATTGTCAAGCCCAAACGCCTAACCCATCTTCGATTGTACAAATTTTCTGTGCATTTTTGTATTCGATTGTTTATAAATTATTTTTGTTCCCTTAAATTTATCCCTGTATTTAATTCTTTTTCTTGATCTTTTGGAGCCAAACCCATATATTATTTGATTTATGATGATTATTATTTTGAAACCCAACAAAGTCATTCTATCATATTATTACTATTGATTATTTTATTTTATGTGAAGTCCAAACCTGGCCATGATTATTATTTTTATTAAATGTTAAGCCCAAATTAAAGGCCACTTGCAAAGCCCAAACTTAATCTCTATATATATTAAACCCTAATCTCTAATTAACCCTAATCTTCCAACTAATCCCCTTCATCAGCCGCCACTTCTTCTTTCCTTCTTCTTCCTCCATTATCAACCAAAACCCATGGTTCTTCCCCTCTTTAATGCCTTTCCACTTCATCACGGCACCACACGCATCGCCGACCAGCACACCCCGACCGCCACTACACCACAACTCACCACCGACAGCCTTTGTTTGTCATCTTCCTCCATCGAAACCCGCAGCAACCCGAACGCCAGACACCTTCACCGCAGCCAACTCACTCTCCATTGCTGCTGCCTCCACCCGCCACTCAACGCCGACATCTTGCAGCCCCTTTAACTGCGCTGACTCCACTCATCACCACCTCTGCCATTGCTCCACCACCTCTCGCACGCCACCAACACTAGCCAGCTACATCCCGGGCACCCCTTCGCTGCTGCCTTCAGATAGCCCTACACCACCTCCCTACACCCGAACAACCCTCGAACGCTCTCCACTAAATTGCTGTTGCTATATGCTTCCCATAGTCACCGTTGTCGTCGCTCTTGCTCGCGTTATCATCGTCGTCGTTCACTATCGTGGTCACTGCCATTCTTGCTGATTGTGCTGTTGTTCTTCCTCCCGTCACCGTTTCCGTGTGTCGTTGTCGTTCACTGTCATGGTTAAAGCCATTGCCTTGTTGTTGTCGTCGTCGTCGTGCCGCCGAGTTGCTTGTTGTTGTCACCGCTGTTGCCGTTGTGTTTCTCTTCTTCTCATAAATTGCTCACACTCATCGAATAAAAGGCAAGCCTTGGTGAGTGAAATTTATATATAATTTTTAGTACTCTTTTATGCATTAAAATTGCGTGTTCTAATTCATTTTTTTGAAATTTATCTTATTTTGACTCAATATTATTTATTTGTTTGTTTTTGTAGGAATGAGAAGGATAAATGCAAAAGGTGGGTGTTTTGCGTGAAATTATGGAAGAAAATAAGGATGAAGATTTCAAAATTCAAGCACCCAAATACAAGTTTTTACGAATTGGCCCATGGAAGAACCAATAGAAAATATGTCGGTCAACTAGGGGGTGGAATGAAATTTTGTAATAAAAATTAGAGTTAAGTGAATTTAAATTAGGATTCGTTAATTGATTAGATTATAATTTAATAGGTTAATCTTAATCTATAAATTTTAATTACATAATTAATTATATTATCCTAAATTAACTAACCCTAATTATAATTTATAACTCTAATCCTACCTACCCTGCCAATATAAAGAAGTCTGGAGATTGGTCAGAGGTGGGCGGCGTGAGGCCAAGAAAAAGAAAGAGAAAAAAAACAAAGAAGGTGGAAGCTGGATTTCGAAAACAGAGAAGAAAAGAAAAGAAAGAGAGAGAAAGAGAAAGAGAAGTGAACGAATTCCGAGACTCTTCAATTTCGGTCTTCAGCAACATTCAAGTTCTTTCTACTTCTCTTCTAATTTTTACTATGCAATCAAAGAACATGTTTGTTAGTTGCAAAATTTATTATGAGCTAATTTTATTTTTCTGGGGCTTTGATGTAGCCTAGTTTTAATAACACAATTTTTATTCCATATTATTTTTCTATTTTTCATAATTGTGTGTTTGATTTTTGTTCTTAATGCTTACAATTGTTTGGCCAACTTTTGTGTGATTTATTAAATTATGGAGAGTCCGAACTAGTAATTTGTGATTTTGAATTAATAAATTGAACACCGTCACAAGAACGACCGCTGTTAATGTGACCGTTAAGAAATCCATAGATCTTAATGAATTTTCAATTAGTAATTTGTGCATGAACTATGACAACAATTAGTTGAGAATATTTTTTATATTGCTTGAGAGAAAATATTGAATAATTTGTGGATTTTGGTCTACAACTTGAAAAAATAATATTTTTATTCACATGGAATTATGAATTGTATGGGATTAATTAGTTGAAATCAAACGCCCTAGAATTAATTTTCTTATTAACAAACAACCAAATTTTGGATTCCGTTTCTTTTAATTAGTTTATTTCTTTTCTTAATTTAATTTAGTATTAGTTACTCTTTTATCATATTTTCGATTTTCCAAATAGTAGTTAATCTTGTCAATTTCGGTACTCGATAGAATAATTAGTCTTTGTGGGTTCGACACTCTTTTCGCTTATCTATACTACTTGTTGTGATTTTGTACACTTGCAAATTATCACATCAAGTTTTTGGCGCCGTTGCCGGGGACTAATTATTCTTTTATTGATATTGATAATTTCTAGATTGTTACTAATTTGAAATTTTCTTATTATTTTTATTATTTTATTTTCTTTGTAGTTTTTAATTTTTTTAATAGCTATATTTCTGGACATAGAAGTGTATCACAATGGCAAACAATGAGGAAAATAAGGCTTTGAGAGATTATACTATGCCCTCGCTTAATGGAGTAACATCAAGCATAAAGAGGTCGGTTATACAAGCTAACAATTTTGAGATTAAACCGGCAATCGTTCAAATAATTCAACAGACTGTTCAATTTGGGGGACTATTGCATGAGGATCCTAATGTTTACATTGCAAATTTTTTAGAAATTTGTTACACTTTCAAGCACAATAGAGTATCAGATGATGCAATTCGATTGAGACTCTTTTCATTTTCACTAAGAGATAAGGCGAAGGCTTGGATTAATTTTCTACCACCCGATGGTATTAGTACTTGAGAGGGACTTGCACAAAAATTTCTAGCTAAATATTTTTCGCCGGCAAAGACAGCGAAGCTAAGGAATGATATTACCACATTCACTCAATTTGAGACTGAGTCTTTGTATGATGCAGGAAGAGCTACAAAGAGTTATTGAGAAAGTGTCCTCATTACGAACTATCGAAATGGCTGCATATTCAAATATATGGTAGATGCAGCAGCTGCTCTTATGAGCAAAACTTATGAAGCGGCCTATGAACTTTTAGAGGAGATGGCATCTAACAGTTACCAATGGGCTTCAGAAAGAGCAATGCCAAGAAAAGCAGCTGGAATTTTTTAGCTTAATCCTATTACCACATTGACTGCACAAATTGATATTTTATCTAAACAATTATGTAATATGAATGTTAATGCTATTCAAACTAATATTATTTGTTATCATTCTGCAGGAAATCACTGAAGTGTGGATTGCCAAGTGGGACATACATTTGCTCAATCACATTCCTATCAAGAAAATTACGTGTCCAATTTTCAACATCAAAACAATCATTATCCAAACACGTATAATCCAGGATGGAGAAATTACCACAATTTTTCTTAGAACAACAATCAAGGAGTTGGACCACAACAAAATTTTCAACAACAAGACTCGTTTAGGACAATTATGGCAATTGTTGCTCATCTTGATCTTGAGCTACATCAGATGGATGTCAAGACGGCATTTCTCAATGGTGACATTGATGAGGCAATTTATATGGTGCAACCAGAAAACTTTGTGTCGGGAGATCCAAAAAATATGGTTTGCAAATTGACAAAATCCATGTATGGACTCAAGCAAGCTTCTCGTCAATGGTAACACAAGTTTCATCAAGTAATTATCTCATTTGGTTTTGAGATGAATATAGTTGATGATTTTGTGTATCACAAGTTCAGTGGGAGTAAGCATATATTCTTAGTTCTATATGTCGATGACATATTGCTTGCCACTAATGATATCACTACAAAAGAAAGTAGATTTCCCGACGCTTTTTGACGTCTTTACCGGCGTTTTTTTACGCCGGTGAAACTTTCACCGGCGTTTACAATAGCGCCGGTCCAAATACCGCCGAATCGAGCGTCGCTGAAAGGAAGGGGTCTACACCGGCGGTTTTCCTGGGGCGCCGGTAAATGTGAAACCTACACCGGCGGCCTAAAAACGCCGGTGTACTGGGTCCTCTGAGTGCCGTCTTTTACTTCCAATATACATTCACCGGCGGCTATAAACCGCCGGTGTTCATCAATTTACCGGCGTTTATAGAAACGCCGGTGTAGAATGAACGTTCACCGGCGTTCTGTGATCGCCAGTGTACGTGCGTTTATGACTGCCCGCTTTTCCCTACTCACAAGCACCGGCGTGACCAAAAACGCCGGTAACCCAACTACACCGGCGTTTTATCAAACGCCGGTGTTCCTTTTTGCCGTTACATCTGACGGTATTCACCGGTGTCTAGCGGCATACACCGGCGTTTGTGTGACCGCCGGTCTATCGCACACTGCAACTAATTCAATAGATAGACCGGCGTTTTATAAAAATCCGGTCTAGCTATGCCCGGTTTGTATTCCTTTCTCCGTTTTCCGTTCGATTTCAATTCACAATTTCTTTTACAAAACCTGTAAACTAGTTCATAACTACTGATTCAACCAATTTCATTTCATATTAATGCGCAAATGACAACCAAACACAAGAAATATAATAAAGTTTAACACGTGTCATATCCAAATATCTCAACAAACTAATTAACAGTGTCATAATCACAACCAAATTCACCGCAAAATTAACAATCATAATCACAACCAAATTAATAGACCGACGAACATCCCAAATATCTCAACATCCCAAATATCTCAAGTCTGACAAATATCCCAACTAAACCGTCTGACATAACTCTCATCTAAAAAAAACAGTCTGACATAACAGCAAGGAGGACATAAGAATAATCATACAGCAAGGACACAAGAACAGCAAGGAGGACCACGGATTCATACCCTCGAGGAGCTTCAGTTCTAATCATCAGAATTTTCTTCATCTGGGCGACCGCTCTGTGAACAAAAAAAACAATAGTTTAGTTCAACAGTATACCACAATACAGAATATACATATTTTTTGAACTTGCAAAAAAATCTAACTGTATCTTAAATTATAAGATCAAAGTGCCAATTGCAAATGGAATTGTTGATGATATATAAAGAGGTAAAATAATTACATTGCAATGCTAAAAATCCGGTACTTAATTTTGTTTTTTAAATATATCTAAAATAACAAAACAAATGAAAATTCAGTATCTAACTTGAAAACTCTATATTATCTCCCTTGATTGGGAATATCCACTACCTAAAACAGTAAAACAAATAAAAATTCAGTATCTAAGCATCTCTTTCATGGATTGTTCAGACAATCCATGAAACTGTCATCGTGGACGGAAACCAAATATAAGAAAAATAAGATAGGGCTCATATCAAGTGTATTTTTAGGGAACTGTCATCGTGGAAGGAAACCAAATATATATAGAAGCCAGAAATGGAAACAGAAAGGAGAAAGGTAGAGACTTTGGATACACCAGGCTAACATAGCGGCATTTTCCTCATCTCTCTCTCATCCCTTGTTTCCCTTCAGCACATGAACACAAAGAGACATCAGCAACAACAGCAAGAGCGACAAGAACGACAATAATAATAAATTATTATGAACAAGATGTCTCTATATGGGTTTCCAGATCTCCACTCGAGCCCACTCTTTCTAATCACAGCCCAATTAAGAACATAGACAACATCCACTAAACAATCCAATCATAGCCCAGTCAAAATTTGCCATCCTAGATCCAATCATAGCCCAGTTAAAAAAACCATGCCGAAGATTGCAATCAGGTTACATTAACAGTATCTGAAAATGAAAATTTCTCCACTATCTGAGCTTATATGTTGCTCTCCAACTATATCGCAAAACCCAAGTGTTGTGCATATCCGGCCGGAGGATTGTGGCATACGTACCTATATACCATCCTCAGTTCAAAGTGAACCCATTTTTGGTATAAAAACAAACATGCCAAGAAGACAATCAGGTGCATGATCTAAGCTTCACTAACAGTTAAGTGAAAATAGGACCAAAAAAATAGCCTTAGAAGACCATCAGGTTTGTGAAATAAGCTTCACTAACAGAGAAAGAAACTGGGGATGCTATGCAGCATACTTAGTTTGGAAATGAACCCATTTTGTGTTAAGAAAACCATTTTTGGCTAAGATTGCAATCAGGTTACATTAACAGTATCTGAAAATGAAAATTTCTCCACTATCTGAGCTTATATGTTGCTCTCCAACTATATCGCAAAACCCAAGTGTTGTGCATATCCGGCCGGAGGATTGTGGCATACGTACCTATATACCATCCTCAGTTCAAAGTGAACCCATTTTTGGTATAAAAACAAACATGCCAAGAAGACAATCAGGTGCATGATATGAGCTTCACTAACAGTTAAGTGAAAATAGGACCAAAAAAATAGCCTTAGAAGACCATCAGGTTTGTGAAATAAGCTTCACTAACAGTGAAAGAAACTGGGGATGCTATGCAGCATACTTAGTTTGGAAATGAACCCATTTTGTGTTAAGAAAACCATTTTTGGCTAAGATTGCAATCAGGTTACATTAACAGTATCTGAAAATGAAAATTTCTCCACTATCTGAGCTTATATGTTGCTCTCCAACTATATCGCAAAACCCAAGTGTTGTGCATATCCGGCCGGAGGATTGTGGCATACGTACCTATATACCATCCTCAGTTCAAAGTGAACCCATTTTTGGTATAAAAACAAACATGCCAAGAAGACAATCAGGTGCATGATATGAGCTTCACTAACAGTTAAGTGAAAATAGGACCAAAAAAATAGCCTTAGAAGACCATCAGGTTTGTGAAATAAGCTTCACTAACAGTGAAAGAAACTGGGGATGCTATGCAGCATACTTAGTTTGGAAATGAACCCATTTTGTGTTAAGAAAACCATTTTTGGCTAAGATTGCAATCAGGTTACATTAACAGTATCTGGAAATGAAAATTTCTCCACTATCTGAGCTTATATGTTGCTCTCCAACTATATCGCAAAACCCAAGTGTTGTGCATATCCGGCCGGAGGATTGTGGCATACGTACCTATATACCATCCTCAGTTCAAAGTGAACCCATTTTTGGTATAAAAACAAACATGCCAAGAAGACAATCAGGTGCATGATATGAGCTTCACTAACAGTTAAGTGAAAATAGGACAAAAAAATAGCCTTAGAAGACCATCAGGTTTGTGAAATAAGCTTCACTAACAGTGAAAGAAACTGGGGATGCTATGCAGCATACTTAGTTTGGAAATGAACCCATTTTGTGTTAAGAAAACCATTTTTGGCTAAGATTGCAATCAGGTTACATTAACAGTATCTGGAAATGAAATTTCCTCCACTATCTGACCTTATATGTTGCTCTCCAACTATATCGCAAAACCCAAGTGTTGTGCATATCCGGCCGGAGGATTGTGGCATACGTACCTATATACCATCCTCAGTTCAAAGTGAACCCATTTTTGGTATAAAAACAAACATGCCAAGAAGACAATCAGGTGCATGATCTGAGCTTCACTAACAGTTAAGTGAAAATAGGACCAAAAAAATAGCCTTAGAAGACCATCAGGTTTGTGAAATAAGCTTCACTAACAGTGAAAGAAACTGGGGATGCTATGCAGCATACTTAGTTTGGAAATGAACCCATTTTGTGTTAAGAAAACCATTTTTGGCTAAGATTGCAATCAGGTTACATTAACAGTATCTGGAAATGAAAATTTCTCCACTATCTGAGCTTATATGTTGCTCTCCAACTATATCGCAAAACCCAAGTGTTGTGCATATCCGGCCGGAGGATTGTGGCATACGTACCTATATACCATCCTCAGTTCAAAGTGAACCCATTTTTGGTATAAAAACAAACATGCCAAGAAGACAATCAGGTGCATGATATGAGCTTCACTAACAGTTAAGTGAAAATAGGACCAAAAAAATAGCCTTAGAAGACCATCAGGTTTGTGAAATAAGCTTCACTAACAGTGAAAGAAACTGGGGATGCTATGCAGCATACTTAGTTTGGAAATGAACCCATTTTGTGTTAAGAAAACCATTTTTGGCTAAGATTGCAATCAGGTTACATTAACAGTATCTGAAAATGAAAATTTCTCCACTATCTGAGCTTATATGTTGCTCTCCAACTATATCGCAAAACCCAAGTGTTGTGCATATCCGGCCGGAGGATTGTGGCATACGTACCTATACACCATCCTCAGTTCAAAGTGAACCCATTTTTGGTATAAAAACAAACATGCCAAGAAGACAATCAGGTGCATGATCTGAGCTTCACTAACAGTTAAGTGAAAATAGGACCAAAAAAATAGCCTTAGAAGACCATCAGGTTTGTGAAATAAGCTTCACTAACAGTGAAAGAAACTGGGGATGCTATGCAGCATACTTAGTTTGGAAATGAACCCATTTTGTGTTAAGAAAACCATTTTTGGCTAAGATTGCAATCAGGTTACATTAACAGTATCTGAAAATGAAAATTTCTCCACTATCTGAGCTTATATGTTGCTCTCCAACTATATCGCAAAACCCAAGTGTTGTGCATATCCGGCCGGAGGATTGTGGCATACGTACCTATATACCATCCTCAGTTCAAAGTGAACCCATTTTTGGTATAAAAACAAACATGCCAAGAAGACAATCAGGTGCATGATCTGAGCTTCACTAACAGTTAAGTGAAAATAGGACCAAAAAAATAGCCTTAGAAGACCATCAGGTTTGTGAAATAAGCTTCACTAACAGTGAAAGAAACTGGGGATGCTATGCAGCATACTTAGTTTGGAAATGAACCCATTTTGTGTTAAGAAAACCATTTTTGGCTAAGATTGCAATCAGGTTACATTAACAGTATCTGGAAATGAAAATTTCTCCACTATCTGAGCTTATATGTTGCTCTCCAACTATATCGCAAAACCCAAGTGTTGTGCATATCCGGCCGGAGGATTGTGGCATACGTACCTATATACCATCCTCAGTTCAAAGTGAACCCATTTTTGGTATAAAAACAAACATGCCAAGAAGACAATCAGGTGCATGATATGAGCTTCACTAACAGTTAAGTGAAAATAGGACCAAAAAAATAGCCTTAGAAGACCATCAGGTTTGTGAAATAAGCTTCACTAACAGTGAAAGAAACTGGGGATGCTATGCAGCATACTTAGTTTGGAAATGAACCCATTTTGTGTTAAGAAAACCATTTTTGGCTAAGATTGCAATCAGGTTACATTAACAGTATCTGAAAATGAAAATTTCTCCACTATCTGAGCTTATATGTTGCTCTCCAACTATATCGCAAAACCCAAGTGTTGTGCATATCCGGCCGGAGGATTGTGGCATACGTACCTATATACCATCCTCAGTTCAAAGTGAACCCATTTTTGGTATAAAAACAAACATGCCAAGAAGACAATCAGGTGCATGATCTGAGCTTCACTAACAGTTAAGTGAAAATAGGACCAAAAAAATAGCCTTAGAAGACCATCAGGTTTGTGAAATAAGCTTCACTAACAGTGAAAGAAACTGGGGATGCTATGCAGCATACTTAGTTTGGAAATGAACCCATTTTGTGTTAAGAAAACCATTTTTGGCTAAGATTGCAATCAGGTTACATTAACAGTATCTGGAAATGAAAATTTCTCCACTATCTGAGCTTATATGTTGCTCTCCAACTATATCGCAAAACCCAAGTGTTGTGCATATCCGGCCGGAGGATTGTGGCATACGTACCTATATACCATCCTCAGTTCAAAGTGAACCCATTTTTGGTATAAAAACAAACATGCCAAGAAGACAATCAAGTGCATGATATGAGCTTCACTAACAGTTAAGTGAAAATAGGACAAAAAAATAGCCTTAGATGACCATCAGGTTTGTGAAATAAGCTTCACTAACAGTGAAAGAAACTGGGGATGCTATGCAGCATACTTAGTTTGGAAATGAACCCATTTTGTGTTAAGAAAACCATTTTTGGCTAAGATTGCAATCAGGTTACATTAACAGTATCTGGAAATGAAAATTTCTCCACTATCTGAGCTTATATGTTGCTCTCCAACTATATCGCAAAACCCAAGTGTTGTGCATATCCGGCCGGAGGATTGTGGCATACGTACCTATATACCATCCTCAGTTCAAAGTGAACCCATTTTTGGTATAAAAACAAACATGCCAAGAAGACAATCAAGTGCATGATATGAGCTTCACTAACAGTTAAGTGAAAATAGGACAAAAAAATAGCCTTAGAAGACCATCAGGTTTGTGAAATAAGCTTCACTAACAGTGAAAGAAACTGGGGATGCTATGCAGCATACTTAGTTTGGAAATGAACCCATTTTGTGTTAAGAAAACCATTTTTGGCTAAGATTGCAATCAGGTTACATTAACAGTATCTGGAAATGAAATTTCCTCCACTATCTGAGCTTATATGTTGCTCTCCAACTATATCGCAAAACCCAAGTGTTGTGCATATCCGGCCGGAGGATTGTGGCATACGTACCTATATACCATCCTCAGTTCAAAGTGAACCCATTTTTGGTATAAAAACAAACATGCCAAGAAGACAATCAAGTGCATGATATGAGCTTCACTAACAGTTAAGTGAAAATAGGACCAAAAAAATAGCCTTAGCAGACCATCAGGTTTGTGAAATAAGCTTCACTAACAATGAAAGAAACTGGGGATGCTATGCAGCATACTTAGTTTGGAAATGAACCCATTTTGTGTTAAGAAAACCATTTTTGGCTAAGATTGCAATCAGGTTACATTAACAGTATCTGAAAATGAAAATTTCTCCACTATCTGAGCTTATATGTTGCTCTCCAACTATATTGCAAAACCCAAGTGTTGTGCATATCCGGCCGGAGGATTGTGGCATACGTACCTATATACCATCCTCAGTTCAAAGTGAACCCATTTTTGGTATAAAAACAAACATGCCAAGAAGACAATCAGGTGCATGATCTGAGCTTCACTAACAGTTAAGTGAAAATAGGACCAAAAAAATAGCCTTAGAAGACCATCAGGTTTGTGAAATAAGCTTCACTAACAGTGAAAGAAACTGGGGATGCTATGCAGCATACTTAGTTTGGAAATGAACCCATTTTGTGTTAAGAAAACCATTTTTGGCTAAGATTGCAATCAGGTTACATTAACAGTATCTGGAAATGAAAATTTCTCCACTATTTGAGCTTATATGTTGCTCTCCAACTATATCGCAAAACCCAAGTGTTGTGCATATCCGGCCGGAGGATTGTGGCATACGTACCTATATACCATCCTCAGTTCAAAGTGAACCCATTTTTGGTATAAAAACAAACATGCCAAGAAGACAATCAGGTGCATGATATGAGCTTCACTAACAGTTAAGTGAAAATAGGACAAAAAAATAGCCTTAGAAGACCATCAGGTTTGTGAAATAAGCTTCACTAACAGTGAAAGAAACTGGGGATGCTATGCAGCATACTTAGTTTGGAAATGAACCCATTTTGTGTTAAGAAAACCATTTTTGGCTAAGATTGCAATCAGGTTACATTAACAGTATCTGGAAATGAAATTTCCTCCACTATCTGACCTTATATGTTGCTCTCCAACTATATCGCAAAACCCAAGTGTTGTGCATATCCGGCCGGAGGATTGTGGCATACGTACCTATATACCATCCTCAGTTCAAAGTGAACCCATTTTTGGTATAAAAACAAACATGCCAAGAAGACAATCAGGTGCATGATCTGAGCTTCACTAACAGTTAAGTGAAAATAGGACCAAAAAAATAGCCTTAGAAGACCATCAGGTTTGTGAAATAAGCTTCACTAACAGTGAAAGAAACTGGGGTTGCTATGCAGCATACTTAGTTTGGAAATGAACCCATTTTGTGTTAAGAAAACCATTTTTGGCTAAGATTGCAATCAGGTTACATTAACAGTATCTGGAAATGAAAATTTCTCCACTATCTGAGCTTATATGTTGCTCTCCAACTATATCGCAAAACCCAAGTGTTGTGCATATCCGGCCGGAGGATTGTGGCATACGTACCTATATACCATCCTCAGTTCAAAGTGAACCCATTTTTGGTATAAAAACAAACATGCCAAGAAGACAATCAGGTGCATGATATGAGCTTCACTAACAGTTAAGTGAAAATAGGACCAAAAAAATAGCCTTAGAAGACCATCAGGTTTGTGAAATAAGCTTCACTAACAGTGAAAGAAACTGGGAATGCTATGCAGCATACTTAGTTTGGAAATGAACCCATTTTGTGTTAAGAAAACCATTTTTGGCTAAGATTGCAATCAGGTTACATTAACAGTATCTGAAAATGAAAATTTCTCCACTATCTGAGCTTATATGTTGCTCTCCAACTATATCGCAAAACCCAAGTGTTGTGCATATCCGGCCGGAGGATTGTGGCATACGTACCTATATACCATCCTCAGTTCAAAGTGAACCCATTTTTGGTATAAAAACAAACATGCCAAGAAGACAATCAGGTGCATGATCTGAGCTTCACTAACAGTTAAGTGAAAATAGGACCAAAAAAATAGCCTTAGAAGACCATCAGGTTTGTGAAATAAGCTTCACTAACAGTGAAAGAAACTGGGGTTGCTATGCAGCATACTTAGTTTGGAAATGAACCCATTTTGTGTTAAGAAAACCATTTTTGGCTAAGATTGCAATCAGGTTACATTAACAGTATCTGGAAATGAAAATTTCTCCACTATCTGAGCTTATATGTTGCTCTCCAACTATATCGCAAAACCCAAGTGTTGTGCATATCCGGCCGGAGGATTGTGGCATACGTACCTATATACCATCCTCAGTTCAAAGTGAACCCATTTTTGGTATAAAAACAAACATGCCAAGAAGACAATCAGGTGCATGATATGAGCTTCACTAACAGTTAAGTGAAAATAGGACCAAAAAAATAGCCTTAGAAGACCATCAGGTTTGTGAAATAAGCTTCACTAACAGTGAAAGAAACTGGGAATGCTATGCAGCATACTTAGTTTGGAAATGAACCCATTTTGTGTTAAGAAAACCATTTTTGGCTAAGATTGCAATCAGGTTACATTAACAGTATCTGAAAATGAAAATTTCTCCACTATCTGAGCTTATATGTTGCTCTCCAACTATATCGCAAAACCCAAGTGTTGTGCATATCCGGCCGGAGGATTGTGGCATACGTACCTATATACCATCCTCAGTTCAAAGTGAACCCATTTTTGGTATAAAAACAAACATGCCAAGAAGACAATCAGGTGCATGATCTGAGCTTCACTAACAGTTAAGTGAAAATAGGACCAAAAAAATAGCCTTAGAAGACCATCAGGTTTGTGAAATAAGCTTCACTAACAGTGAAAGAAACTGGGGATGCTATGCAGCATACTTAGTTTGGAAATGAACCCATTTTGTGTTAAGAAAACCATTTTTGGCTAAGATTGCAATCAGGTTACATTAACAGTATCTGGAAATGAAAATTTCTCCACTATCTGAGCTTATATGTTGCTCTCCAACTATATCGCAAAACCCAAGTGTTGTGCATATCCGGCCGGAGGATTGTGGCATACGTACCTATATACCATCCTCAGTTCAAAGTGAACCCATTTTTGGTATAAAAACAAACATGCCAAGAAGACAATCAGGTGCATGATATGAGCTTCACTAACAGTTAAGTGAAAATAGGACCAAAAAAATAGCCTTAGAAGACCATCAGGTTTGTGAAATAAGCTTCACTAACAGTGAAAGAAACTGGGGATGCTATGCAGCATACTTAGTTTGGAAATGAACCCATTTTGTGTTAAGAAAACCATTTTTGGCTAAGATTGCAATCAGGTTACATTAACAGTATCTGAAAATGAAAATTTCTCCACTATCTGAGCTTATATGTTGCTCTCCAACTATATCGCAAAACCCAAGTGTTGTGCATATCCGGCCGGAGGATTGTGGCATACGTACCTATATACCATCCTCAGTTCAAAGTGAACCCATTTTTGGTATAAAAACAAACATGCCAAGAAGACAATCAGGTGCATGATCTGAGCTTCACTAACAGTTAAGTGAAAATAGGACCAAAAAAATAGCCTTAGAAGACCATCAGGTTTGTGAAATAAGCTTCACTAACAGTGAAAGAAACTGGGGATGCTATGCAGCATACTTAGTTTGGAAATGAACCCATTTTGTGTTAAGAAAACCATTTTTGGCTAAGATTGCAATCAGGTTACATTAACAGTATCTGGAAATGAAAATTTCTCCACTATCTGAGCTTATATGTTGCTCTCCAACTATATCGCAAAACCCAAGTGTTGTGCATATCCGGCCGGAGGATTGTGGCATACGTACCTATATACCATCCTCAGTTCAAAGTGAACCCATTTTTGGTATAAAAACAAACATGCCAAGAAGACAATCAAGTGCATGATATGAGCTTCACTAACAGTTAAGTGAAAATAGGACAAAAAAATAGCCTTAGAAGACCATCAGGTTTGTGAAATAAGCTTCACTAACAGTGAAAGAAACTGGGGATGCTATGCAGCATACTTAGTTTGGAAATGAACCCATTTTGTGTTAAGAAAACCATTTTTGGCTAAGATTGCAATCAGGTTACATTAACAGTATCTGGAAATGAAATTTCCTCCACTATCTGAGCTTATATGTTGCTCTCCAACTATATCGCAAAACCCAAGTGTTGTGCATATCCGGCCGGAGGATTGTGGCATACGTACCTATATACCATCCTCAGTTCAAAGTGAACCCATTTTTGGTATAAAAACAAACATGCCAAGAAGACAATCAAGTGCATGATATGAGCTTCACTAACAGTTAAGTGAAAATAGGACCAAAAAAATAGCCTTAGAAGACCATCAGGTTTGTGAAATAAGCTTCACTAACAGTGAAAGAAACCTGGGATGCTATGCAGCATACTTAGTTTGGAAATGAACCCATTTTGTGTTAAGAAAACCATTTTTGGCTAAGATTGCAATCAGGTTACATTAACAGTATCTGAAAATGAAAATTTCTCCACTATCTGAGCTTATATGTTGCTCTCCAACTATATCGCAAAACCCAAGTGTTGTGCATATCCGGCCGGAGGATTGTGGCATACGTACCTATATACCATCCTCAGTTCAAAGTGAACCCATTTTTGGTATAAAAACAAACATGCCAAGAAGACAATCAGGTGCATGATCTGAGCTTCACTAACAGTTAAGTGAAAATAGGACCAAAAAAATAGCCTTAGAAGACCATCAGGTTTGTGAAATAAGCTTCACTAACAGTGAAAGAAACTGGGGATGCTATGCAGCATACTTAGTTTGGAAATGAACCCATTTTGTGTTAAGAAAACCATTTTTGGCTAAGATTGCAATCAGGTTACATTAACAGTATCTGAAAATGAAAATTTCTCCACTATCTGAGCTTATATGTTGCTCTCCAACTATATCGCAAAACCCAAGTGTTGTGCATATCCGGCCGGAGGATTGTGGCATACGTACCTATATACCATCCTCAGTTCAAAGTGAACCCATTTTTGGTATAAAAACAAACATGCCAAGAAGACAATCAGGTGCATGATCTGAGCTTCACTAACAGTTAAGTGAAAATAGGACCAAAAAAATAGCCTTAGAAGACCATCAGGTTTGTGAAATAAGCTTCACTAACAGTGAAAGAAACTGGGGATGCTATGCAGCATACTTAGTTTGGAAATGAACCCATTTTGTGTTAAGAAAACCATTTTTGGCTAAGATTGCAATCAGGTTACATTAACAGTATCTGGAAATGAAAATTTCTCCACTATCTGAGCTTATATGTTGCTCTCCAACTATATCGCAAAACCCAAGTGTTGTGCATATCCGGCCGGAGGATTGTGGCATACGTACCTATATACCATCCTCAGTTCAAAGTGAACCCATTTTTGGTATAAAAACAAACATGCCAAGAAGACAATCAGGTGCATGATATGAGCTTCACTAACAGTTAAGTGAAAATAGGACCAAAAAAATAGCCTTAGAAGACCATCAGGTTTGTGAAATAAGCTTCACTAACAGTGAAAGAAACTGGGGATGCTATGCAGCATACTTAGTTTGGAAATGAACCCATTTTGTGTTAAGAAAACCATTTTTGGCTAAGATTGCAATCAGGTTACATTAACAGTATCTGAAAATGAAAATTTCTCCACTATCTGAGCTTATATGTTGCTCTCCAACTATATCGCAAAACCCAAGTGTTGTGCATATCCGGCCGGAGGATTGTGGCATACGTACCTATATACCATCCTCAGTTCAAAGTGAACCCATTTTTGGTATAAAAACAAACATGCCAAGAAGACAATCAGGTGCATGATATGAGCTTCACTAACAGTTAAGTGAAAATAGGACCAAAAAAATAGCCTTAGAAGACCATCAGGTTTATGAAATAAGCTTCACTAACAGTGAAAGAAACTGGGGATGCTATGCAGCATACTTAGTTTGGAAATGAACCCATTTTGTGTTAAGAAAACCATTTTTGGCTAAGATTGCAATCAGGTTACATTAACAGTATCTGAAAATGAAAATTTCTCCACTATCTGAGCTTATATGTTGCTCTCCAACTATATCGCAAAACCCAAGTATTGTGCATATCCGGCCGGAGGATTGTGGCATACGTACCTATATACCATCCTCAGTTCAAAGTGAACCCATTTTTGGTATAAAAACAAACATGCCAAGAAGACAATCAGGTGCATGATATGAGCTTCACTAACAGTTAAGTGAAAATAGGACCAAAAAAATAGCCTTAGAAGACCATCAGGTTTGTGAAATAAGCTTCACTAACAGTGAAAGAAACTGGGGATGCTATGCAGCATACTTAGTTTGGAAATGAACCCATTTTGTGTTAAGAAAACCATTTTTGGCATACGTACCTACATACCATCCTCAGTTCACAGTGAACCCATTATTTGGTCAAATTCAATTGCCAAGATGACAATCAGATGCATGAAAATAAGCTTCACTAACAATAAAACAAAATGGGTTCACTTCAACAACAGCAACAATAGCAAGAGGGAACCAAATATAGAACAATTGGGTTTTGAATGGAGATTGTAGTCATAGATCAATTCTTCATAGAAGAAAAATACGAATAGGGCTCATAGCAAGTGTAGTTCTAACTGGAATTGTCATCGTGGAAGGAAACCAAAATAGAAGCCAGAAAGAGGAATGGTAGAGAATGAGGATACACCAGGCTAACATAGCGGCATTTTCCTCATCTCTCTCTCATCCCTTCTTTCCCTTCAACACACGAACACAAAGAGACATCAGCAACAACAACAAGAGCGACAAGAACAACAATAATAATAAATCATTATGAAGAAGATGTCTCTATATGGGTTTCCAGATCTCCACTCCAGCCCTCTTGTTCTAATCACAGCCCAACTAAGAACATGGACAACAGCCACTGAACAATCCAATCACAGCCCAATCAAAATTGGCCATCCTGGATCTTAATGAAATAAGCTTCAGTAGTAGTAAAAGAAGATGGGGATTCTAGCAGCAAACTCAGTTTGGAAGTGAACCCTTTTTTGGTTAAAAAATCATGCCAAAGATGGCAAACAGGTTACTTTAACAGTATCTTGAAATGAAAATTTCCATTAATGCCTCAGTTCACAGTAAACCCATTTATTATCAAAAAAACATGCCAAGAAGACAAGCAGATGCATGAAATGAGCTTCATTAACAGTGAAAGAGGATGGGGATGCTAGCAGCATACGCAGTTTGGTGGTGAACCCATTATTTGATCAAAAGATCATGCAAAAGAGGGCAATCGGCAGGATACCTTAACAGTAAGTTAAAATGAAAATTTCCATTAACTGAGCTTAATTATATGTTGCTCCACTAATTGTTGTGCCCAACTAAATCTAAAACCAACTTGTTGTCCAAATCACAGACCATTTTGGCGTACGTAGGTATAGCATCCTCAGTTCACAGTGAACCCATTTATTATCAAAAAAACATGGCAAGAAGACAAGCAGATGCATGAAATGAGCTTCATTAACAGTGAAAGAGGATGGGGATGCTAACAGCATACTCAGTCTGGTGGTGAACCCATTATTTGATCAAAAAATCATGCAAAATAGGGCAATCTGCAGGATACCTTAACGGTACCTTAAATTGAAAATTTACATTAACTGAGCTTAAGTATATGTTGCTCCACTAGTTGTTGTGCCCAACTAAATCTAAAACCAACTTGTTGTGCAAATCACAGACCATTTTGGCGTACGTAGCTATGGCATCCTCAGTTCACACTAAACCCATTTAGTATCAAAAAAATATGCCAAGAAGACAAGCAGATGCATGAAATGAGCTTCATTAACAGTAAAAGACCATGAAAATTTCCAGTATCTAAGCATTTATTTTTCTATTAATTCTTCATCCCAACTAAACCATTCAAGTTAAGGAAATCAAGATGCATCTATCTGAAAAATATGCTAAGTTTGGAAAATAAGGGAAATCAAGAGATAATACCGAAGAGAGCGAGAGAGAGAGAGCGGAGGAGGGAAATCAAAAATGACGAATAGGGCTCATAGCAAGTGTAGTTTTAACTGGAATTGTCATCGTGGAAGGAAACCAAATATAGAAGCCAGAAAGAGGAATGGTAGAGAATGAGGATACACCAGGCTAACATAGCGGCATTTTCCTCATCCCTCTCTCATCCCTTCTTTCCCTTCAACACACGGACACATAGAGACATCAGCAACAACAGCAAGAATGACAAGAACAACAATAATAATAAATTATTATGAACGAGATGTCTCTATATGGGTTTCCAGATCTCCACTCCAACTCGTCTCTTTCTAATCACAGCCCAATTAAGAACAATTGGTCACAGTCACTTTTAAAGAAACATATATGCTCAGATAATGGAAATTTTCATTTTAAGATACTTTTAAAGTAACCTGATTGCCATCTTTGGCATGATTGCCATCCTCATCTTCTTTTACTGTTAATGAAGCTTATCTCATGCATCTGATTGTCATCTTGGCATGTTTTTTATAACAAAATGGGTTCACTGTGAACTGAGGATGTTATAGGTACGTATGCCAAAATCCTCCGGATATGCACAACAATTGGGTATTAGATTTAGTGCAGCGATGAACAGGGCTCATATCAAGTATAATATTACGGACTGTCATCGTGGAAGGAAACCCATTTAATATATAACAAGAGGGGATGGTAGAGAATGAGGATACACCAGGCTAACATAGCGGCATTTTCCTCATCTCTCTCTCATCCCTTCTTTCCCTTCAACACACGGACACATAGAGACATCAGCAACAACAACAAGAGGGGATTGGTCCAACAAAAAGTATAGATTATAATAAACGAGATGTCTCTATTTGGGTTTTCAGATCTCCACTCCAGCCCTTTCTTTCTAATCACAGCCCACTTAAGAAAATTAGATTTAGTTGGGCTCAAGAATTAGTAGAGCAACATATAAGCTCAGGTACTGTTAAAGTAACCTGCAGATTGCCATCTTTGGCATGATTTTGTAACAAAAAATGGGTTCACTGTGGAACTAAGTATGCTGCTAGCATACCAAAATCCTCCAAATCAGTACAACAACGCGGCTGAACAAACCTTATCAGCAGGTCATACAATGTCATCTAAGCATGTTATGTGCCAAAGTGGGATTGGTAATACAATGCATGAACGACACGTATTAGTTGTTTGTGAGTATGCAATAGGGTGCAGCTATGAACAGGGCTCATATCAAGTGTAGTATTACGGACTGTCATCGTGGAAGGAAACCCATTTAATATATAAGCCATATATGGAGCCAAAAAGAAGGATGGTAGAGACTTTGGATACACCAGGCTAACATAGCGGCATTTTCCTCATCTCTCCCCTCATCCCTTCTTTCCCTTCAACACACGGACACATAGAGACATCAGCAACAACAACAAGAGGGGATTGGTCCAACAAAAAGTATAGATTATAATAAACGAGATGTCTCTATTTGGGTTTCCAGATCTCCACTCCAGCCCTTTCTTTCTAATCACAGCCCACTTAAGAAACATAGACGAAATACTTATAGACGACAGCCATAATGCACACTCACAAACACTAGTACGTGTCTTTCATGCATTCAAGACCATAATCTCTTTAAAAAAACCAATTTAAATACTTACCCTGGGTGGGACTTGGGACTGCTGCCCTATTAAATTGGCCATTTGTTCTTGGAGGAGTGCAACTTGTGCCTTTAAGGCAGTCATCTCCTCGTCGTGATTGCCACTTGAACTAGATGGACTCCGTCCAAATAGCCGCGAGGGGGTTGGTCCCAGGCCCATACCACGGACACGTCCATGCCTCTCCTTTCCCCTAACATCGGTCAAGGCAACTCTCTGCCGGGTATGCCAATCTGGGCGTGGCGCCGTAGGGTCCGAATCTGAAGCAGAGGAGATTTCATCATACCTTTTCTGAGCATTAGTCTGTAAAAGGACATAACAATCAGAGTTAAAAGCAGATGAGATTTCGACTCCTCATTAGATATTAGTTCATAAATTACCAGAATCCGTGCTGCCTCAGGGCTCGCATACGTCCCATCCTTTGATTTGTGGGTGGCATCAAAAAAGTCAATGTCCCCAAACTCCGTAGGCCCCCCCAAATCTTCTGCCTATATATTAGTAAGATAAAATGGTTATAAACAAATAACTGTAAGTAAAAAATTGTTCAATACTATTGCGCCTGCCAATTCTTCCCGAACCAGAGCGAAGCTCTGTGTACCAGCGGTGTGCAGCACTAGCTGCTTTGACCGACTGGCAGCTCCCACCTCCGCCCTTTTCTGTACATGCCACAATGAAGTTAACAGAAAAATTCATTATAGCCGCCATACAACCACATACTCATTAGATTTTTGTGTGTTTAATGTAAATACCTGACCGATCGCCGAACTCCAGTAGTGCACAAGAAATTGCCAATCTGAAGGCTCCACATTTTCTGGCACATTCACTGCATTCTCCTCCTCTGAAAGGTCTTTGTTATAAAACTTCGACTTCAATTCACTCTTGTGGTCCCTCCACTTCTTGGAGAGTGACTTTTCAACCCAAGGCGTAAGGGAGTCGGCGAACGAGAAGTATTGCTGCAAAATTCATTACCCATCACTAATAATACATATTTCAATAATAATTTTTTGCCGACCAATTATGTATTTTAGATGAGAAATACCTTGATTGTCGTAATAGCAGTGGTCTTTGTGGTGGTTGGCACCTTCGGCCAACTCTTGTATGACAAAGGAAGTATGCGGGAGTTCCTTGCTATAACCCCAATGAAGGAAGAAAATTTGCTGGCGTTATCGCCAACCGGTTGCCCAACACCCTTCGCCTCCACCTCGATCCTTTCATCATTCTGAAGCCTCCAAACATTCGTCATCTTAGTCCACCCACGATGTTTTTTGACAGTGGGCGGCGTGCTACCCTCACCCTCTTCTGTTTGACTGCCACTATTATGTAGTGGCTGCTCATCCCCATGGCTCTCGTTGCCATCATTTATATTTAACCTCTTTCCACGTCTCGGCATGTTGTACCTGTCAAGGATTTAAATACACACATGCCAAGAAGACAATCAGATGCATGAAATCAGCTTCATTAACAGTGAAAGAAGATGAGGCCTATGCTAGCAGCATACTTAGTTTGGAAGTGAACCCATTATTTGGTTAAAAAATCATGCCAAAGAGGGCAATCAGGTTACTTTAACAGTATCTTAAAATGAAAATTTCCATTATCCGATCTTATATGTTGCTCTACTAATTCTTGAGCCCAACTAAATCTAAAACCCAATTGTTGTGCATATCTAAAGGATTTTGGCATACAGCTATAGCATCCTCAGTTCACAGTGAACCCATTTAATACCAAAAAAACATGCCAAGAAGGCAATCAGATGCATGAAATAAGCTTCATTAACAGTAAAAGAAGATGAAAATTCTAGCAGCATACTTAGTTAGGAAGTGAACCCATTTTTTGTTAAAAAATCATGCCAAAGATGGCAAACAGGTTACTTTAACAGTATCTTGAAATGAACATTTTCATTATCTGAGCATATATGTTGCTCTACTAATTCTTTAGCCTAACTAAATCTAAAATACAATTGTTCAGCATATCCGGAGGATTTTGGCATACGTAGCTATAACATCCTCAGTTCACAGTGAACCCATTTTGGTTAAAAAAACATGCCAAGATGACTATCAGATGCATGGAATAAGCTTCTTTAACAATAAAAGAAGATGAAATTTCTAGCAGCATACTTAGTTTGGAAGTGAACCCATTTTTGGTTAAAAAATCATGCCAAAGAGGGCAATCTGCAGGTAACTTTAACAGTTTCTTGAAATGAAAATTTACATTATCTGAGCATATATGTTGCTCCACTAATGGTTGTGCCCAACCCAATCTAAAACCCAATTATTGTGCATCGTCAGTTCACAGTGAACCCATTTTATATCAAACAAACATGCCAAGAAGACAATCAGATGCATGAAATCAGCTTCATTAACAGTATCAGAACATGAAAATTTCAACATGCATCTATCAGAAAAAAATGCTAAGTTTCAAAAATTAGGGGAATCAACAGATGATACCAAAGAGAGAGAGAGAGCGGGGCGACGAGCGCAGGGGGGAAGATAGAGAGAGAGCGGGGTGACACGGTCGTTTCCGTTCGCCGATTCACCTCCAAATCGGGATAGGGAGGAGGGAAATCGAAAATGGCGAAGGGAAGAAGGGACGATGACGAATGTTCGAAGGCCGTCGAAGAGGACGAAGCGGCGGAGGCAAACGCGCGGGAAGGAGAGCGAGGAAGGAGGGAAAACGAAGCGCCTTTTGTTTTTTATTTTTTTGGGGTTTAGGGAAATGGCGAGCGAAAGGTTAGGGTAGATGGGATTTATCGCAGCTTTTCACCGGCGTTTTAATTAGACACGCCGGTGAATCATAAACTACACCGGCGTTTTTAAATAAAACGCCGGTGAATAAGCGGATTCACCGGCGTTTTAATTCGGCCGCCGGTATATAACCATCGCATCTGGTGGCCCCATTCCTAATCGCTACCTACCCCAGCGTTACTAGTAAAATGCCGGGGAATATTCGCCGGTAAATCTGGTTTCTTTTGTAGTGTATAGATTTATTGCACGAAACTAAAAGGTTTCTGTCCAAGCATTTTGAGATGAAGGATCTTGGGGATGCCTCTTTTGTATTAGGAATTCAGATACACCAAGATCGTTCTCGAGGTATTCTAGGATTATCACAAAAGGAATACATCGATAAAGTACTCAAAAGGTTTGGCATGCAAGATTGTAGACCAGGGGATACCCCTGTTGCTAAAGGAGACAAATTTAGTCTCAATCAGTGTCCTAAAAGTAACGTTAAAATTCAGGAAATACAAAAGATCCCCTATCCATCAGCTATCGGGAGTCTAATGTATGCTCAAGTATGTATGCGTCTGGATATTGCGTACATTGTTGGGATGTTAGGCACGTATTTAAGCAAACCTGGTATGGATCATTGGATAGCAGCCAAGAGGGTTATGAGGTATCTTCAGAGAACAAAAGATTACATGCTCACATATAGGAAATCAGATCATTTGGAGGTCATAGGATATTCTGATTCTAATTTTGCTAGGTGCCAAGATAGCAGAAAGTCTACATCAGGCTATATTTACCTGTTAGCTGGAGGAGCTATATCCTGGAAAAGTGTCAAACAGACACTTATAGCTTCTTTCACTATGGCAGCAGAGTATGTAGCATGCTATGAGGTATCAAATCATGGAATATGGCTGTGGAATTTTGTCACTAGGCTGCGCATTTTGGAGAATATAGAAAGACCACTCAAGTTATTTTGTGACAATAAGTCGGCAGTGATGTATTCCAACAACAACAGGAGTTCGACAAAGTCGAAGCATATTGACATAAAGTTCCTAGTTGTGAAAGAAAGAGTGCAGAGTGGACAGATATCCATAGAGCACATTGGGACAAACTCCATGATAGCGGATCCACTTACAAAGGGATTACCACCCAAGGTCTTTCATGAGCACACTGCTTATATGGGTGTTGTATTATTTGAGGATATCATGATTTAGTGGGAGTTTGTATTTTATTTGCATTATGTTTGTGTGAGACATTTATATATTTGGTTATTTTCTTATCAGAAATAAAGAATTCAATTTTCTCACTCATTTGTCATGTCTTGGTTCTGACCTCACTTAAGTTTTAAAGAGGACCAGTTGGAAATAGGCATGTGTATAGATCACATTGCATGAAATTTCCATGCTACACATTCACACTTGAGCTATGTCATTTGATCATGTTGATATATGTGACCATTGATGAATTTAGTTACGATAAATGTAACGAAAATTGCTTTGATCCTATATTTACATGATTGATGGACGAGATTGTTTGGCTATGCTTTTGATTATAATAGCAAAATTTTCAGCTCATAAAGTATGTACATTTATAAGGAGTAACATATGTGGCCCAAGTGGGAGATTGTTGGAAAATAATCTATGTGGGCTCACATATGTGACTAAATGTATAATTGGTATTCTAAAGTCTAACCCAAATTAAAGTGATCTAATCAAGATTAAGTAATGGGTTAAAAGCATATAATTTAAAGTGTGATATAACGTGTAGAGACCGTAAAGTAAATCTCTTATTTTGTGATGGGCTAAATTGGAAATCAATAATTATCAATTAGGGTTATAGTCCCCTATATATACGCATCTTCTTATTCCTTCTACAATCCCATCAACAGAAGAATAGAGAGACGGCATCTCATAGAAGTGTGTATCATATAGGAAGATCCAAACCCTCTGCGCAATCTCCATCAATGGCTTCAGGTTAGTGCTTCCGCATAATGTTCTTCTTCTTTTGATTTAGCAAAGATCTATAGTTTCATGATTTAGGATTTTATATTAACGCACTTTTGCAACATGATTAAGATCTAGATTCATAGAAATATATTTTAGGTTGTTATTAATGTTTTATGCATGTTCTTAAGTGTATATAAAATCCCATCAATTGGTATCAGAGCCATCTTTGCTGAATTAATTGAAGAAATTTAGGGTTTCTTATTTAAAGAATTTTAGGGCTTCTTGTTTAAAGAAACTTAAGAAATTTAGGGTTCTATTTGATCTTCCTGTTTAAAAAAATTCAATTAATGTTTTTAATTGATGAAGTAATTGGATCAATTGCTTCAGATCTGGAAAAAAAAAAAGTCAAAACCGTAAGCACTGACTTATGGTTTTGAACCTTGATAACTTTTTTTTTAACCATACATAAAGATAATTCATAGTTTTTTCCCTGTATGGGGGTAATTATGCTTGGAGGGGGCCCACGCATCAATAGCTTAAGATATGGTTTCTTGATGATGTGTTTACTAGTTCCAAACCTAACATGCATTATTAACCAACATTAATTACCATAAAGATGTTCAGTATAAACAAGGAGTTATATGGATTAATAGATTTTGCCAGAGATTTGTATAGGGTAGTTACGCTTGAATTAATTGTTGGATGGGGCCCACGGAGAAAGGCAGAGTGCCTGGTTTAGCTGCTGCTGTCAACCCCACATGGGTGATGTGACGCGTGGTGGGCCCCGCCCAAGGAAGAGAGAATAAAAGGTGCGCTGCTTCCTCTGTTTCTCTTTGTAATGATGTGCGCTATCTCTCTCTCTCCCGGCTGACGTCAGTTACAGGATACAGAATTAATTAATTTTATTTTCTGTTATCAATTTTTGTTAATATTCTGTTTAATCCTATCTTTTGATATTATCAAATCAGTAGATAGATATGGTTCAGTTATGGTTTTGTTCTAATAGATATTATCTTGACATTATTCATCTACAAATAAAGTAAAATTACAAAAATTAAGAAAATGATAAAATTTTTGGAAACAATTAAAATTCAAATTTTGGTTTTGGTTTTTCTTATGAATGTCTAATATTTTGAATAGATCAATTGAAACAAAATGTTGCCAAAGTGACCTCTTTTGTATAGATTAATTAATTTAAAATATCAAGATGATTGTGTGTTTGTAATTCATGCGTTTATTAACTGACCCAAAGGTAAGTTGATATTTGGCCGAATTTCATACTCATCTGTGGTAATAAATATGTGACAATTATAAAGTATTTCATGTGAACAATAAGTCAGTCATAAGAATGACTTATTATTTGACAGGATTTATTGTCAATATTTGATTACTACAACAAGAGTACCGCTTACAGTTAATGTTACTGTCCAAAGACTTGATATTAGCATTGTGCCTGGTATCTTGAGATGGGATTAACCATTATTTGAATTTATTGTTTTATATAGATTCTCATGTGAGCTTATTTTGTTTGTTTTTGTTCTATATTCAGCTAGTTTATCATCTGCTGGCTAAATAACTGCTAACATCAATTCTATTCCCATACTTAATGGGATAAATTTCAAGGAATGGAAAGGGACCTTACTGATAACTCTTGGCTGTATGGAATTAGACCATGCATTAAGGGAAGAACAACCTCCACCTCTCACTGCGGAAAGCACTCCAGATGATAAAAGAGATTTTGAGAGGTTGGATCGTTCAAATAGCATGAGTCTAATGATTATGAAACACAGCATTCCAGAAGCCTTTAGGGGCACAGAATCCAATGGGATTACTAAGGCCAAAGATTTTCTAGATCAAATTGAGAAATGTTTTGCTAAAAACAGTAAGGTTGAAATGACTTTGGTCTGTTCTGAAGTTAATTTATCTTCAGTACCTAGAAACACTTGGTGGATAGATTCTGGTACTACTACTCACATAAGTGTTTCTATGCATGGTTGCCTGAGCTGCCAAAAGCCAAATGATGGTGAAAGATACATCTTTGCGGACGATGGAAAATCGGTAGAAGTGGAAGCAGTTGGGCATTTTAGGTTGTTATTAGGAACTGGTTTTTATTTGGATTTGAAAGACACTTTTGTTATGCCTTCTTTTAGACGAAATTTAATTTTTGTTTCCTTGTTGGACAAATCTGGTTATTATTATTCATTTGGAAACAATCAGTTTAGTTTGTCTTTAAATTCGAATATTGTTGGAACTGGTTACTTGAATGTTTATGACAACCTTTATTTGCTTGAAACAATTGCATCTTATAATAAAACCTTGCATGTAGAGTCACATTGTACTAAACGTAAATTAAACAAAGAAAATTCAACGTCATTATGGCATAAGCGCTTAGGTCATATCTCAAAAGGTAGAGTTGAGCGTCTTGTGTCTAATGGCATTTTGGAGTCTCTAGACTTCACAGACTTTGATATCTGTGTAGACTGCATAAAGGGAAAACAGACCAAAACTAAGAGATTAGGTGCCAATAGATCTTCAGGTGTCTTAGAATTGATTCATACAAATATTTGTGGGCCATTCCCTATGGGATCTTGGAATGGTCAAAAATATTTTATATCATTCATAGACGATTACTTACGTTATGGGTACCTATATCTCATTCATGAAAAATCACAGTCTATGGACATGTTCAAAGCTTATAAAGTTGAAGTTGAGAATCAACTCAACAAAAGGATTAAAATTGTCAGATCTGATCGTGGTGGTGAGTACTACGGCAGATATGATGGCTCAGGTGAACAACGTCCAGGACCGTTTGCTAAATTCCTAGAGGAATGCGGTATTGTACCACAGTACACCATGCCAGGATCACCTAGCATGAATGGTGTTGCTAAAAGATGAAATAGGACTCTTAAGGATATGGTAAGGAGTATGATTGCTCATTCCACCTTACCTGAGTCCCTCTGGGGAGAAGCATTAAAGACAGCAGCTTACATTCTCAATAGAGTACCAACTAAAGCAGCTGCAAAAACACCTTATGAGCTTTGGACAAGTCAAAATCCTAGTCTAAAGCACTTTCACATTTGGGAATATCCAGCTGAGGCAAGGCCTTACAGGCCATATGAAAAGAAATTGGACTCCGAAACAGTGAGCAGCTACTTTATTGGTTATTCTGAACGATCTAGGGGCTATAAGTTTTATGATCCCACACTTAGGAATATTTTTGAAATGGTAACTGTAATATTTTTTGAGGAAGTTGAGTTTGGGGAGAGAAATAAAGTTAGGGACATTGCTTTTGAGGAGGAATTGGATTCAATTACAAACCCAATTCCTACTATGACTTTTGACAATATTCAGGTTCCCACACCTATTATTGATCAAGAAGTGAATTCGGAACCTCAACAAGACAATGTTGAACAACCCCCATTCAAAATGAGGTAATTGTTCCAGAAGAACAAACTCAACAACCTCAAGAACCAGTGCCATTAAGGAGATCCACGAGAGAAAGGAGGAATGCTATTCCGGATGATTATATTGCATTTCTATAAGAACATGAGGATGACAATGGAATGATGGAAGATGATCCAATCACATTTCATCAGGCCATGAAAGGTTGTAACTCTCAAAAGTGGATTAATGCCATGAATGAGAAGTATAAGTCTATGCAAGACAATAAAGTTTGGGAACTTGTCCCATTACCAGAAGGTGCAAAACCAATTGGTTGTAAATGGATATTCAAGACCAAGAGGAATGCAAATGGTAATGTGGAGTGGTATAACGTCATGTAGCTAAAGGCTATACTCAGAAAGAAGGCATTGATTTTACAGAGACTTTCTCTCCAGTTTCATCGAAAGACTCGTTTAGGACAATTATGGCAATTATTTCTCATCTTGATCTTGAGCTACATCAGATGGATGTCAAGATGGCATTTCTCAATGGTGACATTGACGAGACAATTTATATGGTGCAACCAGAAAACTGTGTGTCGGGAGATCCAAAAAATATGGTTTGCAAATTGACAAAACCCATCTATGGACTCTAGCAAGCTTCTCGTCAATGGTACCACAAGTTTCATCAAGTAATTATCTCATTTGGTTTTGAGATGAATATAGTTGATGATTATGTGTATCACAAGTTCAGTGGGAGTAAGCATATATCCTTAGTTCTATATGTCGATGACATATTGCTTGCCACTAATGATAAAGATTTATTGCACAAAACTAAAAGGTTTCTGTCCAAGCATTTTGAGATGAAGGATCTTGGGGATGCCTCTTTTGTATTAGGAATTCAGATACATCGAGATCGTTCTCAAGGTATTCTAGGATTATCACAAAAGGGATACATCGATAAAGTACTCAAAAGGTTTGGCATGCAAGATTGTAGACTAGGAGATACCCATGTTGCTAAAGGAGATAAATTTAGTCTCAATCAGTGTCCTAAAAGTAACCTTGAAATTCAGAAAATGCAAAAGATCCCCTATGCATCAGCGATTGGGATTCTAATGTATGCCCAAGTATGTACGCGTCCGGATATTGCGTACATTGTTGGGATGTTAGGCACGTATTTAAGCAAACCTGGTATGGACCATTGGATAGCAGCCAAGAGGGTTATGAGGTATCTTCAGAGAACAAAAGATTACATGCTCACATATAGGAAATCAGATCATTTGGAGGTCGTAGGATATTCTGATTCTAATTTTACTGGGTGCCAAGATAGCAGAAAGTCTACATCAGGCTATATTTACCTGTTAGCTGGAGGAGCTATATCTTGGAAAAGTGTCAAACAGACACTTATAGCTTCTTTCACTATGGCAGCAGAGTATGTAGCATGCTATGAGTTATCAAATCATGGAATATGGCTGTGGAATTTTGTCACTAGGCTGTGCATTTTGGAGAATATAAAAGGACCACTCAAGTTATTTTGTGACAATAAGTCGGCAGTGATGTATTCCAACAACAACAGGAGTTCAACAAAGTCGAAGCATATTAACATAAAGTTCCTACTTATGAAAGAAAGAGTGCAGAGTGGAAAGATATCCATAGAGCACATTGGGACAAACTCCATGATAGCGGATCCGCTTACAAAGGGATTTCCACCCAAGGTCTTTCATGAGCACACTGCTCATATGGGTGTTGTATTATTTGAGGATATCATGATTTAGTGGGAGTTTGTATTTTATTTGCATTATGTTTGTGTGAGACATTTATATATTTGGTTATTTTCTTATCAGAAATAAAGAATTCAGTTTTCTCACTCATTTGTCATGTCTTGGTTCTGACCTCACTTAAGTTTTAAAGAGGACCAGTTGGAAATAGGCATGTGTATAGATCACATTGCATAAAATTTCCATGCTACACATTCACACTTGATCTATGTCATTTGATCATGTTGATATATGTGACCATTGATGAATTTAGTTACGATAAATGTAATGAAAATTGCTTTGATCCTATATTTACATGATTGATGGACGAGATTGTTTGGCTATGCTTTTGGTTATAATAGCAAAATTTTGAGCTCATAAAGTATGTACATTTATAAAGAGTAACATATGTGGCCCAAGTGGGAGATTGTTGGAAAATAATCTATGTGGGTTCACATATGTGACTAATTGTATAATTGCTATTCTAAAGTCTAACCCAAATTAAAGTGATCTAATCAAGATTAAGTGATGGGTTAAAAGCATATAATTTAAAGTGTGATATAACACGTGTAGAGACCGTAAAGTAAATTTCTTATTTTGTGATGGGCAAAATTGGAAATCAATAATTATCAATTAGGGTTATGGTCCCCTATATATACGAATCTTCTTATTCCTTCTGCAATCCCATCAACAGAAGAATAGAGAGACGGCATCTCATAGAAGTGCGTATCATATAGGAAGATCCAAACCTTCTGTGCAATCTCCATCAATGGCTTCAGGTTAGTGCTTCCACTTTTAATGTTCTTCTTTTGATTTAGCAAAGATCTATAGTTTCATGATTTAGAATTTTATATTAAAGCACTTTTGCAACATTATTAAGATCTAGATTCATAGAAATATGTTTTAGGTTGTTATTAATGTTTTATGCATGTTCTTAAGTGTATATAAAATCCCATCAGAGTGCGCTCACCTTCTAGCTGATGCTAAGGTGAGATATGGAATTAAGTCTGTGAACGACAGAGACAAAGCCTTGAATTTGAAGAAAGCCAACAGTGGATTCTCTGGTACTTTTGGTAATTCGAGGACTGGTTTGGTTAACGAACTCAGTTATGCATGTGGTCCTAATGGCATATCAGAATCCCGTTGAGAAAAAGTTTTAGTCTCAGTACATACTCCCTTAGCACTTATAATTGATGGGAACAGCCTTGTCTACATTTTAGAGAAAGATCTTGAAGAACAGGCATGAATTCTAAACTGTTGAAATACAAAATTTCAGTTGAATGTGCATGTTTGATTCTTTACTAGTTGGAATTGGCCGTGCACCAAGTGCATGTAATTTGGTTCACATACCTAATTGTTAGATATTATATTAGATTAGATATTGGTTTAGTCCCATATTGATTATGTATCAGTTTAGTCTACCATTCTCTCCTATATATAGAGCTAATTATATTCAGTTTATTCAATCAATAAAAGAATATGTTCCTATTCCTAATTCTAACATGGTATCAGAGCCAATAATCCTATAAGACCTATACTAATTATATCCTCGTCGTCGAGGTGGAGTGGTTCTCGTCCTCATCGGAATCACTCCACCTCCCGACATCTCTCTTCCTCTCCTGATCTTGATCAAAACCCTAATCTCCCCCAAAACCCTAGCCATCAACATCAACATCAGCATCAGATCATCATCACCAACTCCGGCGACTCTCCCCGCCGTCGACACTGCCCAACTCCAGGATCAGCAACCTCTCTCTCTCTCTCAAACCCACCGTCATTATTCCAGATTCGGTTTTTTTTTGTTGTTGTCGGCGATTGTCGAGATCCAGATCTTGATCTACCAATGTCGAGAGTGGATCTGGACAGGTGGCCCATAAAGGCGATGACGATCTGCATGATCGGTGCCGGCGGCTTCATCGGGTCCCACCTTCGCGAGAAGCTAATGTCCGTGATCGACCACGCCCTGTCCTCCTCTGCCGCCGACCACCCTTCTCCCCTGCTTCGTCCACCGAAACCCATCGAAGATCCAACCAGATTCACCGCTTGCATCCTCGTCTAGAGCCAAATCCCCAACAAAAACCCCCAAATCAAACCCTAATTTCTGATCATCCTGCATCGCCGAAGCCGTTTCGGCCATGTGCAGCTATGAGAAAGCGATATCCAATGAATGTTGCTCAAATCGACGTCAACTGAGATCGTAGAAAGGATGGGGCTAGGGTTTGTTTGATGCTGTTTGATTTTGATGAGGTTTTGGAGGTGAAAGAGAAATCTGTTTGCTGTTTCTCGTTAAAAATTAAAAAAATTAAAATTAAAAAAAAAACTTTCTTGCAGATTCCTATGCTTCTACATCCAGATCGTCAACTCAGTCCGGTTGATCGATCGTTTCTTGTGCTTCTATATTCAGATCGTCAACTCAGTCCGGTTGATCGATCGTTTCTTGTGCTTCTATATTCAGATCGTCAACTCACTCCGGTTGATCGATCGTGAGTTTGAGAGGGGTGTTATCAGCATCCAATTCTCAGTTTAGGGATGAGATCCCAACATTGACAATTCTCAATTCTAGGGTGAGTCCTATCATCGACTATGTAAGTTAGGAGTGAGATCCCATCAGTCTATTTCTCAGTGCAGGGGTGCGATCCCATCTTCGACTATGTCTCAAGTCAGGGGTGAGATCCCATTACAGATCGGGATATGGAGATCCCGCCACTGTTCGGGGTGACATCTCAACAGTGCGCCACCACTACTTCCTTCCGCAACACTCAACTTCTCAGTTTCCGTCACATGCGCCATCAAACGTCGTTTCTGCATCATAGTTGTCGTTCCTTCCACATGAACATCGTCAGTATTCCAAACTCTTATTGTTTGAACTAACTTGAGTTTGAGATGGGGTGTTAGATATTATATTAGATTAGATATTGGCTTAGTCCCAAATTAATTATGTATCAGTTTAGTCAACCATTCTCTCCTATATATAGAGCTAATTGTATTCAGTTTATTCAATCAATAAAAGAATATGTTCGTATTCCTAATTCTAACACTAATCTAATATTGTACTTCAGTAAATCTTTACGCTAATTAAATATTTTAATAAGGTTATATCTTTTGGAGACAATCAATTACACAAGAAAAATAGAATGAGGTAATATGCAAATATAATAAAGAAAGTATTAACAAATATGATAATAAGAGTATTCATTATCCCATTGATTTACATGCTGGCAACAATATAAGAGGGAATGTTCTGTCTTTTAACTGGGTCATCTAGTACTTTGGCAGTTGAATAGTTATGTAAAGTTTGAGTTTATCCCACATGTTTTCCATGTGACAGTATCATCATCTACCTTGTTGAAGTAAGAATCCAACTTGTCTAGTTTTTGCATTAAAACCATCGAAACCACACATGTATCATATAAGAATAAGGGCTGTCGAGGATTTATTGTAGAAAGAAAAGAAAGATGCAGTATTATTTCTCAAGTTTCACATATTAATTTTTTTAAAATTATACCAAATTTAATATCTAAAACAATAAAATTAAAATTCATTTTTTAACCAACAGACATTGGGTGGGGTAGGTTATTGAGTGGCAACTTGAATCCAGGGTCCTGGTTCGAGCTAAAGTTTTCCCGTCAAAAAATAAAATTCAAAATTTAAAATAATATTTTAAACTAATTCTATTATTTAGTAAAATACCTGCCTCAACTTAATTGATAGAGTCCTCTTCTATGTCTACTAAGTACTAAAGCATGAACAATCCAAAATTACAGCAAAATATATTTGATTTAAATATTTTGAAATACACTAAATGCAAAACAAGTGATATCTGTAGTGATATGTTTTGCACAATAACTTAATATATATTACATGGAGAAAGTAACTTTGCAAATGACAACTTGGTAACTAATTGGACTTCAAATTATTGTAGATTGCTCACAGAAATCCTTGAAATTGTTATGATTCTTAACCACGTAGCCAAACCCTATCACGGGAATTGCACCGCCCAACATTAGTAGTTGAACAAAGGACAGTTTTGTCTGATTGAATATCATATATCTAAGAACTACTTGAAGATGTTTGGATTCTGCCTTTGTTTCTGCTTAAATTATTAATGACAGGTGATAAGATTTTATATTTGGTTGTGATACAGAAGTGAGAACATAATGTAGTTGTAGTCTATAATCTATATGCATGAAAGCAAGTGGTGTATGGCACTAAAAAGCTTTAAGAAACAATAAATAGTAAGAAAACAAATAATTTGGTACATGATATGGCTGAAAATAGGAGTAAATCGGAACCGTCCAAATTAGACACGAATCTTAAAGCTTGGGGATAAAATGGTGATTTTACCTATAAACGGGTCTGAGATGGGTATTGGGTCTTTTCTACAAAGGCCCAATAACCCACTAACGGATCCGCCTTAACTGGGTGCGGGTCCCAACCCGCAAGAAACCCAGTCCAGCTGGATAGAATTACGGTTTCTGATTGTATTAAATCGACGGCCCTGATTCGCTCTATCCTTTCACGGGGAATTAGGGATTTCTTTCCTAAACTAATCCCAAAGGCGGCTATAAATACCCCCCATCCACCACCATTAAGATGTAATCAATCTTTTGCCAGTTTACGTTCTTTCATAATCTCTTCTGGTTACTGGCTTGAGCGTCGGAGGGTGCGTCGCCGGGATCAACCCCGGTGTCTCGCACTTTTTGCAGGTGAACGGTGGGAGTCAACGGTCGAACTCCGGTGGAAAGGTTCCAGGTTTGACTATTCGGTTTTCCTAAGAATTCACAAATTCTATCTGTTTGCCCCCACACCAGATTTAGCGGTAACAGATTGGCACCGTCTGTGGGAACCCACGAATAGCACTCCTTCCTCTTCCCTTGGTTAAGATCATCTCCATCCATGCCTCCAAGGAAACTTAGATCTAGGGGGTCCAACCGTGGACCTACTCCTCCTCAACAGCAGGAGATCCCCCTCCAAACATTCCAGCCGCAGGGCCTCCCTCCTCAGTCCGACCAAGCCCCGCTGCAAGACCAACCTCCTCTTCAGAATCTTCAGCCCCCTCAAAATGCCGGTGCGGGGGGCTCCCATCCCAATCCTCAGAAACAACCTCTCCAACATGACCACATCTCCGTGCACAACCCCTCTACCGACTCCATGGCATATCACAATCCCCAGGCCTCCGATGACCTCCGCGACACCCTCAACAATCGGCATAAAGAATAGGATCTTCGCCGCCATTTGGATGAAAGGCGGACCCGAGAGGGAGCCTCCCGCCAACAATGTCCAAATGAGCGATCTCCTCATCGCCGAGAACATAAAAGGTCCCCTCCTCACCGAAGACGGAGAGAGTCCCCCGAGCACCATAGAAGAAGGCCTCATTCCCTTACTGGTCAGCAACCCCCGAGGGATGATGATGCTCCTATCACCCGTGCCGAATTCCAGCAATTCCAAGCAACCATCTTGCAAGCCCTCAATCTCCGACCCAACAACAACAATGCTCAGACAGTCCCCACTCCTCCTCCGGTCCAAAGTCCTCGCCATCGGTCCCTAACTCCTCCTCCAGCTCCTAGCAACCGCCACCATGACCCTAGTCCTCATCGCTCCCTGAGCTACCGTCGTCGTAGCCCCCGCTCCCCTTCGTACGAAGATGAGTCCAGAGGCTTGTTTGGCTACCGTCGAAGGGATGACACCGTCTACCGTCGTCTCCACGAGATGGACAGGTGCCTAGGTCAGCTAGACAAGGAAGAGGAGCTTAGAGGAAGGACCCTCCATCCAAGCCGACCTCCCTTCTCTCGAACAATCATAGAGGCACCCGTTCCAATAGGCTTCAAGCCCCCACAGTTCGAGACTTATTCTTAGGAGTCGGACCCCGTGGACCACATCGAGAGCTTCAAGGCCCTTATGTTAATCCACCAAGCTTCCAATGCCCTACTGTGCAAGACCTTCCCGGCTACTCTCAAGGGTCCGGCCCGGGAATGGTACTCTTGCCTTGCCCCATCCTCCATATTCTCCTTTGAACAATTTGAGACCCTCTTCGTCACTCACTTCGTGAGTAGCCATCGCACAGAGAAGACCAGTATTTCGCTACTCTACCTCAACCAGAAGAAGGGTGAGAAGCTTAGAGACTATGTGAAAAGGTTCACCGCGGAAGCCAGGTCCATTGCTTCCCTCGACCAGTCAGTCGCTGCAGTAGCCTTCCAATCGAATGTCCTCAACTCCAGCCTTCGGTCCTCCCTAGCTAAGAAGCCCCCGCAAAACTTCTCCGACCTCCTTCTCAGAAGTATATTCGGGCTGAGGAAGCTTTTGAGGGGCCTTCCTCCGGAACCAAAAGAAAGGCCACTGAAGAAGAGGGAGCCAAGAAGCTCCAGAAGGATAATGGGGGCTAGCGCCGCCCACCTCCCAGATTCGAGAAGTTCACCCCTCTTAACGCCAGCATTTCCACTATTCTCATGGAGGTTGAGAAGGAAGGGGTCCTGCCTCCTGCCCCGAAGATGAATACCCCCGACAAGAAGAGAGACAAAGAGAAGTGGTGTCGATATCACCAGGACCACGGCCACGACACCAATGATTGTCGGGCCCTAAAGAATAAAATCGAGGCCCTCATTCAGAGGGGACAATTGTCTAAATTTTTTAGAAAGGACCGAGTTGATCCTCCACCTCCTCCACCCAGGGGGGCTAACAAGCATCCTGAAAGGCGCGAGGAAACTCCCGAGTTCGAAGAGGAACGCATCCTGCAGCTCATCCATGAAGGCCCCATGGGAGGCACCTCCAACTTCTCTCGAAAGGCTTTCATAAGGGAAGTCAACTCAGTATATGGAATGCCCCCTCCCAAAGGGCTCGGAGTACCGGTCACTTTTTCAGATGAAGACCTTGAGGGTGTCCGAACCCCCCATTGTGACTCACTAGTCATCAATCTTCATATGGAGAACTTTAAAGTGGAAAGGATACTGGTGGACAATGGCAGCTCTGTTAACATCCTCTTCCTCGCTGCTTTCAAAGGGCTCAAACTATCTCGGGACCGGCTTAAGCCCGCCGGCTACACACTCCACGGGTTCACGGGAGTGCCAGTGACTATCGAAGGGGTAATCACCCTCGACGTAATCGCTGGCAAAACTCCTACTACCCGAACGGAGCCGATGGAATTCATGGTTGTCGATGTCCCCACTGCTTATAATGTAATTCTAGGCCGACCTGGCCTAGCTGCTCTAGAGGCCGTCCCGTCGGCTTATCACCTCAAGATGAAGTTCTCCACCAAGGCAGGAGTAGGGGAAGTAAGGGGTAGTCAAGAGATGTCCCGCAAATGTTACATGACCTCCACCAGGGGACCAGTCCTCTCCCTTGAGACTATTGAGATTCCCCAAGAGAATGTCAGGCCAACGTCCGAACCGGTGGATGAATTGGAGGAAGTGCTCTTCTCCGAGCAAGATCCGAGCCGCAAGTTCCTCATCAGCAAGACCCTCCCATCTGCCCTATGTTCCGACATAGTCCAATGCATTAGAAAAAATCGCGACCTCTTCGCATGGTCGGCTGCCGACATGCCTAGAATCTCCGAAGAGCTCCTCTTTCACCACTTGAGTGTTGCTTCGGGCTCCAAACCGGTCCAACAAAAAAGGCGTAAATTTGCCCCTGAGCGCTAGCATGCTATCAAGGAAGAAGTGGACAAGCTCCTTAAAGCCCGGTTCATCCAAGAAGTCAACTACCCCGAATGGCTCTCCAATGTTGTTATGGTTAAGAAGTCTAACGGGAATTGGAGAATTTGTATCGACTTCACGGATCTGAACAAGGCATGCCCAAAAGATCCATTCCCTCTCCCAAGCATTGACACCCTGATCGACGCCGCTTCGGGCCATGAGCTGCTCAGCTTCATGGATGCCTTCTCCGGGTACAATCAAATTCGCATGTTCCCCCTGGATATTCCGAAAACCTCCTTCGTCACCGATCAGGGGCTCTACTGCTACAGGGTAATGCCCTTCGGGTTGAAGAATGCAGGTGCGACCTACCAATGCCTTGTCAACAAAGTTTTTCAGAACCAAATCGACCGAAACATGGAAGTGTATGTTGATGATATGCTGGTCAAGAGCATCCATGGGGCCGATCATGTGGCCGACCTGCAGGAGGCATTCGATGTGTTGAGGAGGCATGATATGAGGCTCAACCCGAACAAATATGCATTCAGAGTCTCGTCCGGGAAATTCCTAGGCTTCATGGTCAGCCAAAGAGGAATCGAAGCCAATCCCGAGAAGATCAAGGCCATTCTGGACATAGCTCCTCCCAAGAGTGTGAAAGATGTTTAGAGACTCACGGGGTGCCTCGCTGCCTTAGGGCACTTTCTGTCCAAGTCAGGGGAGAAGTGTCTTCCCTTCTTCAAAGCCCGCAGGAGAGCTAAGGGCTTTGAATGGGGTCAACAACAGCAGGAGTCATTCGATCAGCTTAAATCCTATCTAGTCAACCCCCCTCTCCTCAGCAAGCCTATCCCCGAAGAAACACTCTCCTGTACTTAGCTACCTCCAAACAAACCCTCAGTGCTGTCTTGGTGAGGGAAGAAGACAAGACTCAGAAGCCCATCTATTACGTGAGCAAGGAATTTTGGGATGTCGAGCTTTGCTACCCAAGATTGGAGAAGATGGCGTATGCCTTGGTCATGGCAGCTGGGCCCACTCGGTGGTCGTCCTTACCGACCAGCCCCTTAAGCAAGTCCTTCACAAACCAGAGACCTCCGGCCGCCTCATAAAGTGGTCGATCGAGCTAAGGAAGCATGACATATCATACCAGCCTCGGACCGCAATCAAGGCTCAGGCCTTAGCTGAATTCATTGTTGAAAGCACTATTCCAGAGGTCAATCAAGCAGCAAACGGACCCCCTATCTGGACGGTATATGTAGACGAATCCTCTTGCACCGAAGGAAGTGGAGCCGGGGTCATTCTGGCAGGCCCAGATGATTTCGTTCTCCAATACTCCCTCCGCATTAACTTCAAGGCCTCTAACAACGAAGTGGAGTACGAAGCCCTTATAGCCGGTCTCGGAATGGCTCGCAAGGCAGGGGCACAACGTCTCCGAATATTTAGTGACTCTCAACTGGTCGTGAACCAAGTCTTAGGCGAGTATGAGGCGCGAGATGACTAGATGGCTAAGTACCTAGCCAAAGTTCAAAATCTCATGGCTTCATTTGAAGAGGCGCTCATTCAACAGATCCCCAGAGAAGAAAATTCCCAAGTAGATGCCCTCTCCAAGTTGGCCTCCTCCTCCCTACAAGGTCTCGAGCAGACCGTCCTAATTGAAGTGCTCCTGAGACTGAGCATAGAAGAAGAAACCCCCGACTCGATGGAGTCGCTGCCCGTCCAACTTCAAGACAATTGGATGAAATCTCTGATAGAATTCCTAAGAGATGGGCTCCTCCCCGAAGATCCTAAGGAAGCTCGTCGAGTCAGAGCCCGAGCGGAGCAGTACACCCTTGTTGAAGGGATCTTGTACAAACGCTCCTTCGCCTAAGTAGATGGCAGACCCTACTTGAAGTGCCTCTCCCCGGGAGAAGCTTCTTATGCCTTGCAGGAGCTCCACGAAGGTATAGGCAGAGCCCATTCAGGGTTAAAGTCCCTCGCCAGGAAAGTGTTAAACTACGGGTACTTCTGGCCTACCCTCCTACAAGATGCCGAACGACATGTCCGGCAGTGCAACTCCTGCCAGAAATACTCCAACATCCGTCGCCTACCCCAAGCTCAACTCACCTCCCTATCAAGTCTGATCCCTTTTGCAATATGGGGTTTGGACTTACTAGGCCCTTTTCCGCCAGCTCCTGGCCAACTCAAGTTTTTAGTCGTGGCAATCGACTACTTCTCTAAGTGGATAGAGGCCGAACCATTGGCTACAATCACTGAGAATAAGGTACTGCAGTTCTTTTGGAAAAACATCATCTGTCGGTTCGGCATGCCTCGGGTCCTAATAACCGATAATGGAACACAATTTACAGGGGCCGCATTCTGATCTCTGTGTGAAGACCTCGCCATCCAACAACGTTTCTCCTTCATCTCCCACCCGCAGTCAAATGGTCAAGTAGAAAATGCCAACCGACAGATCCTCTCCAGTATCAAGAAAAGGCTAGATAAGGCGGCCAAAGGTTTATGGGCAGATCAGCTCCCCAACGTACTGTGGAACTACCGCACTACGAAGCGGACCTCCACAGGTGAATCACCGTTCAATCTCACCTATGGGTCCGAAGCTGTAATCCCCTTGGAAGTCGGAATACCATCTCCTCGCCTCATGGCCTACGAAGAAGAATAGAATGCTAGAGAGCTTCTGACAAACTTGGACTTGATTGATGAGCTACGGGAAAGAGCTTCAATTCGCCAACAAAACTTTAAAGAGGATCGAATTAGCCTACAATAAGAGAGTTCGTCCCACCAGTCTCAAAGAGGGGGACTTAGTCCTCTAAAAGCTGGCTATCTCATTCTCCAGTCAAAAGAGTAAGCTAGCTCCGAACTGGAAAGGACCCTACAAGATTATCAAAGTAGTTCGGCCCGGTACATACCACCTAGAAGATCTTGAAGGCAGAGAGATTCTCAGGACTCGGAATGCTGACCATCTTTTAAAGTACCAAGAGAGCGCCTGAATGCCTCTCTAAGTACCTTCGGATGTCGAACCGTTCCTTACCTTTCACTTGTATTTTGCTTTTTTATTTCCTTAATGTAATAACGGCTTGCAACTCAGAAGTGGCCGACTAGTTGTTATCAATAAAATGCTTCTTTTTTTCATATTTTTTGTGATTGTGTACATCTCTCTGTTTTTAATTTCTTTTACTCAAACGACGCGTTCGGAGTCCAACACTTGGCTCGACTCCGCTTCGCAAGCTCGCTCTTAAGCGAGCTAGAAGTGGTTCGCCATTCGGAATTGCTCCCACAACCGTTGAAACATACTCAAACGACAAGTTCGGAATCCAACACTTGGCTCGACTTCGCTTCGCAAGCTCACTCTTAAGTGAGCTAGAAGTGGTTCGCCATTCGGAATTGCTCCCACAACCGTTGAAACATACTCAAACGAAGAGTTCGGAGTCCCCAACACTTGGCTCGACTCTGCTTCGCAAGCTCGCTCTTAAGCGAGATAGAAGTGGTTCGCCATTCGGAATTGCTCCCACAACAGTTGAAACATACTCAAACAACGAGTTCGGAGTTCAACACTTGGCTCGACTCCGCTTCGCAAGCTTGCTCTTAAGCAAGCTAGAAGTGGTTTGTCATTCAAAATTGCTCCCACAACCGTTGAAACATACTCAAACGACGAGTTCGGAGTCCAACACTTGGCTCGACTCCGCTTTGCAAGCTCGCTGTTAAGCGAGCTAGAAGTGGTTCGCCATTCAAAATTGCTCCCACAACCGTTGAAACATACTTAAACGATGAGTTCGGAGTCCAACACTTGGCTCGACTCCGCTTTGCAAGTTCGCTTTTAAGCGAGCTAGAAGTGGTTCGCCATTCGAAATTGCTCCCACAACTGTTGAAACATACTCAAACGACGAGTTCGGAGTCCAACACCTGGCTCGACTCCGCTTTGCAAGTTCGCTCTTAAGCGAGCTAGAAGCGGTTCGCCATTCGGAATTGCTCCCACAACCGTCGGAACGAGCTCCACCGTCACGCATGAAGTTCCTACAACCATACTAAACATGGGAGAAGCTGATGCTAGGTCTGCCATTTGTATGCTAGTCTTGGTACACTGCGTCTCTTGATATGCGCGGTTGGAGGGACATTGATATGAATTCTCTGTATTCTTCGTGTTTCCTCAAGAGAGATATCAGCTTCAAACATGAACTTGTTAAAGGCTTTGGTGAATTTCTAGCATGGACAATTCTTAGTTTTATCACGAAGCGGAGTCAAAAATCTGCGACACACCTCGTCCTTAATCAAATACTGGACTATGAAATCACCTCCAGGAGCTCGTATATTTTCGACCAATGCCCAGCTTTGAGGGTCCTGCAAATCGGCTTCATCAATCGGTAAACCTCAAACACTTTCGAGAGCAATAGGCAGATGCAAAGACTTGAAGGAGCTAACCTTTGGTTCTTATGGTTCGTTTAAAGTTGAAATAATCCTCCAAGAGGCTACTCTCCACTGCAAGAAGCTCACTCTTACAAATTCACGAGTTAGGAGATTCGAAACGGTGCTCGGCACTCCTTGCCGAGCGCTCTTGGTACCGACACCCAAATGAGCAAAAATCTTGCTCTGGATCTCGGCACACCTTGCCGAGCGCTCTTGGCACCGACGCCCATACGAGCAAAAATCTTGCTCTGGACCTCGGCACACCTTGCCAAGCGCTCTTGGCACCGACGCCCAAACGAGCAAAAATCTTGCTCTGGACCTCGGCACACCTTGCCGAGCGCGCTTGGTACCGACGCCCAAACAAGCAAAAATCTTGCTCTGGACCTCGACACACCTTGTCGAGCGCTCTTGGCACCGATGCCCAAACGAGCAAAGATCTTGCTCTGGACCTCGGCACTCCTTGTCGAGCGCTCTGGGCACCGATGCCCAAACTGGCAAAGATCTTGCTCTGGACCTCGGCATGCTAAAGATAGCCACAAGAAATGCAAAACACAGGTCCAGAACGAAAAAAGCCTGATTTCGATTAAGTATGGGGAAACAATACAACAGCTTTTCTTTACAACAAAGTTACAAGAGTTCAAAAGCCAAGATTACGAAACCGACTCAATATACTTAAGCAAAATACAAAGCTTGGAAAACAAGAGATCTTCAGTGCCTCCTAGGCACAAGGATGTTCCGCTTCAAAGATACCCGGGGACGTCAGCGCTTGACTCCGGAACTCGTTCCTAAGCCGGCAAACTGAGATGTATCTTTGGCACTGCCCCTCACAGTTGCGCTGACGGACGCTCTGCTGGAAGATATCTCCACACCACTTTGGGCATCACCCGGACTTTGCCGAGCAACAGGAGGACGGGTCGCAAGCTCGTAGAATGAAATCCCTCGTTCGCTCTCTTCACAAGTACACGAAGTGCTCCTTACGTTGATCGGTCCCGAACGGGGTTTGAGGCGAGCCACTTCCACCTCCAGCTCCGCTATCCGTCGCTTCAGAAAATCATCTTTTACGTCCACCTCAAAGTGAGGAGGCACTGCGGAGCTCGGGATGCTAGGACGGCTGCAATGATTTGGCGGCACTGAGTGACTTCGATGCCCCTGTCCACTGTGGCCCTCTTCAACGGATCGACCTCGGCCGTTAATTCGTCACGTTCGGCCATCAGCTTGCCTACCGGCATCGTTAATTCCTCTTCTTCTGCCAGAAGCTCTGCCTCCACAATCTGCAGGTGGTGAACCTCGGTAAGCATGTTGTGCCTCTTCGCTGTCATCTTCGACAAGGAGTGTTGGAGACATTTAAGCCTCAGCCTATTAGTGAAGGCTGTCGACGAGCCATCGTTCTCGTCTACAGGAGCAATTTCAGTGAGCCTGCCCTCTAGTCGCCGAATCTCGATGTCTCACCGTCCTAAGATCTGCTGTAGATGGTTTTGCTCACTTTCGGCTCTGCGCAACCCCAGCTCGACTTCGTAAAGATGCTCTCGGCACCTGGTCAAACACAGTCTCGTTGCCCCTAAGCCGACCTCGGAACCAAACTCCTCCCCGGAGCGAGTGGGTTCGACGGACTGGGTCACCTCGGTGAGCTGAAAAGATCAAAGCAGACAATGAGCACTTAGTAAACACTCACAAAATTGTGTCACATCGAACTTCGAAACAAGGTAACATGCAACTAGCTAAGACTAAAATATGTTGTTTCAACACTTAGTCGAACTTCAAGACTCAAAGGAAAGAACAAGACATGAGTTCGAGCGCAAAAGTTGTGTTTCCATTCATTACGAAAATGCGGTGGCCAGTCCACAATCAGGCAGTACAAGAATAGCTCGAAAAACAAAAAAAGAAAGGAGAAGTCAGGGGGCGACCTCTTTCCCGGGGCGTCGAGACTGGGCGGGGTCGGACTCCCCTGAAGGAGGCACCATCGCCAGCGGAGTCACCACTGACCCCGGTACCTCGCCGATGACCTCAACCTCGGTGTCATCTACGTCGCCATCTCCCTCCTCCTCCGACTCGGGGTCGAAGCCGTCGACGTGGTCCGGGAACAACCTCCACCCCGAGCAATCGACCTCAAGGTATCGCTCCGACACCCGAGCAATGGCCTGGGCGTATGCCTTGGCCATATTTGTGGCTAGAAAGCCTTGCGTCTTCGCCATGGTGGCCTCTTTGGCCTCCTTCACCGCGGCAACCTTCGCCTCCACCGCCTCGGCCTGCTGCTTGGCCGTCTCCTCCTTCTGCCGGAGCAGGTTGCCCTCGAGCCTTGTGACAAGGTCCTCGAGGTACTCGAGCCTTGTCGCCTTCCCCTCGAGCTCGACCTTCAACTTGTCGAGTTCGTTACCCATCCGAGCCTTTTCGGCCCGAGCTCGGTCAGACTCCTGCTTCAGCTCCTTTTCCAACTCCGTCATCTTTTCCATAAGATGACTGAAGTGGACGGTAATCTGCAACAGAACAACGAGAAGTACAAGGAGTTAGAAAATCAAACATAAAAGCTACCTTCAAAAGCGAAAAGACGATGCTTACCGATACCACCGAGCGAGCAATCTCGATGGCATCATCGCCTGCCTGGCCGGCATCCATGGCGGCCCGGTCCTTCGGCATCGCCAGGTGCTTTACCACCTGCATACTCGCCAAGGAGTCGCCAAGGAACCCATCATGCTTTTGAACCTGCCAGTCCAGAACATGGATCCTCTTGTGCTCCTCCGTCAGAAGCTCCTCGACCGCCACCGTCAGCGGGGGTGCCTCCATCCCGAGTGCGGCGGCAATCGGGAACTCCCCTCCCTCGGCTGACGCCGAGGCTACTGTCAGAGCGCGGGTCTGGGTCACATCTGCCGGCGCCTCCACTTCCTCGGTCGCGCTCACGACCTTCTAGGTCTTCGCAGAGGGCAACTTGGTGGCAACCCTTTTGCACTTCTTCGGCACCTTGCTTCCCAGGGCGACCCTTTGCGCCAGCACTGCGTCATAATCCATGGCCTCTGCATCAAACAAAAAAGTTGGTTAAAAAAAACACAGGCCACGATAAGCAAAGTGAAAAAGAAAAAAGAAAACGTAGAAAGAGCCGCATACTGGGATCTACGCGGGTGAGCACTCCCTTGAAGAGGATGTCTTCGGTCAGTTCTCGCCAATCATACTTTGGCCGATCTAGAAGGGTCCGAACTGCCTCTTCTTCTTGATGGTGAAGCACTGGCGACTCCTTTACTCGCTTTGACACCTCCTCCACCCAATCGGAGGGTATGGGCCACGCCTCCACACTCCGCACTATGAGATACTTATCACACCAGTGCTTTATGGAGTCGGGACAAATGATCAGCCGACCTCCGTGCCTCGGAGCCAGGTAATACCAGAACTCCGACCGGTTCTACTGATGAAGCCGGTAGATCGTCCGAAACTTCGGCTCGACCCCAGCCGTCTGGCAGTGGGGCACAAATCAGTTGATGACTCTCCACGCGTTTGGCATTAGTTGGATGGGGCTGACCCCAAACCACCTAAGTACCTGAATAGCGAATGGGTGCAGAGGCAGCCAAGCCCCGGTGATGAAGGCATCGACCGGCCAAAAACACATGGTTACTGGCAGCGGCGAATTGGCCCTAACCCCAGGACCCGGCAGCATCAGTTCGTACTCCTCCGGAATTTGAAAGCAATTCCGGATCACTGCCAAGTCCTCCATGCTGAGGATAGACATCGTGTCATCCGCCTCAGAGGTCTCCCTTGCCGTGTTCTCCTCGAAAGTCCTCCCCCTCCCATGGATGATGCGTTCGGCATGCTCCTCCGGAAGTTCTCGAACCCTCTGAAGCCCGGTCAGCGGCCCTGGCAACCTGCCGAACGGCCCCATGCACTTCGGGTCCTCCACTATGGTGTCTCGACCAGATACCCTCTTGCCCTTATCTTGGCAAACTCTCGGACTCGGAGAAGAAGCTTCGGCAGCAGAGGGGGAGGGCTCGGAGACAGGTGAAAGAGACATATTTATACTTGGAAAAAAACTAAGTGTAATTTACCTTTGAAGTGATGGGAACGGTCGGAATTTTCACCGGAAAGCTATCGACGATCACCGTGAGCTCTCACTAGTAGAAATTACTGCCTGAGTAAAAATTTGGAGAAGTGAGAAATAAGAGGGGGGTGGAGTTTTATAGAGCATGGCACACAAAATGAGGTTAATGGGCCCAAAGAGCCAGGCCCATCTACACAAGGCTACAAAACGAGCTGAACCGTCACATTATTTACCGTGCCCAGCTGTACAGTCACATTAATGGCTGTCAGAGTTGTCAGAAGTTCAACAGTCACCTGCCCAGCCTGTCGTTTCCTAAGCCGCCAAAAATCTTGCTCTAGACCTCGGCACACTTTGCCGAGCGCTCTTGCCACCGACCATGTTACATAAAAAAATGGGACCTCGGCATGTGCTGCCGAGCGTTCTTGGCACTGACCATGTTACATGAAAAAATTGGACCTCGGCACATGCTGCCGAGCGCTCTTGACATCGACCATGTTACATATAAAAATTGGACCTCGGCACACGCTGCCGAGCACTCTTGGCACCGACCATGTTACACGAAAAAATTGGACCTCGGCACACGCTGCCGAGCGCTCTTGGCACCGACCATGTTACATGGGAAAATTGGACCTTGGCACACTTTGCCGAGCGCTCTTGCCACCGACCATGTTACATGGAAAAATTGGACCTCGGTACAGTTTGCCGAGCGCTCTTACCACCGACCATGTTACATGGAAAAATTGGACCTCGGCACATGCTGCCGAGCGTTCTTGGCACGACCATGTTACATGGAAAAATTAGACCTCGGTACACTTTGCCGAGCGCTCTTGCCACCGACCATGTTACATGAAAAAATTGGACCTCGGTACATGCTGCCGAGCGTTCTTGGCACCGACCATATTACATGGAAAAATTGGACCTCGGCACATGCTACCGAACGCTCTTGGCACCGACCATGTTACATGGAAAAATTGGACATCGGCACATGCTACCGAGCGCTCTTGGCACTGACCATATTACATGAAAAAATTGGACCTCGGCACACGCTGCCGAGCGCTCTTGGCGCCGACCATGTTACATGGAAAAATTGTACCTCGGCACACTTTGCCGAGCGTTCTTGGCACCGACTCAATTACATGGAAAATTGGACCTCGGCGCACCCTGCCGAGCGCTCTTGCCACCGACCCTCAGATACGGGAAAAAGGGACCTCGCGCCGGCACCCTAGTCGAGGTATCTCCGCACTTCGGCAGAGGGATCCGAACCCTCATAGACTTCGGCCTCTTCCTCGGCAAGCACACTAAGGGTGTCGGCAGCAGCGTCGTGGTATATAAACTGTGAAATAGAGGAAATCACTCCTCCAAGCGAGCACAAGCGCTAGACCTCCTGAAAATTCGCGCCCAATACTGATGAAGGGATCAGATCCCACCGCGTCGTGAATAATAGCGAGTCGTCTACCTAAATATTGCGAAAAAATGATTTAATATTCAGAAAAATTAATTAAAAATTCTGAAAAATAATTATAAATCCGGGAAAATATTTTTGAGCCCCTGGGTAAATAATTATTACTTAGAATGGTTAATTAAGACCCCCGAATAACAAATTACCACTTCGCAAAATTGAGAAAAATTACCAGAAGCCCAAAAGAGCTCAAGAATAACCTTGAGCACGCAACTAACTCAACAATTATCATAATCCCCACACAAGGATTTGTCACCTCCTGTTTGGGCCCCGATACGACTCCGTAAGCCATTAAAACAGTAAAACTACTCCTCAAAGGCTGATCAAACTCAGTCTTCGGGAGTGGGGGCTCGTGATATGGCTGAAAATAGGAGTAAATCGGAATCGTCCAAATCAGACACGAATCTTAAAGCTTGGGGGTAAAATGGTAATTTCACCTATAAATGGGTCTGACATGGGTACTAGGTCTTTTCAACAAAGGCCCAATAACCCACGAATGGATCCGCCTTAATTGGGTGTGGGTCCCAACCCGTAAGAAACCCAGTCCAGCTGGATAGAATTAGGGTTTCTGATTGTATTAAATCAACGGCCCTGATTCACTCTATCCTTTCACGGGGAATTAGGGATTTTATTCCTAAACTGATCCCAAAGGCAGCTATAAATACCCCCCATCCACCACCATTAAGAGGTAATCAATCTTTTGCCAGTTGGCGTTCTTTCATAATCTCTTCTGGTTACTGACTTGAGCGTCGGAGGGTGCGTCGCCGGGATCAACCCCGGTGTCTCGCACTTTTTGCAGATGAACGACGGGAGTCAACGGTCGAACTCCGGTGGAAAGGTTCCAGGTTTGACTATTCGGTTTTTCTAAGAATCCACAAATTCTATCTGTTTGCCCCCACACCAGATTTAGCAATAACAGTTCTAAAAGAAGAAAGAAATGACAAAGCGCAGCCGAGGAATCCAAGAGTTAGCTCAGCACAATCAAACTTCGAGTTGATAAGTTTATTATCTCAGAGCATATACAAAAGCATAACTCCTACCAGTGTCTTATCTCTAAATTATCACCAAACAACGTTAACAAGCCAACAATGGACCATTTTGAAAGTCCAAAGCTTCTTAAGTATGGCATTTAGATCATATCGTTATGGTTTCTTCTTTTTCTTTCAGTCTTAAAATAAGCAGATGAAAAAAAATTTCTTTCATAAGAAAGAAAGAAAAAATAAACACACGTTTTCTTTCAGTTCGTAAAGATGAGCAGACAAAAAACTAAACTAAAAACTAAAAGCATAAAAAGCTGTGGAAACACTTCAAAAACAGTAAAGATTATGTAAAAAACCAAGTTGAAACCTAATGCAACTTGAAAAGCATGTACGAAGTAAGAAAAAGTTTAACTTATGACAACAATGACAAGACCAATCTCTAAGTCCACCAAACAAATAATTTTGGCTACATGAGATCGACATTAGAGCGCATTGAATATCCGTACTTCCATAATAATTGATAGAATAGTATGTTACTTGAAAATAGAAACATAGTTAACTAAAAATTACTTGAATCAATCGTAGAGAATCATTCTAGAATGTAGGGTCCTACCTAACTAATTTTCAAAGAAAAATATAGAAATATAGTTCAGCTAGAATCAATCATATAAAATTTCCCATTTGGAAGAGCATGCTATCATTTCTCACATATTCGTTGTTTGTCCATAAACTGTTCCGTGTATGGCCTAAAAGATTTCCTTGTTCTTTGCTTTATGGTTAGAACACTTTGGAAAAGTTAGATTTACCAAACAAAACTTGACTTGTGAGAAGAATTCATCCTATGATATGTTATTTGTCATTTATCTCCAAGTCCATTCACATTCTCATTAAGCTACTTACAAAGAATCACCACGATCAATCCCACAAAATTCAGATCTCAGAACATAAAAAAATATGCAAAATACAGAGGCAAAAAAGATGTACAGGAAATGAATATCTTCTATTAAGAAGAGAGCACATGTTTCCATATGTTTCTTGTTCCAAAGTAATAAAATGCCAAAAAAAAAAGTACCTTTGAGTTGTAAGATCATTTTGAGTTATAGGTTTCAACTTGCTTCTAGTGCCTGCTGACTTTCGGTACATCCTAAGCATTTCAAGATTTACCTTGGTACTTAAAATATCGATATGAATTCCATCTTTCACTTCTAATTTAAATTAAAAGACTCTCACTTCATCTGTTCCACCTTACAGGTTGCCTTAAGGTTAGACTGATTCCGTTACCAAATACAAAGCACTTGGCGTCTACACATATATAAAATCATTTTACTATCAAAGAGAAGAAACATTTACCCTCTTCTACCTCAGCTTCAAGGAAATCAAATAATTCCCATTATCCACCTAGACCTCATATCAATTAAGTTAGTCCTGCCATTGTCCCCTGTTCCAGTTTGTTCAGCTGATATAAGCCTCAACTATGAATTGTGTGAAACTGCAGAGTGTTCCTCAAAAAGAGTAAAATGCTTCTTAGTAAAATTCAATTGGGTAACTAAGAAGGTAAAGAAAAGTAGTAGAAGTTGAATAAGAGAGATCTAAACCTCTTATATTGCAGAAGATGGCCACAAATATCAAACTGCAAGCCCAAATTTTGGAAGCTCCTCATGCAACACAAATATACACAAGGAATGCTTGTACTCATGGCTTAATACACAACACATGCACAACTTTCAGAAGTAACAATTTTACATCTATTATAGATGGTCACTATATACATGATTAATCTCAAAATAAGAAATCTCTTATGTTCATAAAAAAAAAAGTAGTCCCTTGAGACTTCACTATCATAAAAGAAAGGAAAATAATCAAACGGAAAATTCCTTTACTCACATAATCATTTATTAAAATTTCATGACCATCTGATAATTAAATAATACGAAAAGGATTAAACATGATGCATTGAACATAGAAATAATTTTTGCTAGATAAACAAAGTCATGTTTCAATAAAATAATTCTAAGTCCTACTGTATAGAGAAAAACTTGACAATACTCTTTAACTACATATAAACTATTTACAAATGTATGCAGGTATAACATATCTATATAATAAAACACAAAGTAAGCTATCAAGTGGCTCTCCTTCAATCTCCTCAAAATTAAAGGCTCAAATCTAATCTCACAAAACAAATTCACCGCCCCCGCCCCCCCCCCCCCCCCCCCCCCCCCCCCCCCCCCCCCCCCCCCAAAAAAAAAAAAATTTAAATCCCAAAACTCAAATTCAAACCCAAAAAAAAAACTCATTTATTTATTTAATTATTTCTCTCTCTCTCTCTATCTCTCTCTCATTCTCTCTTGATTTACTCGGAAATTTAGATATTCAAATTTCAGATTTGTAAATTTTCAGATTTTTTATGTTTTTTTTATTGTTCATGTTACATTGAAAATAACAAATATCTCTTCAATAGTTAAATTTTATCATTTTCTACCCTAAGAAGTTGGATTTTATACCCTCATTTATAATTATTTTTCAACATATACTAATGGAAACATGGACTTTTATTTACAACTAATTATTGTCATACTATACAAACTTGAGTTATATAATTGTTGCTTTACTGTTTACAAGGCTTTTCATGTGCTGTATCGTTCCGAAGACGTGTCGTAGGCACGTGCCCACGGGCAAATCTAGTTCAACTACATAAGAACAAAATTTATGTTACATACTTTGATGCAAGTATCATACTGAATTTTTGAATGTGTGAATTGTGTGAAACAAAGAATAGTAAATTATGTAGTATTTATCATGAAAAGGACAAAAGGACATCAAATGGTTAATCTAACTAAATTAGCAAATGTAAAGATGAGAAACTACAGTAACTGTTAACCGACAAAATTTTTGTACCTTGCTTTGACCATATACATTGCACATTCATAGCCAAAAATTATTTTAATTACATCTTTCATGCATTCCACATTCAAGATGTCAGACTTCAGTTTAAATGCATATTGACATCCGCATATGATTCCAATCCACCACCAGAATCTCTTCAATTATCAATCTAGGATTGCATAAATCGACATTGATATAATAGAGGAAGAAGGCGAAAAAGTACAAAGCGGGGATCTTTGAGGACGTGAAGGGGAGAGGCAGGAGTGACTGTAGTGGGCAAGGAGGTTGCAGCTGAGGGAATCGGCAGCCAAGTCGTTGATGCAGCAGGCACCGTAGGTGGGCTCGTCCACGACGACGACGTCAACTTTGGAGAAAAAGCGGATGATGTTGGCAATGGGGAGGGAGTACATGAGGAGGCTGTCGGAGAACTGGAGGGCTACAAGGGAGGCGGCAGAGAGTTTTGTGGGTCTCGACGGAGTGGTTGGGAGAGAGGAGGAAGATCGCGGAGGAGAGCGCGCGGTTGGTGAGCAGGGAACTGGGATTTTGGATTTGGGATTTTGGATTTGGGTTGGGGTTCTTGGGGCGACGAGTCTGGAGAAAGAAATAGAGCAGAAGGAGAGAAAGGTTTTGGGTGGGCATTAATGAATTTATTTGAGGAATTTGTATGATTCAGATGTTTAAATGAATGGTTATAATCGAGTTGTCAAAATATATAGTTGAGATCGCTTATGAACAGATTTATTGTGACTTTTATAATAGAAATAGATTTAACATGACAATTCTTTTTAGCTTTTCAGGATTCCCCCTTGTCAGACCCTATGATGCTTACATCAGAGAAGGGGATATTTAAGATTCTAATTTAGGTGACTTCATTAATTTAATAAGAGGCTCCAGTTTCTTTTGCAGCTTTTTGATTTGGCAACATCCTGTACGGCTATGCTTTGTTGTCGGGTTGCTCCTCTCCAAAAGGCTGGAATAGTTGATCTGATTAAGAGCAGGACAAATGACATGACACTGGCAATTGGAGATGGTGAGTTAACTATTCCTTTCAGTCTAGCGTAATATTTGGCCTCTAAGAGCATCTGTAGTCGTTGAAGGTGAAAATATAGATATATAGATAAATAAAAATAAGAATCGAATTTTTGTTGCACTCGTTAAAAGCTATTTTTTAGTTTTCTATCGTAAAATAATAAGCGACGGCACATGAAGTGCCGTCGGAGGAAAAAAAAAATTAAAGCGGAAGGGAGGGATGGCACTCGAAGTGCCGTCCGACACATAAAAAAATTCGTCCTCGGAATGCAAAAAAAAAATTACAAAAAAAATTTTAAAAATTACAAAAATATTTCAGAAATTATGAAAAAATTACAAAAAATTACAAAAACATTTCAGAATTTGCAAAAACAAATAAAAAAATTGCAAAAAACTCCGGGCGGTACTTCATGTGCCGTCCGACATAATTGGAAAGTTTCGTAAATAAAAAATTACAAAAATATTTCAGAAATTACGAAAAAATTACAAAAAATTACAAAAACATTTCAGAAATTGCAAAAAAAAATTGAAAATTACAAAAACCTCCGGACGGCACTTCATGTGCCGTCCGAGGAATTTGGGTAGGAATTTTTTTTTTCTTCAAAAGACAGCACTTCATGTGCCGTCCGATGGGATTTGGGGTGTTTTTTATTTTATTTTTTTTTTTTAAAATTCAGACGGCACTTCAAGTGCCGTCCGACGGGGAAAAAATTATTTTTTGGGTGGGACGGCACTCAAAGTGCCGTCGCTCAAATATGGATATTTCTCAAATCGATTCTCATTTATGGCACACAACTATAGCAATTTATCGATAAAATGAATATTTGGCAAACGAGTGCAGCACGTTTCTCAGCCAAATATCCATTTTATCAATATTTGGCAAACGACTACAGATGCTCTAAGAGCATCTGTAGTCGTTTGCCATATTTCCAAACTTTTCAAAATTTGGAAAAAATACCCTTGTAGTCGTTGACCAAATACCCAAAAAATAGCTTCATTCGCTACAGTACCCAGCTATATTTGGCAATCGAAATGGCAATTGCCAAAATATAGCCGGACGATAGGTTATCCACCGTCGTTTAAAATTTTCTAATCGGAAGAAAGATTATATTCTGTCGCTTTAAATTTTTTTGTATCGGACGATAGATAAAGAGCCGTCCAGTAGATTAAAAATTAAAAAATAAAATAAAAGAAAGTGTCGGACGATGTATTATACACCGTCCTAACACTTTCGCTAAAGACAAAAGTGTTGGACGGTGTATAATACACCGTCCTTCACATTGGGATTTTTTTTGGTGGGGGGGCTTTTTGTGCGGCAAAACAGGCAAAATTTTTTTTTTTTTTTTTTTTTGTTAAGTTTTTTTTTTATTGGGGGGGGGGGGGGGGGGGGGGGGGCTTTTTGTGCGGCAAAACAGGCAAAAAAAAATTTTTTTTTTTTTTTGGTTAAGTTTGAGACGAAAGATAATACCTCGTCTGACCAAATTTTAACTTTGGAGCACTGCAGCGCGCCGTCATATTTCCTATTTCCATTTGTCAAATACCCAAAAAATAGAAACAACGACTACAGATGCTCTAAGAGCATCTGTAGTCGTGGGCTAAATACCCAAAATTCGGAAAAAAAAATGGAAATAGCTTCGCTGCAGTCGTCTTCCAAATACCCAAAATTTGGGTGTACGATGAATAGTAGACTGCCAAATATAGCAGACGATTTGGCAAAAGCCAAAATATAGCAATCGGAAAATTATCTTTTGTCCCTGAAAAGAGACGAAGGATAATATCCCGTCGCGTCAGATTTTTTTTTCCCGGACGATGAACAATGTCCCTTTTTTATTAAAAAAATAATTTAAAAAAACAAAAGTGTCGAAAGGTGTATTATACACTGTCCCAACAATTTTGAATAAGACAAAATTGGTGGGCCGGTGTATAATCCACCGTCCCACCATTTTTCCAATTTTTTTTTTTTTTGGTCTTTTAGTGCCCAGAAATTTTTTTTTAAATTTTTTTTTTTTTAAGTTTGAGACGAGAGATAATAGATCGTCCGGCCATATTTTAGCTTTCAACGACTGCAGCGCACAGCCATATTTTCTATTTCCAAAAGCCAAATACCCAAAAATTAGCTTAGAACGACTACAGATGCTCTAACGACTAAGAGCATCTGTAGTCATTAAGACTCAAAATTTTTATATTTAGATTTCAGAAATAGAAATTTTGAATTGTGCTTGTAGTCGTTAAAATTCAAAATTTGGTCCAATGGTGGATGGTCTTTTTAATCTTGAATCTGAGCCATTGATTAAAAAAAATTTGAGTCCAACACATTTGTAAAGTAAAAAATTATACGCATCGGAGCACATAACAATTTCTATAGGCCCATAGCATCTCATCCCTTGATCTAAAAAATCAAACCAATCTCATATTAACTTTATATGCATAAACAATCCTATAAGCCCTATTCCATAGAAAAAAAATTGGGAGCTGAAAAAATCACGGACGCAAGAAGGACTTGCGTCCGTTCTGATTTTTTTATTTATAAATTTCGTCGGATGCAAAATGAAATTGTGTCTGATATCTTCAGTGAATTTTTTTAATTTTAATTTTTTCAGACGCAAAATGATCTTGCGTCTGACACATTTAAAAAAAAATTATCGGCCGACATGTTTTTTTATAAAAAAAAAAAAAAAATTGATCATACGCAAGATCATCTTGCATCCGAGATTTTTTTTTAGAACGGACGCAAGATGATCTTTCGATTCTTTTATTTAGAAAATTTCTATATCGTCTCTCAAATATAGAAGGCTACTGTTCTTATTTTTCCAAAATTTGAAAATGTAGAGATCAACTACAGATGCTCTAACCCTCCTTTGAGATTAGATTTGCACCTGGCTTTTGGTAAAGCAAGTTACGCCGTAGAGTCGAAAACAATTAGAAAATGCTCGCACCCTATTTATATCCTTTTTCTATGTACACCTTATTGAATGGATGGTATTTTATTTGGACACCAATATATTTCAGTGGTTTCCACTTTATTACCTCCCACCTGCTACTTCTGTGAGAAATGAGTAAACCGTGCAACCTATTCTTGCATTTTTTTCGTTCAAGGATCAGTGACCATCTCTCTCTCTGACCTCACTACTTATAAATATTTCGGTAAGGATTATATTTTTTATTTACAGTATGCTGGTTTCATTAACAACTTCTTGTTTTGGTACTAACTATGTCGCTTGTGTTTATAACTTGTATGTGTTACACTAAACTAAAGGTGCTACATTTATCATAAAGGGTTTCTTTACACAAACTATTTCTTATGTAGTTTAATTCTATTTTTTTAGTCAAATATTGAATGATGTATAATAATAATTACCCCCTCCCTCTTGTTACTTTGTTATAGAGGCAATGCTCTATACTCTAAAGCAGTTTGCAGTTTATACTTATAATTGGACTAAAGGTACATTCAGGAAAATAAAACTAAACAAACAGTAGGTTTTATACGCATTAAAACAAAAGCTGATGACCATATGAACTAAGTATATAATTGAAGTAGGAATTATGAATTGTAACTATCAGTGATTAGTAGATGATAATAGTTAAAACAGGTTTTGAATGAACAGATTTTTGAAGCAGTAGATGGGGTTGATTTGCCAAAATACGAATTTACCTCCCCGAAGTTGATGCAATGGTTACCTAGAAAGTACTACATATGTGTGGAAAGTCACCACATGCAATTGGAAGTTAACTAAATAAGAAAATCATCCATTCAGTGCACCTCATAATTGATCGTGATGACACATGGTTGCGTTTGGTTTGTTATTTTGAAAATAGTTTTCTGAAAAGAGTTTTCTGAAAACTGTTTTATGAAAATTGTGACTTGACAAATGAGTTTAAAAGCTGTTTGGTTATATTTGTTTCTGAAAATTGTTTTCTGAAAGCTGTTTTTCTGAAAAAGAGAGTTTAAAAGCTGTTCGGTTATATTTCTTTCTGAAAACTGTTTTCTGAAAGTTGTTTTTCTGAAAAAGAGAGTTTAAAAGCTGTTTGGTTATATTTCTTGCTGAAAACTGTTTTCTGAAAAGCTGTTTTTCTGAAAAAGAGAGTTTAAAAGCTGTTTGGTTATATTTCTTTCCGAAAACTGTTTTCTGAAAGCTGTTTTTATGAAAAAAGAGAGTTAAAAAGCTTGTTCGGTTATATTTCTTGCTGAAAACTGTTTTCTGAAAGCGGTTTTTTCTGAAAAAGAGAGTTTAAAAGCTGTTTGGTTATACAACTTGCAGAAAAACTGTTTTCTGAAAGCTGTTTTTCTGAAAAAGAGAGTTTAAAAGCTGTTCGGTTATATTTCTTTCTGAAAACTGTTTTCTGAAAGCTGTTTTTCTTAAAAAGAGAGTTTAAAAGCTGTTTGGTTATATTTCTTGCTGAAAACTGTTTTCTGAAAAGCTGTTTTTCTGAAAAAGAGAGTTTAAAAGCTGTTTGGTTATATTTCTTTCTGAAAACTGTTTTCTGAAAGCTGTTTTTATGAAAAAAGAGAGTTAAAAAGCTGTTTGGTTATAAAACTTGCTGAAAACTGTTTTTTGAAAGCTGTTTTTCTGAAAAAGAGAGTTTAAAAGCTGTTTGGTTATATTTCTTGCTGAAAACTGTTTTCTGAAAAGCTGTTTTTCTGAAAAAGAGATTTTAAAAGCTGTTTGGTTATATTTCTTGTTGAAAACTGTTTTCTGAAAGCTGTTTTTATGAAAAAAGAGAGTTAAAAAACTGTTTGGTTATTTTTCTTGCTGAAAACTGTTTTCTGAAAGCTGTTTTTCTGAAAAAGAGAGTTTAAAAGCTTTTTGGTTATAAAACTTGTAGAAAAACTGTTTTCTGAAAGCTGTTTTTCTGAAAAAGAGAGTTTAAAAGCTGTTCGGTTATATTTCTTTCTGAAAACTATTTTCTGAAAGCTGTTTTTCTGAAAAAGAGTGTTTAAAAGCAGTTTGGTTATAAAACTTGCAGAAAAACTGTTTTCTGAAAGCTGTTTTTCAGAAAAAGAGAGTTTAAAAGCTGTTCAGTTATATTTCTTTCTGAAAACTGTTTTCTGAAAAGCTATTTTTCTGAAAAAGAGAGTTTAAAAGCTGTTTGGTTATATTTCTTGCTGAAAACTGTTTTCTGAAAAGCTGTTTTTCTGAAAAAGATAGTTTAAAAGCTGTTCGGTTATATTTCTTGCTGAAAACTGTTTTCTGAAAGCTGTTTTTATGATAAAAGAGTTAAAAAGCTGTTTGGTTATATTTCTTTCTCGAAACTGTTTTCTGAAAGCTGTTTTTCTGAAAAAGAGAGTTTATAAAAGGCGTTTGTTCGACCACAATCTGCATTAAACATTTGTTGCTGACAATTTTTTAATTGTTGTAGTTACTGAGCAATGTTGTACAAGTATGGGAACAAGAAACCTGAGCAGCATGTGAACACATCATCTCCACGATCGATTCGAGCTGTTAGATTACAAAATTTATTGAAAAGCTTGTGTGAACATAATGATAGCTTTTTTGCCCAAATCATGAGAAACCATTGGTTACACCTCAATCCAGACCCCAAATTAAAACATATCAAAAGCCTTTAATACCATGATAACATCATAAATCATGAGAACAAAGCCCAGAACACTTGACAGGGAGGAGATTGTACACATTATGGAAATTTGTAAACTAAAAAAAATAGTAGGACATGATTTATACAGGATGAGGATCAGAAGGCTCCATATTTTTTAAGCCTCCTCGTGTACAACAAAAAAGAGTTCAGACATTTGTGTTACAAACTTTTGATCATTTTTTCCCCAAAGCATGAGAAGCATTCAGTAGCAAACCAATGCACATCCCAAATCATTCTTCATAGTTATATTCTACGAACAGCAGAGCCTCATATCATAAGCCATAAGCAGGAATCAGAGCCCTGCACAGAAAGAAAAATGTACATAGTATGGAAAATTGTTACAGTTAAAAATATATTTATGGTTTTTATACGGGATCAGAAGCCATCATCTCCCACTTTGCATCTTCCGTCACAGCAAAAAAAAGTTCAAAACCTTCTTTTAGCATACTGATCAGAATATTGCCCAAAGCATGGGAACCCATCAGCAGCATGTCAATGCACACCCCAATCTCAATGCACACTGATTTTAATGTATACAGTTACCAAGTATGAAAAGGCATGTGCAGAAACAGAGAACTCTCAGAGTTAGGGGATTGTACTACACATTCTGAAAATTTGTGAAGGTACAACACTTGAGAAGTTACTACCGGATCAGAAGGCTTCACACAAATAGGGGATTGTATACAGTTACCAAATATCAAAAGGATTCACAAACCCTGATAACAGCATAATACAAGTGCAAAAACAGAGAACTCTCAGAGTTAGGGGATTGTACTACACATTCTGAAAATTTGTGAAGGTACAACACTTGAGAAGTTACTACCGGATCAGAAGGCTTCACACAAATAGGGGATTGTATACAGTTACCAAATATCAAAAGGATTCACAAACCCTGATAACAGCATAATACAAGTGCAGAATCAGAGACCTCTCAGAGTTAGGGGATTGTACTACACATTCTGAAAATTTGTGAAGGTACAACACTTGAGAAGTTACTACAAGATCAGAAGGCATCATCTCCAAATTTTGAGACCTCATCCACCAAAAATATATTTGAAACAATTGTTTTAGCATACTCATAACTTTTTCCCCAAATCATGACATGCATTTAGAAGCAACCGAAATGCACAACCTCTGAAATTATCATTCTCCATAGTTATAACCAATGAACAGCAGTTACAAACCTTGATGACTGTGTCAGCATATTGATTATTACTGCCCAAAGCATGAGAACACATCAGAAGCATCTCAACGCACAACCCAATTACACATATGTTGCATATCTATACAGCAATATGCACAGACCAATTTTTTTTCTGGAAAGCACAGCAACAAGCATTTGAGCCCTTGAACCCTTGAGAACACATACTGAAATAATACTGCCCAAATCATGAGAACACATCAGAAGAATCTCGGCAGCATACATACTGATTGAGATCAGAAATTTCATAATGCAAAACCCATACTGCCCAAACCATTATTAGGTCAAATGCAAAACCAATATAATCTTCTATTTGTTAACAAATATGGAGATGAATTCACAAACCATGAAAACATCATAATCCATGTGCAGAATCAGTATGAGAAGCCTTTCATACTCAATTTTTATTAGGCACATCAACAATATTTATTGAAGCCCTTGTGTAAGGATACTGATTATTATTGCCCAAAGCATGAGAATGCAACAGAAGCATCTAAATGCACACCCCAATTACATTTCTTCGGATTTACCAACTGACAACAGTCTTCACAACACAATGATAACATTGAAAGCCACTAGCAAAAACTGAAAAAACTGAAAAAACCTTTCAGAGGGAGGAGATTGCATTTTTTCAGAGTTACCAACTGACAAAGTTTTTAAAAAATCAGATCATGAGTTATACAGGAACCTCATCCATCAGCTCTAAAGTTTTTAAAGGCAATGAAATTAGTTTATTGAAAATCTTTATCTTCATTACAGGATCAGGATTTTTCATCATCATCTCCAAGATTATAATCAGATCATGGCTTATGATGCCAATAATCAGCAATATGCTAACAAAGGTTTTCAATAAATGTTGTTGATGTGCCTTTGACAAATTTGGAGCTGATGGCATATGATACTGTGTAAGTCAAGGAATTGATTTTTTTAACCTTATCAAACCTCCATAATGTGTACAATCTCCTATCTCTGAGAGGTCTCTCATTCTGCGCATGTCTCTCATTCAAGAATCTTCTCATATTTGGTAACTGTGAAGAATAATTGGGGTGTGCATTGAGATGCTTCTAACAGATCTCTTGCTTTGGGCAATATTCTGATCCGTATCCTAAAACTAAGCCATAAGCCTCATGAGACAAAAGGCAAATTGAAAAAAACCTCAAATTAGTCGTAGGCTCAGATTGTTTAAATCAATGATAAAAACTCCAGACTAGGGCTGCATTTTTTACACTTGCCACGCCTACTAGCACAAAGTATAATGTCCACCCCTACCCCCCTCCCCTTCCCACATTGTCATCAACAATACTTGATTTCATCATTATTGCTTGACACAATGGGTTCGTTCTTACTTCACACAATTCTAAACATCAACCACAGATCAGCTTAAAGGCTATTACACATCATTTCCGTGGTTCTTCACTCATATATTTCATATTTTCAATATCTGTTGCTGGTCGATACAACCAAACAGTAGTGGGGGGGGGGGGGGGGGGGGCACACATTCCACATTGACTAAAAACCTTCATCATTGCCTATAACGACATCATCTTCGTTAGGTTTAAAAAATTTGATTTGAGATCACTTACTGCTACCGACAAATCCTTTCAGTCTTCTGACCATTGTTGGTCACAAAATTGAATCCATGTGCAGTACCTGTTCATCTATAAATTGTCAAGATGAAATCTCATACAATGCAGAAAACATTATATTCAAAATAGTGAAAAAATGATACAATGAAAAGGTTTTAATTAAAATTACATTAGTGTCTCGCAATACACATTGCCGTAGCAATATCATCTCTTTTCCTATTCATACGATTCAATTGGAAAGATGACAAATCCAACCCCTGAGATGTGGATGCGATATCTTCAGCCTGTTGGTGATGAATTAATTGTTCATCGACAAATTCCTTAAAAAAAGCATCGTTGACTGAATGCTTACATATAAAATTATGGAGTGCACAACAAGCTGTGACCATCATAACTTGCCTTGTAAAATAGTAGTTTGGCATGTCATTAAAGATGACAAACCTTTTCTTGAATACACCAAATGTTCTCAATCACATTTCATAGCCTAGCATGTTGTTTATTAAAAAGTTGTCTAGGTTGAGTTGGTGCATGGTTGGCCCCTTGAAAGTCCTGTAGGTGGTATGGCCTCACCACGGTATGGCGCTAAAAAACCAGGCATATTAGTATAACCACAATCTACTAAGTAATATTTATCGTTGGGTGGGATTTCCAACAGTCTTTCTGATAATGCACTCTGTATTACACGGGAATCGTTAGCACTCCCTTCCCATCCCGTGTAAACAAATGTGAACAGCATATCAAAATCACATGCTGCCAAAACATTTTGAGTGATATTACCCTTTCGAGAGCGACAAGCATTGCTTCGAATAGCGGGTACCGTAGCATTGATTAATGTGCCATCAGCAGTACCAATAGCTCCCTACAATAATGAATTCGAATAATAGATATTACGTGCAAACTTTGAAAAACTTTAATATACATGATGAGTGAAGGTAACAGAATACCTTAAATCACGGATAAAAGTCTGAGGAATTAGTGATCCTTTCATGTATACGTGTAGTGTTCGGGGGAGTGATAAGTACTGTGGCTGCTCTGGCCAAACCTTTCAAAACAAGTGTAAAATGACGATCGATTGTTTGAAGTGAGTGGTTAAACCTATTAGCACATGCTCGCATTCTTGTACTGTGACCGACAATATACAGAAAAATGGCCACACTTTCCTCGAAAGACAAGCGTCTACGTCGTGAATCCTCCTCCGTTTCCTCAAGGTAGTTGCCATTTTTTTAGAAAAGCACACAAGGCCATAAAACATTCTTGATTCATACGGAATATTCCATGAAACTGAGACTGGGGACCCTCTAACATTTCATTCAAATACTCACGTCCTGTTAGTTTTAGATAGGACACTGTACTTTCTTCACAGAGTTCACTTAGGAAGATTATATTCATCAAGTCATCGGCATCGTCACTACTAGATGAAGAAGTGTCCATAACTACAGTTGCACTTGCAGTAGTACCTCACTATGGCAAAAAGTAGAAATCAAATTGATAAAGTAAGTTCACTAATTTAATACTATGATTATAGTACAGGATATTTACAGAATTTTAAATTAACATATTACGCGACGGAACATTGCCACAAGCTCAGATTATAAAAAAAAACAACATATACTACTAATAGCAATTCCATTTTGGCAAAAAAATAAAACTAAATTTAAATTAAATAAAAACCGCCACGTTTTACCATCAAACCGTCAGAATACAATAGCTCTCAAACAAAAACGCAAATAATTATAAAAAATAGTACACATTATGGTATGATTATCCCACTCAACCAAATGGGATGGCTATTGCTCAGCATTATTCTTCACCCACCACTCCCGTTGTACCGGGGTCATACGAAGGAAACTATGACAAGCGCGAGGATTAGCAATTAGGTGGTTAAGTGCTTTCCCTGTTTCATTGCAATCAAGCCCAGACATCGCATTAATTATATCTTGGCATTGATCCAACTCGGCCAAAGCAAGGTCAACCGAGACATTACTATCCACCGCTATTTTCTTCTTTAACCTGCTTCTTTTCACCTCCTGGGTTTCCAGACAGGAACTAACAAATTATTTGACATACGACATATTTGTTCCCCGACCACTTGATATACCAGATTTTCTCTTACGAGACCCCGACCCCGAACCGACTGGTACATCATCATCCTCATCAAGTACATTTACGTATGACTGATTAGGGTGAGCAAACTCATAATTCACCCTCCGTTCCTCATCAGAATCGTACACCCTTTGTGTTGAAGCCCTGGTGACATTGCCCTGGACAGTAGACTCTTCCATAATTCTGGTCAAAGCATCAAAATTTGCCATTCCCTTCTTCTCAAATTTTTTTTGCCTTAGGGTGTGCCTAATCATAGAAAGTGTTGTTAATTTGCAAGTATTAAAGTCAAAATTAAGTATAATAAAAACAAGTTCACAGACAATTAGCAAACTTTGAGATTATATATGAACCTTAAGATATTGGTCCCAAACTGGTTTCTCGGCAGCAACGGTTTTGTTCACTTCATCCCAACCGAAACCACTCTGTTTCTTCATATCTGAAAACACCTTCCATTCTGCTTTCAGTCTCTGGTGTTTTGCCTTCAATTGTGTTACCGTGAATGAACGACCACACAGAAATTGCATTTGTACAGCAAAATGATTCCAAGTTTTGCCGTCAAATGTGTTACTTTTGAGATGATCTTTGTCAACTGCCTCCTCCATAAGGCTGACAAAATAATGCACAACATTAGGAGGCCACTTCCCAAAATCCTCATCCACCGCCATCTCCTTCCCCCTCCCCATACTCCTCATCTATATTATGGAAAAAACTGATAAATAGTAAACAACAATGCCAAATTCCAGCATTTAAATAGTTATCCCAAATTCATTTTCGGAAGTAAAGTTCAATCAAAATTGAGAACTTGTATCTCTAATATAGGATTTGGGGGAAATTTTTTTTGCCAACAACAGATTCACAAACCGTAGGTCGTAAAAAGCAAAAACGTAACAAACTTGAGTCATAGGGCTTAAAGAAAAACATGAAAAAGGGGTCCAACAAGATCATACCTTCGATTGGAGTTGAAGAACAAAGAAATTGTCAGCAACAATTCAACCTTTAATAGCCGTTTAATTCGACTTACCCGTTGTCGAATATACCTTTTTCTGTATGCAGCACGGGTCTCACAAACCATTAATCCCTAAATCGACCACTCAACCCCGAACCAAATCGACTGATCGAGAGTAGTATTCTCGTCGCCAGCGACAGAGAATCAACCGTTTGGAGTAGATTTTGGGCTTAATAATTCCAAATTCGTTGATTTTGGGTGGAGATTGGTTCAGATCTGGTTTGGAAAAAGAAGAGAGGAAGGAGGTGAAGACAAGCTACAGGAAAGAGAGTAAAGGAGCTTTAACTCGTGAAGTGAGAGAAGTGAGAAAAGAGGGGGGTTGGGTTTTCAAAAATACGGTTTCAAAAAAGCCCCAAACCAAACGCCATCTCAAGTTCTATTTCCAGAAAGAAAAAAAAAAAAAAAAAAACAAACACACGCAGCCTTTAACGTTTCTCTAGAGATTAATTTTCAAAGTCCCAAGTGACTCAAATACCCAAGTGTACTGCTCTTAGATAATATGACGATTTATTCATAAGAAAGCAACTTTTTAGTGAGGTTTAAGCTACTTATTAATGCATTTAATGAGGTCGAAGCTAATGTTTTGGTACTTTATACCTCAGTATGGAAGATCTTTTAGCAAAATTTTTATTGGGCTTTGCTAGCAAGTGCTGCACGGCACTGTTTAAGCGTTAACTTTTTAAAATTATTTTACCACTTTTTACGCTTCTATCCGGTCCCAAAAGCTATTATTTTGATATTCCTATTCTACCCTTATTAAATTTCAGCTCAGTTTTCAGCTCATATCCCTATTTATTACCAATTCTCAAAAGAAACACCACAATGACCACTACCATTTTCTCTATCGGCTCAAGTGTCTCAACAAGCTCGTTCAGAAAATAAGAAGAAAAATAATAATAATAATAATAATAAATTGCTAAAATGATTGAAACTTCAAGTGATTTCTGTAATCAGTTAGAACTCTGCCACTTGTAAAAGATATACTTTCTGAAGCAACTGTAGAGACAGGAGAAATTAGTAGATCTTTAGTCATATATTTAAGAATACTATAAGTATGTTCATGGTCTTTCCACCATTATAAAATATCTAGTGAAGAAGTAAAACTTTCAGAATCTTGTTGATTATACCAATGTAATTCATTTAGTTGATTAGTCCTAGCTTTTTTTGACTGAATTTTTTCAAGTAAATTAAATGTGGCATCATCTAATTTATTCTAACTCTTACCTGTAGAAGTAGCAGAAGAAAAAGTAACTAAACTAGTAGTACTACGAGATGAAAAACTTCTATCATGAAAATCAAACAAATTATTTAATGTCGCTTCAAATTTAGCTAAAAATGTTTCCAAATCAATTTCAGAATCATCTTCCCCAAGTAAATTAAAAAATATTTCAATCAAACTCTTCGTACCTTCTAATTTGATACGAGGATCCATCACAATAGCAATACAATACAACATAGGAGGAGGATTAAAATACTTCAAAAATTTGGTGTATGCAGGTTTCACAATATGACCAATAAAAGAATCATCGATCATTTCTTTGAAAGTTTGTATCATAGTAACTATTGAAATAAAAATGCTACTAGAAGTAGATTCATAAGATTTTGAAAATTTTTAAGTTGCGGTTTTAAAAGGTTCTAAAAATTTTAACAAAGATTCGGCATAATACCAAGCTTGGGGAGTTATTTCAAAATTTGGCAAATTTTTTGTCATAAAAAAATCATTTATACATGTTTTATATTCAGTAACAACATGTAACAAATCAAAAGTAGAGTTCCATCGGTGTTTAACATCCTTTAAAAATTTTCTAAAATGTATATTTTCAAGACTACACCAAGCTTTCCATTCTTGAAATATAGGGTCACTTAATGAAATAAAATGTACATAATTTCTAATGTTAACTATATATGGTTCGGCTATTTTTAATGCATCTTGAACACATAAATTTAAAATATGACATGCATATCTAACATGAAAAATATTGTCAGAAGTAGGGTTTAATGCGGTTTGTAATATACTAATTGATGCATTGTTGTTAGATGCATTATCAAAACTTATACACATAATTTTATCACGAATATGAAAAACACTACAAATTTCTAAAATACATTTGCAATTTCATTACCACTATGGGGATAGGGCAACGCGGCAAGTGATATGATCTTTTTTTGAATAATCCAATCACTATCGATCCAATGACAAGTTATGGCCATCATCGGAATATTGTTGCAACCATTCCAACAATCGAAAGTTAAAGAAACTCTACTAGTTAAACTCCATAAAATGGTAATCAAAACTTCTCTAATTTCATTGTACATTTTAAAATAATCCGACTTCAAAGTATTCCTAGGGATTCTTTTAAAATGCGGGTTTAATGTGGTTTCATTAAATGTTTCTAAGTTAACTCTTCCTTAATTACTAGTCGGGTCATTTCCTGACGAACAAGTTCGGGATCATAAGAGTGGCTATCAACTACACCGGTCCTTGGGTAGATTTTTTGTTGGTCGGGTAGGTCTACAAGAAGTTTTTTGTGTACATTTTGGATGTGTCGTTATATTGTACCCGTCCCCTCACCCTTCTTCTATTTGTATGGCTTCGAACATATTTTACAAATTTTTATACCTACATCCAAATTTTTTTCGTCCAGAATATAATCATAAAATTTGTGTCAATCACTAGTTTCCCTTCTAGTTTTCCTACTACTACCCGGTTGTGTTATTTCGGTTACTTGTGTTTGTGGCTCTTCTTCTATGTCTATGTCTCCTACAAACACATCGTGTGTACCAATGTGTCCTGTCATAGGGTACTTGTAACCCTTGTTTTCCATATATATATATGTTCTGTGTATTTTCTATATTTAAATTTTTGTAAATTATTTTTACCGTTCTCAAATTCTTTTGTCAAATGTATTCTTGGATCTTCCGTTAAAGTCTAATTATAATCAATGATTTCATTTATGGCAATTTTTCAATGAATTTATGTAGTAATTTAAATCCTGTTATTTTTGTTACTATTGCTATTATTATTATTATTCTTTTAACTCGACTAAAACCAAATGTATATTGCAAACTAAATATAGCCACTTATTTGAAAGCCACCTATTTTATTATTATTTTATTATTTTGAGTGTTAACTACTTTAGAATATTAACTTTTATTTTTCCTTATTGGATAATCTATTACCCATTATCAAAACCCATTACCCTATTAACATAACCCAATAACCCTAAATACCCAATAACCCATTCTCTTTAAACCTACCCTAAAACCTAACCTACCCCAAAAAAAACCCTATCTACTGTTTAACCCTAACCCTACATTACCCAGCCCCCTCCTTCTTCTTTCTGCTATCTCCCTCTCCATCCCTTCTCCCGACCTGCACTAACCCATCGTCAAGCTCCCGACCTCCTGCCTCCATCTCCCGCTCATCCTCCCTCAGCCCCTCCCCCCTGCGCGAGCCAGTGTGCCTCCGACAGCGCATCCCTGTGCGCGTCCTCCCGACGCATTGCGTGATTGCAGTGCCTGCCACCCTGCGACCCCGACGTCGACCGCCAGCAGCACAGCCACCGCAGTCATCTCCCGCAGCTTCCTCCACACCAACGCCGTGACCCCAGACGCGCAGCATCTCATGCGCCTACAGCTCCCATCGACAGCTCCCCCTGCGGCGCTCCCCTCCAGTCGCACCTGCGATGCGCGACCACCCCTGCATCGCAACCTCGATGCCAACGACTGCAGCGCCCTCCCCTGTGCCGTGCCGTGGCAGCCAGCTGCTCAGCCCGATCAGACGCAGCTCCCCTGTGTTGGTCCCTTTCGGCACAGCAGCATCAGCGGCTTCATCGGCCTGGCCGCAACCCAGTGCCGCCGTGTTCCACCACAGTGCTGCGTCTGTCCAGTCGTCGTCCACCATGCAGCCAATCAGCCGAGGTTTCTTTTTGATCATGTAGATCCAGAGCCGTCGATCACCATGATCATCTTGATCTCTTCGATTGTGGGCCGTCCGATCTTGAACATCATCTGATCTGATCTAGATCTCTTGATCTGGACCATCCGATCGTCGATCTGATCCGATCATCATCATCATCATCAAGATACTTGATCTCGACCGTTGGATCTTCCTTAATCATCCCGATCGTGACCATTATCTTGATCTTGATCTTCGATCAGAGTCGTCCGATCTGATATTGATCTCTTGATCTAGTTGTTGGATCTCTTGATCTTCATCATCTTGATCGTCCTCTTGATCATTGAGATTCGTGATTGTGTTCATGATTTCGTTTGTGATCGTGTGTTCGTGATTGGTTCGTGTGTTCGTTCGATCCGTTCGTTGCGTCCGTGTCGGGATTCGTTCCCGTCATCCGTCGGATTCGATCAAGATTGTGATCTGATCAGATCTGATCTCAAACACCAGATCAAATCTCAGTCGTCCATCCGATCGTGATCTTCAACTCAGATCAAAGCAGATCTAGCCATCTGATCGTCTTGATCTTGATCTTCCATCAAGATCCACACCGATCCGATCCATCCAATCTCGATCGTCGATCAACGGCCTCATCCAATCAAGGCAAGTATTCATCTTGTACAAATTTTTGTTCTAGTACAAGCGTTTAATTTGAAAATATCGTAAATAGGTTGTAGTTGTGACTCCTTGTATTATCATTGTTGATCTTGAATATTTTACCATCAATTTCATAATCTTAAGAGTCACAACAATTTCATTGTTATACTACAACTACTTGGACTCATTTTATTTCCTAGTCACATGAACATATGAAATTAAAAACCCTAGGTTTGTAGATGTGTGGTTTATCTTGTATGTGATGATCTTGCACTCATTTAAGTTGAGAAATAAATATTGTTTGCTGTTTTGATAACCATTACCCCGTATTTGTATCACACATTAATCTAGACGCCTAATAACCAATTATCATGCAACTTATACATGAAAAACAGTCACACTTGTTGCTGTCCTGGACTTTACTTACTGTTTTGACCACTTTAAAATCAGAATCTGAACATGAGACCTGAACAGTAAATGTAGCTCTAGATGTCTAGATGTCGATAGCATACGAAATTTTTGAATTCCAAGTTACGGTCTAGGAGATATCGCAGTTTTACTACAGCTGTATCGGTAGTTCCAGATTCACAAAACTGCTGCACTTCTTTAGTTTGCAAATTAATTTAACTATGTTAACAGTAAGCAATTGACTTGAAATTTTATATGCTGTTGCTGGACACCCTAGATAACATCCCCAAATTTTTTCAAAATTAATTAGTTATGTTTCAACCATGTTTCACATGTATAAACTCATATTCACAAATTCTGTCTGAACACATTAGCAGTATAGTTCGCTGTTTTGACACATGTTGCCACAATTTTCATGTACCTTAACTATATGCGTTGGAATGGGCAGAAGTCTAGTTTCTAGATCTTCGGAAGGATCCACATTTTCTATCTCGTAGCAACAGAAATCACAGTTTTGGTATAGCAACGTCGTGCTGCCCAGATTTGAGATTTTCGTTGTTCGTGATATTTTTATTCGTGTTGACCCTCGAATATGCTATATAAATATCTCAAACTTGTTCCATGTCCATGATTATGATTTCTTGACTTGTTTCGTACACCTGTATGCTTGCTTAATAAAAATTAATAAAAAGTAACAAGCCGGGGTTAAGAAAAAGACCATAGTAGTGGACAATATAGATAAGTGTACTCGGATGGGGGCCCGTGTTTCCCAAAATTTTATGTTAAATGAAACTAAATGCCACGTAGAACTAAGTGCCACGTCATGGGTGACGGGGGCCACCTCTAGAGTCTACGGGGGCCACCTTTAGAGCCCATTATAAGATAACATGATATATATTTGCGATCACATGGAACTAAGTGTCACGTAGAACTAAGTATCACGTCATGGGTAATGGGGGTCACCTCTAGAGTCCATGGTTTGATCACTTGCTTGATACTTGATACCTGAGTACACCGCCCTATAGACTCCACTACTAGGCCTAAACGAAATTGCATTGACTGTAGCAACCATATAGTAAAAGTATAGATGCATGAAGTGCCACCTAGATAGAAATAACCTACAAGACTTGAAATATGAAACTTGAACTTGATACATGCCTACTGGATACTTGATGACGTGATACATGAGACTTGATACTTGAATATAATACTTGACACTTGTAACCTAATACCCGTACTTGACAACTTGACACTAGACTTGAGACTTGTTATCTGTCACTTGTACTTGATGCCTGTCACTTGAGGTTAGATACCCCTATATGTTCACTTGTCACTTACTACACTATTAATATTTGTTATCCAGCCTGTTTACTTGAGTTGTCCTTCTTACTAGCTAGTTATTGGATATCCACTACTTGTTGTATCCCTATTACATTCTTGATTTCAATTCTTGTTCTACATTACTTGTACTCGTTTTTACTATTTGTGGCCCTAACTTGCACTAAGGGTGTTTTCTCTTATTTTCTCTGCTTTTCCCTTTTTATATTTATTAAAAGGACTTTGGAGACGTGCTACCTGTTGGAATTGGTGAGCAGAGATTTTAGTCTTCAAGTGGAGAAAGGACTTGCTTAAATTATTTGTTTTTCTTGAGTTATTTAAATTCTTGTTACTTAGAACTTGTAACGGACTTATGTTCCCGAGTTTTACATTTGATCCAGACTTGAAAACTATTTGGATGTTATTAATTGTTTCAATCATTTTCTGTTACTTAATAAATTATTCATGCATGCTTGGTTATATATATCTCTTGTTATGTTCTTGTTGTGATGCTGAGTCGATCCTGCAGCTTATGAATGATGTTAAAATCATTTGCTGGGCTTCATCACGCACTCGTATTTTGTGTTTTTGGAAAGCGGGGCGTGACAAGGTTTTTAGTGGTATCAGAGCTCAGGTTTGGCTAATGTGTTAGTTTGACTAATACATTAGACAGGCTTAACTCAGTCAGGATTAACTCAACATTAAACAGGCCATGCAACCACATGAATAATTTGATAATTAACTCGATTTGGACACTAGTCTTATTCCATTCATTTTGATCCCTTCATATTCAATTATTTGATTCCTTGTTTCCTTCCATCTCTTACTGTCGTCCTCATTTGTTGATTCCATATTGGGTATAAATTTATTCTTTCTGTACCCATATTTTTTTTATTCCGGTGCAAGCAATCTCTGATTTTCTGCTTGCCTCGTTGATCCCTTCTTATTTCAGCTCGTGTGTCGTTCATTGCTTTCCCTGCCTTGCATTCATTTTTATTTGTTGATTCATATTGAGTATCATGTCGGTTATTTCTTTCCCTACTATATTCTCTTCAATTCTGATTTTGCCCTTCGTCCATCTTCCTTCGTATTCAATTCTTTAATTTTCTTTTGTCCCTTCTAGTCATCCTCCTCTTTAACTCTTATTGGGTGTAGCTTCGTTTTTCTCCTACCTATTTTTCTCTTTATAATTATTTTTTTCGAATACTTTCTATATTTTGATTATTAATTGTTATATTTATTTTCGATCTTCTATAAAAATGTTTCTCAACAAAGATTTTGTTATTCCGAACAATGGTGTATTTTAACTTCACTTTTCATTTTTGATCCACTATATATTTCTACTGGATTATTTTGATAAGACAAATTCTTATTTTGTTGTATAATGCTATTATTACTACCATTATTATTATTGCTATTGTTTTCATTATCATTACTAGTATTTTTATTATTGTTACTACTATTGATATTCTTATTGTTGTTTTCATTATTTAATTATTGTTGTTAATATTGAATTACTTCCACAAAAATGTTGGGCCCAAACTATATTTTGTCTTGCATTATTACTTTTACTAGTATTGTTAATATTTTAATATTAATGTTATTATTATTATTATTATTGTTATCTTTCTTTTTGCGATTACTGTTATTGTTATCGTTATGATTATTGCTATTATCATTGTTATTCTTATTGTTATTAGTATCGATATTTTGTTATTATTATTGTTATTGATATTATTATTTTTATCGTCACTATTATTATTATTATTAATTTGTTTTGAGCCTGAGCATGCTCAATTTTATACATTTCACCATTTCGGTGCAACCTAATATCGAGATGGCAAATATGCAACTCGATATCAATAGAGGCAAGTTACAACTGGATATCCGAAAGGTAAAATGTGCAACCGAATACCCAGACGGCAACCTGCAATATGATGTCGTGAAGGCAAACATGCAACTTGATGTTAAGGAGGCAAGATTTTCTACCTATTTGCTAATTGATATTTCAAGACAATTTTTACTTATATAATGAAACTAAAGGTAAAGAAATATTTCCTTTATGACATCTTGTTTATACTGTTACACTTTATGTTTCCATACAATTTGAACTCGTATAGTTGATTTTACTCTATTTTGTGTATAAGATTATTATTGTTATTATTATTATTATTGCTATTGTTTTCGTTATTATTTTTGGTATTGTTATCATTATTATTATTTCTATTGTTGTTATTATTATTGTTTTCATTATCTTTATTGCTGTTATTATATTTATTATTATTATTATTATTACTATTACTTTATTATTTTTGATATTATTATTATTGTTGTTGCTATTATCATTATTATTATTATTGTCATTATTTTTAATGCCATTATTATTACTATTTTTTTGCATTATTTTCATGAATATGTTGAATCCAATAATGTCGTGTATGTATTATCATTATTATCGGTATTGTAAATATTTTATTTCATTATATTAATATGTATGATTTTGATGATTTTGATTATTGTTATTATTATTGTTATTATTATTATTTTGTTATTATTATTACTAGTTTTATTATTATCATTGTTATTTTTAGTTTTTATTATCGTTATTATTATTCTATCACTATTGATATTATTATCACTGATATTTGTTGTTGTTATTATTTCTGTTAAAGCCATTAGTTTTGATCTGTATTATATCTTTTAATTATTTAAATTCAAGCCAAACTTTATATTCATTTTGCATTATTTATTATATCTATCTTGAGCTCATACACTCCTTGATTCTGGTGTCTCAATCTTATCTTCCTGCTCGGTTCGTCGCTTGGGGTCACGTGGTATACAACGACATGTCTGGAGCTTGGAACGTCACCATCAGGATGGCGCAGCGGAAGCGTGGTGGGCCCATAACCCACAGGTCCCAGGATCCCCTTGCTGCTTCTAGTTCTTTGCATTGTTTGCTTTTTTCAATCCCTTGCATTTGTTCTTATCCGTTGACTCATTGCTTGGTTCATCTTTTCCTTATCCATCCCTTCTTCGATTCCAGCTCTACCTATTTCTCCATCAGGATGGCGCAGCGGAAGCATAATGAGCCCATAACCCACAGGTCCCAGGATCCCCTTGCTCCTTCTAGTTCTTTGCATTGTTTGCTATTTCCGATCCCCTGCATTTGTTCTCATCCGTTTACTCGTTGCTTGGTTCATCTTTTCCTTATCCATCCCTTCTTCGATTCCAGCTCTACCTATTTCTCCATCTCTTTGCTTTGTTAGCTTTCAAACCTTGTGTTGTTTCTTCTTCATTTTGATATCGGTTACTTCCTTCATGCATTCCATTTTGCCATCATGCATCATTCATTATTTGATTCAAATTCTTTCCTGTCTTTTCTTTTTGATTCCAGTTCTGCATACTCCTTATCTTGCTCTGTTACCGTGTGTTGTTTCCTTCCTCTTGATACTGTTTATTTTTCTTTCATGTCTTCCATTTGACCTCATTGTTATCTACTTTCTTATTCTTCTGGTGTTGCCACTGCTTGTTCCTTCCCCTTTAATTCTCTGTCTTGTTACCCCCCAGTTTGCTTAGCCCTATCCTATGTACCGCCAAAGCAAATTTCGAGAACAAAATTTTATTGTAAGGTGGGTAGGGTTTGTAACTCCTGTTTTCCGTATAGATATATTTTCTGTGTATTTTCTATATTTAAACTTTTGTAAATTATTTTTACCACTCTCAAATTCTTTTGTCAAATGTATTTTTGGATCTTCCGTTAAAGTCTAATTATAATCGATGATTTTATTTATGACTATTTTCCAATGAATTTATGTAGTAATTTAAACCCTGTTATTTTTGTTACTATTGCTATTATTATTATTATTATTCTTTTAACTCGACTAAAACCAATTGTATATTGCAAACTAAATATAGCCACTTATTTGAAAGCCACCTATTTTATTATTATTTTATTATTTTGAGTGTTAACTAATTTAGTATATTAATTTTTATTTTTTCCTTATTGGATAATCTATTACCCATTATCAAAACCCATTACCCTATTAACATAACCCAATAACCCTAAATACCCAATAACCGATTCTATTTAAACCTACCCTAAAACCTAACCTACCCAACCCAAAAACCCTATCTACTATTTAACCCTAACCCTACATTACACAGCCACCTCCTCATCTTCTTTCCGCTATCTCCCTCTCCATCCCTTCTCCCGACCTGCACTAACCCATCGTCAAGCTCCCGACCTCCCGCCTCCATCTCCCGCTCGTCCTCCCTCAGCTCCTCCCCCCTGCGCGAGCTAGTGCGCCTCCGATAGCGCATCCCTGTGTGCGTCCTCCCGATGCATCGCGCGACTGCAGTGCCGCCACCCTGCGACCCCGATGTCGACTGCCAGCAGCACAGCCACCGCAGTCGTCTTCCGCCGTTTCTTCCACACCAACGCCGCGACCCCAGACGCACAGCATCTCATGCGTGTACAGCTCCCGTCGACAGCCCCCCTGCCGTGCTCCCCTCCAGTGGCACCGCAGAGCACGACCGCCCCTGCGTCGTGACCTCGACGCCAACGACTGCAGCGCCCTCCCCTGCGCCGCACCGTGTCGGCCAGCTGCTCAGCCCGATCAGATGCAGCTCCCCTGCGTTGGTCCCCCTCCGGCACAGCAGCATCAGTGGCTTCGTAGGCCTGGCCGCCACCCAGCACCGCCGTGTTCTACCACAGTGCTGCGTCCGTCCAGTCGTCGTCCACCATGCAGCCAGTCAGCCGAGGTTTCTTTTTTATCATGTTTTGATCATGTGGATCCAGAGCCGTCGATCACCATGATCATCGTGATCATCTTGATCTCTTCGATTGTGGGCCATCCGATCTTGAACATCGTCTGATCTGATCTAGATCTCTTGATTTGGACCATACGATCATCGATCTGATCCGATCATCATCATCATCAAGATACTTGATCTCGACTGTCAGATCTTCCTTGATCATCGCGATCGTGACCATCATCTTGATCTTCGATCACAGTCGTCCGATCTGATATGATCTTGATCTCTTGATCTAGTCGTTGGATCTCTTGATCTTCATCATCTTGATCGTCCTCTTGATCATTGAGATTCGTAATTGTTTTCGTGATTTCGTTTGTGATCGTGTGTTCGTGATTGGTTCGTGTGTTCGTTCGAAGCATTCGTTGCGTCCGTGTCGGAATTCGTTCCCGTCATCCGTCGTATTCGATCAAGATTGTGATCTGATCAGATCTGATCTCAAACACCAGATCAGATCTCAGTCGTCCATCCGATCGTGATCTTCAACTCAGATCAAAGCAGATCCAGCCGTCCGATCGTCATGACCTTGATCTTCCATCAAGATCCGCACCGATCCGATCCATCCAATCTCGATCGTCGATCAACGCCCTCATCTAATCAAGGCAAGTATTCATCTTGTACAAATTTTTGTTCTAGTACAAGCGTTTAATTTGAAAATACCGCAATATGTTGTAGTTGTGACTCCTTCTTGTCTTATCATTGTTGATCTTGAATATTTTACCATTAATTCCATAATCTTAAGAGTCACAATAATTTTATTGTTATATTACAACTACTTGAACTCATTTTATCCCCTAGTCACATGAACATATGAAATTAAGAAATCCTAGATTTGTAGATGTGAGTTGTATCTTGTATGTGATGATCTTGCACCCATTTGAGTTGAGAAATAAATATTGTTTGCTGTTTTGATAACCATTACCCCGTATTTGTATCACACATTAATCTAGATGCCTAACAACCAATTATCATGCAACTTATACATGAAAAACAGTCACACTTGTTGTTGTCCTGGACTTTACCTACTGTTTTGACCCCTTTAAAATCAGAATCTGAACCTGAGACCTGAACAGTAAATGTATCTCTAGATGTCTAGATGTCGATAGCATCTGCAATTTTCAAATACCGAGTTATGGTCTAGGAGATATCGCAGTTTTACTGCTGTTGTGTCGGTAGTCGCAGATTCACAAAACTGCTGCACTTCTTTAGTTTGCAAATTAATTTAACTATGTTAACAGTAAGCAATTGACTTGAAATTTTATATGCTGTTGCTGGAAACACTAGATAACATCCCCAAATTTTCTCAGAATTAATTAGTTATATTTCAACCCTGTTTCACATGTATAAACTCATATTCACAAATTCTGCCTGAACACATTAGCAGTGTAGTTCGCTGTTTTGACACATGTTACCACAATTTTCCTGTACCTTACCTATATGCGTTAGAACTGGGTAGGAGTCTAATTTCTAGATCTTCTGACGGATACACTTTTGCTATCTCGTAGCAACGGGAATCACAGTTTTGGTACAGCAACGTCGTGCTGCCCAGATTTGAGATTTTCGTTGTTCGTGATATTTTTATTCGTGTTGACCCTCGAATATGCTATATAAATATCTCAAACTTGTTCCATGTCCATGATTATGATTTCTTGACTTGTTTCGTACACTTATATGCTTGCTTAATAAAAATTAATAAAAAGTAACAAGCCGGGGTTAAGGGAAAGACCATAGTAGTGGACAATATAAGTAAGTATACTCGGAAGGAAGCCTATGTTTCTCAAAATTTTATGTTAAATGGAACTAAGTGCCACGTAGAACTAAGTGCCACGTCATGGGTGACGGGGGCCACCTCTAGAGTCTACGGGGTCCACCTCTAGAGCCCATTATAAGATTACATGATATATATTTGCGATCACATGGAACTAAGTGCCACGTAGAACTAAGTGCCACGTCATGGATGACGGGGGCTACCTCTAGAGCCTACGGGGGCCACCTCTAGAGCCCATGGTTTGATCACTTGCTTGATACTTGATGCCTGAGTACACCGCCCTATAGACTACACCGCTAGGCCTAAACGAAATTGTATTGACTGTAGCAACCATATAGTAAAAGTATGGATGCATGAAGTGCTACCTAGATAGGAATAACCACAATACTTGAAATATGAAACTTGAACTTGATACATGCCTACTGGATACTTGATGACGTGATACATGAGACTTGATATTTGAATATAATACTTGACACTTGTAACTTGTACTTGATGGTTGTCACTTGAGGTTAGATACCCCTACATGTTCACTTGTCACTTACTCCACTATTAGTATTTGTTATCCAGCCTGTTTACTTGAGTTGTCCTTCTTACTAGCTAGTTCTTAGATTTCCACTACTTGTTGTATCCCTATTACATTTTTGATTTCAACTCTTGTTCCACATTACTTGTACTCGTTTTTACTATTTGTGGCCCTAACTTGCACTAAGGGCGTTTTCTCTTATTTTCTCTACTTTTTCCTTTTTATATTTATTAAACGGACTTTGGAGACGTGCTACCTGCTGGAATTGGCGAGCAAAGATTTTAGTCTTCAAGTGGAGAAAGGACTTGCTTAGATTATTTGTTTTTCCTGAGTTATTTAAATTCTTGTTACTTAGAACTTGTAATGGGTTTATGTTCCCGAGTTTTACATTCGATCCAGACTTGAAAACAATTTAGATATTATTAATTGTTTCAATCGTTTTCTGTTGCTTAATAAATTATTCATGCATGCTTGGTTATATATATCTCTTGTTATGTTCTTGTTGTGATGCTGAGTTGATCCTACAGCTTATGAATGATGTTAAAATTATTCGTTGGGATTCGTCACGCACTCGTATTCCGTATTTTTGGGAAGCGGAACATGACAGTACTATTCGGCGGGCTCATTTTATGGGACAATTGGAGGCCTACGAGAAGTGTCGGTGGAATCTTGTCTACTTTGGCTACGGCCGCTACCGCGTGATCTAAACATGTTGATATAGTAGTATATGTGAAAAAATTAAATACAATCTAAGCGATATAAGTTTTTTTAAAAAATCTAAAAAACAATAGGAGTTGTGGTTCGAATCCCGCTTGCATCAATCCATTTATTATGGGATGAAGTGTGTCCGTGTGGCTACAACATTGTTCAAAAAACAAAGACCAAAGGAATAAATTTGTAATATCCCTAAAATAAGTATCAATTATTTTGTACAACTATGTTTGGTTAATAAATTTTTTATCTTAATTAAAATGAAAACATACTGTTCTGATATATATTGTCATTTCTAATTTTGAAGCATATATTAATAAGTTAAGGGTTAGCCCAACCATGCATATTTATTCATAATTACAATCCGATTTCATTTATATAATCAACCGAACCAAAACCGTATCTGAATTAATTAACCAAACTATAACCATATCCAAATTGTAATACCCCAATTTTTCCTAATATATGAAGATTATTTATTTTGTTGCACGTGGTATGCACGTGTAATATTTTTGGCTATTATTATCAACATAATGAGTAAGAGCATTGTTTTTATAAAGTATTTTCCCTTAAGCCCAAATGTTAAATTACTTATCTTTCTTTTAAAAAAAAAAATATTTATTTTTTGGCCCAATTAATTTAGCCCATGAATTTAAACCCTTTATTATTTTTCTACAACTTGCAATGTGTAGTATCTTTCCTTCCTATTTAACCGGTTATTTGATGTACAAATTTGTAGAGTGGTTTGTGTGTACACGTGCACTCAATGTACACGTGCACAAGGCACAAGGTATGGCCGGATTGGGTGAGTGGGCTTAGATCATGGGCGGTTACATATGAGGTGTGGGTAGTTTTACAACTTCCTAGTGAATCCTAGCCCTTGATCTTCCAACTCCCTAGTGCATCCTAACCCTCCATCTCACTTTAATTTGTGTATAAATACCCCTCTCTTTCCCTATCCCTTTTACACTAAAATTTACTATTTTAAGAGAGACATTCTGTGAGTTGTGTGTGGGAGTTTTTCTGTGGAGGCCGAGTAGTACCCTGAAGGATTCGGCGTGGAGCAAAGGAGCAAGGAGCGAGGAGTTATTCACTACACTAAGGAGACTTTGCTGGATTCGATTACTTCGTCAAATAAGGTGGGTGTTTCTCAGGACTTCTAATGTAGGGATTATACCATGATTATTATAATTGCTACCATGTTATAAAAAGTAAATTGAGTGTATTAGAAATTGCCTGAACATGCTGTTGATAAAAAGAACGAATGAGTCGGTACAGTCGACTGTCGCATGAACCAATCAACTGGTACGAGACAATTATTTTTATGATGTGGTGATAAACATGTATGCAAATAGACATAATGGTGTGATTACTAAGTTTGTACTTCCCTATGACACATATGAGGGAGGGAAGGTAAATGAATGAAAAGAACTAGCGATGATTAACAAAATTAAGAACTGTCGGTGCAGTCGACTAACAATGTGTTCAGCCGACTGGTGCATCGATTTAAGTATGGTTATTTGGCAATTCCATGAAATAAGATATTCCATTATGTTGACCTAGTATAATGACTTAAGATTTATATCTTCATCTTCGTAAGAAGGTTATGAATAGTGTGAATGCATGTTTACAGTATTTTTCCTTAAAGAAAAGAACATATTAGTAACTTGAAATTCCATGCTACAATGTTACTGGACAAGTAAGAAGTGTGGTGTTTATGAAATATGAATGTATGTATGCTGTGATGCAAGTGCATGTGAGAATGGTGGAAAGGATAATTCCTGTTTTTGAATTATGAAACTGATCAGTCGACTTAGTGCGTGTAGCCAGTCGACTGAGCTGAACTTAGAATTGTGCTATTGAAAATCCCAGGACAGATGACTGGTGGATGAACAGTCGACTGTCACGTGGATGACACTGTGAACATGAAAGTTGCGGGACAGCTGACTGGTCGTGTACAGCAGTCGACTCTCCCGAGTATTTATGATGAATCTGTATTGACTGTATAAGTCGACTGGTGTCCTTCCAAGTCGACTGTACAGAGTGGACTTTGATATGTATGAGATTTCATTTTATTTATTGCTGTTGGAAGTTGTGAACTTCATAATTGAAGTCTATGAACTCTTTTTATGGCTGTATGGATTTATGCAAACAGAATCATAGATGTGAATTGAGAATTAAATGAACATGAAAGGCTAAGATCATGATAAGAAAGTCTGTGAGACTCTAAGATGAATTACGAGCTGAGAGTGCTCAATTGGAAATTGTGAAATTGAAATTGAAATGAAAGAGTAGCTAAGTCTCCCCCGGCAGTGAAATGAAATGATATTGAAAAGAAGACCAAGGTTGGTCATGTGTAAATGAAATGATAAGTCCGGTTTGGTGGAGAGGCTAACTCTAGAGCTTTGATTTTGATTCATGATTCTAATAACTTTAGTACATAGTGAGGAGGTGATGAAAGTGAGAGAAAAACATAAGTATGAGAACTAGAGTTTACGGTGCGGGTGTGTGAGCCGCAGAATGCATGCTTGATGAGTCAAGACATGGCGCGGGCACAACTCAGAATGATCGGACTCTAGTCACGCTTGTGGGATGTTTGGTGACTGCAAGAGGATCGTGTTCAGGGAGGAGGCTTGAATTGCCCAGAATGCATGCTTGATGAGTCAAGACATGGCGTGGGGTTCCCCTCCAGGGTCCAGTGCACGAGCTTGTACTCATAGACCATTTAAGATACTCACCGTAATTACAGAAGTAGAGTAAATCATGGCGAGGGATTGAACCCTACAAAAATGAAGAACGATTAAGAGGCTTGCCCTCGGACCTATGTAGTATGGGATGCATAGAATTCGAACAAGTGCGCATTAGTGTCATGTAAATTAAATAATTGCATTAAGGATTAAGTGCACAATCACGACACGACATCATTAAGAGTTCCCTTTTGATTTATATTCTTATTATGAACAAGTTTGTGATTTGTTAAGAAATGAGATTCGTTATACTGTTTCTGGCATAGAGAGGATGGCCATGTATAATTATCGTCGGTTGAATAAACTGACGTACCCACAGTTTTGTATGCAGGATAAATTATATGTAAAGAGGAATGGATGCATAAAGATTTTATCATGTTGTTGTACATTCATGTAAATGTTGTATATTTTTGCTTCCGCTGTGCAAATGTAAATGTAATATGATGTAAACTCTGATGTAAAAAGAAAAGTTTGAATTTCCTTGTAAAATTGTACTCAAAGAAAGTGAAAAGATCCTTTAGAACATCTCGAACTCAGTGATTTGGGATTCGGGGCGTTACACAAATAAGTTGACCAAAAACATGGCCGAACCTAATATTGTCGGTTTGGTTTCGGTTAACCGAGTTACTCCAAAAATGAAAATTATTTGAAACTGAGAAAGATGAGGAAATAGATTGAAAAAAAATAGAGAAGGGAGAGAGTGTGTGGGAAAGAAAATGAGAAGTTGGAGTTGGTTAAATTTTGGGATTAATTTGTTAATCGGTTAGAGCATCTCCAACCACGCTAGCTACTTTGGCTAGCTAGAATAGCCAAAATAGATAACAAATGGATAATTTGGCTAGCAAAAAAAGCTTACACTCCAACCATGCTATCTATTTTGGCTAGCCATAAATGTTTTAATTTTTATTTACTAAAATAATTAGTTACAATAATATATTTTTAAAATGACAATATTTCTATCCCTCAAGAATTGAAACAACACCTACACATAATTCTCTTACATAAGCAGTGTCATGCATCTGCAACTGCTAACCTAACTCACTCCTGCAGAAAAGCACTACTACTCAGAAGATCTGTACATGTTGGCAACATAATGTACAACTGACTTTATCTTCTATGAATATAAGATACCTTCTTGCTAGAATAGTCACCATAAACCAGCTAGTATCCAAGATTAAATCATGTTTTGCGCAAGGATACCCTTTCAGATTATTAATGTCATGCAGTGAATTCCCCTCAATCCACACTCCCCTGAGCTCCTGAAAAGAATTCAGACTTCTTGAGCACTTTCACATGCTCCTCCGAGATCAGCTTCATTAATATCAAAAACTTGAGTTAGAAACTCACCACCACTAGCTAGTAAACAGACCCAGTGATCACAGTAAAACAAATGTGCTTGTTGCATTATACTGTTAGCATCTAGTGCGCGATCAAAGTTCAGCTCATTGCCTCAGCAAGCTTTCCACCTTCTTCAAGCCCAAAACTTGGATTGAACTTACTTCAGCAGTAAGTTGTAACCATCCAGATGCTTGTAACCCAAAATTGAATCAAACTAATAAACCTAATAAGTTAATATCAGTTCATATGTCCAACAAATCAAATCTAGTTATGATCACTCAGATATTAATTTATTTTTTTTTGTGAGAAAGGAATCATGTGCTAATTTAGGTAATTGCTGAACTGAAATTCGAGCACATTGAATCCTGTTAGTTAAATACTTGACTAAATCTAGTCATAGAAAAAAAAAAAAAAACCAAGGAAAAGAATTTTTCCAGATATAATGAATGTTCAGATCACAAAAAGGGATCACTCCATAGGAAAATTATTTCTACTAATATGGGTTTTAGGAAGAGAAATTCAAACTTTTACCAATGTCGGTGATGAATCAAGAGAGAAAGATGAGCACACCTTACTTCTTATTTTGAGCAGCAAATCATGAAATGAGCAAATATTTAAAGACACCCAGATCATAGTATATGGAACAAACCTTGTTAAAAAAAAACCAATGTAGGTATTGAATCATGAGAGTTTTTTTTTATAGCATACCCTTTCAATTAGCTCACAAGATACCCAGATCTTACTAAGTGGAAGGTTGGAAGAACTACAGAGTCAAGTTTACTTAAATGGGTTTTGAAAAACTAAAATAAAAATAAAACTTCACCAATGTGGGTGACAAATCAAGAGAATAGTCCCATACCCTGTTAGCCATCAAGTCTGCTTCATCCCTTGCTGCTTTTGAGGCCACTCTCTCTGCCTGCAATCTCCCTCTCAAGCATTCCACAGTTATGATTCCAATGTCTCCTTCTTGCATCATTCTTCCTCTGACAAACAAACAAACAAAACCAGTACACTTCAATCAAAAAAATAAAAATAAAAATGGTACTAAAATAATGGACAGTGACCCAAATAGGAAAATGGGTTTCTCAGTTCTCACCTGAAACCGATGACTCTGAAAGGGATGGAGGTTGATGAGAGGCCAAGAGCTAATAAAAAAGAAGCTGAAGAAGTAGAACAGCATATCCCAGCTTCGACGACGATAGGGATTCGGCTTCGATGAGGGCTTCGATGCCACAGAGCTGCTTCGATGACGGCGTTCGACGACGACAGGGACGACAGGGCTTCGACGACGATAGGGCTTCGGCTTCGATGAGGGCTTCGACGCCACAGAGCTGCTTCGATGAGGGCGTTCGACGACGACAGGGACGACATGGCTTCGAGAGTGGAGGAGGGCTTCGCGATTTTGGAGGAGGGCTTCGATGGCGAGCGGATCCCGCTCGCCAGATTTGGCGAGCGGATCGCGAGCGAAAATCATATCGCCAGAGTAGCGAACGCTTTAGCGAGTCCGTTGGAGAGGATTTTTGGGAATATGCTGGCTATTTTGGCAATTTTGTAGGTATGGCGAGTCTCATTGGAGATGGTCTTATTCGGTTAGAATTTGGTTACCAATCAAACTTTTCAAAATCTGTTAAATCTACAAAGAGGTCATTTGTTACCTAAAATTGGTAATCGGATTTTAAGGAGTAAAAACAAAATCAGTACTTTTCATTCTTTTGTTGTCCATTCATGAAAATTTTGTCGTACTGACCCACTTTTTGAAAATATTTGGCGCCTTGACCCACTTCTGAAAACAATTAGTGAACTAACCCAGTTATGGACACATCAGCAACAAACGTTCTTGGAGAGAACGACATAGGTCATTTCGATGTCGTTCTTTCCAATAACGGCATCTATTTTAAAAAAAAGTTTCATGCCATTATTTCAAATAAAGGCATCTGTTGCTTTTAGTCGAAAGAGCAAACAGTTTCAAATTTTCGCTGAGGGACAAGTGTGAAAAGAATTTAACCTTTGTCGTTCTCTGAGAGAATGGCAAGGTTTATACTGATGCCGTTATTTTGAATAATGGCATCAGTTAGTTTCTAATTTGTCCAGTTACCTATACTCATATTCCCCTAAACCTTTCTCCTACCCCTTGTCATTCGTTTTTTTTTCTCTCTCTCTTCACTCCCATAACCCACAAACCCTAGATTCCTAAATCAAAAAATTCCAACCATTGAAGTACTCTAAAATTTCATATATCCTTCCTCCTTACTCCCACTCTCATTTCATTCTTCATCCACAACGATTTTTCAAGCTAGCAGCGGTACGGTCTAATTTGAAGGTATTATTATCTTAACCGTATGTTTGATATGTATTCCCATGTTATGCTTATTATGAGTAGTGAATGACTTGAACATGTTTGAATTTTTATGGTTAGGTGTGGAATATGATATCCCTATTTGGTTATATTTTGGGGGTGAAGTAATTAAAGATCCCAATATTGGATATTCTTATAGTGATGTTGAGCCGGTAATTATTTGGGCTCCCCGCAACTTTATGTACTCGGAATTAATAGATAAGATATATGAAGTCACCAATTGGGATAGAAGTGAAATGAGTGTGAAAATTAGAGCCCGTTATGCTGCTGGTAAAGAGAATGTGCAATATTTCATGTTGGTACCCGTTGACAATGACAATTCTCTGAGGTCCATGATGGGTAGGACACTTGATTCAAATTATAGTTGGAACGCAGTTGAGTTATATATCGACCAAATGAAGCTTCCAAATACTAGACGGGTTGTTATTGAAAGTCCAAGGCCCGCACGGACATTGAAACCATCTGCCGAGTCACATGCTAGAATTTTAAATACAGAAGAAGATAATAGCACAACTCCAACGAAACTTGTTTCCTCGAATACGAGCAGGTACATCCGCTGATATTGTCACAAAATATTTTGAGAGCCGGCATGGCAATGGAAGACTTTGACAACGCCGTTGTAAATAACGATTTGGTCGAAGAGGAAGAAGATGAGGAACGCGGTCTTGAAGATGATGATGAGGAGGTTGTCGTTGAAGCTCCGGTTGTTGATGTCAATATTAATGTGCCGGTTAACAATGCCCGCGTGTTGGCAAGTCAGGACACAAGTGCAACTATGCATGGATCTCAATCGAATGAATGGATGTCTCGTGCCACCATACATGAACATGGACCGTCCTCCATTGGCTCTTCCAATTTGGATGAAATCTTCATTGGTAAAAAATTTCCAACCAAAGATGCTCTACAACATCAAGTGAAGATGTACGCTGTGAAGAACCACAGAGAATTCGTGACGGTAAAATCATCCTCCGGTCTATACTATGTGAAATATAAATACACATCCATTAACCATTCAGCTGAGGACATTGAAGAAAATCCGACACTTCAAAATGTAGTTGGTTGTCCATGGCGGTTGCGTGCAATTGTTCCAAAAGGCCGGAATTATCAAAAGGATGGACATTGGCACACGGTAGACCTCGAGAGCCGAACTTGTACTTGTGCCAAATTCCAACTATATCACATTTCATGCTCTCATGTGTTAGCGGTATGTGCTTCCGGTATGCTTGATTATCAACCATACATTGATGCATTTTACACTATCGGTTCATTAGCACAAACGTGGGCACCAACTTTCAATCCTATTCCAGATGAATCTAATTGGCCGACACAAAGTGGACCGGTGCTCATAGCCGATTCAAGTCTTCGTCAAGTGAAAGGGCGACCAAAGATTACTCGTATCCGTAATGACATGGATGCTCGAGAAGGTGGGAGCACTGGGAAAGTTTGTTCGAAATGCGGAGTAAGTGGACACAATAGATGGAGTTGTAAGAATGTACAGAGTGTGGGGACTTCCCAGTCTACTGGCACTTGAACTTGTATCCCGTTATTGTATTAATGTTGTAAAATTCATCGTTAAGTTAGTAAGAATTAGGGAACTTTTGTTTTATGCTGCGTAATTTATGTTTAAATAGTTAAGAATGAGAAATGTGGAGTGAAAGGTTGTTGAATTTGAGCAAATTTGACTTCAGTAATTTATCTCCACAAAACATGCACAAAAACATGCACTACTATTCCTATAACAGATGTCTTTCTTCTGAATAACGGCATATTCAGGAGATGTCGTTATTCAGAGGAACGACTGTGAAGACAGAAAGAATGCAGAAGTCCCAAAATTTCCTTTTTTTACACCTAACTGATGTCGTTATTTCGAATAAAAGCATTCTTAACAGATGCCGTTATGCAAAATAACGGCATATTTAGGAAATGTCGTTATTTGGGTGAACGACTGTGAGCACAGCGAAATTGGTAGAAGTCTCAACTTATCGAATTTTTACACTTAACTGATGCCGCTATCTTAGAAAACGTTACAGGATTCAGATGCCGTTATTTGCAATAACGGCATCTGTTATGCCTGTTTTTCAAATCAAACATGCACAGACATGCACAGAACTCAGCTTACACTAAATTGAGAAACATTTTTCACACAATCAAATCAACAATTCATGAAAACATTTTTCACACAATTGAACTCATCAATTCAACACTTCGATTCAAGTTTTCTGAACAATTGAAATGATCAACTCATCAACATTTTCCATAGACCTCAATTGAACCAAAACATCACTACAATTCACATAAATACATCAATTCTACACTAACCACATATTTCATATATTTCAGATTCAAGCACAGACTTACTACAACCCAAACACTCATCAAATACAACAACCGACTGATAAATACAACAATAGACTTCATACAACCCATGATGGAGGGAAATCATCTTTTTTCTAATGTTGCAAAAAATCTTCATTACAAGTACAACAACCGACTCACAAAGTTCATTCATGAAAATACTAACTAGGCGTATAATTTTGTGGCTTTCTCCTCTTTTGGGCCAAGACTTTCTTCCTACGATCCCCAATCTCTTGTGTCACAGGAGCGCTTGGACCAACATCTCCCTCTTGCCCACCATCAACTTCTTCAATCTCAGAGGCTGCCAATTCACTGTGTGTTGGAGGAAAGCGAACACTCTTACTCCTTCGTGGAGGTTGTGAAGTAGTTTGTGGTTGTCTTCGAACTGCGGCAGGAGGTTCTACTTCAACTGTTTCTTGTGGTGGAGGTGGGGCTCGACTGATACTTGTTCGGGCCGTTTGAGTTGGAAGTTCACTTGAGCGTAGAAGAGCATCGAAGCACGAATCGTCACCAACTTCTTCAAGAGAAGTATGACACAGATGTAGGAGTTCTCTCGCCAATTCCTTGCATGCCTTTGAAGCATTGCTCTTTAAGACATTACCACATTTCCTTGCGATATCCCATGTGTTGTCAATCTACATTACGAACAAAAATAATTAGTAGTAAACCAAACTTTTATTAAACTAACATAAGCAAATTGTTGGGAATATAATTTATCATCAGTAAATTGCAAACTACCATTAATCGATACGAAGACGCTTTTGGTTGATACATAGGTTGCGATGAGGAATGTGCCGGTGGTGGTTCCACTTGGTGCCTAGGTATCGGTTGTTGGATACCTGTGAGGATATCCGTTCTTGGAGCTACATAGAACCTCGTAATACTACGGTACCATGTCATGTAGCCGGTTTGCAAGGATCCGTCGTACGGTACAATCGCTTCTACAACCAAGTCATACTTCCTCTCATTCCAACATGCTACATGAGCACGGTGGTGATCGGCCCAATCCATATTCGGTAAACGACCTTGCCGGTAATATTGTGCAGTCTACGGTCGTACATTGAGTTTTTGGGGATGGGCTGCTGTGCATTGAATTGGCGGAGGACGCGGCCGGGATAATAGAAATCCACAATTGAGAAATTTATCAGTGGACGTACTCTTCCCTCAGTTGATCGAGTTCATCCCTGTAATATGTGATCACACTGCGTGGGTTATCTCTCCACGTGAGCTTACCCATCCAGTACGCACCAAGAGGAGCTCTCAACACTGGATTTTCATATTGCACACTCCAACTATTTGAAAGTACCGTTACCCGGGGCTGGCTGAGATGTATTCGTTCCCAACACCATATTTGTAATATTCCCATTGGCCCGGTCATTTGGATCGACCCCATCGAACAATTGCACAGGGCACAGTAGAGGGAGGCCAGTGCCGCACTTCCCCAACTATATCGGCCGGCTCTTTGTATGTCAGAGATCAATGGAAGGTACATCAAATGCACTACATCACCAGAAGAATTAGGAAAGAGAATACCTCCAATCATTGACAAAAGATAAGCCCGCGTATAACATTTGAGTTAGAAGTCCGTCGGTTCGTCTAGCAGACTATTATTGAACTTCGTATACAGCCAAGAACGTCGGACTGATTCGTCGACGAATACACCCTTATCATCTTCATCCACCTCGTGCCCAAGATAATCTCTTAACAACGCCACTTTATTGAACATCAGGTTGCCGGTGACGGCCACCCCATTGATTGGAAGATCCGATATGACGGCTATATCTTGTAGGGTGACCATCATCTCCCCAACTGGTAAGTGAAACGCGTCTCCGGCCTCCATCGCTCCAAAAGAGCGGTAAGTAGAGCATGGTCACATTTTACTTTCGCCAATATTGACATTCCATAAAATCCGCTACTTACCAAATAATTTTGAATACGAGGGTGCGTCGGCAAGAAGGTGTGCATTCGGAAACTCATTTTTTCGACACCTCTAGTCCAAACCGTCTGCGACCTATGATCTTCTTACAGATACAGCACGGTAGGATCTAAAGGACCTGGATGTCCCCGTGGTACATGCGAAGTACCAGATAAAGCACCCACATCATGGGAAGAAAATGGTTGTGTAGGATCCATTTACCTGTCAATATTAAATATAACGTGTCAAGTACAATATTAATAAACATTACGAGACTAGAGATACTAAAATTTGTACTAAAATATTACTAAATATTAACAAACAATCACCACCACAACATCTCCACACACTACAAATAGATGAATCTAAGTTCACATAGATAGCAATATAGGTCATCCACATCTCAATCTTCTATAAAAATTACTTCACATATCTATTACTTACGTGGATCTAATCTACATCGATTTTACTATACTACCAATATAGCTCTTACTAATCAACAATAAATTTATAAACCCTAGATCAACATTTCACAAACCCTAAATCAACAACAATCCATAAGTACATTTTCACAATTACTACTTAGATAAAACAAATCTACAGTACTTGTACTATACTACCAATGTATACAGCTCTCATACATCAAAATCAACATTGTAAAAAAATTAGGGATTTTGAAAACTTACCACAAATTCAGATTCCGGATTCTTTCGAAAAGAAATGAGAGAATCAAAACTACAGTCTATGTTTAATTGTTGTTTGGCAACTTACCAATCACTCCAATAATTGGGATTTTAGTAATTTATGATTTAGGGATCTAGGGTTACGGGAGTGAAGAGAAAGAGAGAAAAGATCGAAAGACAAAGGGGGAGGAGAAGGGTTTAGGGGCTCTGAATATAGGTAACTGTGCAAAAAGAAATTAACTGTTGCCGTTATTTTGAATAACGGCATCAGTATAATCCTTACCCTTTTCTGAGAGAACGGCATAGGTTAATTTACTTTAACAATTCTCTCTCAGCTCACAATTGAAACTATTAGATCTTTGGACAAAAAACAACAGATGCCGTTATTTGGAATAACGGCATGAAACTTTTTTTCAAACAGATGCCGTTATTGGGAAGAACGACATCGAAATAACCTGTGCCGTTTTTCCCAATAACGTTTCTTGCTGACGTGTCTAAACAGGGACAGATCGCTAATTGTTTCCGGAAGTGGATCAGAGTGCCAAATATTTTCAAAAAGTGGGTCAATACGGCAAAATTTTCTTCATTCACTGTTTGCAAGGAGAACAATATGAATTCACATGCAAAAATGATATTTTGTTGTTTTTTTTTTTTTGGAAAAAAAAAAGGGAGAGAGAGAGAAGCTTTTCCAAGCCAATTCACCACATTTTGTAGCGAATTGGTAATTAGCATTATGATGAGGTGTCATAACTCAAACAAATTTTCATTCCTCTCAAACAAACAAAGTAGTTTAAAATTCGAAAAATTGTGGAATTGAAACTGCTAATGTGGCATGCTACCTAAAGCAAATCCATGGTCTTTCCTATTAAACAAATATCCTCAAAATCAAAACCGAAATCGAAATCAAATGGATTAAATTTTAACCGAACCAAAATAATTTTTGGTTATGGAACCAAAATAACTTTTGGTTATGGTTTGGTTTGGTTTTCGGTTTTAAGTGAACTGTGCTGACCCCTATTCGTCATTTGCTGACCCATCATTGGTAAGCTCCAGCTTCCTTCAAACTCGTCTGTAGTTCATTACACTGAGAGTTTGAGGTATTGGACAATACGTATGGAGATTGCCCTTATCAGATTGGTTTTGGTAGTCGACAGTATGAGACATGGCTACTAAAATCTGTGTCGACTTACATCGGGTGAAACATCTCAGTTTCGGTTGGTTTCACAAAGTTTCTGCCGAAACAAACTGAAAACTTAACGGGATCCAAAAGAAAAAGAAAGAAGAAGATGAGGAAGACGCACTTCTCCTGCGAAGAACACTGGAGAACGGATGACGACGTTCTCTTAGAAGAAAGCAGAGATAGAGGGGCATTTAATTTAGCGAACGAAATAGATGACGGCGCAGGAAGTGAATGTGATTAGGGTCTGGTTGGATCTAGGTTCAATTTTGCTTGAACTTTGATTTGGGCTTTTAGAAATTGGGTTCAGGTTTTGTCTCTACTGGGTTGTTTTAGAAGTGGGTTTGGACTGGGTTGAAAATGTGGTTATGTTTTGTTTAACTTGCGTTTCGGTCTGAGACTTTGATTTGGGTCTGAATTGAGCTTCACTATTATTCCTGAATTGGCATGTCTTCTTCCTTCTTTTTTTACTTGGAAAATATAAGAAAGCTTTCGTTTTTAAATAACTAATGTAAAAAAATTTGGAAACTATATGTAGAATTTTAGGTGGTAAGACGTATATTTACTAATATTTATTTTTAAATATACTTATTACATAAACCAAAACACAGAATGAACCTTAACAGAACCTACAGAGACATACCATTTAGTTCAACCCCCTTCACTAAAATTTTCTCTATTCAAATTCTTATAATTAATTTATAATGTGGTTGTAAAACTACTTTTAAAGTATTTATCTTATCTTACCTGTGACAGCTGTGATTATCATAATTTTAATTGTTTCTTCATCTATACAATCTTTGATAAGTATAATTACAAGTGATGTTCTTCATTCCTTTAGTAGTTTCTTTCAAGATTTGGGAACTTGCCATCTTTTTTGACATCATGTTTCTTTTTTCTTTCTCTGAAAATGTATTTGACATCCTGTTGTAAGGACCAGTGACCATACTCGATCCTTATCCCTCCCTTACAGTTTGTTTCCTCATCATGATTTGGTGTGACATGTATCTTTAAAAAATACATCCTAGCAAATGAGACTTACCTCACATGTCATACATGGGTGCAATGCACTAGAGTGTCAACGCCGCAATGAACACTCTTAGGCTGTGTTTGGTACGCGGATTGAAGTATTCCCGGGAATAAAATATTCCTAGGAAATACAATGGGGGGGATTGGCTATTCCTAGGAATATTGCATTATTGTGTTTGATGTGGTACATTATATTCCCATGAATCTTTCACTCATAATAATTTTACGAAAATACCCTACTAATAGTGAGTAGACAAAGTGAGAGAAAATGAGAAGGGAGGAGCTAGGGAGTTATGGAGGTGGTGGTGGCGATGGCGGCGGCGATGGTGGTGGTAGAGTTGGTGACGGTGTTGGCGGTAGTGGTGCCAGCAGTGGTGATGGTGTTGGCGATGGTTGTAGTGGTAGAGGTAGACATAAGTGATAGAGACAAAATAGTTTTTTATAATTTTGATTCCTAAGGAGTAAGGAATAGTACATCCCACGTGGTTTGGGGTACCCTAGGGAATAGAGTATTTCTTCCCAGAATATACGTATGAATTGCAAAACAAATGAGTGTGTGTGTGTGTGGATGGGGGGGGGGGGGGGGGGGGGAATACGCTCAGAGAATAAAATTCCTCAATGTTATTCTCTTGAAAACATGTGAGATTTCTCTTTCCATGAAAATAGAACTACAAAAGACTAATTTCATCCTCATTAGTTATGTCTACCTCCACCACTACCCTTCACCTTCACCTCCGCCACCATTACTGCCACCACCACCGCCACCACCACTACCGCCACAACCGTCGCCTCCACTACCACCACCGCCATCACCACCACTAATTCTGCCACCACCCGGATTGTTGCATCACCAACACCACTTGTGCCACCACCATCATTGTTGCCGCCACCACTGCCGCCACCACCATCACCACTAGTGCCACCTCCATTGCCGCCGCCACCACCACCATTACCGCTGTCCTTACCTCCACAATTGCTCACCTCTGCCCTCCTCACTTTTTCTCACATTGGTTCACCATTAGTAGGGTATTTTTATAAAATTAATATATGAGATTGGAATACCACTACAAAAGATACTCGATTTACCGGCGAATATTCCCCGGCATTTTACTAGTAGCGCCGGGGTAGGGAGCGAATAGGAATGGGGCGCCAGATGGGAAGGTTATATACCGGCGGTCGCTTTAAACCGCCGGGCAATCTTCGTATTCACCGGCATTTTATATAAAAACGCCGGTGAAGTGTATTATTCACCGGCGTTTTAATAATAAACGCCGGTGAATATACCGACACATTCACCGGCGTGTCTAATTGAAACGCCGGTGAATAAGCTGCAATAAATCCCGCGAACCCTAATCTTTCGCTCGCCATTTTCCCAAACCCCCCCCCCCCCCCCCAAAAAAAAAGGGGCGCTTCGTTTTCCCTCCTTCCTCGCTCTACTTCCCGCGCGTTTGCCTCCGCCGCTTCGTCCTCTTCGACAGTCTTCGACCTTTCGTCATCGTCCCTTCTTCCCTTCGTCATTTTCGATTTCCCTCCTCCCTCTCTCTATTTGGAGGTGAATCAGCGATCGAAAACCACCGTGTCGCCCCGCTCTCTCTCTATCTCCTACGCCCCCGCGCTCGTCGCCCCGCTCTCTCTCTCTCTCTCTTCGGTATCATCTCTTGATTTCCCTTATTTTTCAAACTTAGCATGTTTTTTCAGATTATGCATCTTGATTTCCTTAACATGAATCATTTAGTTGGGATGAAGAATGAATAGAAAAATATATGCTTAGATACTAGAAATTTTCATCTTCTTTTACTGTTAATGAAGCTTATTTCATGCATCTGATTGTCATCTTGGCATGTTTTTTTGACCAAAATGGGTTCACTGTGAACTGAGGATGGTATAGCTGTATGCCAAAATCCTCCGGATATGTACAACAATTGGGTTTTAGATTTAGTTGAGCTAAAAAAATAGTAGAGCAACATATATGCTCAGATAATGGAAATTTTCATTTTCAGATACTGTTAATGAAGCTGATTGCCATCTTTGGCATGATTTTTTAACAAAAAATGGGTACACTTCCAAACTAAGTATGCTGCTAGCATCCTCATTTTCTTTTACTGTTAATGAAGCTTATTTCATCTATCTGATTGTCATCTTGGCATGTTTTTTTGACCAAAATGGGTTCACTGTGAACTGAGGATGCTATAGGTACGTATGCCAAAATCCTCCGGATATGTACAACAATTGGGTTTAAGATTTAGTTGGGCTAAAGAATTAGTAGAGCAACATATATGCTCAAATAATGGATATTTTCATTTTCAGATACTGTTAGAGAAGCTGATTGCCATCTTAGGCATGATTTTTTAACATAAAATGGGTTCACTTCCAAACTAAGTATGCTGCTAGCATCCTCATCTTCTTTTACTATTAATGAAGCTTATTTCATGCATCTGATTGTCATCTAGGCATGTTTTTTTGACCAAAATGGGTTCACTGTGAACTGAGGATGGTATAGCTGTATGCCAAAATCCTCCGGATATGCACAACATTTGGGTTTTAGAATTAGTTGGGCTAAAGAATTAGTAGAGCAACATATATGCTCAGATAATGGAAATTTTCATTTTCAGATACTGTTAGAGAACCTGATTGCCATCTTAGGCATGATTTTTTAACATAAAATAGGTTCACTTCCAAACTAAGTATGCTGCTAGCATCCTCTTCTTCTTTTACTGTTAATGAAGCTTATTTCATGCATCTGATTGTCAGCTTGGCATTTTTTTTGACCAAAATGGGTTCACTGTGAACTGAGGATGGTATAGCTGTATGCCAAAATCCTCCGGATATGTACAACAATTGGGTTTTAGATTTAGTTGGGCTAAAGAATTAGTAGAGCAACATATATGCTCAGATAATGGATATTTTCATTTTCAGATACTGTTAGAGAACCTGATTGCCATATTTGGCATGATTTTTTAACATAAAATGGGTTCACTTCCAAACTAAGTATGCTGCTAGCATCCCCATCTTCTTTTACTGTTAATGAAGCTTATTTCATGCATCTGATTGTCATCTTGGCATGTTTTTTTGACCAAAATGGGTTCACTGTGAACTGAGGATGGTATAGCTGTATGCCAAAATCCTCCGGATATGTACAACAATTGGGTTTTAGATTTAGTTGGGCTAAAGAATTAGTAGAGCAACATATATGCTCAGATAATGGATATTTTCATTTTCAGATACTGTTAATGAAGATGATTCCCATCTTTGGCATGATTTTTTAACATAAAATGGGTTCACTTCCAAACTAAGTATGCTGCTAGCATCCCCATCTTCTTTTACTGTTAATGAAGCTCATTTCATGCATCTGATTGTCATCTTGGCATGTTTTTTTGACCAAAATGGGTTCACTGTGAACTGAGGATGGTATATCTGTATGCCAAAATCCTCGGGATATGTACAACAATTGGGTTTTAGATTTGGTTGGGCTAAAGAATTAGTAGAGCAACATATATGCTCAGATAATGGATATTTTCATTTTCAGATACTGTTAGAGAACCTGATTGCCATCTTTGGCATGATTTTTTAACATAAAATGGGTTCACTTCCAAACTAAGTATGCTGCTAGCATCCCCATCTTCTTTTACTGTTAATGAAGCTTATTTCATCCATCTGATTGTCATCTTGGCATTTTTTTTGACCAACATGGGTTCACTGTGAACTAAGGATGCTATAGCTGTATGCCAAAATCCTCCGGATATGTACAACAATTGGGTTTTAGATTTAGTTGGGCTAAAGAATTAGTAGAGCAACATATATGCTCAGATAATGGATACTTTCATTTTCAGATACTGTTAGTGAACCTGATTCCCATCTTTGGCATGATTTTTTAACATAAAATTGGTTCACTTCCAAACTAAGTTTGCTGCTAGCATCCTCATCTTCTTTTACTATTAATGAAGCTTATTTCATGCATCTGATTGTCATCTTGGCATGTTTTTTTGACCAAAATGGGTTCACTGTGAACTGAGGATGCTATAGCTGTATGCCAAAATCCTCCGGATATGTCCAACAATTGGGTTTTAGATTTAGTTGGGCTAAAGAATTAGTAGAGCAACATATATGCTCAGATAATGGAAATTTTCATTTTCAGATACTGTTAATGAAGCTGATTGCCATCTTTGGCATGATTTTTTAACAAAAAATGGGTTCACTTCCAAACTAAGTATACTGCTAGCATCCTCATCTTCTTTTACTGTTAATGAAGCTTATTTCATGCATCTGATTGTCATCTTGGCATGTTTTTTTGACCAAAATGGGTTCACTGTGAACTGAGGATGCTATAGGTACGTATGCCAAAATCCTCCGGATATGTACAACAATTGGGTTTTAGATTTAGTTGGGCTAAAGAATTAGTAGAGCAACATAAATGCTCAGATAATGGATATTTTCATTTTCAGATACTGTTAATGAAGCTGATTGCCATCTTTGGCATGATTTTTTAACAAAAAATGTGTACACTTCCAAACTATGTATGCTGTTAAAGAAGCTGAATTTTTCCATTATCTGAGCATATATGTTTCTTTATCATTTTTCTTTTACTGTTAAAGAAGCTGAATTTATGCATCTGAAGATTTAAGATCCAGGATGGCAAATTTTGATTGGGCTGTGATTGGATTGTTTAGTGGTTGTTGTCTATGTTCTTAATTGGGCTGTGATTAGAAAGAGAGGGCTCGAGTGGAGATCTAAAAACCCATATAGAGACATCTTGTTCATAATAATTTATTATTATTGTTGTTCTTGTCGCTCTTGCTGTTGTTGCTGATGTCTCTTTGTGTTCGTGTGCTGAAGGGAAACAAGGGATGAGAGAGAGATGAGAAAAATGCCGCTATGTTAGCCTGGTGTATCCAAAGTCTCTATCATTCCTCTTTCTGTTTCCATTTCTGGCTTCTATATTTGGTTTCCTTCCACGATGACAGTTCCCTAAAAATACACTTGATATCAGCCCTATATTATTTTTCTTATTTTTTATATATTTGGTTTCCTTCCACGATGACAGTTTCGTGGATTGTCTGAACAATCCATGAAAGACATGCTTAAATACTGAATTTTCATTTGTTTTACTGTTTTAGATAGTGGATATTCCTAATCAGAGGAGAATATAAAGGTTTCAAGTTAGATACTGAATTTCATTTGTTTTGTTGTTTTAGATATATTTAAAAACAAAATTAAGTATTAGATTTTTAGCATTGCAATGTAATTATTTTACCTCTCTATATATCATTAACAATTCCATTTGCAATTGGCACTTTGATCTTATAATTTAAGATACAGGTAGATCATTTTGCAAGTTCAAAAAATATGTATATTCTGTATTGTGGTCTACTGTTGAATTAAACTATTGTTTTTTTTCCACAGAGCGGTCGCCCAGATGAAGGAAATTCTGATTATCAGAACTGAAGCTACTCGAGGGGTATGAATCTGTGGTCCTCCTTGCTGTTCTTATGTCCTCCTTGCTGTATGGTTGTTGTTCTTATGTCCTCCTTGCTATTGTTATGTCAAACTTTTTTTTTATGAGAGTTATGTCAGACTGTTAATTTGGGATATTTGGGATATTTGTCAGACTGGTTTGTTGGGATATTTGGGATGTTCGTCGCTATATTAATTTGTTAATTATGACACTGTTAATTTTGCGGTGAATTTGGACGTTGATATGACATGTGTGAAACTTTATTATCTTTAATTATTCTTGTGTTTGGTTGTGATTTGCGCATTAATATGCAATGAAATTGGTTGAATCAGTTGCAAATTAGTTTACAGGTTTTGTAAATGAAACTGTGAATTGAAATCGAACGGAAAACCGGAGCATAAAAAACAAACGGGCATAGATAGACCGGCGTTTTATAAAACGCCGGTCTATCTAATGAATTAGTTGCAGTGTGCGATATACCGGCGTTCCCACACACGCCGGTGTATGCCGCTAGTTGTAACGGCACCAAGCAACACCGACGTTTTATAAAACGCCGGTGAACCTAACTACACCGGCGTTTTTTAGTCACGCCGGTGCTTGTAAGTAGGGAAAACCGGGCACTCATAAACGCACATACACCGGCGGTCAACGACCGCCGGTATACTTTCATTCTACACCGGCTTTTATAGAAACGCCGGTGAATTGATAAATACCAGCAGTTTATGGCCACCGGTGAATGTATATTGGGGGTAAAAGAACGGCACTCAGAGACCCCCATACACCGGCGTTTTTCTGACCGCCGGTGTAGTTATAATATTTACCGGCGTCCAGTAGAACCGCCGGTGTAGACCCCTTCCTTTCCGCGATGCTCGCTTCGGCGGCATTTGGACCGGCGCTATTATAAACGCCGGTGTAGGTTTCACCGGCGTAAAAAAATGCCGGCAAAGACGTAAAAAACGCCGGTAAATCGAGTCTGTTTTGTAGAACCCCGTATTTTCAAATATTATTTTAATTATTTGAAAATGAATTTAAGTAATTTTTGAGGATTTAAATAAATATTTTCTAAGAAATTTATCTTTTGTACACGTGCAAAACACGTGCAAATGACTTTTCAGAAGTTTGGAAAATTTAGTTTTCTTTATGAAAAATCATTATTTATTATTTGAGAATTATTTAATATTTTTTCCAGATTTTTCTGAAATTAATTGGTACTATTTGCAATTTTTGAGAAAAGAAGGACTTATTTGCAAAATTGACATTTGTTTGGGTTAAAACGCAAAAGTGGCATTCTGGACGTTTTGAGCAGTATTGGCATTGAGGTTTAAGTTATATTTCACTATTAAATCCTGGCTTAAATGATATTTGATGAAATTTCAAGACTAATCTATATATATGTAAATTATATTTTGGGAGAGGATTATTTTGCAAATTGGGTGAAAACCTAATATTTTAATCCGGCATATATATAAGGGATTTTCCTATTCCCAGCCGTCATTGAGTATACACAGGATTTTTGAGGTTATTTTGAGGAGCAAAAGAAGAGGCTTCTTGGATCTAGCAAGGAGGAGAACTATTTCGTGGATTTTCTTCAAAACAATGTGAGTTGGTTTGTTTTGTTTTGTTTGCTTTGTTTGATTTGAATGATGAATGAAGTGAGATCTTCGTTATGCCTTGTTTGTGATCGTTACACTATTGATTTGTTAGACTTATTGTATGTATGACATGGATCTATTATTTGATATGGATGATTAGAACTTTTAATTGATATTTGGACCATGATGAGAAAAGATTTAGATTTGTTGAGGAAATGTTGATTTACGAGACCATGTTGTTAGAAAGCAAATTAAGAACTGATTATGTTGTGATCAGATATTACACATCTGGATCTAGTGATTGCAAACCAATCTTGTCTATGTGTTGAGGACGACATTTAGTTTTGTTGAGAAAAACCCTAATGGGAGGATTGAGAGTTTAGATCATGAGGATATGAAATTCGAATATTTGTTTGATTGAGAAATGTATCCATGATGGAGATTATTGAGAGTCGTTTATTTGCCTGGATACAAGTAAATTTTACGATCAGTGAATCTTTAGAAAACTTCAGTATGATTTTTGTGTTCAGATCTGTAGCCGACAGTCGACTGGTCTACAGAGCAGTCGACTGGTACGTGCCTACTGTGTATTTTCAGTCTTTGAGATTGTTCGGGACAGTCGACCGAGACTGAGGTCAGTCGACTGGTCCTCTGGTTGTATTTTTGTTCAGTTCTTTCGGGACGGTCGACTGATGACTTGTCAAGTCGACTGATTATGCCTTAGTTTATTTTTGAGAAATGTTGGATTATACCCACTGGACAGTCGACTGGTCCCTTATGCAGTCGACTGGTCCTGTAAGATCTTTGTATTTGATTTGAGATATTTTGTTTAGTGTTTGACTTTGAGACATTTGTTCAGTACTTGATTCTGAGATATTGTTCACTATTCGATGTTGAGATATTTATTCAATATTTGATTTTGAGATGTTCAGTTAAGGACATGATTTTGAGATATTTTGTTGAGCCACTTGTTAAGTGGAATTTGTTTAGATATTGGTTTTGAGTCTCTAGAGGTAGGTGACCCTAGTATACCGGTGTTTGTTCAGTTATTTGTTGAGGCCCATTGAGGCAAATTTTCAGTTATTCAGATTTTTAGTCCGGTAGGGTACACTACTCTAGGAGATTTGTTCAGTAACCCAAAATAATAAGGACAGGCATTAGTAGTGTCATGACGAATGAGAACTTGAGTTATGCACCTCAGTATGGCTTTTGATGTAGGATTTAATCTCCTGAATTATCCAAGTAGTTAACTTGCGATGTGTGATTTATCTCCGGAATTATCCAGGTAGTTAACCTGAGATGTGGGATATTTCTCCGGAATTATCCAAGTAATTATCTTGAGATGTGGGATTGAACTACGGAATGATCGGAGTCGAGGCGACACTTTTGGGGTATTATTGTGGTGATGAGTCTATGTTTAGATGTGGGATGATCTCCTGAATTATCCAGGGTAAATACCTGTGATGTGGGATCAATCTCCGGAATGATCAAGCATGGGCAAATTATCATAGTTTATCTTCATCTCTTAGTAGTCATCGTTGTCAGCATGTAGTCATGATGTTTTCTCGAATCACTTTCATGCATTTGGATTTCCTGTTTTTACACACACTTGGCTTTTGGTTTTGGTATCACCCATTATTCCTTTGTCGGACTTCATACTTTAGTGTTTAATTATTATTTGTTGGATATCATGTTTTAAGTTTATTTATGTTATTTGTTGATTTGTTACCACTCACACCATTTTTATGGCTGACCCCTTTAGTTTGGGGGTTAGGGTTCAACTCTAGCCTCACATGTTGCAGGTTGTTGCTTAGATTGGAGGTTGGAAGCTTGAGTGGGCATTTTGAGATAATTTAAATTATTTAGTGATTGGTGTAAAATTGTAAAGACTTATTTGAGATCATTATTGAGTTGTAAACAAAAGATTAATTTGTGTTGAGATGTTTAGACTTCCGCTGTGATTTGTAATAATTGTTGTAACAAAGAAGAAAAATTTTAGTGGTGTTGTTGGTGTTTATTGTTCTATTGAAGTGGATTACTGGGATTTCGCCACTTATTTTCTAAGCTCTCATATTAGAAATTTGGGGCGCTACATGTTTTGTAGTGTACTCACATTAATATAGTGTATATCAAACATAGTAATGTAGTATTTTTAGGAATACTCACTTCCCCCATCATATTCCTGGATACTTCTTTCCTAGAAATACTTCAATCTGCGAACCAAACACACCCTTAAGGATTCAATTTTATTTAGATCTGAGTTTTATGTTTGTTGTCAGCTAACAAATGCTACCTTCTTTTTCCCATGTTCTGGGACCTTTTTTTTTTAAAAAAAATGTTCTGGGACAAACTGATTGACTGTTATATTATAAGCATTGAAGTGGTGCATTTACTTACTAAGATTGACGGAAATGGAAATTTGATTAGTGAAACTATGAGCTACATAGGATTTCCATTAACGTTAAAAAAAAAAAAATGTGATTAGCCTGTCATTCTCTAAAAGAACACTAAAACCACACCTGTAAGGTTTTAGGAGCACTATATTCCCCATTTCAAGAATCTATGCTAATTGTGTTCTTGTATTGACGTTTACATGTAATATTTTTAATTATCTGATTTTCAGTTGCCTTTTTTATGAATTTTTGTGTTTTAATACAATCTAATATTTTGATTTATTTTTGATTGCTTTATTAATTTTGTGATATTTTTCCCCTGGATTTTTTAAAACTTTCCTAGTGGCGTGCTTAAAGTCCTGATTCCATCACTGCCTTTCCAAATGATGATGATCAACGAGGATGTTTTGTTAGGTAGCCGACGACTAGCATAAAACATGAAAATAATCCATGATATTATTCTATGTTTTTATGTAGATAATACTGCTGTATATATCTATATCTTTGTGGATGGACTTAAAATATGCATATCTTATATGTTATATCAAATTTAGCTGACAGTGAATAATAATTACTGGGAGAAAAGGAAAGGGTGCATGGATGCCAGCAGGGCCGGCCCTACCCTAGAGGCGGGAAAGGCGGCCGCCTTAGGCCCCCGGAGATTTTGCGATTTTAGGGGCCCCAAATTTGAACTTCCCTTGTAAATATAGGCATGTATTTTGTGCGTAAAAAAAATACTATTAGGGGCCCCATTTCGGAAGTTCGCCTAGGCCCCCAGGAACTTAGGGCCGGCCTTGCCAGAAATGACAATTGAAAGCAGGAAGTCAAGCCATGGGATGGGAGGGACCTCCAGCTACACAGGCGCGAGGCTAATCTGAATTAGGAAAATTGCTGGTATATCATACAGTTGTATAGAGATGTAGATTAGTTTAACATTTGTGGAAATTTGATTTGCAACTGGGAGGTAGGAGTGGGGTGGTATGTAGTAGATAGCTGTGTGAAAGTTTTGCACATTTGTTCGTCTTTAATTTTCTTTTCATTTTTTTCTTCTTTTTATTGTTTTTTTCTCCTTGTGTCATTGAGAAATGTATGTGAATGTCCATTTTGAGGGAGAAAGTAAATGGAGGGGGTTTCGTTCATCCAATATCATGTTCTTTGTGCAGTCTTTGTTTTTTAACTGGACAGTGTAATATGTGGCTCAGAATGAAGAGCCGTTTAACCTGGCATGCATTTATTCAGTAATTCATCTTTTGTATGAGACCATGGAAATTTAAGAAAGAATGCAAAAATTTTGACATGATGTAGCCTGTTGGATTCCCAGCATTTGGTTAAATTTACAGATGTTTATGCTATAAATTAAGTTTATGCTGTTTCAAAATGCAACCCCTAAAATAACAAGCTATCAGCCTCTCTATTGATTGGAGCCCTCATGTAGGATTCAGCTGAATGACTCCTTTGTTATAAGTTGTACAACTATAAATTTTTATTGTAGCTCGAAGTAATGAATTCTTTATTAGTTAACTACAATTTTTTAGTTTAGGTTGTAAAGAATTAAGGATCATGTATAATTTAATATAAAGTAGAGCATGTGTTCTGTGATATATTATGAATTTGAGATGATACGCAATTATGTCTTGAATTTACCTAACCTATATTTTGATAAATTATGATTATACTAGGTTTGCCCGTTGACACGTGCCTACGGCACATATTCGGAACGGTGCACATGGTTTGATTATATAAAATAATTTTAGAGGTCCAACAAATTAATTGAAGTAGGAAACATATTATATGAGAAAGCAGCATATTTATCTTTAAGCTCAATTATCGCCTTCTTGATCATTAGCTTGAATTTACCTGGAATGTATACAGTTTGTTAGAAACACTGCACAGAGTTTTTTTAAACTTCGGCATCACTTTTAGATGCTTGTAATAGTTATGCAAGGACATGATTATATAGGTTTTATAGAATTTATTCTAATCCTATAACAACTATGAGCATGTCTAAATACAATGGTAACCCAAGTGCAGGTGTGAAGGAATCTACAATATCTTTTTTTTTCTTTTTTTTTCTTTTTTTTTTTTGAGGTAAAAGGTGGGATAAAGCCACCCTATTTCATTAATAAGAAATAATAAAACAACCCCAGTAAACCGGGGAAAATACAAAAGTACAATGCAGAAAATAAAACATAACCTCCCAACAAAACCCTGGGGAGTGGGTCTAACCATCCAAACAAAATACAACTAAAGTACAGTAGCTCGAATCAAAAGCAACACAGAATTTATTGCTGCCAGCTAGAACCCGATGTATCATGTGAGCAATAGGGTCGCCTAACCCTCAATCCAGAGTCAGTCCAAACTCGACCTCCTCATCATCAAACTGTTCCACCTGGAAGACTCTGGCAATCCTCCCTCTTGCCCCTGTGGCTGCAGCTGTGGCCCGAAAAGAAATCAGATGCATAATGTGAGTAAGATTACCAGAAATACTATTACATGAAGCACGAAAGTAAAAACTATTCCTGTCAAGCCATAACACCTAAGTAGTTGTCGCAATGGCAATGTACCAAGCATCCTTCATTTCGTAGCGTACCGATGCAAATTTGGGGCCAATCCACAAATCCTCGTATTCGCTGGGGTAGTCACTTGTCCCAGGCCCTTAAAATCTCTACCATAGTTGCCTTACTCCTTTGACAGTGAAGGAAAAGGTGGTTCAGAGTCTCCGTGTGTGTGTTACAGAATCCGCAGTTGGTCGCTATCTGGGGTTGTCTTTTGGCTAGGTTCTCTTTTGTGAGGATAGCGTTATTGAGCACTAGCCAGAGAAAGATTCTAACTTTAAGGGGGGTCTTCGCCTTCCATAACACCTTTGCCCAGCTAGGTCTGCACCCTCGAAAGTGAATCCGGTTGTACAGAGATCTAACCGTGAACGCTCCCTTGGCCTCAAGGTCTCAGCACATCTGGTCTAGGCCTTGAGCACACATCGCACCAGACCATGTTACGTGTGTTCGAAGTTCAAGCAGTTGCTGATGCAACTCTGGGGTGAGAGTTCCTTGGAAAGACGGCCTCCAAGTGCCCCTTTTTCAAGTCTCGGCCACAGAAATGTTGGGGCGATTCATCTTCTCATAAAGCTCTGGAAAATTCTCCTTAAGGGTATGTGCACCACACCATTTATCCCACCAGAATCTGGTGGAACGTCCATTACCAATAGTCGATGTAACTGCTAAGTTGAAAGGTCCGCTTGCTTTGATAATTTCTTTCCAAAGTCGAGAGACTTTCGGTCCTACCCGGAAGCCTAACCTTCTCGTACCTTTACCCCGAAGGTATGGCTGAATGAAGTCCTGCCATCCTTTCCCACTGTGGTGGAAGACCTTCCACCACCACTTCCCCAGCAGGGCAAGATTCATATCTCTCAAGTCGATGATGCCGATTTCCCCGTGTTTCTTCTTCATGCATGCGATACTCCATTTGATCAGGTGGTATCCACCCCTATTCGAGTCTGCTCCTTTCCATAAGAATCGTTTTCGAATTCGGTCAATCCTTTGGATAACCTATTTCGAAAGCTCAAAAAACGACATATAGTAAATGGGCAGATTAGACAACACTGAGTTGATGAGTACCACTCTGTCACCGAGAGACAACGATTTTCCTTTCCACCCAGACAATCTGTCCTCCATCCTGTCTATGATAGGTAGCCAATCCGTCTTATTTAGTTTTCCTGGCCTGAGTGGGAGCCCTAAATATTTGATTGGGAACTCGTCTATCATACAGTTAAGTATGGTCATGTGGTCCTATGCTTCTATATCGGAGAGGGCAATTGGGATCAGCACACTCTTGTGGAAGTTAATCCTGAGACCTGACCATACTTCAAAACAGTAGAGGACCCCTTTAAAGCAGACAGTCTCTGACCGATTTCCATTACCAAAGAGTAGGGTGTCGTCAGCATACTGAAGAATCGTGCACCCTTAATTAGCATGACTGCTAGCCACTGGTGTAATCCAGCCTTTTCTCTGACAGTTGTCTAGCATGCTCCTCAGTACATCTGCTACAATGGTGAATAGCAGAGGTGACAGCGGATCCCCCTTGTCGAAGCCCCTTCTTGCAAGGAAACGGTTGACCCGGTCGACCATTAACCGAGATAGTTGTTTTACTGGTGTATAAACACTATTTAATCCACCTAATCTATTTATCCCCAAAGCTCCTCCCTCTGAGAGCTTCCAGCAAACACTCCCAGTCTACTGAGTCATATGCTTTCTCAAAGTCCAGTTTGAGGAGGAAGTTCTTAGATTGGCCCGTGTAGCAGTGGTGGATGACTTGTTCAACGGTCGCCACACAATTCAGGATACATCTGCCCTTTATGAAGCCCGACTGCGCTTTGCTAATTAAACAATCCATAATACTACCCAGCCGGATGGCCAGTACCTTAGTGATGATCTTAGCCGAGCAGTTTATGAGGCTAATCGGTCTAAAATCCCCCACCCTCGATGATTCTGCCTTTTTAGGTATCAGCACTACCTCCGCAAAGTTAAACATGCCCAATCTGAGATTGTGGTGGAAGAAATCATCCAGCAACGCCATAAAGTCCCCTTTTATTTTCTCCCAAAACACCTTGAAGAACAACATTGGGAATCCGTCTGATCCAGACAATTTGTCTGCTCCCATTTGCTTGATGGCCTGTTCCACTTCCGTTTCTGAGAAAGGTGCTTCCAAGTTGGAGAAAGTTTGCGCTGATTCGTTCTGACCAGCCTGCCAGAAGTCTTCTCTAATCGAGATCTGGAAGTCGTTCTTCTTCCCAAAGATTCCTTTGTAGTAGTCTTGAAAGGTCTTGACAATTACATTTTCGTCTTGCGATGTTCCCGCGTCTGTTTGTAGAGACAAGACTAGATTGGACCTACGTCTTGTGTCGTATTCGCGTCTCCCTCTTTGAGCCACGAAATCCTCGACCTTTGTTGCCATTTAATCTCCTCCAACTTATTCAGGTTAGCAATGTTTTGTCGGAACTCTAGCAGCCTGTTTCTTTCTTCTTGTGACAAGACTCTCGTCTCTTCAATTCTCTCTAACTCATCAATACCTTCCAAGAAGGAGTCCTTTGCATGCCAGATGGTCGAAAATCTAGATTTGTTCCATCTACGCAGTCGCTTTCTCAATCTACGGACTTTTTCACACCATCGGGATGCTGCATCTGACCCAGTGGTTGGGAGCGCCCAATTTTCCATCACCATGTGGTGAAATCCTTGGATTTCTAGCCAGGCCTTCTCAAATCTGAACTTCCTTGGTCTTTGATTTCCCTGCATCCCGGCATCAAGTAGGACCGGGGTATGGTCTGACGTGGGTCTAGGGATAGATTTAGCGCTTGCTAACGGGAATTTGGCCTCCCAATCCATCGATACCAGAATTCGGTCCAATTTGGCCATAATCGAGGTTGCTTGCATGTTTGACCATGTAAATAATCTGTCATTAATAGGGATATCGATTAGCTCTAGTTCCGTGATCACCCTATTGAACACTTCCCTGTGTCTGTCGCTGGAGCCTCTTCCTTTGTGCTCAAAAGCAAATCCGGTAATGTTGAAGTCTCCTCCAACAATCCAAGCTCCCGCCCAACTTTGCTAAATATCGATAAGCTCTTACCAAAAGGTGGCGCAATCCGTCGCCACATTTGGCCCATAGACTACAGTGACCGTTTGCACCCAGTTATCAGATCGTCGCTTTAATCGGATAGACAAGGAAAACGCTCCGCTATACTCCTCGGAGCAGTCAAAGATATCTGGATCGAATCCGATAGCAATCCCCCCCGAAGCTCCTGTGGACGGTCGTAGCACCCATTCCTTGATTCTGGTGCCCCCTACTCTTTTGAGTTTAAACCCGTTCGCGAGTTTTGTCTCCTGTAGCCCTACCACTTCCGCTTTGGAGGTCATAATAACGTCTCTAATCATATCTCTCTTCCCCCTACCCCCTAATCCCCGAACATTCCAGAAAAGTGTATTCGTTGGGGAAGTGAGTTAGGCGATCATAGGTGTGGGTTAGGGGACTTCCTCCCCGACCACCGTCAACCCAGAGAAAGATCATGTGTCTTTCTGAGGGTTCGTCATAGCCCGTTCCGTTTTCCAGCCCCTAATTTTGTTGAGCAGAAGAGCATTGCGCTCTCTGCCACAAACTTCTAAGCCACAAGTTTGAGCTAGAATAAAAACATCTGAATCTAACATGAAATTTAAAATAGATGCTAAAATTTTTTGTACCTCCGTCATCAAATTTTGTAGCTTTGGCTGCCGCAGATACCTCCAGATAGTCATCCAGGGACTCCACATGAGCCCTCTTAGGTGATCGCTGAACCTTGAACCTAGCTGCCCTGCTAGACGTGCCAGTGCTAAAACCCGGCACGGATAGTGGAAGGGTGGATAAGACCATCTCTGGAGAGATCTCTCTCTGTAACGCCCCGAATCCCAAATACAACTGAATTCGAGAGTTCTACAGGATCTTTCCACTTCATTTAGTACAATTTTACAAGGAAATTTGAACTTTTCACTTTACATCAGAGTTTACATAAAAACATTACAATTTACACTGCACAGCAGAAGTAAAATTACAACATTTAAATAAATGTACAACAACATTGTATAATCTTTAAGCATTTGTTCCTCTTTAATCTTTATCATGTCACTTACCTGCATATAAAACTGTGGGTACGTCAATTTATACAACCGACGAACATTATACACGACCATCCTCTCTATGCCGGAAATAGAATAACTCATTTTCCATATTTAACAAACACAAACTTGTCACAAATCAAACTAAAGGGAATACCCTATTGATGTCGTGTTGTGATTGTGCACTTAGTCCTTAATGCAGTTGTTTATATTATATGACAATAATGCGCACTTGTTCGGATTCTATGCATCCCATACTACATAGGTCCGAGGGCAAGCCCTTAATCGTTCTTCATCTTGTAGGGTTCAATCCCTCGTCATGACTTACTCTACTACTGTAACTACGGTAAGTATCCTAGATGTTTTCTGACATACGAACTCATGTCTAGGCGCCCTGGAGGGAATCCCAACGCACTGACACATGACTCATCATGCAGGCATCATGTGGTAATTCAGCTCCTACCATAGTCATGACACCACCCGCAGTCTTCAAACACCCCACGAGCGTTGCCACCGGGACGGTACTCTAGAGCAGTATCCACGGCCTATCATGACTCATCAAGTATCATCCTGGGATACGCTCTTGCCGCTACCCAATGGCCCTCATACTCAATGTTTTTCTCTTACTTTCATCACCTCTTCACTATGTAACTAATCCTTAGTTCTAATGAAATAGAATCATGAACAAAATCAAAGCACTAGAGTTAGCCTCTCCACTAAACCGGACTTATTCATTTATTCAAACATAACCAACCTTGGTCTTTCATTTCAAATTTCATTTTATTTCTTTCCAAATGCCGGGGAAGACTTAGCTACTCTTGTTTCAATTCCCATTCACAAATTCTAAAGTTGAGTGTTTCAACTCATAAGTTCACATGTTGAGTTATCATACTCAAAAGTATTTCTTTCCAATCATGATTTCTAAATCGTTCAATAGTCCATAGTTATACATTAAATTCAACTATTCATCATGTAACTCATGAAATATTATTTTCACATTAAAAACCACATCACTAGTTATTTAATCAAAGATGAATATTTATACATCATAAATTGTCACACCATTCTCTATTGAGAATAATTCACATCACTTCATATAGTTCCTTTTTATTCGTAATATTCTATTTTAAGTCTTTTGCAACTTACAACTTTATACCAATGCAAGCGTAGAACTTATAGTTCTAAATTATACTTTTATTCTCTAAACATACTCCACTTCATGCAAATAATTCTCTAATTATTTTTCATAAACTCCACATATTTTTAAAATAATAAATATATTTTTTCCATATTTTTTTTATCATTAAAACACCCAAAAAATGTTTTTCCTCAATATAAACACACAGCCGATACCAAGAGTCGAACCAGCGACCACAGGGAACCCAACCGAAGGCACAGGCCACTAGGCCGAGTGCTGCACACATTTAGAAGAGAGGGCGAGAGCGTTAAATGCTCTCGGCCGCCGCTCTATATATTTTTTTAAAATGAAAATAAAAGTATGGCAGCCCGGGGGTTCGAACCAGTAACCTCAGACCCGAGAGCCTACTGTAGCGATTAGAGCCGTCCTGACCACTTGAGCTACGTGCTCAGGTTGTCAAGGTACAACTAGAAATTTATTTAGATCAATTCTCTCTGTTATTAAAACGTTTCGATGTTCAACTAGTCCTCATTTCACTTTGCTTTTATAAAAATTACTGTAAATGTCCAGATTGACTATTACCATCGTGAATTATACTCCAGTATATAGAAAATAATTTTTTTAATAATTTAAACATATTTTTCATACAATTAATTCGAATTGTGAACTATTACTACCACATTTCTTCTTTTTCGACATTTCTTAACAATTAATATTACTAGTCTCTTTATTAGCAAACTTCATATTAATTCCCTGTTTTTAATCGTTTACCAAACATACAATTCTATATTTTAATCATCCATCACAACATTATCACAAAAAGTCCATTTAGGCACATAAAGTAATATTGTCACTCTACTAACTTTTGTATATAATTCTTGATGTTAATAAGCAAGTTTTCTTTACACAATCCATAGCCATAATCATTTCGCACACAACTTGAATTTTAATAATAGAACCACATACAATTGCACATCAATATTTCAATCAATCAATAGGTCATTTTTTCAATTAAATGTGTACTCTTATTAGTCTTTTTCATGCATCATTATTTCAATTCAATCTAGCATGCATTCCTAATTAGAAACATGGAAAATTTACCCACCTTAGTTGGAGAGAAAATACAACTAGCAACGTCCTAAACGAATGTCCTTGCAAACGAACGATTCTCCTCCTCGTCGACACGCACACAAGCCAAGCCCGAGCACTCCACAAGCCAAACCCGAGCACCTTGTTGAAGGCCGGCCTCCCTCTTCTTGAATGATGCAAGCACAAATTCCCACACACTCTCAATCTTTTAACTCACTAAATAAACTACTAGATAATGTATTTAGCACTATAGGTTTGGAGGAAATAATTTGCACAAGAATACTTGCCAAATGGGGGGGTATTTATACTAAAAATCTAGGGAAATGGATGGCTAAGATTGAAGAAGGAGTTAGGAACAAATGGCTAAGATTTAAGGAGTTACACTAACCACCCATGATCAAGTAACCACCCCCACCATGACTCCACTCAAAATTTGATTTCCCTCCAAGATCACAACCGGCCATGCTTGGTAAGTGCACTTTGCACGTGTACGTGCAATGCACGTGCAAGCATTTGCCTCCAAAAATTTGCATTATATTTTACATAAAAATAAACTTTAAATTGTATTCTACATTACAAGTTGTATTTAAAAATAAATTAACTCATGGACTTTAGTTTATGGGCCAAAATAAAAATTTTAAAAATAAAATAAATGAGTTAAATTTTGGGCTTTAAGAAAAAGATTTTTTGTTTAATTAAAAGAAGGCTTTGTATAAAATAATTAAAAGCACATATTTAAATATCTATACTCATCATGATGAAAATAATCATAACATTTAATTCAACCAAAAATATTGCACGTGCACACTACGTGCAAAATAAAATAATTTTTTATTAAATGAAAAATCGGGGCATTACAACACTCCCTCCTTAGAATAGTTCCGTCCCCGGAACTACAGTCAAGAGCGAGAAAAACAAACACTAACAACAAGCACAAGAAAAAAAATACAAAATACAAATCAAGCAAAAAGCTCAGGATAGTCCTTCAACATCCTCTCCTCAAACTCCCAAGTAGCCTCTTCAACCAAATGGTTTCTCCAGACTACCTTGACCATCGGTATCGTCTTATTCCTCAAGACTTTTTCTCGACGATCAACAATCTCGACAGGAGACTCGATATAATTCAGATCCAACTGCAAACCTTCCGGCACTTCAGGCAAATGATGACTCGGATCTGGAATATAACCTCTCAGCATAAACACATGAAAGACATTGTGCACCTGAGACAACTCTTCCGGTAACTCAAGCCGGTAAGCAGTTTTCCCGATTTTTTTCAATATCTTATACGGGCCTATAAACCTCGGGACTAACTTCCCGCCTTTGCCAAATCAGACCACACCTTTACTTGGTGATACTTTCAGAAAGACGAAGTCACCGACCTCAAATTCAAGATCCCTTCTCCGGTTGTCTGCATAGCTTTTCTGCCTGCTCTGAGCCTCTACCAACCTCTTCCTGATCAGATCAATCTTCTCAGAGGTTTGCTGCACAAGCTCAGGACCAAACAACTGACGCTCCCCAACTTCAAACCAACAAACAGGTGTTCTGCACTTCCTGCCATACAGAGCTTCGTACGGCGCCATCCCAATGCTAGTCTGAAAACTGTTGTTGTAGGCAAACTCTACCAAAGGTAAATGCCTTTCCCAACTGCCTCCAAAATCTAGTATACAACACCGAAGCATATCCTCAAGAATACTGTTAACTCTCTCGGTCTGCCCATCGGTTTGCGGATGATGAGCAGTGCTGAAATCCGTCTTGGTACCCAAAGCTGTCTGAAGACTCCTCAAAAAATGCGAAGTAAACCGCGCATCTCGATCGGACACAATAGTTGACGGAACACCATGAAGCCGGACGATCTCGCCAACATACAACTCAGCTAACTTGTCCATCGAAGCAGTGAGTTTCATCGCCAAAAAATGAGCGGACTTGGTTAGTCGATCGACTATAACCCAAATCGCGTCATTGCCTTTAGGACTCTTAGGCAATCCCGTAATGAAATCCATACTGATGTTATCCCACTTCCATTCCGGAATAGGTAAAGGCTGTAATAGACCTCCGGGTCTCTGATTCTCGGCTTTGACTTGCTGACAAACCTCACACTTCGCCACAAATTCGGCCACATCCCGCTTCAAACCTGACCACCAAAAATGTTGTTTGATGTCTTTGTACATCTTAGTACTCCCAGGATGTACCGACAAAAGAGTAGCATGCGCCTCCTGAAGAATACTCCCTTTCAGGTCCACCTGATTTGGAACACATAGCCTCTCTCCAAACCACAGCACTCCATCCCTGATTTGAAATCTGGGCAACCTGCCAGCACCAACCTGCTCCTTCATCTCCAAGATATCAGCATCAACCTCCTGACTTGCAATGATCCTTCCATTCAGTGTAGGCTGAAGCCTCAACTGAGCAAAAGATGCTTCCAATCCTTGCAAGACAACTTCAATACCTGCTCGATCCAATTCCTCAATCAAATGCTTCTGAGTTGTAATCAAATTGGATAAACTGCTCTTGCGACTAAGTGCATCAGACACAACATTAGCTTTCCCAGGATGATACTTGATCTCAGGTCGCATGTCCTCAAGCACTTCCAACCATCTCCGCTGCCTCAAATTCAGATCCTTCTGCTGATATATGTACTTCAAACTTTTGTGGTCCGTGTACTTGTTCAATTTCTCACCGTACACGTAGTGCCTCCATTGCTTCAGGGCAAAGATAATCACAGCCAACTCCAGATCATGAGTCGGGTAATTCTTCTCATGCGGTCGTAGTTGTCTAGACCCATAAGCGATTACTCTTCCCTCTTGCATTAAGACACAACCAAGCCCACGATGTGAAGCATCGCTATACACATCATACTCAACACCTGCCCTAGGCAAAGCCAAAATAGGTGCAGTAGTCAGTTTCTCTTTCAACTCCTGAAAGCTCGCCTCACATTGCTCAGTCCACTTGAAGTTCACATTCTTCTTGTTCAGACCAGTAAGCGGTACAGCTATCTGAGCATAACCTCGAATGAATCTTCTGTAGTATCCAGTCATTCCAAGAAAACTTCTGACTTCCTTCACTGTAGTATGCCTAGCCCAATCTCTCACTGCCTCTATCTTCTGAGGGTCAGTTGTCACTCCCTCCTTAGAAAGGATGTGACCTAGGAATGCCACTTCAGATTTCCAGAAATCACACTTGGATAGCTTGGCATACAACTCCTGCTCTTCCAACTTCTTCAAAACTGCTGCCAGATGCTTGGTGTGCTCCTCTTCTGACTTGGAGTACACGAGGAAATCATCGATAAACACTACGACGAAAGAATCAATGAACGGCCTCAGAACTCTGTTCATCAAATCCATGAAGATTGCGGGTGCATTCGTCACTCCAAATGGCATAACTAAGAATTCGTAATGCCCATGTCGAGTTCTAAATGCAGTTTTGTGCACATCTTCAGCTTTCACTCGAACTTGGTGATATCCTGATCGCAGATCTATTTTGGAGAAAACAGCTGCTCCTAGTAGACAATCGAACAAGTCATCAATTCGAGGAATAGGATACTTATTCTGAACAGTGACCTTATTCAGCTCCCGGTAATCGATACACATCCTCATCGATCCATCCTTCTTCTTTACCAAAAGCACTGGTGCTCCCCAAGGTGACGCACTAGGTTGAATAAAGCCTTTCTCCAACAGTTCCTCAATTTGCCATTTCACCTCATCCTGTTCCACTGGAGCCATCCTATACGGTGCCTTAGAAATGCGTGCACTTTCCGGTTGAACAGTGATGCTGAACTCTACATCACGATGCGGGGGTAACCTAGAAAAATCTTCCAAGAACACAGTCGGATAGTCCCGAACCACAGGAATCCCTTGCACTTCCACAGGAATCTCTTCCTTGCGGATAGCTGCCACCAGCTTAGAACATTTCTTCTTCCCTTGGAAAGTGACTTCAAGTCCACCTGAAGCCTTCACTGTTACCGTCTTGATCTTGCACTCAATGCTTGCACTGTACACCAACATCCAATCAATGCCAATGATAACATCGACTCCCAAGATAGTCAGCTCGATCAGATCAATCCCAAAGATTCGATCTCCAATCACAATCTCGCAATCAGCGTAATACCGATCAGCGGTTAAAGTTTCCCCTGATGGAGTAGCTACTGCTAAGATCTTGCCTGGAAAAATCTTCGGTTCAACTCCCAACACTTTAGCAAATTTAGGAGACACAAAAGTATGAGAGGATCCAGTATCGAACAACACAACAGCTTTCATTCCATTAAGATAAAGTTCTCCTGTTACATAATACACACTCATTACGTAACAGTTCACTTAATAAATAGGAAAAAGAAATGACAAAAATCTCTAAACATCTGCCCTCGTACCAGTGATGACATGATCTACTTCATCAGCATCAGCTTCTGTCAAGGTAAATACTCGCCCTGGTTGGTACAGTCTCTTCCCAGTCTGCTGCGTTGGTGCATTGCTATTACCATTCCGTGGCTTGAGACATTGAGATTTGTAATGTCCCGTCTCACCACAGTTGAAGCAAGTTTCCGCAGGAGGTCTTACCACATTGTTCCCAGGTCCTCCAGCCACACTAATAGCGTTCGTCCCTGTCGGTTTGAACCTCTGTGCAGATGGTTGACCCTTGAAATTCCCAGAATGTGCGGGCCTCTTTCCAGACTGCCAGTTGTTCCTTCGGTTCTGAACAACATGGAACTGCTCCATATCTGCTTCTGTCACTACTGCTCTCTTGACTAACTTGTCGAATCTTCTGATACTAAGAGATATCATCCGGGACCTCAAGCTCGGCCTCAATCCATGCTCGAACTTACGAGCCTTCTTCGCTTCATCCATCACTAGTTCATGAGCATACCTAGAGAGCTGAGTAAACTTGGTCTCGTACTCCCTAACTGACATGCCACCTTGTTGTAGTGATAGAAACTCCATAGCCTTCTTCTCTTGAACGTCGGAGGGGAAATAGTGACTGCGGAATTCTTCCAGAAATTCTTCCCAGCCAAGAACTATGCCTCCCATGGTCCTCTTCATCGACTGCCACCACACAGCCGCATCCTTCTCAAGTTGCAGAGTCGCCAACTTCACCTTACTGCCGTCAGGGGTCTCCAGCACTTCAAAGATTGTCTCCACTTGACGAATCCAGTTGTCAGCCACATCAGGGTCTGACTTCCCTTCCAATACAGGTGGTTTCATTCCTTTGAACGATTCCACTAGTTTAATCGCTTCGGGCACTGGATTCACAGGCCCCCTTCCTTGGTTATGATTCATGGCCACGGCGTTGAGCGTCTGATCGACCCTCGCAAGTTCTATTTCCAGATCCAGACCTTCGCCGTTTCTAGCTCCTCTTCTAGCTATATTCTGATGCAAAAGATCCATTAAATTCGAAGTATAAGACCTGAATTTTAAATCAACTTGCATTTCATTGAATTCCAAACTTTATACATTTGAATTGAAAAATATTTCTTGATATCAGAATAAAAATAGTAGAAGCTACAACAGTCTAATTCCTACGGTTCCTCTTCGCTTCTCGAAGTTCTCCCCGTAGTTCATCAACTTCATCCTTCAGCACATCGGTCAGATTCTTCCTCTTCTCGAGTTCCCATACACGATGACTGAGAACTGAAAAGTCGTCCTTGCGCTTAGCCAATTGAGCCTCCAATAATCCGACTCTCTCTCGCAGTGTTTCTACCTGCCTCTGAAGAGATATCACAAGACTAATTGGAACTGGTTCTTCTTCTTCATCAGAAGAGTCATCAGATGAATCCAGAGGTGGGATAATCTCTCGGGATTCAGGCCAATTCTTCTCCGTCAGAATCTGCTTGCCCTGGGAAGTACTCTTCCTCAGAATCTGCTTGTCCAGGATGGTACTCTTCCTCGATGATATGTTAGTCGTCGTCTCCAGCAGGGTCGAAGTGATCAGCCATCTTAGAAATAGAGAGGAAGAAGCATAAGTCATAGAGCAACACAAATGTAAGTCACTTACATTTAAATCTCTAGACTCAAACACACACTCTAATGTCCACTTCTAGGGTGTCGTTCCTTATAAATTTGTACAAGTGTGAAGCGTGGCTCTGATACCACTCTGTAACGTCCCGAATCCCAAATACAACTGAATTCGAGAGTTCTACAGGATCTTTCCACTTCATTTAGTACAATTTTACAAGGAAATTTGAAATTTTTCCTTTACATCAGAGTTTACATAAAAACATTACAATTTACACTGCACAGCGGAAGTAAAATTACAACATTTAAATAAATGTACAACAACATTGTATAATCTTTAAGCATCTGTTCCTCTTTAATCTTTATCATGTCACTTACCTGCATATAAAACTGTGGGTACGTCAGTTTATTCAACCGACGAACATTATACACGGCCATCCTCTCTATGTCGAAAATAGTATAACTCATTTTCCATATTTAACAAATACAAACTTGTCACACATCAAACTAAAGGGAATACCCTATTGATGTCGTGTTGTGATTGTGCACTTAGTCTTTAATACAGTTGTTTATATTATATGACACTAATGCGTACTTGTTCGGATTCTATGCATCCCATACTACATAGGTCCGAGGGCAAGCCCTTAATCGTTCTTCATCTTGTAGGGTTCAATCCCTCGTCATGACTTACTCTACTACTGTAACTACGGTAAGTATCCTAGATGTTTTCTGACATACGAACTCATGTCTAGGCGCCCTGGAGGGAATCCCAACGCACTGACACATGACTCATCATGCAGGCATCCTGTGGTAATTCAGCTCCTACCATAGTCATGACACCACCCGCAGTCTTCAAACACCCCACGAGCGTCGCCACCGGGACGGTACTCTGGAGCAGTATCCACGGCCTATCATGACTCATCAAGTATCATCCTGGGATACGCTCTCGCCGCTACCCAATGGCCCTCATACTCAATATTTTTCTCTTACTTTCATCACCTCTTCACTATGTAACTAATCCTTAGTTCTAATGAAATAGAATCATGAACAAAATCAAAGCACTAGAGTTAGCCTCTCCACTAAACCGGACTTATTCATTTATTCAAACATAACCAACCTTGGTCTTTCATTTCAAATTTCATTTTATTTCTTTCCAAATGCCGGGGGAGACTTAGCTACTCTTGTTTCAATTCCCATTCACAAATTCTAAAGTTGAGTGTTTCAACTCATAAGTTCACATGTTGAGTTATCATACTCAAAAGTATTTCTTTTCCAATCATGATTTCTAAATCGTTCAATAGTCCATAGTTATACATTAAATTCAACTATTCATCATGTAACTCATGAAATATTATTTTCACATTAAAAACCACATCACTAGTTATTTAATCAAAGATGAATATTTATACATCATAAATTGTCACATCATTCTCTATTGAGAATAATTCACATCACTTCATATAGTTCCTTTTTATTCGTAATATTCTATTTTAAGTCTTTTGCAACTTACAACTTTATACCAATGCAAGCGTAGAACTTATAGTTCTAAATTATACTTTTATTCTCTAAACATACTCCACTTCATGCAAATAATTCTCAAATTATTTTTCATAAACTCCACATATTTTTAAAATAATAAATATATTTTTTCCATATTTTTTTTACCATTAAAACACCCAAAAAAATGTTTTTCCTCAATATAAACACACAGCCGATACCAAGAGTTGAACCAGCGACCACAGGGAACCCAACCGAAGGCACAGGCCACTAGGTCGAGTGCTGCACACGTTTAGAAGAGAGGGCGAGTGCGTTAAATGCTCTCGGCCGCCGCTCTATATATTTTTTTAAAATGAAAATAAAAGTATGGCAGCCCGGGGGTTCGAACCAGTAACCTCAGACCCGAGAGCCTACTGTAGCGATTAGAGCCGTCCTGACCACTTGAGCTACGTGCTCAGGTTGTCAAGGTACAACTAGAAATTTATTTAGATCAATTCTCTCTGTTATTAAAACGTTCCGATGTTCAACTAGTCCTCATTTCACTTTGCTTTTATAAAAATTACTGTAAATGTCCAGATTGACTATTACCATCGTGAATTATACTCCAGTATATAGAAAATAATTTTTTTAATAATTTAAACATATTTTTCATACAATTAATTCGAATTGTGAACTATTACTACCACATTTCTTCTTTTTCGACATTTCTTAACAATTAATATTACTAGTCTCTTTATTAGCAAACTTCATATTAATTCCCTGTTTTTAATCGTTTACCAAACATACAAATCTATATTTTAATTCATCCATCACAACATTATCACAAAAAGTCCATTTAGGCACATAAAGTAATATTGTCACTCTACTAACTTTTGTATATAATCCTTGATGTTAATAAGCAAGTTTTCTTTACACAATCCATAGCCATAATCATTTCGCACACAACTTGAATTTTAATAATAGAATCATATACAATTGCACATCAATATTTCAATCAATCAATAGGTCATTTTTCCAATTAAATGTGTACTCTTATTAGTCTTTTTCATGCATCATTCTTTCAATTCAATCTAGCATGCATTCCTAATTAGAAATATGGAAAATTTACCCACCTTAGTTGGAGAGAAAATACAACTAGCAACCTCCTAAACGAATGTCCTTGCAAACGAACGATTCTCCTCCTCGTCGACGCACACACAAGCCAAGCCCGAGCACTCCACAAGCCAAACCCGAGCACCTTGTTGAAGGCCGACCTCCCTCTTCTTGAATGATGCAAGCACAAATTCCCACACACTCTCAATCTTTTAACTCACTAAATAAACTACTAGATAATGTATTTAGAACTATAGGTTTGGAGGAAATAATTTGCACAAGAATACTAGCCAAGGGGGGGGGAGGTAATTATACTAAAAATCTAGGGAAGTGGATGGCTAAGATTGAAGAAGGAGTTAGTAATAAATGGCTAAGATTTAAGGAGGAGTTACACTAACCACCCATGATCAAGTAACCACCCCCACCATGACTCCACTCAAAATTTGATTTCCCTCCAAGATCACAACCGGCCATGCTTGGTAAGCGCACTTTGCACGTGTACGTGCAATGCACGTGCAAGCATTTGCCTCCAAAAATTTGTACATTATATTTTACATAAAAATAAACTTTAAATTGTATTCTACATTACAAGTTGTATTTAAAAATAAATTAACTCATGGACTTTAGTTTATGGGCCAAAATAACAATTTTAAAAATAAAATAAATGAATTAAATTTTGGGCTTTAAGAAAAAGGCTTTTTGTTTAATTAAAAAAGGCTTTGTATAAAATAATTAAAAGCACATATTTAAATATCTATATTCATCATGATGAAAATAATCATAACATTTAATTCAACCAAAAATATTGCACGTGCACACTACGTGCAAAATAAAATAATTTTTCATTAAATGAAAAATCGGGGCATTACACTCTCTGTGTGAGCAATAAATTCTAGATCTTCTGACTCCTCATCCGTCAACGAGAATTCTTCATCCAGATTTAAGCGCCCTTCCAACTCCTCATCACTATCTACTTGCTGAATATCCAGTTCCATAGGTACTCTCTTCTCGGACTCCTCATTGAGCCCACAGATCAGAGATTGTCTAACCAGAGTATCGTGGCTGCTCGTAGTGGACCCCTCGATGGGCCCACTGCATGTCAATAGCTATAACAAATTGTATTTAGACCCCTCTTCGGGCCCACAAAAATCCTTATAAATACCCCCCTCTAATTCCCCACCAGCACCATTGGTATCCCTGATCTCCTGTGGTGTTCTGCAGCGCAGCACACCCCCCTTCTCATCAAATGATGCGCCTTCTTCCCTATGCTCACCGCTGGAGACAGATAGCAGTTGTTCTCTTTCGCGAGTGAGCATATGCTTTGCCTCGAGATAAGGCGCCACCGCTGTTAATAGAGGGACACGTATGGAGCACGCCTCTTCGATCCTGTCGCCTTCTCTACGTGTCCCCTCGTGAGAGGGGAGCGACCCTTCCGAGGGCGGCTCCAGCTGTATATCTGCTTTCTTTGAATTCACCTGCTCTCTTTGAATTTCACCTGCTCCCTTTGAAATCTCCTCTTCACCGCTGCCAACATCTGCTCTCTTCCCCCTTTGCTCTCTCCCCTTTTTCAGCTCTGCTGCCTCACCTACCGCTGCCAACATCTGCTCTCTCCCCTTTTGGGCAGGGGCTCTGTCGAGGGTACTTCCGCTGCTCGCCACCTTCCCTAAAAAGGAAGCTTCTTTTTTCGATTCTCGACCCAACGGTACCCACTCTCGCCTTTTTTAGGGGTGGTTGTGCAGATCTGGGCTGCCTTGTATGTCTTTTTTTAAGGCACTTTTGCCCTTTTGATTTCTCAGCTCCTCTCTGGCCGCTTCCCCACCAACTCCCACTCATTGACTGCCATTTTGAGCTTTGCGTTGGTCCTCCCTTAGTGGATTTCTTTCTTGAGCAACATTCCCTTCCAAATTTGGGAAGTTGGGCAGATCCACCGTTCGATCTGATGAGTTGGAGGTCCTTGAGGACTTTTGACCGTTGGATCTGATGGCGAGACCCCTATCTTGACCAGCTTTGTACCGAGAGTCTTTCATCGGCGCTGATCCCTCCGCCGGTGTTCCCTGGCATTGCTCCTGCCCCTTCGCCGCCTTGATGAGCTCTCGGTGAGCCCTTTCCACCTCGTGGGTCCCATCTATAGACAGGTCCATTAGTGGCAAGACCACTTGCCTGTAGGATCTGTTGTCTCTGAGGGCTAATGCAGGAAAAGGGAGATGATGGCCGCCTATTCTCTTTGTGCTTCTTCTCTCTTGTCCAGCACGAATCTGATGAGATAAGATTCTTCGAAGGAGAACACTTTGGCGAAGCGCGACATCAATGAGATATCGGTGCTTCTGATGAGAATTTCTTCTGAGGCTATCTCTGACCGGTGCACCGTCTTCTCATCTATCTCTTCAACAGTCCCGAAGTCCGCTACTATCTCTTGAAGAGCCTCTCTCTTTCAGAAGTGTAGGGGGACGTTGTGTATCCAAATCTAGTATTTGTCTCCCTGTGGGAGCTCTGCTCCAAAAGTAGGCGTCCACGCACTGAATTCGAGTTGCAAATACCCAAAGTCGACCATCCCCAAACTAACGACTTCTGTGACCTTCTCCGGTGAGGGGAATGAGACCAAGAATTGCAAGTGGCACAATTTCTTAGCGACCCAATCTCTATGGGCTCTCATTGGCCATTTTTCAAGAGCTTGCATTAGATGCACCTCCGAAGGCCTCCCTGCTCTGACTTTGGCAATTGCGCATCATTGCCGCAGCCACCGTTCTTTGCTTTTGATAGATTCCAGGCTTTTTGCCAATCGGATCACCGTGGGATTGTCAAGGGACCTGCCTCAGCTCACTGGACGTTCTTCATCACTGTGGGTCTCCACCACATTGGTGCAAACATAAGAGAGATGTCCCCACTTCATACACTTGAGGCAACATACTTCTTTGGTGCATTCACTCCTGTAGTGGCCTAGGTCACCGCAGTTGAAGCACGGCACCGGCTTATGCTTGCCCTTCCTCTGCTTCTTATTGTGTTGGAGCTGTTCTGTTTGAAGGTTAGTGGAAATAGTCTGACTCTTGTTTTTCTTTCCCCTTACCTGAACACACTGCCCTTCCCTTTCCTCCTCGCCGGAGTTCCCTTTCGCTACAATCCCATCCAGCGCAGCCCCTTCGTGGGCTCGCTCGACGCAGGATTTAAGCGTATGGTGCTCCCGTGGTGTTGGACTGGCGAGTTGGTAGGTGCTGGGATTAGGGGGGGTTGGTTGGAATGGTTTGTTGAGGTTCATGAAGGTCCCTGTGATAGCTGCGGTGGTGGGGAGGGGCATTGCCCCTGAGGAGTTCATCTGAGGGTTTGTGCTGGTATTGCAGATTGGACAGCGAAGGGTGATATTGCGTTTGATCAATTGGTTTGGTGTTGGAGTTGGTAGGAGGATGGTGTTGCCTGTGTGCAACAATTTCAAAATCTCTCTGAGAGTGACCCCTAGAGCGGTGGTGACGGTGATCTGAGGGTGGGGTTTTCTTACGTCTATAATGGCCGGTAGGAGGACCCCGTCTTTGGGCCCTTCCCCCGTAATACTCTTCTTGTCGGCGTATGTGCCCATAGTTCCTGGCAGAGCCCTCTCCATAGCGGTGATGATCGTCGTTCCTCCCCTCGCGGCGTTGATGTGCACGTTGGTGTGCACGCGTCGGGGAGCGAACGCGTCTGAGCTCTCGATCTTCTCCCTCATCGGGGAGTGGAATCAAGTGTGTAGGGGCCTGCGGTGGATCTGTTGGGATGGTCACTGTGGTAGGGGAAGATGGGGAGGTCTGCATAGTGTAGCCGAGTGAGGGTAGTGTGGGGGGTAGTGGCACTTGCTGGGGTAGTGAAAGAGTAGAAGTCGATGGTGCTGATGTTGGTGAGGGCGTTGGTGCTGGTGTCGGTAGGTGGCGGACCCTCTCATTAGGCCCGCACCCACTGAGTTCGAGGACCGATAGCATGGTTGGGAGGATGCAGTTAGGTGATGCTAAGTGACGGTGTAGCTTGGTAAGGGAATTGAGGGTTGAGGGGAGTGTTTTTCTTTTTTTTTTGGGAGTTTTTGAGTTGAGAAGGAGGTTCAGGCTAGAAGGTGTTGACGGAGGGCGCCGGAGATGAGACTTAGTGGGGAAGAAGGAGAGAGGTTAGGTAGGAGCTCTTTCATCTCTCCTAAGAAAACTGTACTCTTATCTAGCTAAAGGAATCTACAATATCAATAATCTAAACATTTGTTTGAATGAGACTTAGTTTGCAATTGAAATACCTCTTATTATTATTTCAACCAAAATGTAATTCATGAAGTTTTCAAAACTCTAATTCAAGCTAATCATTTCTTTTCTCTCCACTTTGTCTCCCCATTGCATCTTTATATAAAAAAAAAAATCAAAATAGATCAATAACAAATTTACTTTAGTTGTCTTTCTTGAGTGGAGAGTTCGCATCCTTCAATGGTAAACTCCAGTCATCCCAATCCTCCATATCAAAACATACACTACAAGTTCTTATATGTTATGTTATCCATAGTTTCTAATAACCAGTGAAGGGAGCACTTCACAATAGTATATTCTCTTGTAGTAAAGGAAATTAATATTGCATATTTGTCAAATTATTTTAGGTTGATGATCAGCTTACCTGTCATGTTATGGTTTGAAAGCCCAAACTGAGGCCACCAAATAATCCATCTCTCACTTGCGTACACCTTAAATCAAAATCAATAAAAACTCATCAAATAAATCACCAAATTAATTTTTTCTAAATCCCAAAATAAAACAATCATACCTCTCTGAACTGAGATCTCATGCACACACAAAGTTTGAGTCATTAAAAACTGAGTAATCTCCTGTACACACAACATTAAAAATTAGAATGATAATTCGGTTAATGAAATGAAATTAAAGTCGCCGCATCGCATGTAGAGGCTCTCAATTTGGTGGAGGGGAGTCGCCGATACGGAGTCGCTTGGTATTCATGCTCAATTTGGTGGAAGGGAGTCGCCAATACGGAATCAGCAGCGGATCAGATATCGGCGACGACCTTTTGATTGAGTTTCGACACTATATTTGGATTTGGATATGCTTTGAGATTCGCGCTTAAGAGAACGATGAAGGCTTCACCAATGGAATGGAAGTGAAGGTTTAAGAAAATGGTTTTAGGTATTTGGATTTAGCGACTTAAAAACCCTAGGGGAGAGAAGAAAAAAAAAATTGGAGCTCTCTGGTTTGGAGAATATAAGGAGCAAACTGGTCTGAATAGGGGAGAGAGAGAGAGAGAGAGAGAGAGAGAGAGAGAAATAGTTAAATAAATAAATGAGTTGTTTTGGTGAAGGATTTGAATTTGAGTTTTTGGGGAAAACTTTTTTTGGGGGTGGGAGGGAGGGAAAATATCTTTTGGGAGCTTAGATCTGGACAATTGATTTACTTACTATTGAAGGAGAGCCACTTGATTGCTTTTCTTTGTGTTTTATTATGTAGATACATTGACACATTATTGATTACTAAGCTTTTGGACGTGAGGTAATTTACCTTACAATACATTTATTGATATGCATCATGATTTGACAACTGTGTGGCCTTCTCTACCCATCTTCCTTTCGAGTTTTACACACTTAAATAAGGTCCTTACTTATTTGGATCATCATTTTATTTTTTCCCACCATTATTGGCACCTTGATTTCTGCAATTGGCATGTAGGGAAAAGCTCTAAGAAAATATATTGAGAGAGACTAACGAAGGCGCACCTGTCTTGCAGGTGCAACACTATCCAAGGGGAAGGGGAATACTACATGATGGTTTATTATCATTCATCATTTAATTTATTACTGAGAAGTTTGTACGAGAATGTCGTTGTGCATTCAAGGGTACATTAGTTTTCAAAATAGATCTTGTAATATGTTCAAGGGTACGAGAATGTAACATTTGGCAATTTACTCAATTTGTTTTATTTCATTTTAATTGAATATAATATAATATAATATAATTTAACTCATATTTTCGAACTATAACTTAAAGCCTAGCAGAAAACAACCCTAGATTGAGTTTTGCAAATTAACTACCCTATACGTGTTTTTTATTTTTATTTTTAAAAAGGCTGTAGCCACTGACATGCATAGTCTTCTAAATATTTCATAATAAAGAGATGATGCAAGGTGGGGATTGAACCGTGGACATCTTGCTCACTAGGTAAATAGTAGACTACAGTGATACTTGTACCATATACATACTTTGATATGTTAACCCTAGTATTCTCATTCCCTCTAAGCTTACCCTAGTATAAGTAAGTAGCTAAAGTTTATGGTAGTTTTTTAAAATTAAATAAAAGTTTGAGATAGATTATTGTTTCAGTTTGCATAAAATTGTAAGTTTTATTTGTTATTCACATTAAATTAACTAGTATTTAGCACTTGCTTTGCACTGTTTTAATAAATATTTTTTTAAAAGTAATATAACATAGCACATGCGAGGCACGTGTTAAGAGTTGGACATTATGTGTGATGTATGTGTTAATAAAAAAATTTAAAGCAAAAACTCTGGTGCGATGTACGTGTTTATAAAAAAATTTAAAGCAAAAACTCTGGTGCGATGTACGTGTTAATTTAAATTTTTTAAAGTAAAAAAATATTTGCTTTACGTGTGTTGCACATGTCAATTAAAAAACATGAGTTGAAATCGCACATGCAATGCACGGTGTGTGTTTGTTAACAAATTACAACTCCCAGCTCTTCCATTATATTGAGATTATACGATAGTTAATTTTAAAAAATATGTATAATGCACATGCGATGTATTTTTTAAAAATATGTATTGTACACGTGCGTTGCACGTGGAGAAAATGGGGAGGGGGAATGAAAAGGACAAAAAAAAATCTACCAACACGTGCGCTGCACGTGTTGACACACACACTAAGAAATAATAAAAAATTATTTATTTGTTTACAACCCCAACTCTCACATTAATATAGTAGAGATTATACGATAGTTAATTTTAAAAAACTCAAAATGTACGATTTTTTATGTTATACAGGTGGTTGCAAAATGTACGGTTTATAAGTAATAATATGAGCTGACACAAATTGATGATTTATTTTATGATATAAGAAACTTGAACTTAAAAATAAGAATGCCAGCGGTAGTTCGGAAAGTAAGAGAGCAAAAAGAGAATAAGAAACATGAACAGTGTTACTTGTTCAGATAGGGTTTCCTTGAGAAAATTCTTCACCCGAATTTGCACTTTACCAATCAGTAACTAAAAGTTATACGAGCTTCTCACGGTGACAACTAAACAACCAAAAAAACCAACTAAACAGATGGAAGACAACACGGGGGCTAGAGGGAAGATCTCGAGCGTGTTTCACATTGAGGACTACGAGGATGAGGAGATCGAGACAGGACCCAGAAACACTGACAACTACGAGGATGAGGAGTTCGAGATAAGACTGATGCTAAATTAGAGTCCTACCCTCCAAGGTTGTTGGAGAAATTTATTTTCTTTTTGTTAGGTGTTGCCCCCATTTATTGGATATTGCTATTTTATTGTATATTTTTAGTTGAGTAATGCTTCATCCACTACCAATTTTACTATCATTTTGTTCACTACCTTAGATAACATACTCCGATTGAAAAATTCTCCCACCTATTCTATCTTCCCCTACCTAGTGGAGTGTGCCACCAAAGGTACTGAACAAAATGGTAGTAAAATTGGTAATGGATGTAGCATTACTCTTTTTAGTTTCTAGTGGATATGTTTTGTGATCTACCCTCAGAAATGTTGAGGGTTTTATGTTTGACTTTCTTCTGGTTTGTTTCGTTATTACTCATTAAGACATTAACAAAACATGATGGCTATATTAAACATTTTTTTGAAGAAAAAAAAATCATCAGGTAGACTGCTCTTCATTAATTAGATCTACAGACAATTTCTATCTCTAATTTGTTACGATCCAGAGTCATACAGTGGGAACTTCCCCATCAGGTGAATATTTGTTACAAATACATCATCAAACAAAGGATTACAAGACATGCAAACACTATTACAGTCCACTTTAAATCTTTAACATTATTTTTAAACACTTTATCTCCCACCTTCCACCTTCAATGAACAATCTCATCGGATCAAAAATCCGTGCTTCCAGGTAAACTAGTAATCCAATCATCTTGTACGTTTATTGTGGTCTTCATTCAGCTGTGACTAGGTCTTACAAAATCTTGATCGCCTCTATCATGTACAGATCCAACTTACTTTCCTGCCAAAAAAATTAAATAAAAAGATATCAAGAATTTATAGTTGAAAATATAAAGTTCTCATATGAATTCATAAGGTTCACCCAACTGCCCACAAACCCAGGATAATCATGGATGAGGTGAGCAAATTGGAAATACAAAATCTGCAAATGATATCAAGTGTTTATAGGCATCAAGAAGAAGACAAACCAAGAACACTGGAGAAACCCAAGTGAAATTCATTTATTTGAAAAATCTAACATATATATATACCTGATGCAATGCTGGATCGTCCTTTCACAAACACAGACACGTAATATAATTGTGTGGTGTAGAACCAATGAGAAGTTCACTAAACTTTGATCATCAATCAAAATATTAATGAAGTCTCTCTCCTCTATTTTGGTTCTACACCAGTTTGGTACAACAGAAATCAAATTTGAGGAGCGATAATCACTGCTAAGTTTGTTCATCAATCAAGCAATAGTTTGAGCATGGAGACTAATTGATGAGGACATCTTTACAGTTTAGGATTTTTATTTTATTTTCATTTTTTGTAATCTTTTTTGTAATTTTTAGATTCTGAGAATATTTTGGAGATGTGTTTCAAGATGTAATTGAGCCTATTTAAAGGCCCTGAGATGAATGAGAAAGGCAGGCCATTATTGATCAAAAAAAATCTGTGTTGAGTTTTGCTCTTCATTTTCTCTCCTTTGTGTGATACAATTGAGATCAAATTAGGGTTTGTGATAAATCCTAATCTAATTTTAGAATTAGTGATTAATTCTAAAATTTATCCCCCAATTAAAAAAATTCCCAGTACAAATTCCTAATACTATTTTCCCCAAACTCCTAATACAAACCCTAACTAATACTTCTCTCCTACACAGCCGCCTCAATCCTCCTTCTCCAACCCGACTGCAACTCCAAAAAAAAAACAAAAAAACCACACCCACACTTCATCTTCAACTCCCATACCCTAAGCCGCCGCTCCCATCCTCATCTTCTCCGTCCTTCTTCGTTCCCCTAACCCTCCACACTCCCAACCGATCTCCGATCTCCTCTCCGTCCTTCTTCGTTCCCCTAACCCTCCACACTCCCAACCGATCTCCGATCTCCACAAAGAACCCACTCCCGATCGAAATCACCAACTCCAAATCCCTCCTCGTCGTCAACCCTGAAATTCCCCATCAGCGTCGACCTCATCCCCTTCTCCTCACCGTCGTTTTCCCCTATCCCGACTTCGACAACACCCCTACTCTCCCTACCACCACCGACGCCTTCGTCCCATCACTCCCTCACCTTCGCCCCGACTCTCTGACCCCAGCTCCGGCGCCACGCCCTTCCGACGCCACCGCCTCGCTCACCGTCAACAGCCGGCCACCAGGTCAGCCACCCCCTGGGCTTCGCTGCTGACCTTGCCCGCTGAGTTGCTGCGATCCTAGTTGCTGCCCAACTCCGAGAACTACGTTGGTTCTTCGCATTCGGTATACTCTTTCCATTTCTTCCGTATTTATGTTTTACTGCCTTATCATCTAGTATATTATCTAATTTGACTGTCGACCACAAAATACTGAGATTGAGTGATCCACATGCTAGATTAGAGTACGAATTGGTATTGCAATTTTTACTTGCTAAAACACGTAGGGATTTACTTATTGATTAAGATTGAATTATTAATTGGGATTGTTAGCATTTGATTCAATTCTTGAAAACCCATCGAACCTGTTAACTGTTAAAATATCCAATCTAAATCTGCACTTTCATGTTGGTAAAATTAACCCATTAAAATTCTTGGAAAATTCTCTATTTTAGGGTTGGTTTTACATCATTTTGGTATCAGAGCGAAGATTCTTAAAACCTTAGTTCTTGCATCGTAGGCATCATTTTGCATTCATTTAGTATCGTGTAGTCTTTTATTTTGTTTTATTTTATTTTTATTTTTAGTTTAGTTTAGTTCAGAATCATTAAAAAAAAAAAATATTAGGACACATACCCCATAGTTTCCACTTTTGGTGGATGCGTCTTCACAGCACCATCACAGACCCTGAGGAGCCTTTCCTATCCCTTCCCAATCACCCAATTAGGAACCCTAGACTTCCCAGACCTGAAATGGACAATTCTGATATCTCCGCTACCCTAGCTGCCATCCAAGCAACTCTTGCCAATATCAATCAGAGGCTTGAGAAAGTGGAGCTAAATCAGACAAGTGTCCCTGAGCTTCATGGCCATCGTCAGATCCCTCAAGGGAATGTTCATGACGATCGACGTCAAGAACGTGACCCTGACGAACAATATAAAAAGAACGTTAAGGCCGACGTTCCCCAATTGAAGGCCACATGGAACCCCAAGCTTACCTTGATTGGGTCCGTGCCATGGACCACTATTTTGTGTGGTTCGACATGAGCGAAGCCCTTAAAGTTAAATTTGCAACTATGAAATTAACGGGTAAAGCTCAACAACATTGGACCAATCTTGAACATGCCCGCAGAGGCCGAGGCCTGGCACCCATAGCCACTTGGGAGGCCATGAAAGAGAAGCTCACTGAGAGGTATGTACCGCTATCGTTCCACACCCGATTGCTAGATTCGTGGAACCTATTGTATCAAGGAAGTAAATCCACACAAGAATATGTCGATAAATTCGATGACTTCCTTATTCGGTGCAATGCGTTAGGTAAAGAGAGTGAAGAACAAACTCTCTCTAGGTTCAGAGCTGGACTACGAGCTGACCTTAGGAACGAGCTAATCTATAGAAACGTGGACTCAATAGCGGCAGCCTACGCCCTAGTCCTCGACATGGCCTACGCCCTAGTCCTCGACATGGATTCCCTTAAAGCTAGTTCTGATTCTAGGTCCAGCGACTCGAGAGATCATTCCTCTAGAATGACCTCTACTGACTCACCTAGACCTCAGCCTTCCTCTCAGCACCCCAACAAATCTTACCCCAGCAAATCTAATTCAAATTTTAATTCACATAGAGATGAACATAAGGGTAAGAACACCGAAAGAGATTACGGTAAAATTGACCCTCTCACTAAGTGCTATAAATGTAAGGGATACGGTCATGTTGCTGGCAACTGTCCTAGTCCAAGTAGAATCAATATAGTAGAGGGTACCGCAGTCATCGCTAATGAGTCCGACAATGAGTTTACCTATGAACCTAATATAAGTGATGACTTTGATGAAAAAGAGGATGACCAGTCTCTCAATTGTATTCAGCCTATCCAGTCACCTCTATTGAGTATACCCGAGACACTCATTCCTTCCCAAGTCACTTGCCAACCCATAGATTCTATTCATGTATTAGAACATCACAAAGTCACAGAGTCTGCACTCACATTTGCATATAATATTCATGACTTGCATAGAGAAATTTCCAAGGAACTTAATGAGAATAATTTTAACTACAAGTTAATAGCAGATACTAGAAGGAAATTTATAACTTTTGATATTGGTGACGAAGTGATGGTTCGGATTCATCCGGAACGGTTTCCTGTTGGACCTGTTAAGAACTTGAACATACGTGCTGCAGGCCCATTTAAGATTCTACATGCAATCAATGATAGTACCTATGTCGTTGACCTTCCTGAAGGTTTTGGCATAAGTAAGACTTTCAATATTGAGGATCTAGTACTTTATGAAGGCTCAAAATTCAACCCTACAAATTTTCTTATAGATGAGCCTACCCTGCAGCCTAATGGTGAGATTCCCCAATTACCTCCACTACCAGATATTACTTACCCATCGACAGAAGAATTGGATAATATTTTAGATGATCAGATAATCTCTACTAGAGTTGGTGGTATGCATAAGTATTTGGTAAGGTGAAAAAACAAGCCGAAGTCGGATGATACTTGCAGTGATCGTAAGGGGCTCCTGCAACTGGATCCAGATCTTTTGGAGCACGATGACATGATCACTGGTTTTGACTCGACTGGGTCGAGCTCTCTCCCACCCGGAGAGAATGATGAGGACATCTTTACAGTTTAGGATTTTTATTTTATTTCCATTTTTTGTAATCTTTTTTGTAATTTTTAGATTCTGAGAATATTTTGGAGATGCGTTTCAAGATGTAATTGAGCCTATTTAAAGGCCCTGAGATGAATGAGAAAGGCAGGCCATTATTGATCAAAAAAAATCTGTGTTGAGTTTTGCTCTTCATTTTCTCTCCTTTGTGTGATACAATTGAGATCAAATTAGGGTTTGTGATAAATCCTAATCCAATTTTAGAATTAGTGATTAATTCTAAAATTTATCCCCCAATTAAAAAAATTCCCAGTACAAATTCCTAATACTATTTTCCCCAAACTCCTAATACAAACCCTAACTAATACTTCTCTCCTACACAGCCGCCTCAATCCTCCTTCTCCAACCCGACTGCAACTCCAAAAAAAAAAAAAAAAAAAACCACACCCGCACTTCATCTTCAACTCCCATACCCTAAGCCGCCGCTCCCATCCTCATCTTCTCCGTCCTTCGTTCCCCTAACCCTCCACACTCCCAACCGATCTCCGATCTCCACAAAGAACCCACTCCCGATCGAAATCACCAACTCCAAATCCCTCCTCGTCGTCAACCCCGAAATTCCCCATCAGCGTCGACCTCATCCCCTTCTCCTCACCGTCGTTTTCCCCTATCCCGACTTCGACAACACCCCTACTCTCCCTACCACCACCGACGCCTTCGTCCCATCACTCCCTCACCTTCGCCCCGACTCTCTGACCCCAGCTCTGGCGCCACGCCCTTCCGACGCCACCGCCTCGCTCACCGTCAACAGCCGGCCACCAGGTCAGCCACCCCCTGGGCTTCGCTGCTGACCTTGCCCGCTGAGTTGCTGCGATCCTAGTTGCTGCCCAACTCCGAGAACTACGTTGGTTCTTCGCATTCGGTATACTCTTTCCATTTCTTCCGTATTTATGTTTTACTGCCTTATCATCTAGTATATTATCTAATTTGACTGTCGACCACAAAATACTGAGATTGAGTGATCCACATGCTAGATTAGAGTACGAATTGGTATTGCAATTTTTACTTGCTAAAACACGTAGGGATTTACTTATTGATTAAGACTGAATTATTAATTGGGATTGTTAGCATTTGATTCAATTCTTGAAAACCCATCGAACCTGTTAACTGTTAAAATATACAATCTAAATCTGCACTTTCATGTTGGTAAAATTAACCCATTAAAATTCTTGGAAAATTCTCTATTTTAGGGTTGGTTTTACATCACTAATTTATAATGTCACAAAGTAAAGACCAATCAAAGAAAAAGTTTAAACACAAATAACAAAACCTGCTTAATAAAAGAAACTCATAAAATCAATCAAAAACAAAGTTCCTCTAAGAATCTCATATCTAATAATGAAATCTAAAATCTCTGACTGGACTCCCATAATGGTGCCAATTTCCTTTCTTTCTATTTTTTTAATAATAATAATTTGGCGTCGAGAAATGTGAGTCACACTTTCTGAAAGCTAGGCAGGCACAAACATTGAAGTCCTACCGCCCAACATCTCAAATTTGGATCAAAGATATCAGATGTTGAATTTCGGAGCATCTTACTCTCCAAGGTTTAAGAACTTGGTTTCAATATCCCCAAGTATCAGTTTCAACAAGTTTCAGTGGTTTCAATTTGTTCAGTTCTCAGCATCAATTTCAGTTCCAATGTTAGAAAGTGAAATTATAAGAAGGTTCTACATGGGATTATTAAAGTGGGAGATCATAGGTCTTATAGGTTACTCACGTTAGGTTGGTATATGCAAAAGTCTTGATAAAATAGTTGAATAGAATGTGGGCTTAAAGGTATAAAACATAAATACAAAATACGTCGATGTGTCCGGTTCCAAGGGCATATTTATAATTCGTTTGTGATCGAATAATATGCTATTGCACGGGTGAGGCCTGCTTTTGTTTAGGCCCAAGCAAATAATACTCATGGGAAAGTTGATTGTATTTTAACTAAAGACCAATAAAAAATTAAAAAGGCATTACCTAGTCGTAAAGAGACCATTTAGTCCTAACTAATAGGAATGTAGTGGTGGGTAGGAAACTATAGAGAACACGCAAATAATGACATCCAAACAATCAAATTCAGATGATCCTTGCCCCTCTGCTCGTCACTTTTTCTACATCTTTTTCTTGTGTAATCATAATTTTTTTAGAGGTTTCATTGTTTCCCCTCTTATTTCTTCAAAATTCAGTGTTCGCCAAAACCATGCCTCATTATTACTAGCCAAACCTATTTGGTACCCACTGTTTCTTTTGAGATCCATTCAAAATCCATAGTTGATTGTTTTATTTGCAAACAGGATGAAAGTGTTTTATTGAAGAAAACAGCAGCGAAATCTAATAAAAAATTACCGTAATTTCATTATTTATAAAGGAACCTGCATAAATAATTTATAGCTGTGATACATTGCTCACTTTGAGCAGCAAGCAATAGACCTACAAGACCCAGAGACAGTCTGATTGAATGTTCATTCTTCATTAAACTCATGCATGTAAGTAATCTAAAATAGGTCAGAAGGAAGGAGACCCACCCCTTCCCTAGATAAGAAAGATGCATTAAATAGCTACGGAAAACGAAGCTTTTCTTCAAGAAACAATTCGTTTATTATTACCCCTAATTTTCCTCCAAAACAAACTAATAAAAACACTACTGTGATTCAGTGTGTCGGCATTGTCTGTTATTTTAAAGCTTCATATTTAAGAACGGGACTAAACAAAGTCTGTGCTTGAGATACAAACAAAAATTGATACAGTTTAGAAACAAAGTTGATTTAGTGTCAGACTCATCTACAGACCTGCCAGTTGAATCAGACTCGTTTACTGTCAAGTGACTTATATGTGATTTTATAAACAATGAACAATCTGAGAAGTTTTTCCTCCAAAATAACGTAGTTTGTAATATTAAAAACCAAATAGTTACAAAGAATACTATTAGCTGAAATTATTCCCAATCTGTCCAATCTGATATTCTCACTTCTCGGTATGCACATGAAGCGTCCCTATAATGAGGTCATATTACATAAGAGATATAGTACAATAATTAATAAGAGGAACTCAGGAAAGTTGGCAAGGCATGGGAATCACAGCTTTAAGAAGCCGAATAAAGCGTCACTTAAGTGTTAAGTGGCAAGGCAACAAATAATTTAGGGGATAAGCTACTAAAAAAGAGTAGGAGATGATTTTGCATAAAAGCAGTTCAAAAAAGCGCTAAAAACTCTAAAAGCGTGCTTGGGCGGCTCAAAAATGCTTTAGCTGTGTAATGGGACTCATGAATGGGAGACCCCAAGTTGAAAACTTACTACCACCATCAATATAAAAGGAAGTCTCCTCTTATCTAGGGAGAGAGTGGAATTCCCACCTTCAATTCAAACAATATATAGCTAAAGATTATAATAAATTCTGCATTATATCATAAGGAAATTAATCAAGACATTTGTAACCAATTGTTATTTAAATAAATTTCACATATTCTAATCTGAGTGAGTCAACAGGGCATATCATAACATATATTCCGGCTACACAGGCAAGTGACTGATATACCGTACATAACCCTCGGAGTATAATAACAGCAGTAAGGCCCAAGTAGGGAAGGATACATATTTTTCCAACTGAACATTTTGATAATCAATTTTATGGCTTGCCATTTTTAAGTGAAGCAAACAACAAAGGATATGAGAAAGCATACCGGAATCAGACAGCCAGATGAATCCACTATGCGAAAAAAAACCCTATCATTCACGTTTATCCTCTTCAAGGTCATCTCCTAGACCAAAGACATGATCAGCAGTCTTCCTCTCTTTCCTTTCTAGCTTGTTTACCATGTCCCCTGTTGCCTTTGCACCTGTGCCAGTGAGGGAGATGCCTTCCTCCTCAAAGTCATCACCTGTTTCTTCTGAGTATGCATAGCTACAAAAATGATCATACAAAAGCAAAAGTCAAATATTCCTAAGGGTCTCAAAAAAGGAAAAGAAAAAAGAAATAGTATCATATAGATGGATCAGTAATACTTCTCCATTCCAATTCATACAATAAAATTTAAGCAAATAACTGCAATTATTTTAATCTAATGGCCAACAAAATGTCTTTAAATGACTATAAAATATGATCAAGAGAAAATAGAGTGTTTATTTATTTTTTGTTTGATATTGATTTTAAAATGTCAGGGGAGAGAAGAATAGGTTGAGGGAATTGATCAAATAGTGGACTTCAGAACAGACCAGTGGAATATTAATGAGAGGAGAAATACAAAGAACACCTGAGAATGATGAAGTGCTCCAGAAATAAATTTATTTTTTAATAGAACTTTGAAACTATACAAGTCAGAACAAGTCAGAACAGGAGATCCATGTTTGATCCCAACAAATCAAGAAAGATTTACCAAACAATTTAATTAGTGGGCGTTCTAATTTTTTCTTCATAAAAAAGAATTAAAAAATAAATATTTTTATTTAGATTAGCTGTAAGCTATTGGTTGTGCAGGAACCAATCCTGCACTCCTACTCATTGCTTGTCATTCTAGATGTCCACCAAAATTTAAGAAATGACAACTAAGATGAAGCGTAAGGCAAGTCCAAGGTGAAATTTAACCCTCCATGGGGAACAGGGGAGGTCTTCACAGGGAGTTAGGGGGGTGACATTACAAATTTCCCCCAGTAAGCCTAAGAGGCTGCTTGTTTTCAAGTTGAACGAAATGGAAAGGCAAGCCAGTTAATCCATTGGTTTTCTTGTTCCTTTCTTTACTTTCCTTTTTGTTTGTGTTATTGTGTTAGGATATAAATATCAATCCCTTAAATTACAACTCTATTGGTTTTTTGCAGTGGCAGAGTCACACTCATAACTATCCAGGTTCATGTTTCCAACAGATTATTAAAAAAAAATTGTGGAAAGTCCAGGTCTCTCCCTGCATCATAATGGGGGCTTGATCTACATGGGCATAGTAGAATAGAATATAAACCCTCATTCCTCACCTCAACATCAAGAGTTTCGGTCCAGTGGTAGGGTCAATGATAAGCAACAAGTAGAACAAAATTTCTTCCCAATTGAAGGGACGCGTGACTGTGTGGCAATCATCAATCATATCTATAAACACAGAAGTGCAACAAATCCCTGTTTTGGATGGTTGTCAACATAAATGTGGCATACCGTAGTTTACTCAAACAAACAACAGAACTCCAAATATGGGAAGGAATGATGTGGCATGAGAAGGAAAAGTGAATGCAACACATTAATTGGAGACACAGCCTACACAATGCGATATGCTTATATTGATCGACAGTGCGTGAAATGATTCTTCCGTATTTTATGAGAGCTTGGGAGTATCAACATTACTCCAAAATAAACTAAGTGCAAAAATTCAACTAGAGTCCTATATCATGGCAATGGCATGCTACATGAATATAATGCATAAAAAGGTATAGTAAAATTTTGCCATTTTACTATACCTATTTAAACAAGATATTCCATCAAAATGCAATTTCTTAAAGCGATGCAGCTGCATGTAGAATTTACAACAAGAGAGCATGAAGCCAAAGTATTCAGTTTTTGACAATTTAACTTTCTTAGCCAGAAATATTTAATTACACAAAAAGAAAAGGACAAAATCGAAGGGAGTACCTTGTTGGGTTCTGTGATGGAGCCCAGAGAATGCAGATAACTCCTACAAGAATGTATGAAAGGATATTCCAAAAAGCCGGGATGATCCAAGCCCTTTGCCAAAGTTCACTTAGGGGGTCAGTTGCATTAAAATATAACTGCATTGTCACAAATTTATTGTTAGTGATGATTACCAAAATGGAAGAAAACGTAATCCAAACATAATAGGCCATTGATTTCAGGAAAAATGGATGTCAAGATTTTAAACAATTGACCAAAAAATTAATTTATGGGTCAGTTAAAAAAAAGGATGATTTGGGCCTGACAAAAATTCAATTATGGACACTTTTAATAAAAAATTACTATCTCTGGCATACGTGGTCCAATTTCCAATAGTCTGAATTAATAGGGGATTGTATTTTAAAGGATAAATTTCGCTAGCCAGAACAGAAGCTTCTGAAGAGTACTGCAGCTTTATAATGTTCCTTTTCAAAATGTAGGATCAGTCTCTACTGTGAGTATTGGTGGTATTTATTTCAGTTCTTTCAGAAATATTGGCTATAAAGAATTTATAGGGGCATTACCTCATACCCAATCCAGGCAACAGAGAGAAGGACAGACACAGCCAAGGAATTGGTGAATTTCCGGTACAGCTCTAGTTTAGCCGTGCTTCTCCGCACCTGAGAAATAACAAGACAAAAAATGAGATCAGCAAAAGGAATGTAAATCAGGTGGGGGTAAATATTCAAACAGAACATGGAAGAATTTTAAGCAAGCACAAAAAAAAAGCTTCATTGTTAACTAGAAAGTATCTGGTGTTTGTACAGTGGGTAATTAACTATTAAGCCTGTTATACATTTTATTGGCTGGTTTTGAACCCGTGTATTAAAAATTATGGAGAGAGAGATGCAATGTAATTTCTATTTTATAATCACAAAACACTAACAGATATCAAGGTTGTGCAAAATAATTATCGATCATCAATTTCCCGCACTATCCAACAATGTAATAGGTTGGAAGGCAACAGGCTAAGATTTTTCAGACTTGTAGAACTCTAGAATCTAGACAAAAAAATCTGTGGAATATATGCACTTCGTAAATTAGGCACAAGGACAAAAGCATATTCTATGCAGGGTAACATACGTAAAATTAACATATATAATTATTTGCCTTTGGTTCGTATTTGTGAATGAAAAAAGCCTCCAACTTAAATAACTAGTAAAAACAATGTATTATAATATGATACTACAATTGGGAGTAACACACCTGTTTGATGCATATTCTTAGACAAATAAAATAGCATATGGGTTAAGTCATTAAGTGTGCAATGAGATATAAGATAGATAGGTACACGCGTGACGAACATGGATGATAGGAATATGGTTTGAGTTATCAACTCATGCCAAGACATGGATTTCAACCCACCCCCATCCAAATCAAACGGTAGCTATTGGCCCAACTGAAACTTCTAATTTCATGGATTTCGGTCTACTTTGGCTTATCAACACATTTTATGCACAGTCAATAACAACAACAACAACAACAACGAAGACTTTATCCCAAGATTTTGGGGTATGATGCATATTCTTTTGAGGACGAAATAGTATTTAGGTTAGGTGTGCAATGAGATGCAAGACAGGTAGGTGCATGTGTGACAAACAAGGGTGGCAAGGAATATGGTTTGAGTTATCAACTGATAACAAGACAGTGCGGTTAATACATGGATTACAACCTACACCCTTCCATTCAAGAGGTAACTATTGGTCCAACCGTTACTTCTAATTTCTTGGGTTGCGGTCTACTTTGGTCTATCAACATTCAACACATTAGTTTGATGCTTTGATGCATATCCCTTTAGAAAAATAAAACAGTATACCTGTTAAGCGTACAATGAGATGCAAGCAAAATATTTTCATCAGGAAATTTAGAAGCGAATTCAATACTTTTATCAATAGGGGTGATCTTTCCTTGATAAATATTATGACCAAGAAATCTAATTTCGGTTTGGAATAATTTCATTTTTTGTTCAAATATAACAAAACCATTCCGTATTACTAAGTTTCAAAGTGTTTCAAGATGTTTGAAATGTTGATCTAAATTACCTGAAAATACTAAAATATCATTTATGTAGGACAACATGAAATTCGTGTAGGGATTAAAAATATCATTCATAATATTTTGAAATTCAGATAGAGCATTTTTCAAACCAAATGACATAACATTCCATTCATAATGCTCAAACAAGACAATAAATGTTATTTTATACCTATCCTTTTCTTCTATCTGGGCTTAAATACATTAATACCATTTATATGTGAAAGCTCATTTCTGAGCTGGTGGGGGATACATCCTCTTCTTTATATACCGGATGCGGTATATTAGATTATGAAATTCTTATTGCTTGCGCTTCACTTTCTCTTATAGAAGGTGATCTCCTGAAGGACGATCGTCAAATAGATATTCTTGAAGCATCAATTTTGGATATCAACCTATTTGTATTTAGTGCAACTTGTACATCACCATCAGTCATTTGAATAATTCGCGCAACATCCTGATTAATTATTGGCCTTGGTTGAACAGCTTGAAATATAACCCAATTATCAGGAAAGTTTACTTCATTCCATTTAATCTATATATTGGACGCAACTCGAGATGGGAGTAAATTCGATTATATTAAAACTGTTATCGTGGTGTGTGAAATCTAGCTTTTGGAGCCAGAGTGCTGAATATTTTAAAATGAACTCGATAAACAAGTGCTATCGTTTCAGATCCAAGTAAAAAATTATACTCATGAGTTTTTATAAGATATGAGGATCTGTTAAAGACAAACTTAAATAAGGAAATACATTAAAATATACATGACTGATATGGCTAAAAATAGGATTAAATCGGGACCGTTCAAATCGGGCACGGATCTTAAAAGCTCTCAGGGGTAAAATGGTAATTTCACCTACAAACGGGTCTGAAATGGGAACTGGATCTTTCTTCAAAGCCCAATAACCCATAAACAGCTCTGTCCTATTGGGTATGGGTAGCAACCCTGTTACAAACCAATTCGGATATTTAAAAAGTAATTCAAATTCGTGATTATCTCTAATAGGCGGTTTTAACCAACTCTCTTATCACGAAACGAGTTTAAACTCTTCATCGTTATCCAAAAACACCAGGACATAGGTATAAATCATTATCTCTAAACTGTCTCTAAAGGCGACTATAAATACCCCTCTCCCCCCACCATAAGGAAGGTAATTGATCTTTTTCCACATAAAGCTCTTTCATAATCTTCCTGATTACTGACAAGAGCGACGGAGGGTTCGTCGCCGGGATTCATCCCGGTGTATCGAACTTTTTGCAGGTTCACGACAGCGGCAAGAAACCAGTCAAAACGCAGGTGAAAGTCAACAGGTTCGCTTATTTGTTTCCTTCAAGAATCTACAAATTCATATGTTTGCTCCGCACCAAAATCAGCAACAACAGATTGGCACCGTCTGTGGGAAACTCGAAAAACAATCCAGCCCTATTTCATCAATGAAAATAGTTTCGAGCTATGCCTCCAAAGAAGGAGAAGGCGACGGTATCCAACCGCAGAGCCACTTCCGCTCCTTCTCCACTTCAGGAGGTCCTCCCTCAACCCGTCCAGCAAGTCCAGCAACCGTAGCCTGGACAGCCTCTCCCTCAATCCGTCCAGCAACCGTAGTCTGGACGGCCCCTTCCTCAGCAACCTCAGCCCCAGCAGGCTTCTCAAGGGCCTCAAGGGGCTACCGCGGGACCCTCCCGCCAAAGTCGACAAGGGCAACCTCCTCATCATGACCATGTGTCGATACATAACCCCCTATCCGACTCCATGGCCTCTCACAATCCTCCAATGTCGAAGGATCTCCGGCACATTATTGTCAACCGGCAAGATGGGATAGATCTTCGGACTCGCTTGGATGAGAGCGGACCCATGACGGAATTCCCCACCGTGAACATCAAAGGGGTCCAGTGATCCGGTTCCCTAGAGCCCGATCCCCTCTAGACCAGATCGCAGAAGATTTAACTCTCCCAGGAGGCGGAGAGAGTCACCTCAGCATCATCAAAGGAGGAGCCGCTCTCCGACCGATCGACCCGCCCCACGGGACCACCGAAAGCGGGAGGCACTGGTCACAAGGGCAGAGTTCCAGCAGTTTCAAGAGGTAGTCCTGAGAGCCCTCAATGTAGTTTCTGACCACGATCAGCCGGCACCCAGTCCTCAACCTGCCCCAAGCTATCGGCGTCGTACTCTCAGTCCTCAACCTGCCCCAAGCCATCACCTGTCGCGCTCCCAGTCCCTTTCCGCATGAGGACGAGTCCAGGGGCTCAGCAAGATATGACCGAAGGAAAGATTCGGTCTACCACCGTCTCCACGAGATGGAGAGGCACCTTGGCCGACTTGACAAAGAAGAGGAACAATGGGCGAAGAATTTCCGCCCCAGCAAGCCTCCGTTCTCCCGAACCATAATGGAAGCACCGGTTCCAGAGAACTTCAAACCCCCCTCATTTTGAGTCCTACAACGGGGAGTCAGACCCCGCTGACCACATCGAGAGTTTTTAAACTCTCATGATGATCTACCAGGCATCGGACGCGCTTCTCTGCAAGACCTTCCCGGCCACGCTGAAGGGGCCAGCAAGAGAATGGTACTCACGACTCGCCCCGGCCTCCATCTTCTCCTTCGATCAGTTCGAATGGCTCTTCCTTACTCATTTTGTGAGTAGTCGTCGCGCTGAAAAGACGAGCACCTCTTTGCTATTGCTCCATCAAAGAAAGGGCAAGCGGCTAAGAGACTATGTTAAGCGTTTTACCTCCGAGGCCCGGTCCATCGCCTCCCTAGACCAGTCGATGGCCTCTGCAGCTTTCCAATCCAACGTCACTAATGACAACCTCAGGGCATCCCTTGCCAAGAAGCCTCGGGATTTCTCAGAACTCCTGCTTAGGAGTGAGAAGTACATCCGAACGGAAGATGCTCTCACCCGCCCCGCTCTTGAGGGATCGTCCTCGGAAACAAACGGAAGGGCGCTGAAGGAGCTACGAAGCTCAAAAAAGATAATGGAGGTCAGCATTGCCCTCCTCCCCGCTTCGAGAAGTTCACTCCACTCAATGCGAGTATCTCAGCCATCCTGATGGAGGTCGGGAAAGGTCTCCTCCCACCACCTCCGAAGATGAACACACCGGGCAAAAAGGGAAACAGGGACAAATGGTGCCGCTTCCACAGGGACCAGGGCCATGACACGATGACTGTCGGGCCCTAAAAGACGAAATCGCGATCTATTCGCCTGGGCTGCGACCGATATACCTGGAATATCCGAAGAGCTCCTCATGCATCACCTTAGTGTTGCTTCTGGGACCAAACCTGTTTAGCAAAAGTGACGCAAATTCGCTCCCAAGCACCAGCAGACAATTAAAGAAAAGGTGGAGAAACTCTTAAATGCCCGGTTCATACAGGAAGTCAACTATCCTGAATGGTTGTCCAATGTCGTGATGGTCAAAAAAGCCAACAGAAGCTGGAGGATCTGCATTAACTTCACGGATGTAAACAAAGCATGCCCCAAAGATCCGTTCCCGCTCCCAAGCATTGATGCTCTAATTGATGCAATCTCAGGCCACGAACTCTTAAGTTTCATGGATGCATTTTTCGGGTACAACCAGATCATGATGTTCCCTTTAGATATTTCGAAGATCACTTTCGTAATCGACCAGGGTCTATACTGCTACCGGGTTATGCCCTTCAGGCTCAAGAACGCCGGTGCCACCTATCAGCGCCTTGTTAACAAGGTCTTCAAAGAACAGATCGGTCGAAACAAGGAAATCTACGTAAACGACATGTTGGTAAAGAGCGTCAGCAAATCGGATCATGTTTCCGATCTTCAAGAGACTTTTGGTGTGTTGAGGAGACACAACATGAGACTGAACCCGAACAAGTGTGCCTTCGGTGTCTCATCCGGTAACTTTCTTAGGTTCATGGTCAGCCAAAGAGGCATAGAGGCCAACCCGAAAAGATTCAAGTCATTCTGAATATGGCCCCTCCTTCAAGTGTCAAAGACGTACAAAAGCTCACGGGACGCCGGCAGCCATAGGACATTTTCTCTCCAAGTCAGGAGAAAAATGTCTCCCATTCTTCAAGACCCTCAGAGGGGCTAAAGGCCTCGAGTGGGGGCAACAACAGCAAGAGTCCTTTGACCAGCTCAAGGCCTATCTAGTCAACCCCCACTCTTGAGCAAACCAAAGCCTGGAGAAGTCCTCTACATATATCTCGCCACTTCGGAGCAGACGCTCAACGATATTCTAGTAAGAGAAGAAGATAAGACGCAGAAGCCAATCTACTATGTGAGTAAGGTCCTTAGGGACGCCGAACTCCGTTATCCAAAACTAGAAAAAATGGCTTATATGTTAGTTATGGCCGCCCGAAAACTCCGCCCCTATTTCCAGTCTCACTCGGTGGTCGTTCTTACCGTCCAGCCGCTCAAACAAGTTATCTACAAGCCCGAGACCTCGGGGCACCTTATGAAGCGGTCCATAGAGCTGAGCTAACATGATATCAGCTATCAGCCCCGAACCGCTATCAAGGCCCAAGCCTTAGCAGAGTTCATAGTAGAGAGCACAATTCCTGATGCCAGCAAAGCGATAAAGGAACCTCCATTCTGGACCGTGTATGTTGATGGATCCTCGTGTGCCAACGGGAGCGAAGCTGGGGTCATCCTGACTGGCCCCAATGATTTTCTGCACCAATACTCACTCTGTATCAACTTTCGGGCATCCAAAAACGAGGCTGAATAGGAAGTCCATATAGTCGGCCTGTGTATGGCTCGCAAGGCTGGGGCCGAGCACGTCAAGATATTCAGTGACTCGCAGCTGGTAGTGAACCAGGTATCAGGGGAATACGAAGTGCAAGATGGTCGCATGGCCAAATACCTGGCTAAGGTCAAAGAACTGCTGGCATCTTTCGCGGATGTACAACTCCAGCGAATCCCCCGATAAGAGAATGCGCAAGCGGCTGCCCTCTCAAAGCTAGCATCTTCTTCCCTCCAGGGTCTCAAACAAACCATCTTAATAGAAGTTCTCGTGAGACCTAGCAATGAGGAAGAAGATCTCGAACCGATGGAGACGCTGCCCCTAGAACTCGGGGAGAATTAGATGAGGCCCCTGCTCGGGTTCCTCAAAGATGGGATCCTCCCTCTATATCCTAAACAGGCTCGAAAGATCAGAACCAGAGCCGAGCGGTACACACTCATCGAGGGGATCATGTACAAACTTGAGATGTCTCTCCCCTGAGGAGGCCCAGTATGATGGAAAAGGAGGTTCATGAAGGGATGTGTGGTGCTCACCTGGGAGCAAGGTTTCACGCCCGCAAAATCCTGAATTATGGATACTTCTGGCCCACTCTTCTGAGCGATGCCGAACAACACGTTCGCCAATGCGGCCCTTGCCAAAAAACTCTCTACGATCCACCGCTTACCACAAGCCCAGCTCTCCTCTTTATCCAGTCCAACCCCTTTTGCAATGTGGGGAATGGACTTGCTCGGGCCTTTCCCTCCAATACCGAGCCAGCTGAAGTTCCTTATCGTGACAATCGACTACTTTTCTAAATGGATCGAAGCCGAGCCTCTAGCGACGATCACAGAGAATAGAGTTCAGCATTTCTTTTGGAAAAACGTTATCTGCAGATTCGGTGTGCCTCGAATCTTGGTAACGGACAATGGGACTCAATTTACGGGGGCAGCCTTTCGCACTTTTTGTACAGACCTTGTATCCAACAACGATTCTCCTCGATCTCCCACTCCCAGTCCAACGGTCAAGCAGAGAACGCCAATCAGCAAATTCTCTCCGGCCTGAAAAAGAGACTGGATAAGTCTGCTAAAGGTTTATGGGTCGAATAGCTCCCCAATGTGCTCTGGAGCTATCGCACTACTGAGAGGACCCCTACAGGAAAATCTCCCTTCAACCTCACTTACGGCTTCGAAGCCGTCATCCCACTAGAGGTCGGTCTACTTCCCCCCCGCTTGATTGCCTACAACGAAGGGCAAAACGCAAACGAGCTTTGCGGTAACTTGGACCTCATCGATGAGATCCTCCATCCGGCAAGAAATCTATCGACGTAGGATTGAGCAGGCCTACAACAAGAGAGTCCGCCCTACTAATCTCAAAGAAGGAGATCTGGTACTCAGAAAGCTATCAATTTCTTTTCCAAGCAAGAAAGGTAAATTGGCGCCTAATTGGGAAGGACCATATAGGGTCTCCAAAGTTGTCCGGCCTGACGCTTATCAACTTGAAGACACGGGCGGCAAGAGAGTTCCGAAGACATGGAATGCAGAACACTTGTTGAAGTACCATGAGGGTGTTTGAACACCGCTCCAAGCATTTCAACTCCTAGAGCGTTCTTAAAGCATTTCTAAAACTTGTTTCTTTTTATCTAGTCAATTTTTTGAAGTGTAATAATGGCTTGCAACTCAGGAGCAGCCACTTAGTTGTTTTTAATAAAAGCAATTTACTTCCTAGAAATTTTCTATTCTAAATGTTCTGGTTGTCTTACCTTGGAGCGTAGTAAAATCTCTCCTAAACAACAAGTTCGGAGTCCAAGACGTGGTTCGATGCCGCTTTCGCTACTTGCGAACGAGCAAGTACGAAGTAGCTCACCATTTGAAATTGCTCCAACAACTGTTGAAACCCTCTTAACGACAAATTCAGAGTCCAATACTTGATTCGATGCCGCTTTAGCTACCTGCGAACGAGCAAGTACAAAGTAGCTCACCATTCGAAATTGCTCCCACAACTGTTGAAACCCTCTTAACGACAAGTTCGGAGTCCAACACTTGGTTCGATACCGCTTTAGCTACTTGCAAACGAGGGAGTACAAACTCACCATTCCAAATTGCTCCCACAACTGTTGAAACCCCCTTAACGACAAGTTCGAGTCCAACACTTGGTTCGATGCCGTTTTAGCTACTTACGAACGAGCGAGTACAAAGTAGCTCACCATTCGAAATTGCTCCCACAATTGTTGAAACCCTCTTAACGACAAGTTCGGAGTCCAACACTTGGTTCGATACCGCTTTAGCTACTTTCGAGCGAGCGAGTACAAAGTAGCTCAACATTCGAAATTGCTCCCACAACTGTTGAAATTCTCTTGCGGAAGTTAGAAAAGCACAAATTCTTCAAAGAAACTCGATACCAGATCGAAAAAAATGATATATTATTCCATCGAAATTGAAAATACAAGTCTTATTCAAGACCAAGAAGTCATTCAAGACCAAAAGGTTATACAAGACAAAAAAATCACAAAATTGGAGATACAAGTCTTACTCTAGCACTAACTTCTCCTAGGGAGAGGATGCTCCTATTAAGTGATACACGAGGGCAGCGAGCGCCGTGCTGATCCCTGCCTCGTCTCCACGGAGGTCTCTAAGCCAGCGAGCCGAGTAGCGTCGTTGGCACCCAAGAGTCAACGGTTGCCCCGACAGATGCCCCACTCGACGAGCCGGCCACTCCACTTTGCGCATCACCTGGATTCCGTAAAATAGGACAAAGTGCTAACTTGTGGAAGGACCTTCCTTGAGCATACTCACCCCGAGGACAGAAAGTGCTTCTAACCTCAGAAAGCCGTCGCAGGCGAAGATTCTCCGCCTCTAGCTCAACGACGCGCTCTTTCGGAGTCATCCGTCACTTTAATCTTCATACGAGGCAATCATCCCGAACTACTCCCTCGCGAGACCTCGGAGATAGCACTTCGAGGGTGTGCCAACTCTAGACTCTTCTCGAGCACCACATTCTTTAATTCGTCTCTCTCGGATCTCGCCTCGAATAGAGAATGACGAAGGAACTTGAGTCTCAAGCCTTGGCTAACGGCCACCGAGGGGCAGGATTCCTCGCCTTCGGGTGGCACTTCGCGAACCCTCTCCTCAAGGTGCCTCATCTCGATGTCTCAACGAGTCAGGGTCACCCTTAAATGACCCAACTCTCGCTCCGCTCTATAAAGCATCTCTCGAGACCGAGCTAGTCCCCAACTTGACGACGCCTAGCTCAGAGCGAAGTCGTGGCACCTCTCTATCTTGGGAAGTCAACCAAAAAAGAAAGTGTAAATACTACGTCTGCAAAATAATCAGACCGAAGAGCCAACATGATGATACTACGTCTAAACGAAGCTACTATGAGACGGTTCGAAAGCAAAATGAACCCACAAAAGTTTCGAGACTTCACAACACTTGTCTGCAAAACAGTTTTTCATTTAGTTTCAGCAAGAAATACAAGAAGCGGTGGCCGGTCCGCAATTAGGCTACAGTACATAACGTCCAATATAAAAAAAGTATAAAAGTGCAACAAGGGCGGACCTCTTTCGAGTGATCACCGGTCGCCGAGGGCTCCGATCCTTGTGTCTTGGCGACGATGGCTAGGGGCATGACATCCGCAGCAGCCTCTCCCTCTGCCTCGTTGGTCCCTACCTCGACCACTTCAACCTCCTCGTCTCCTTCGTCCTCCTCGGAGACATCATCGAACCCAGGGATAGGGTCGGGGAACAGACGCCATCTGGTGCAGTCTACCTCCGGGAAGGTCTCCCTTACTTGGCCGATTGCGCGAGCGCAGGCCTTCGCCATATTGACGTAGAGGTACCCTTTGGCCTACTCCATCGCTTGGTCCTCGACCTCCTTCGCCGCGACGGTCTTCGCGGCGGCAACAACGTCTTCCTTGTCTTTCGCTGCCAACTCTTTCTCTTGGAGCAGCAGGGCGTTATCCGCCTCGAGCTTTGCAACAACGGCCTCGAGGTGCTCCAACCTCGAAGCCTTCATCTCAGCTTCAAGCCTCGATTGCTCGAGGTCTTTGGCGATCCTAGCTTTTTCTGACTGAGCCCTGTCAGCCTCCCGCTTCAGCTCCCTCTCTTGCTCGGTCATCTTCTCCATCAGATGACCGAAGTAGCAAGTTATCTATGAGAAGCAAAGCACCGTTACTCGGGTTTATGAAAAGAAAACTAACTCTACAAAAGACGAAAACTATGAGTCGATGCAAGACTTACTGATGCAGTCGCTCAAGCGATCTTGAGCGCATCGTCACCAATGCTCCACGCATCCATTGAGGCCTTGTCCTTCAGCGTGGCAAGGTGCCGAACGGCTTGCATGCAGGACGACGAGTCGCCAAGGAACCCGTCGAGCTTGCGAACATGCCAGTCCGGAACGAATATCTTCTTATGTTCCTCGGCCGCGACAGTTAACGGTGGGGCCTCCAAGCCCAATGCCGCTGATAAGGGAAAGGCCCCAGTCTCAGCAGAAGCCGACATCATCGCGGGGGTCAGCGGCTGCTGAACAACAACAGCCTGCTTCGCTGGCTGCTCCACAACAGCGACGAGGGTTTTCACACTCGGCGATGACACCTTCGAGGCCACCCTCTTCCTCTTCCTAGGGGCCTTGCTACCCAAGACCCCGCGTTGCGCCAGCATGTCATCGAAGTCCATGAATTCTGGAAAAACATTAGAATACCAAGGTTAAGTGCAAATAAGACTTACTTTTTAAAAAAAGAAGAGTACGGGGCAAAAAATAAAAAGCATACTAGGGTTTATAAGGCTGAGACCCCTCCTGAAGAGCACCTCCTCAGTCAGGTCTTTCCAATCGAACTTCGGCCGATCGAGGAGCGTCCGGACCATCTCATCTTCTTCGGGACTTAGTACCGGGCTCTCCTTCACCCGCCTCGAAACTTCTTTGACCCATGTCGTCAGGATGACCCATGGCTCTCAACTTCGGATGAGAAAATACTTATCCCTCCAATTTTTTATCGAGTCGGGGCAGCTGACGAGCTTTGCGCCATGCCTCAGAACCAGGTAGAACCTGAAGTTCGACTTCTGCTGTTGATGCACCCAGTACACAGTCCGCAGCACGCTCAACTTCGGCTCGAGACCTGCTGCCTGGCAGTGAAGGATGAACCCGTTGATAAGCCTCCACACATTTAGCATGTACTGAACGGGACTGATTCGAAACCATCGTAGTACTTCGACGACGAATGGATGAAGAGGGAGCCGAACATCAGCCGAGAAAGCGTCGATGGGCCAGAAGCACATGTCCACTGGCATCGGCGAGTTGGCCCTCATCCCGGGACCAGGTAACATCAAGTCGTACTCCTTCGAGATCTGAAAATATTCCCGAATTGACATCAGATCCGCCTCGTTAAGGATGGAGATCGTCTCGTTGGCCTCCGAAGTCTCTTGCCGCATTCTCCTTGAAGCTCCGCCTCATACCGTACATAATGCGCTCGGCCTGGTTTGCCTGGTCCGGAAGATCCCGAACCCTCTGAAGCGCAGTTAGCGCCCCTGGCAATGTGCCGAACTCTCCCATCTTCCGGTCGCTCTCAACCACGGTCTCTACCACGACCGAAGATGACCCTACTACGGCCTTACCCTTATCGATTGGGGGAACCTGACAAGAGGTCGCATCAGGGGCGAAAGTAGGGGAGGTCTCCTGCCTCGAAGGAACGCTAGACATTCTCTAAAAATAAGCTAAGTGTCAAAAATTACCTTGATTTGACAACAACTGTCGGAAAAAATCGTCGGAAGTAAGAGATTCTCGCCTGAAGCTCCCGTTAGAAAGAAGAAATTGCCCGAGTAAAAAACTAGAGAATGAGCAAATGAGAGGGGGGTGAAGTTTTATAGAAAGAAGGGTTGTTTGCACATTAACCAAGGTTTAAAAGACCCCCAAGAGCGCAAAGGTCTGGCCCATTTACAGCAAAACAACAAAAAATATGGGCAACTCAATAGACGCTTGACTGGTCAACGTTCAACGATCAACGCTGCCACGCGTCGCCCTCTCGAAGTCCTTCTCGACTTCGGCAAAGAGTGTCGATCGTTCTTGTCACCGACGTCAAAACGCGAGAAAATGCGTTGACTTGTCAACGATCAATGGTCAACACTGCCACGCGCCACCCTCTCGAAGTCCTTGACTTCGGCAAAGAGTGTCGATCGTTCTTGCCACCGACGTCAAAACACGAGAAAATGCGTTGACTGGTCAACGGTCAACGCTGCCACGCGTCGCCCTCTCGAAGTCCTTCTTGACTTCGGCAAAGAGTGCCGATTGTTCTTGCCACTGACGTCAAAACGCGAGAAAATGCGTTGACTGATCAACGTTCAACGCTGCCACACATCGCCCTCTCGAAGTCCTTCTTGACTACGACAAAGAGTGTCGATCGTTCTTGCCACCGACGTCAAAACGCAAGAAAATGCGTTGACTGGTCAACGGTCAACACGCCATGTGTTACTCTCCTAGACTTCGGCAACAAGTGCCGAGCCATCTTGCCACCGACGTCCAAACGTGAGAAATGGCGTTGACTGGTCAACGGTCAACGGTCAACGGTCAGCGCCACGTGCCGCTCTCCTGGAATTTCAGCAACAAGCGCCAAGCACTCTTGCCACCGACGTCCAAATGCGTGAAAACGCATTGACTGGTCAACGATCAACGTGCCACATGTTACCCCTCTGGACTTTGGCAACGAGTGCCGAGCACTTTTGCCACCGACCCCCAAATGGGGGGAAAACTCTTACCTTCCGATGCGTGCACTTGATCGGAGCGCCTAGATCGTGCCACGTCACTTAATTGCCAGATCCACCGCCTGATCACTCTGAAATTCATGCCAACGGCATGATCAACGCTCCAGATCGCGCCACATCAATATTCCCTAATTAATTCTTTTATTTGAATTATTAATTCGAATTAATTGTTTAAAAATTGCGAAAAATAATTAAAAATTCTAAAAAACAATTAAAAATTCTAAAAAATAATTATAAATTCAGGAAAATATTTTTGAACTCCTAGATGAATAATTATTAATTAGAACGATTAATTAATACTTTTTGAAAACAAGTTGTTAATTCGTAAAATTGGATAAATAATTCAAAAAATAATTTAGAAAATTAAAATTAGAAAAAAAAATCAGAAAAATCCAGAAAAGTTGCAAATCATTTTGAGCACCTTACAAGCTCAGACCGATGCCGTTACACCTCGAGCAAGATCCAAACTCCCTTAAGAACTCCGATAAAATCCTGTACGCCATTAGAACAATAAAATTACTCCTTAAAAGCTGTTAAACTCAGTCTTCGGGTGTGGGGGCTCGTGCTATGGCTAAAAATATGATTAAATCGGGACCGTTCAAATCGGACACGGATCTTAAAAGCTCTCGGAGGTAAAACGGTAATTTCACCTACAAACGGGTCTAAAATGGAAACTGGGTCTTTCTTCAAAGCCCAATAACCCATAAACAGGTCTGTCCTATTGGGTATGGATAGCAACCCGTTACAAACCAATTCAGATATTTAAAGAGTAATTCAAATTCTTGATTATCTCTAATAGGCAGTTTTAACCAACTCTCTTATCACGAAACGAGTTTAGACTCTTCATCGTTATCCAAAAACCAAGGTTGTAAACGGCGTCAGGCGGTGGCGGTTCGGCCAAGGACCGCCTAGGACGCCTAGGCGGCGCCTAGGCGTTTTGTTTTTATTTTTTAAATATTCATATATTAACCTTTTAAAAGTTACATTTCTCTATTTTTGCTTGTAGTCTAAATCTTTTAAATGCATCACAATTCACAAGTAATGCTAGGCCAGAATGATTTTAGAAGTTCAACAACGATTATGGTGTAAACTTTAGATTCATAATGACAAACAATAATCAGTCATATAAAATTTCAAATATAACGTGAACTAGTAACACCTTAATGTAAAGATGAAGAGCCTTTTTACTGTTGAAGATGAAGAGGGTTTTTTCTGTTGATGATGAAGAGACTATTTTAAGAATTAAAAAAAAATTACAAAAAAATCTGTCAGCCGCCTGATCGATTTTGGCCGCCTAGGTGCCGCCTCGACCGCCTAGGCGCCGCCTCGGCGCCGCCTTGTACGCCTAACTGCCATCTCAACGCCTAGAGTACCGCCTATTGCATATGCGGTTCGTTCTCCTCTTTTTGAGCGCCTAGGCGCCGCCTAGGAGTCCGAGACGGACGCCATTTAGAACACTGCCAAAAACACCAGGACATAGGGATAAATCTTTATCTCTAAACTGTCTCTAAAGGTAACTGACTATAAATACCCCTCTCCCCCCACCATAAGGAAGGTAATCGATCTTTTTCCACATAAAGCTCTTTCATAATCTTCCTGATTACTGACAAGAGCGTCGGAGGGTTCGTCGCCGGGATCCATCCCGGTGTATCGAACTTTTTGCAGGTTCACGACAGCAGCAAGAAACCAATCAAAACGCCGGTGAAAGTCAACAGGTTTGCTTAGTTGTTTCATTCAAGAATCCACAAATTTATCTGTTTGCTCCCACACCAAAATCAGCAGCAACAATGACCATGACATAAACTAATTTCCATGATACACATAAGTGACTGAGACCAGTCTAGGCATCTAGCATCTCTAAGACTTGCTAACATTGATGCATTTAAACCTTGTAATGTAAAAGGTTTGAAGGCAACCTGTATTAGGCGTACATGAATATAATATATTTATCAACATATGGTTGAATATCTTCTTCACGAACAAGTCTTATTATTTTTCTCCCTGGTTAACTGTAATAGTTCTTTCCATGGTTTCATTGTTAATTAGGGATTTTACATCTAGAAATCCTATTTTATAAATTTCCTTATTAGGAACGTCTGCTATAGACCATCTATTAAGTTGATCTAATTCTGAAGAAAATTTTGCTAATTGAGCATTTTTTTATTTTCCTACTACCAGTATTAATGGCTTGTCTTCTAAAGGACCTAGATGTTAAACTATACGTGATATTGTTTGTAGATTCAAGTACATAATGTTTAGGTATAAGATGATTAAATTTAAAATTTTCTTTTGTTTTGATAAGTTCTCTTTTAACTTGCACGTATGTCAACAAATTACGAGTTTACTCTTTACAGCCTAACTCCGACAAATACGAGCGCGACTTGGGTGACGTCCCATAAAGAAAAGTGATCAAAACAAAATAACTTATCTAAATTTAAACTTCTAATACTTAAACATTATTTACTTCAATCTACAAAACACACTTAGAAACACATGGCTCTAATACCAATTCTATACCAATGTTATAAATCTCGGATTTTGGACTCATCTCGGTAAAGAGTATTTTGTCTCGGATAGGATATATTATCGGAGATCTCGAGAAAAATGTGATCATCTCGAATGTTCATTTCGGACACTCAATAAACTTTTTTTTGTTACTAAATAAGATATTATATGTTCTACACGTCATTTATCATATAAAATTTTGCATGTAACAAATGACATGAATCAATCACAGAATATTCACAAAATTTAACAAGAATATAAAAGAGAATGTAATATAAGAATATAATTAAATTGAATTTGCATTGATTAGAAAAAATAATTAATAGACTTACTTGACTTTGCATATACACAAACAATAGAAAGATGAAATCCTCACACTATCTTAAGCTAAAGGTCTTATATTGAAAGACTTACATGCAAAAAGTAAAACAAAAAAAAGTAATATATTCACCATAACATTAGTGTCTATTTCGGCCAATATTCCGGCAATTTCTGTAACTTTTTTGCCGATATTTTGGCAATTTCGGTCCAAAACAATATAGAGTATAAAATCTGTGATTTTGCATCGGTAAGCTAGCTGAAACAAAATTTCGGCCAAAATTTCAGCCATGCAGCCGAAATTTAAAACAGTGTTCTATACAGGATCTAAAATGAACAAATCATAAACAAGCGAAAGAGAACTTACAACTTAAAGTCATAGCCTTCATAGATAACTTCTTCAATTTTATTCCAGCTTCAAATATATCACAACACACAAGCACACACCACACTTGACAAAAATAGTACAAATAGAATAGAAAATAAAAATATTACAAGCCAGGGATGCACTGCTTCTACTTCGGGCTACGATATATATAGAGGAGAAAGAAAGAAGAATCGAGAGAAAGGTAGGTCAATGTTGTTGGCGCGTTCTCCTCCATCACTTTATAAAAGTGTCATTTTCTCCAAATACTTTGGTACTGGCATTGTGCTAACACTCTTCGTTTTGTAAAATGACTTTATAAAAGTTACTTTATGACTCATCTACTACAGTAACTGCTACAGTCTGTCAAGGATAAATTCGTTCTCTAGGGTCTTCTAAACTCTGGGTTCACCCATTGGTGCTTTTCCTTTATGTCGTTTCTCTTCCAGTCATTCGTCCACCAATTGATTCAAAAGGTCCAAATCCAAAACTTCGCCTTCAGTAGGGTCATGTGCTTCATTTAGTACAATCATTTGGTGAGAATGCTGAGAATGTTCAGATTCTTTTGACATTTTATCTAATTCGAATACATCTGAAAATTGTCAGAGCATATACTCTTGATATTTCTGCATAATTTCTTCAGCAGAAGCTTGCAGATACTTCCGTTCAATCATTTTCTTCAATTTTAACAGAAGATTTTCAAATTCGAATTTCCTTATAAAGGATTTGTTTTGAACTTGTTTATTTTTCTGAATAATTTCTTTAATTTCGGCAACTTAAGTGTCGACATTAATTTGGGTCAACCATTTGGTGTGAAATCTTCTTTCATATAAGGGAGATAAAATCCATCCCAAGCTGCTTCAATATTCCATCGCCAAATCCATGGAATCTCAGTTTTTGTAAAGAAATACATTGGCCAGAGACCTTCATTAATCTCTTGTTCCTCCATCCTGCTAATAATAGGATGAGAATCAACCCACCGATTGTATAACTCCATAATAGGTTTGGGTAGAATTTCGAGATCAACACCATATTTGTGCCACCAACTATGGAACCAAGTTGGTACCCCTTTATTAAAAGCTGCATAAAATAATTTGAAAAACCAGGTATGGTTTCCTTTAGGATTATCTAATTAGTTTCTTTTCTAATAGGGTTGTGATTTCATTTTGACATAAATCAAGGTATTCTTGATTCATTTGGCAAGGTCGAGCTTTAGTAGGTATAGTATTCTTAACAAAATTCTCTTTGTACGGAAGAGTTACATTATGTTATTTTATGTACCAACATGCATTTGGTACAAAACTACAAGTAATAGCTTTAAATTTTACAAAAACTTGATTTATTATATCTTTAGTTTGTTCTTTCTTCAATTGTTGTTCAATTTGCGTATAACATATTTCTTCTTTGAGATAACTAATTTGCTCTTCTTTAAGAATAATATCTTTTACTTCATTTAGTATCATTGTTTGAGGATCTGTAATGAATTAAAAAACAGTTGTTTTTCCTTTAAAGGTAACAGTAATACCACTAGTATTAATTTGTGTCATTGGCATAATTTCATTTAAGAATGGTGTTCCCAGTATAACATGTCCTCAATATAACTGTAGTAGTCACTGTAGTAGTCACTATAGCAGATAAGTCATAAAGCAACTTTTATAAAGTCGCTTTACAAAACGAAGGGTGTTAGCAATGCCAGCAAAAAAATATTTGGAGAAAAAGACACTTTAATAAAGTAACGGAGGAGAATGAGCCAGCAACATCGACCTACCTTTCTCTCGATTCTTCTTTCTTCTTTTCTCCTCTATATATATTGTAGCCCGAAGTAGAAGCTGGGCATCATTGGCTTGTAATATTTTTATTTTCCTACTATCTATATGTACTATTTCTGTCAAGTGTGTTGTGTGTTGTAATATATTTGAATCTTGAATAAAGATTGAAGAAGTTATTTGTGAAGGCTACAACTTTAAGTTGTAAGTTCTCTTTCGCTTGTTTATGATTTGTTCATTTTAGATCCTGTATAGAATTCGTATAAGAGTCATGTGTTTCTATGTTTGTTTTGTAGATTGAAGGAATGTTTATGTATTCGAAGTTTAAATTTAGATAAGTTTTTTTTGTTTTGATCACTTTTTTTTATATTTGTGGGACATCACCCAAGTCGTGTAAAGCCTTTGATCTCGTATTCGCTGGAGTTAGGTTGTAATGAGTAGGCTCGTAAGTCGTTGACAGACGTGCAAGTTAAAAGAGAACTTGTCAAAACAAAAGAAAATTTTCAATTTAATCATCTTGTACCTAAACATTATTTTGAATCTACAAACAATATCATAGCTAGTTTAACATCTAGTTCCTCTAGAAGACAAACCAGTAATACTGGTAGTAAGAAAATAAAACATTGCTCAATTAGCGGAATTTCCTTCACAATTATATCAACTTAATAGATGGTCTATACCAGACGTTCCTAATCAGAAAATTCATAAAATATGATTTGTAGATGTAAAATTCCTAATCAACATTAAAACCCTAGAAAGAACTCTTACGGTTAACCAAAAAGAAAAAAAAAGGACTTCTTAGTGAAGAAGATATTCAGCCATATGTTGATAAATATAATTATATTCATGTAGGTCTAACACAGGTTGTCTTCAAACCTTTGACATTACAAGATTTAAATGCATCAATGTTGGCAAGTCTTAGAGATGCTAGATGCCTAGACTGGTCTCAGTCACTTATGGATATCATGGAAACTAGTTTATGTCATGGTCATGTATACTTTAATTATCTTTAACAGATCCTCATATCTTATAAAAACTCATGAGTATAATTTTTTACTTGGATCTGAAACAATAGCAATTGTTTATCGAGTTCATTATAAAATATTGAGCACTCTAGCTCCAAAAGCTAGATTTTCCACACACCGCCAAGAAAAGTAGTTTTAATAAAAACTAATTTACTCTCATCTCGAGTTGCGTCTAATGGACAGATTAAATGGGAAGAAGTAAACTTTCCTGATAACTGGGTTATACCTCAACCAAGGCCAATAATTAATCAGGATGTTAAGCGAATTATTCAAACAGCTTATGGTGATGTACAAGTAGCATTTAATATAAATAGGTTAATAACCATAATTGATGCTTCAAGAAGATCTATTTGACAATCGTCCTCTAGGAGATCCCCTTCTATAAGAGAAAGTGAAGCGCAAGCAATAAGCATTTCAGAATCTAATATACCGCATCCGGTATATAAAGAAAAGGAGGATGTATCCCCTACCAGCTCGGAAATGAGCTCTGACATATAAATGGTATTAATGAATTTATGCCCGGATAGTAATGTGAGGCAATTCCTTATTAAGGAATTCAGCAGAAGAATAATGTACCATTTCATAAATGGTACTATGATAATATAACAGTAGAAAAAAGATTATTTTATAAAAATAAATATTATGAAATTCTCGAATCAGAGAATAGATTAGTTAAACTATTATGTTATAGAACAAGAGCAAAGAATTAATGTACTAGAAGAACACTATAAATAGTGGAAAACTAGTACTAATAAAACTATTCTAGGTTTATATCCACCTCCCGAACCCTTAAGGATGTCAGGCATTAGTACTTCAAATATAGAGGCAAGCCCGTATATTAAGGTATCCGATAAGGATGACGAAGCATTGAAAGAGTTTAATAAACTTTTTAAACAGCACAACTACACAAACTTGTATCTATAAGTAGTTGTTCAACAGCTCGCTAGAATTTAAGATACAATTACCAAGCTTATTAATAAGTTAGAAACCAAGATCCCTGATTTTACTAGTACTGTTTGTAAAGCTGTTATACAGCATAATAGACTAGTTACATATTCCTGAAGGCACTCAAGACTCTATATAGTAGTTTATGCCCGCGGTCTTTCTTTATTAGTTAGCATTAGAATCCCTTATTTCACTTACGGGGCAATCAAGGAATAGAAGCTACCATCCTAGGGAAATATCTGGATTCAAATTACAAAAAGATGGATCGACTTCGAAGGATATTACTTCTGATGTAGTTAGAAGCCTTAACAAAACAATTTAGAGATTCAAAACTACAAATGATTGAAGGAGAACCATCTCTAATACAATCAGATTTTTCTGATAATGAGGAAGTTCTACTTTCTTAAGATGATACTTCATAAGAAGAATCTATTTATATTAGTAATGCTGAAAATCAATTTAAAGAAATAAATAAGATTTCTGATTATAAGCCGCGTAGAATGGAAAATTATTGTTATCCACGACCAACACCTATGGATGTATTATTTGAAGAAAACGATGTTTTCATGCAAAAGGAATTTAGTGGCTCATACATATATGAGTGGAAATTGATGGTTATACTGAAAGTCAAATTAATAATCAAATACATCGAATGATGTTGTTTGCAACTGTTGCTAAACAGAATGGTAATTCTGATAAGTCCATTGCTGCCGATAGAATAACCATCATCAACTATAAAAGATATGTAAAATGATACCAAATATTTAATTTTCTAAAAGGAAATTAAGCAGCAGATAGAAGAACAACACTTGTATCCTAAACAACCATATTGTTGTTATGATGCCAAAAATAAATGTGATATCCATACTAACACCAAGGATATTGAACATTGATTTGGTGTAATTTAATAGTCAACTTCTGTCTCACTCTTCCTCTCAAGTATCATTATGTCAGATTCTCAATACAACATGAAGAAGCATAACAGTTATCTGCAAAAAGACATTAGGTTCTCTTTGTATTAAGCTCTACTTCCACTCAGCAAGATATTGTGTATAATCTTACCTTACAATTGAAACATGTGTACTTTTGTGACAAATTTATAACTAGGTACTAAAATTTTCATGGACACATTAATTAAAATAAAAACAGTACCTGAAGCTTCTCTAGAGTTTTTGATAATGATGAAAAAATCCAAACAATGAAGGATGCATCTAAGAGAGCAACAGGTAGCACCAAAAAGAGCCTTGTTTTACCAGCTAAGTCATTGATATTTCCCAAATGCTCAACCAGTTCAAGAGCCTCTGAAGCCACAAAATAGACCACACCAAGGAGAGCAACTTTGGAAGTTATCCCACCCAAAGTTGGTCGAACAACACCAAAGCCCATGGAAACTACTAAAAGAAGAAGGCGGGATACAGTCTTTTTGACAGCTGTAAAAGTCACTGCCCATATAGTAATGCCCATAGGTCTAGTTCCAGTGGAATTAAAATTTACATATTCGAAGTACCAGAAAGCCATTTCACACATTCCTAGAGCAATTACAGCTGTAATATGGTAGTGAAGCTGCAATATATGTTTCCAAAATCGAGTAAATTGGAGAAACCATACAAGACCAAGCACAAGATATGCCAATGACATAAACCCATAGAATGTCATTAATGGTGCCATCTTTCCAGGTAGATAACCTTCTGGGTTCCTCCAAATAGTTCTTCCTTTGATTATAGTGCCCTTTAGTTGTGGGTCACAAAACATAAAGTAAAGATAGTACATTCCAGTCTTTTCTATGATAATAGTTTGAGTTACCATATTGGCTTCCTCATTTGTTCCATCAAAAAATGTTTGAATACGTTTTGGCCAATCTGGGTTATCTGGGTTTGGGCGAATAATCACCTCCCCCACCTTACAGGATTTCTCCTCATGAAGTGCGGGAGTACAGCAAATAACATCAGAATTAAAATATGAGCCCCCAATTTTCTCCCTGTCTTGGATCTCTACTATTATAGCTTCAACCAATCCAGTATTTTGTTGCATATCATGATGCTTTGATGCTGACTCCTTTGTCCGCCGAAAGGTCACAGATTCAAACCTGAAACAAAAATTTCAAATAATCAAGAGAAAACTTAGTTATGACATGTTTTATGCCTTACAAACACATGGAATAGAAATCAGAAGAAAAGGATTAAAATTGAACTCCAATCTAGAGTCCCTTGGACTCTTCCAATGTATAAATTTATGTGAACAAAAAATAACGCAGAAAACAGAGAAAAGTGTCTGTGAATATTGGATACTAGTAATTTACACGTGTGATGCACGTCTTAATAAAGATAGTTTTTTTCAAGTCAAAATTTAGACGTGGTATAGACTTGAACCTAAAACCTCCTTTATAATAATTATGCACGTGCATTACACGTGTTGGTAGATTTACAAATGACACTAAGGCCTTCTCCCATTATAATATTACCATTATAATATTAGAGATGCATATGCTAAGGTACAAACTGAACTCCTCCAACATCAGAGTTGTTTCACAAACATATAGATCCTAGGGACCCAATTTTAGGCCAATTAAAATCCTAATCTTTGTTGTAACAAAATTAAGAACATAGACCGTCTTAAAAGAAAAGGTATACAAAAGATGAAGTAATATGTATTCTTTAATCGTAATTGAACTGATAAATGCAGTAACTTTATTATCTTAAAATCAAATACCGAAAATAAACATATCTGAGGCCATAAAAAAGATGCAGTGTTTCTTTTTAAACTTCCACTTTTAATGAGCTATTAAAGTGGCTATCAATGAATTTGCAGTATAACAGCGGTGAAATAAACTGCCTGTTGCCATTAGCAAAGTCCATTATTTATGGCCATAAATTCGTGTATTGGTATACAACAACGACACAAACACATGGAAGCAGCATTTTGCCATAGTGCACAGACATTGTGATGTAACAATCCGGAAACTGTGATATGGCATAAAACAAGATGATATTGGATAAATATCTATGAAGCACAAAGATTTCTATATGGAAGTTGTGACACATGTTGAACACTCGTTTCAGGCACAAGTACTCAACATCTGTATGTTGGCCTGTAGTGTCACACCACGTGTGTGTGCACTGTATCTGTGTCTGTCTCCATGCCACACCCAAAAAATGTAACTCAAACTAAATACATAACTTACAATAAAAGATGCATGAGTAAACTACATACACAATATAACAACAAAAGTAACCATTAGTCCACATAAATCAGAAACCTCAAGTAGTATCGACACGCTGTTATTTGAACAATTTTATTGTTTACTAAATGAAGAAACACAAAGTAAAAGCATCCATAAATGACATTACTTAACAGCTTCAACATTTAATTAAATTATTAACCTTCATATTCAGGACCCTGATCCAAAAAACACAATAAATTTTGCAGTATGTCAAAATGAAATGTATAAGAAATGTATATTTTCCGATAGCACCCTGCATCTCACACTAGCTCACACTAGACACCAGATTATCTTACGCTAACCATCACACGCGGTACAGCTCCTCCACTAAAGTAGTTCTTTACAAATATATTTTTAAACTAGAAGGAAACAAAATAACAAGCAACTAGATGACAAATTAAATTATATATGTCATCTTAAAGACGCGGGAACTTATTTCAGAATTAATAGTCAAGCTTACAAAGATATAGTTTATAAGATATTACAAATTTACAATTAGTAGAGGTACATTTTTAACGCCCATAAATTTGTGTAGCACTAAGTGCATTCGACCCAGATATGGTGTTTTGGTATTATATACCATATACACTGGATTATTAAATGAACATAACTCAAGCATTATGAGTATTCCATTTCTAAGAAGTAGATGAATCTTCCCTCTCACAGTGGCAAGATAATTTTCAAACAAAAATTTCGAATCAAAATGAAGTTATGTTGCTTTTCATACTAGTTTTAATATAAAACAAAACTACAGTATAACGTATTAATGTTACTTGCTTCCGTTTGTCTTAACCAACTACATAAAACATGGCATTGACACACCTCCCTAACTAAGCGGATATATATAGACACATCTAAAGCTCCGTTTGGCATTGCTTTTCGATGGTGCTTTTAGCTGTGAAAAGCACTTTTAGGCTCAAATTAGGTGTTTGGCAAACTTAATTAAAAGTGTGTTTAATCAAAAGAGTTTATTTTTTTTCTAAAACTAATATATTTTTATCAAAGCACCTAAAATAGTGCGTTTAACTTTTCAAAAAGCACTTTTACTTACCATAAAAATTTTACAGTTAAAAATAATTATTTCTAACACTAATTTTGGTACAGCACTTTTTAGCGAAAGCATTTTTCATTTACAGCAGTACCAAACAAAGCCTTCGTTTCGCCATTACATCACATGAGATGATCCCAAATTATCCATCCCTACATTCGAAAGAAGTAATTCACACTAAGACATCCACTAAACAACAAAATTAAAATCAAGAAACACCCCTACATCAAGATCTACTAAAATTACAAGAAATCATTGAATGTAACGAAGAACGTGGAAGGAGAAGTGAAGAGCTCACCGGATGAAGGATTTACCATCGGATGAGGGAGAGCTGAGATTGCCGATGGAGGCGTAGAGCCCTTCGCTCCCGCCGTGAAAGAAGAAGGAGTTCGACCGAGGATAAAATGCGCCGTTCGAGTACTCATGGATCGAGGCGAGAGCACAGTTAGAAAGTAGAAGGAGGAGAAACCCTAGAAAAAACCCGAGTGAGATCGGATCGGGATGGAGACGACGAGGATCCCTCATTTTTCTTCTAGAACTGTCTAGAATTTTTTTATTTTTTATTTCTTTTATTTTTTGAGTTTGTTGAAACTAATTTGGGTTTGGGTTTGGGGTTGGGATTGGGGTTTGCGGGGTTGATTTTGAGAAAGGGGATTGTTTGATGGGTAATGCTACACCTACAACATTTTCTTATAACTTTTTTTTATAATCTTAGGTGGCACAATCTCATTGAAATGTATTGTACATTGAAATGTATTGTAGAGTAGGTTGTAGTGGGTTGTACACATCTTCAATGAGATTGTGCCATCTAAGGTTGTAAGAGGTTGTAGGTTTAGCATTACCCTTGTTTGATTGAGTAGGAGTGATTGAGATTTGTTTGGTAAAGGCCCTCTGCTTTTAAGAAAGGTTGTTCGTTGAAATTGTCTACTTTTGCGGAAAGGCCCTCTGCTTTTAGTGATTGATGTTGGTTAAATCCTTTTTGGTGATGAACACGTGAAACGCATGCCTGCCTTTCTCTGGCTAGAGAATGGTTCGCAGGATTTGTAACCGGAAGGAGACGTTGTTTCTGAAAGGATAGATGGTGCGGAGAAAACACAATCATGTCTTGTGTGGCCATTGTTCTCATGTCTCTATCAGGATGTTACGAACAAGAAATGCGGTAGTGCTAAAAATTGAGGGTGTACGTTGAAATCAAAATTCACGAGAATGTTGCTGATATGGCTAAAAATGGGGTTTAATCGGAACCGTCCAAATCAGGCGCGAATCTTGAACCCCATGGGCGAAACAGTAATTTCACCTACCAATGAGTCTGAAATGGGTACTGGATCTCTTCATCAAAGATCCAATAACCCACGAACGGATCCATTCAATCGGGTGCGGGTTTCAACCAGCAGAAAACCCGATCCAGAGGGATAGGATCAGGATCTCTGATTAATACTAATCAACGACCCTGATTCACATCTATCCTTCCGCTGGGAATTAGGGATTACATTCCTAATCTGTTTACGGGGATTATATTCCTTATCAGATCACGGGGATTACATCCCTAATCTGATCCCTAAGATGCCTATAAATACCCCTCATCCATCTCCATTAAAAGGTAATCAATCTTTTGCCAATTTCATGCTCTTTCTTAATCATCCCTGATTACTGACTTGAGCGTCGGAGGGTGTGTCGCCGGGATCAACCCCGGTGTCTCGCACTTTTTGCAGGTGAACGGCGGGAGTCAACGGTCAAAACCCGGCGAATCAGGTTTCAGGTTTGCTATTCAGGTTTTCCTAAGAATCCACAAATACTATCTGTTTACCCCCACACCAGATTTAGCGGTAACAGATTGGCGCCGTCTGTGGGAAAAAACGAGTAGCAGCCTCTCCTCTTCCCGTTGGTCAGATCTTCTCCAGCCATGCCTCCTAGAAAAGCAAGATCCAGAGGGTCCAACCGAGGGCCCAACCTCGATCAGCAACAAGAAATCCCCATCCAACACGCTCCGCAGCAGGGGCAACTTCCTCCCCCAGCGGAAGACCCACTCCAACAGGGCCTGCCTCCTCCGCAGAATCAACAACCTCCCAAGGGTCCGAATCCGCAGAAACAACCTCTCCACCAGGACCATGTCTCAATCCACAATGCCTCTACGGACTCTATGGCCTCCCACAATCTCCAAGCTTCCGACTTCCGCCATAAAGTCCCCAATCGGCAGAAGGATGAGGATCTTCGCCACCGTCTGGACGAAAAGCAGGCCCGAGAGGGAGCCTCCCGCCAGCAACGTCCGGATGAGCGATTTCTTCACCGCCGAGACTACAAAAGGTCCCCTATCCGAAGGGGCGGAGAGAGTCCCCCGAGCATCACAGAAGAAGACCACACTCCCCTGCCGGTCGGCAACATCCTAGGAACGATGAGGCACCTATCACCCGTGCCGAGTTCCAGCAGTTCCAGACAACCGTCCTACAAGCTCTCAACCTCCGTCCCAATAATACCAATGCTCCAAGGATTCCCACTCCTCCTCAGATCCGAAGTCCTCGCCAACGGTCCCTAACTCCTCCACAAGCTCCTAACAACCCCCGCTACATGGCAAGTCCTCGCCGCTCTAGGAGCTACCGTCGTCGTAGCCCCCACTCTCCCTCGTACGAAGACGAGTCTAGAGGCTCGCCGGATTACCGTCGAAGGGATGATGCAGTCTATCGCCGTCTCCATGAGATGGAGAGGCGCTTGGGTCAGTTAGACCGAGAAGAAGCGCTTAGAGGAAGGACCCTTTGTCCTAGTAGACCTCCTTTTTCCCGAACCATAATGGATGCACCCGTGCGGATCGGCTTTAAGCCTCCTCAATTCGAGACCTATTCTGGGGAGACTGACCCCGTTGATCACATCGAAAGCTTTAAGACCCTCATGCTTATCCATCAAGCTTCCGATGCTCTGCTATGCAAGACCTTCCCCGCAACTCTCAGGGGTCCGGCCCGAGAATGGTACTCTCGCCTTGCCTCATTCTTAATATTCTCCTTCGAGCAATTTGAGACCCTCTTCGTCACCCACTTCGTGAGTAGCCGCCGAACTGAGAAAACCAGCATTTCGCTAATCTACCTCAACTAGAAGAAGGGTGAGAAGTTGAGAGACTGTGAAGAGGTTCACAACTGAAGCCAGGTCCATAGCATCTCTCGACCAGTCGGTCGCTGCAATAGCTTTTCAATCCAATGTCCTCAACTCCAGCCTCCGCTCCTCCCTAGCCAAGAAGCCCCCTCAGAACTTCTCTGACCTCCTCCTTCGGAGCGAAAAGTATATTTGGGCCGAAGAAGCTGAACACCGCCCCAACTTGGAGGGGTCCTCCTCTAGGTATAAGAGAAAAGGAACATAAGAGGAAGGAGCCAAGAAGCTTCAGAAGGATAATGGTGGCCAGTGCCGACCTCCCCCCAGATTTGAAAAATTTACTCCCCTTAATGCCAACATCTCCACAATTCTCATGGAAGTTGAGAAGGAGGGGGGGATACCTCCTGCACCAAAAATGAACACCCCCGGCAAAAAGAGGGATAAAGAGAAGTGGTGCCGTTATCACCGGGACCATGGCCACGACACCAATGATTGTCGGGCCTTGAAGAATGAGATAGAAGCCCTCATCCAGAGGGGGCAACTGACCAAGTTCATGAGAAAGGACCGAGCCGACCTTCCTCCCCCACCTTGGGGGGCTAACAAGCGTCCTGAGCGCGATGAAACGCCCGACTTCGAAGAGCAGCGTGTCCTACACCTCATCCATGGGGGCCCAATGGGGGGCTCCTTCAACTCCTCTCGAAAGGTATTTATAAGAGAAGTCAATTCGATTCGCGCCACCCCTCCTCCTAAAGGCCTCGGAGTGCCCGTCACATTTTCAGATGAAGACCTCGAGGGCGTCCGAACCCCTCACTGTGACGCACTCGTCATCAACCTCCACATGGCAAACTTCAAGGTGGAGAGGATCCTAGTGGACAATGGCAGTTCCGTTAACATCCTCTTCCTCGCCACTTTCAAGGGCCTCAAACTCTCCCGAGATAGACTCATGCCCGCCGGCTATACGCTCCATGGGTTCACGGGAGTGCCAGTGACTATTGAAGGGGTGATCACCCTTGACGTAACCGCTGGCAAAACTCCTACTACCCGAACGGAGTCCATGGACTTCATGGTCGTAGATGTTCCCGCAGCTTACAATGTCATTCTCGGTCGGCCCGGCCTAGCTGCCCTTGAAGCCGTCCCTTCCGCCTATCACCTCAAGATGAAGTTTCTCACTCGGGCCGGAGTAGGGGAAGTGAAAGGCAATCAGGAAACGACCCATAAGTGCTATATGACCTCTACCCTCGGTCCAGTCCTCTCCCTAGAAACTCTGGAAATCCCCCAAGATGTCGCCCGACCAACGTCCGAGCCGGTGGATGAGTTGGAGGAAGTGCTCTTCTCTGAGCAAGATCCAAGCCGAAAGTTCTTTGTTAGCGAGACCCTCCCATCCGCCCTATGCTTCGACATAGTCCAGTGCATCCGAAGGAACCGAGACCTCTTTGCTTGGTCGGCTGCAGACATGCCCGGTATTTCGGAAGAGCCCTTGGTCCACCACCTCAGTGTTGCTCCGGGGTCCAAACCGGTCCAACAGAAGAGGCGCAAGTTCGCCCCCGAGCGCCAGCTAGCTATAAAAGAGGAGGTGGACAAGCTCTTAAAGGCCCGGTTCATACAAGAGGTAAACTCTCCCGAGTGGTTGTCGAATGTCGTAATGGTGAAGAAATCCAATGGGACTTGGAGAATTTGTATCGATTTTACCGATCTCAACAAAGCTTGCCCGAAGGACCCCTTCCCTCTTCCGAGTATTGACACTTTGATTGACGCCACCTCGGATCATGAACTCCTCAGCTTCATGGACGCCTTCTCAGGCTACAATCAAATCCGGATGTTCCCTTCAGATATCCTGAAGACCTCATTTGTGACCGACCAGGGCCTCTACTGCTACAGGGTTATGCCCTTCGGTTTGAAAAATGCAGGCACCACATACCAACGCCTCGTTAACAAGGTTTTCCAAGCTCAAATCGGCCGTAATATGGAGGTATATATTGACGACATGCTCATAAAAAGCATCAGAGGTGCCGATCATGTAACCGACCTCCAGGAGGCATTCGATGTTCTGAGAAAGCACAACATGAGACTCAATCCAAACAAGTGTGCGTTCGGAGTCTCGTCAGGAAAGTTCCTCGGCTTCATGGTCAGCCAACGAGGAATTGAAGCTAACCCTGAGAAAATCAAGGCCATATTAGACATGGCCCCTCCCAAGAATGTTAAGGAAGTTCAGAGGTTAACAGGCTGCCTAGCCGCCATAAAGGCGCTTTCTCTCGAAGTCCGGGGAGAAATGCCTCCCCTTCTTCAAGGCTCTCAGGGGGGCTAAAGGTTTCGAATGGGGTCACCAGCAACAGGAGTCGTTCGACCAGCTCAAGACTTACCTCGTCAATCCTCCTCTCCTCAGCAAACCAATTCCTGGCGAACCCCTCTACTTCTACCTGGCAGCCTCTGAGCAAACCCTCAGTGCCGTTTTGGTAAGGGAAGAAGACCGGGCTCAAAAGCCCATTTACTATGTGAGCAAGGTACTTCGGGATGCCGAGCTCTGCTACCCGAGAATAGAAAAGATGGCTTACGCCCTAGTGGTGGCCGCAAGAAAGCTTCGCCCGTATTTTTAGTCCCATTCGGTGGTCGTTCTTACCGACCAACCGTTGAAGCAAGTCCTCCACAAGCCAGAGACCTCGGGTCGCCTTATGAAGTGGTCTATCGAGCTGAGCCAGCATGATATAACATATCAGCCTCGGACCGCGATCAAGGCGCAGGCCTTAGTAGAATTTATAGTTGAAAGTACCATCCCCGAGTTTAGCCAAACAATGAAGGGACCACCTGTTTGGTCGGTCTACCTCCTGTAATGAGGGAAGCGGAGCCGGGGTCATTCTGGCAGGCCCAGATGACTTCATCCTCCAATACTCCATCCATATAAACTTCAAGGCCTCTAACAACGAAGCAGAATATGAGGCACTTATAGCCGGCCTTGGGATGGCCCGCAATGCAGGGGCGCGACGCCTCCGGATCTTTAGCGACTCTCAGCTGGTCGTAAATCAGGTCCTAGGCGAGTATGAAGCACGTGATGACCGGATGGTTAAGTACTTAGCCAAGGTCAGAAGCCTCATGGCTCTATTTGAAGAAGCCCTCATCCAGCGGATCCCCCGAGAAGAAAATTCCCAGGCCGATGCCCTTTCCAAGCTAGCCTCTTCCTCCCTCCAAGGTCTCGAGCAGACCGTCTTGATAGAGGTCCTCCTGAAGCCAAGTATAGAGAATGAAAATTCCGACTCAATGGAGTTGCTGCCTGTTTTGCTTCAAGATGACTGGATGAAACCCCTCGTCGAATTCCTAAGGGATGGGCTCCTCCCCGAGGACCCTAAGGAAGCTCGAAGAGTAAGAACCCGAGCAGAGCGATACACACTCATCGAGGGCATCCTTTACAAGCGTTCCTTCACACAGGTAGACGGCAGGCCTTATTTGAGATGCCTTTTCCCAGGGCAAACCGAATACGCCCTGCAAGAACTTCACGAGGGCATCGGCGGGGCACATTCGGGGTCCAGGTCCCTAGCCCGCAAAGTGTTGAACTACGGATATTTCTGACCCACTCTCCTGCAAGACGCCTAACTACACGTTCGACAATGCGGCTCTTGCCATAAGTACTCAACATCCGACGCCTCCCACAAGCTTCGCTCACTTCCCTATCAAGTCCAATCCCCTTTGCAATGTGGGGGATGGATTTACTAGGACCATTTCTGCCAGCTCCCAGCCAGTTCAAATTCTTAGTTGTGGCAATCGACTACTTCTCAAAATGGATAGAGGCCGAGCCCTTGGCCACGATCACTGAGAACAAGGTCGTTCAGTTCTTTTGGAAGAATGTCATCTGCCGATTCGGGGTCCCTCGGGTCCTCATAACAGACAACGAAACCCAGTTCACCGGGGCTGCCTTCCGAGCTCTATGTGAAGACATTGCCATCCAACACCGATTCTCCTCCGTTTCCTATCCCCAGTCGAATCGCCTAGTCGAGAATGCTAACTGACCGATCCTCTCCGGCATTAAGAAGAGGTTGGATAAATGTTCCAAAGGCTTATGGGTCGATCAGCTCCCCAACGTGCTGTGGAACTACCGCACCACAAAACGGACCCCCACAGGAGAGTCTCCCTTCAATCTCACCTATGGGTCCGAAGCCATGATCCCCCTAGAAGTTGGTATACCCTCTCCTCGTCTAATGGCTTATGAAGAAGAACAAAATGCCAGAGAGCTCCGAGCAAATCTAGACCTGATAGATGAGATCCGAGAAAGCGCTGCCATTCGTCAACAAAGCTACCGAAGAAGGATCGAGTTGGCATACAACAAGAGAGTCCGTCCAACCGACCTCAAAGAGAAAGTTAGCCATCTCATTCCCAGGTCAAAAGAGAAAATTGGCTCCAAATTGGGAGGGATCCTATAAGATCGCCAAAGAAGTTCGGCCCGGGACATAGGACTAGAAAACCTCAAAGGCAGAGAGATCCCCAGGACCTGGAATGCCGACCATCTTCTAAAATACCAAGAGAGAGCACCAACGCCTCTCTAAGTATTCTGGGATGTCGAACTGTTCCTCTCCTATTACTTAACTGTTTTTCTTTTATTTCTCTCTGTAATAACGGCTCACAACTTTAGAAGCAGCCGACCGCTAGTCATCAATAAAGGAAGCTTTTTCATATTTTACTTGTAAAAAATTGTTTACATCTCTCTGCTTTTACTCTCTACTCTAACGATGGTTTGGAGTCCAACACTTGGCTCGATTCTATTTCGCAAGTTCACTCTTAAGCGAGCTAGAAGTAGTTCGTCATTCGGAATTGCTCCCACAACCGTTGAACAACTCTAACGATGGTTCGGAGTCCAACACTTGGCTCGATTCTACTTCGCAAGTTCGCTCTTAAGCGAGCTAGGAGTAGGTCGCCATTCGGAATTGCTCCCACAACTGTTGAACTACTCTAATGATGGTTCGGAGTCCAACACTTGGCTCGATTCTACTTCGCAAGTTTGCTCTTAAGCGAGCTAGGAGTAGGTCGCCATTCGGAATTACTTCCAAAACTGTTGAACTAATCTAACGATGGTTCGGAGTCCAACACTTGGCTCGATTCTACTTCGCAAGTCCGCTCTTAAGCGAGCTAGGAGTAGTTCGCCATTCGGAATTGCTCCCACAACCGTTGAACAACTCTAACGATGGTTCGGAGTCCAACACTTGGCTCGATTCTACTTCTCAAGTTCGCTCTTAAGTGAGCTAGGAGTAGGTCGCCATTCAGAATTGCTCCCACAACCGTTGAACTACTCTAACGATGGTTCGGAGTCCAACACTTGGCTCGATTCTACTTCGCAAGATCGCTCTTAAACGAGCTAGAAGTAGTTCGCCATTTGGAATAGCTCCCACAACCGTTGAACAACTCTAACGATGGTTCGGAGTCCAACACTTGGCTCGATTCTACTTCGCAAGATCGCTCCTAAGCGAGCTAGATGTAACGCCCCGAATCCCAAATACAACTGAATTCGAGAGTTCTGCAGGATCTTTTCGTTTCATTCGGTACAATTTTACAAGGAATTGAAAACTTTCCATTTTACATCAGGGTTACAAGAGATTTTATACTTTATATTTTACAGCGGAAGCATATACATCCATAATTCACATGTAATTATAGCGGAAGCAATTATAACTTTATACGAAAGTTGCAGCAATAAATAATGATCTTCGAGCATTGGCTTTCCTTTAACCTTTATCAAACCAATTATCCTGCATATAAAACTGTGGGTACGTCAGTTTATTCAACCGACGATAATTATACATGGTTATCCTCTCTATGCCAGAAACAGTATAACGATTCTCATTTCTTAACAAATCACAAACTTGTTTACATATCAAATTAAAGGGACTACCCTATTAATGTCGTGTTGTGATTGTGCACTTAGTCCTTAATGCAGTTGTTTATGTTACATGACACTAATGCACACTTGTTCGGATTCTATGCATCCCATACTACATAGGTCCGAGGGCAAGCCCTTAATCGTTCTTCATTTTATAGGGTTCAATCCATCTTCATGACTTAATCTACTACTGTAATTACGGTAGGTATCCTAGATGATCTATGAGTACAAGCACGTGTACAGAAAACCTGGAGGGGAATCCCACGTCATGTCACGATGCATCGTGAAGACAGCCTGTGGCAATTCAGCCTCCTTCATGGCACATGATCCTCTTGCAGTCACCAAACATCCCACAAGCGTTGCCACCGGGACGGTACTCTAGAGCAGTATCCACGTCATGTCACGACGCATCGTGAAGACAGCCTGTGAATACTCTCACGCCACCAATCCAATGGCCCTCATACTCATATTTTTCTCCTACTTTCATCACGTCTCCACTATGTACTAATCCTTAGTTTTTATTAGAATCATGAACAAAATCAAAGCTCTAGAGTTAGCCTCTCTAATAAACCGGACTTAATCATTCGTTCAAACATGACCAACCTTGGTCTTTCATTTCAAATTTCATTTTATTGCTTTCCAAATGCCGGGGGAGACTTAGCTACTCTTTTGTTTCAATTCCAATTCACAATTACTAAAAATAATCTGAGCACTTCCAGCTCATGAGTTCATTTTTTTTCATAATCACCATGGATTTTCTTTTTCATGTTCATAGTTCCACAATTATAACTTTCATAAATTCAAATAAATGATTCACTCCATATTAATTCATGCAAAGACAAATAGAGTTTACTGTCACAACCAATATTCAACATAAGATTCACAATCTTTATCATAAAACAATTCATAGAATTTCTGAGATGTTAAAAAGTGCTCTGAACAGTCGACTTAGCACTCATCTAGTCGACTTGTTCAGTCAAACAAAGTCCTTCAGTAAACTGCTCGGAAGAGTCGACTGCTGCACATGGCCAGTCGGCTATTCCGCAGCGTTCAAAATTTCAATATCATTTACAGTGCGGTCGACTGTCAATCAACCCAGTCGGCTGTTCTGCAGAGTTCAACAATGTAACCTTTCAAGTTCAGTACAGTCGACTGTTACATACATTCGGTCGACTAAGCAGATTAAACTTTCAATTTAAAGAATTCTCTCTTTATTCTATTCTCACATCATTTTTTTGTCACACTGCAATGTGCTCATGCCAACATAAATATGAAATTCTTATATGTTTATTAACATCACAACATAGTTTTCGATTAAATGTAAATTCCACATAACTAGTATTTTCTTTTCTCAAAAAGGAAATGCTAAACATATATTTTTCCTTTTACTCATCGTCTACTCATAGGGATGAATACTAATCCCAATTTAACATGCTAGAACATCAAATTAATAATTCACATTAAAAAGTACGTCGTTTCATGAAAATCCGAACTGTATATATTTTCTTTCAATATACTAGTCGACTGTTCATACGACCGGTCGACTGTAAGGGTCATTTCCAGTTCTCTAATCATTATTAGACCTTTTTCATCAGTTCATAATTTCTACATTAAGTACAACATGGGAGATATCAATTTAGCAATCATTCTATCACTTCAGTTTGCACATTCTTACACAATTAAATCCTCGATCTTAACATAAATTCTAATTTAGAAGTCATGGGAAACATCTACCTCGTACCAGTCGACTTACTCACATGACCGGTCGACTGTACAGGTCAATTCCGGTCTTTTAGATTTCATTAATTCTGCTCATTCATTCACATCTTTCATTCAAAGTATAGCACAACGCATTTTAGCATAATGATCACCATATCAATCCACATTTCACAAGCATGATAACAATCAAAATTTCCCTAGCATGATCTCTATATTAGAAGTCCTGAGAAACACTCACCTTGTTGACGAAATAAACGAAATCCCGAAAAAGCCTTCTAGTGATAATGTGACTCCTCCTCCTTGCTCCTTGCCACCAAGAATCTTCTGTAGCAATGCCGGCCTCCCAAGGCTAATCACACTCACAACTCTCTTGCAAATAAATCTTTCTCTTTTCAAATAGATTTTTTGTGTAGATTACACTTAATTGGGGGGGGGGGGGGGGTGGGGGGGGGGGTATTTATACACAACTTTGGGTAGAATGGAGGGCTAGGATCTAGTGGATGGTTATGAGATGGAGGGCTAAGATGAAAGTAGGAGTTGCATTAACTACCCACAACAAGGTAACCACCCATGCATGATCTCCATTTGAAAATTTCCAATTCCCTCCAAAGATTGTAAAAACCGGCCATGGAAGGAATAGTGTGCAATGCACACTATGTTGCATGCACGTGCTATTCTAGTCTCCATATAAACAAACTTGTACATATACATTTTACAAAATAATCTTTTAAAAGAGTTTTACTTTACAAGTTGTTATTTAAAAAAAAGAACTAATTCTTGGGCTTAAATTAATGGGCCAAAACATTAACTTTTACAAAATAAATAATTTAGATTTTGGGCTTAAGTTTATTTGAAACTAGGATCCTTTTAAAGATAAAATAATTTAGCAAACATATCTACATAGACATATACTCATCATTCATTATAAAGTTTCATAAAATGGTACGTGCACGCTACGTGCAAAATAAATAACAAATTTTCATGAATGAAAATTCAGGGCATTACACTAGAAGTAGTTCGCCATTCGGAATTGCTCCAACAACCGTTGAACAACTCTAACGATGGTTCGGAGTCCAACACTTGGCTCGATTCTACTTCGCAAGTTCGCTCTTAAGCGAGCTAGGAGTAGTTCGCCATTCGAAATTGCTCCCACAACCGTTGAACTACTCTAACGATAGTTCGGAGTCCCACACTTGGCTCGATTCTACTTCGCAAGTTCGCTCTTAAGCGAGCTAGGAGTAGTTCGCCATTTGGAATTTCTCCCACAACCGTTGAACAACTCTAACGATGGTTCCGAGTCCAACACTTGGCTCGATTCTAGTTCGCAAGTTCGCTCTTAAGCGAGCTAGGAGTAGGTCGCCATTCAGAATTGCTCCCACAACCGTTGAACAACTCTAACGATGGTTCGGAGTCCAACACTTGGCTTGATTCTAGTTCGCAAGTTAGCTCTTAAGCGAGCTAGGAGTAGGTCGCCATTCGGAATTGCTCCCACAACCATTGAACTACTCTAACGATGGTTCGGAGTCCAACACTTGGCTCGATTCTACTTCGCAAGATCGTTCTTAAGCGAGCTAGAAGTAGTTCGCCATTCGGAATTGCTTCCACAACCGTTGAACAACTCTAACGATGGTTCGGAGTCCAACACTTAGCTCGATTCTACTTCGCAAGATCGCTCCTAAGCGAGCTAGAAGTAGTTCGCCATTCGGAATTGCTCCCACAACCGTTGAACAACTCTAACGATGGTTCGGAGTCCAACATTTGGCTCGATTCTACTTCGCAAGTTCGCTCTTAAGCGAGCTAGAAGTAGTTCGCCATTCGGAATTGCTCCAACAACCGTTGAACTATTCTGACGATGGTTCGGAGGTCAGCACCCCTGGCCAAATGATCGCAGCGTCGACCCCCAAACAAGTGGAAGTCCCGTTCCGGAACCTCGGCACAATAGACACAGTCACAAACAAAGTAACCACACAGAGCAACGAAAAACGTGCAAGTCTAAGAAAGAAATATTATTAAGAGTTGGGACGCAGTACAAGGCGGCTCTTCCATACAACAAGATTACAAGGTGTTAAAAAGCAAAAAATACAATGCCGACTTGTTACACTTAGGCTAAATACAAAAGCTTCAAAAATAAGATCTTCAACGCCTCCGTGGCGCAGGGATGTTCCGCTTCAAGGACACTTGAGGGCGGCGACGTTTACCTCCGGAACTCGACCCCAAACCAGCGAATTGAGACGTGTCCTTGGTGCTGCTCCTAATAGCCGCCCCGACGGACGCTCCGCTCGATGAAATGGCAACATTACTTTGTGCATCCCCAGGACTAGGTTGGCCGATGGGCGAACGGGTCGCGAGCTCATAAAACGAAATGCCAGTCTCGCTCTCCGCGCGAGTACATGAAGTGCTCCTTACATTGATCGGCCCCGAACGCGGTCTGAGGCGAGCCACCTCTGCCTCCAGCTCCGAGATCCGCTCCCTCAGAGAGTCATCTTTTACATCGACCTCGAAGCGAGCAGGTATTGCGAAGTTCGGGACGCCGGAGCGACTCGCGATAAGACGGCGAAGATGAGTGACTTCGATACTCTTGTCTACCGTGACTCTCTTCAGCGCGTCGACCTCAGCCGTCAGTTCGTCACGCTCGGTCGTCAGTTTAGCCACCTCGGCCGTCAATCCCTCTCCCTCCGTCCGAAGCTCCGTCTCTACCGTTTGCAGGTGACGAATCTCGGAAAGCAGATCGTTCCTCTCCGCTGTTATTTTTGATAAAGTGTGGCGGATGCACTTGATCCGAAGGCCATAGCTAAAGGCGGTCGACGAACCATCATCCTCTCCTAAGGGGGCCATCTCGGCGATCCTGCTCTACAGATGCCGGATCTCGATGTCTCGCCGACCCAGGATGAGTTGAACGTGGTTCCGCTCGCTTACGGCTCTGCGCAATCCTAGCTCAACTTCATAGAGCCGCTCTCGGCACTTCGTCAAGCACAGCCTCGTCGCCCATAAGCCAACCTCGGGACGAGCGTCGTCCCCCGAGCAAGTAGGCTCGACGACTTGAGTCACCACCGCAAGCTGAAAAGAAGTCGAAACAAACAACAAATTTTCAACACATTGCCAAACTCCTACACTTAGCCAATTTTCAAGAGTTTTTGAGAAAAGATAGAGAGACGCGAAGTCGAGCCCAAAAAGAAGTTTTCATTCATTACAAAAAAGCGGTGGCCAGTCCTCCATTAGGCATTACATTTAAAAACAAAAAGAAGAAAAGAAAAAACAAGTAAGGTCAGGGCGCGACCTCTTTCCCGGGGCGGCGAGAGTGGGTGGGGGTCGACGTCCCTGAAGGGGTCACCACCGCCGGCGGGGTGACCGCAGACCCCTGGACCTCGGCAACGACCTCGACCTCAGGCTCGACCTCGTCCTCCCCTTCTTCTTCTTCTTATTCTCCCTCCGACTCGGGGTCGAAGCCTTTGACGTGGTCCGAGAACAATCTCCATCCCGAGCAGTCCACGTCAGGGTACGCCTTCGTCACCCGGGCGAGGGCTTCGGCGTAGGCTTTGGCCATGTTCTGGGCAAGAAACCCTTGTGCCTTCACCATGGTCGCGTCCTCCGCCTCCTTCACCGCGGCAGCCTTGGCCTCTATCGCTTCGGCCAATTGTTTGGCCACCTTCTCCTTCTGGCGAAGAAGGTCGCCCTCCAGCTTCGCGATCTGGCCCTCGAGGTACTCGACCCTCGTCGTCTTCCCTTCGAACTCAACCCTGAGCTTGTCGAGCTCGTTCCCCATCCGAGCCTTCTCCTTCCGAGCTTGGTCGGACTCCTGCTTCAGCTTCTTCTCCAGAGCCGTTAACCTCTCCGTGAGGTGACCAAAATGGACGATGATCTATGACAAAGGAAGAAGTATTAAAAGAGTTAGAGAAATCAGACCTAAAGGGAACCAATGACGGCAAAAATTCAACACTTACCGAGACCGCCGAGCGAGCAATCTCGATGACGTCGTTGCCTTCTTGCCCGACCTCCATGGCGGCCCGATCCTTCGGCGTCGCCAGGTGCTTGACCACCTGCATGCTCGCCAAGGAGTTGCCGAGGAACCCATCATGTTTCCGAACCTGCCAGTCCGGAACATGAATTCTTTTGTGCTCCTCCGTCAGGAGCTCCTCGGCCACCACTGTCAGCGGGGGCATCGCCATCCCGAGGGTTGCGGCGATAGGGAAGTCTCCAGCCCCGGTTGACGCCGAGGCACCTCCTTCGGCAACGGCCGGGCTTCCCAGGGTCTCCACCTCCGTGACCCTCGGAGTCTTCGCGGTCAGCAACTTGGTCGCCACCCTCTTGTGCTTCTTCGACCCCTTGCTGGCAAGACCAGCCCTCAAAGCCAACACCGCCTCGTAGTCCATCGCCTCTGCATTAAAAACGACGTTTGTTAGCGCAATAAAAAGTCGTGAAAAGTGAAGTATGAAAAACTAAGCACGGAAGCGTAAAAGAAGCCGCGTACTAGGATCTACGCGGCAGAGCCCTCTCCTGAACAAGACATCCTCGGTCAGCTCCTTCCAGTCATACTTCGGCCGATCGAGAAATGTCCGAACTGCCTCTTCTTCTTCAGGGCGAAGCTTGGGCAGCGCCTTCAACCTCTTCGGCACCTCTTCCACCCAACTGGAAGGGATAGGCCAGGCCTCCGCACTCCGCACTATCAAGAACTTTTCACGCCAGTGCTTGATGGAGTCGGGGCATATAACGAGCCTACCGCCATGCCTTGGAGCCAAATAGTACCGGAACTCCGACCGGTTCCCTTGATGAAGCCGATAGATCGTCTGAAGTACATTCAGCTCCGGCTCGATCCCAGCGGCTAGGCAGTGAAGTACGAAACCGTTTATGACTCTCCATGCGTTCGGCATAAGTTGGATAGGGCTAACCCCAAACCACCTCAGAACGAGGATTGCGAACGGATAGAGAGGTAGCCGAGCCCCGGCGATAAGGGCATCAACCGGCCAGCAACACATAGTCACTGGCAGCGGCGAGTTGGCCCTAACCCCGGGACCCAGCAGCATAAGCTCGTACTCCTCTGGGATGTGGAAACAGTCCCGGATCACTCCCAAGTCTTCTTCGCGGAGGATCGACACCGTCTCATCCGCCTCAGTCGTCTCCCTCGCCGCATTCTCCTCGAAGGTCCTGCCCCTCCCGTGAACAATACGCTCGGCATGCTCCTCCGGAAGCTCTCGAACTCTGTGAAGTCCCGTCAGTTGCCCCGGTAATCTGCCAAACTCCCCCATACGCTTCGGCTCTTCCACGATCGAATCTTTGCCAAACACCTTCTTGCCCTTATCTGGGCGACTCGGAGTGCGGGCTTTGACGACTTCAAGGGAGGGCTCGGACCAAGAAGAAGACGACTCGGAGACAGAAGGAAGAGACATATTTATACTTGGAAAGTGACTAAGTATAAATTACCTTAAAAATGTGATGTCGGAAACTTCACCGGAAAACGAACAGCGATCACCGGAATCACTCGCTGAGCACAAATAATCGCCTGAGTAAAAGAGAGGATAAGTGGAAAATGAGAGAGGGAGGTGAGGTTTTATAGAGCGAGGCATGCAAAACGAGGATAATGGGCCCAGACGCCCAGCCCACCTACGCAAAACGACAAAAGCGACCCAAACCGTCGCCTTGTTTGCTATGCCAAGCCATACATCACATTAATTACTGACCCATCTGACAGAAGCTTAGAGGTCATTGCATTAAATAAGCGTCTCATCCGTCAGAGCTGTCAGAAGTTCAGAAGCCACCAACTCCGCAGGGCACGCTCCGCCAGAAACGACAAGTCAAGGACCTCGGCACCAGCTGCCGAGCGCTCTTGACACCGACCATGTTACATGGAAAGTTGGACCTCGACACCAGTTGTCGAGCGCTCTTGACACCGACCATGTTGCATGGAAAGTTGGGGTTCGGCACCCGCTGCCGAGCGCTCTTGACACCGACCATGTTACATGGAAAGTTGGGGTTCGGCACCGGCTGCCGAGCGCTCTTGACACCGACCATGTTGCATGGAAAGTTGGACCTCGGCACCAGCTACCGAGCGCTCTTGACACCGACCATGTTACATGGAAAATTGGACCTCGGCACCAACTGCCGAGCGCTCTTGACACCGACCATGTTACATGGAAAGTTGGAGTTCGGCACCAGCTACCGAGCGCTCATGACACCGACCATGTTACATGGAAAGTTGGGGCTCGGCACCAGCTGCCGAGCGCTCTTGACACCGACCATGTTACATAGAAAGTTGGGGTTCGGCACCAGCTGCCGAGCGCTCTGGACACCGACCATGTTACATGGAAAGTTGGGGTTCGGCACCAGCTGCCGAGCGCTCTTGACATCGACCATGTTACATGGAAAGTTGGGGTTTGGCACCAGGTGCCGAGCGCTCTTGACACCGACTATGTTACATGAAAAATTGGACCTCGGCACCAGCTGCCGAGCGCTCTTGACACCGACCATGTTACATGGAAAGTTGGGGTTCGGCACCAGCTGCCGAGCGCTCTTGACACCGACCATGTTACATGGAAAGTTGGGGTTCGGTACCAGCTGCCGAGTGCTCTTGACACCGACCATGTTACATGAAAAATTGGACCTCGGTACCAATTGCCGAGCGCTCTTGACACCGACCATGTTACATGGAAAAAGCTACCTCGGACCTCACCGAACTCCCTCTCAGCACTCACAACCTAGCCGAGGTGCCTCTCTTCTTCGGAAGAAGGTGCCGAACCACCCACGGTCTTCGGCGTCCTGGGCAGCGAGCACTGGAAGGGGTCGGTAATGTGATACAAGCATGTAGGCCCCACAATGAATGAAAACGACTGAGTCATTCGCCAAAAAATTGCGAAAAAACAATTAAAAATTCGGGAAGTTAAGGAAGAACTCCTGGAAAGTAATTGTAAAGTTGGGGAAACATTTTCTAATCCCCAAACAAGTAATTGTTGTCAAGAACAATCTTCTAAGACCCCCGAACGATGAATTGACACTTCGCAAAGATAAACGAAAACACCGCATGATCCGAAGAACTCAAGAGCAACTCAAAGTGCAACCAACTTGAGAAATTACCACACTCCCTCCTTCAAAGATTCAAAACCTCCTATATTGGACTCCGACACAACTCCACTAGCCATTAAAACAGTAAAACTACTCCTCAAAGGCTGATCAAGCTCAGTCTTCGGGAGTGGGGGGCTCGTGATATGGCTAAAAATGGGGTTTAATCGGAACCGTCCAAATCAGGCGCGAATCTTGAACCCCAGGGGCGAAACAGTAATTTCACCTACCAATGGGTCTGAAATGGGTACTGGATCTCTTCATCAAAGATCCAATAACCCACGAACGGATCCACCTCAATCGGGTGTGGGTTTCAACCAGCAGAAAACCCGATCCAGAGGGATAGGATCAGGATCTCTGATTAATACTAATCAACGACCCCGATTCACATCTATCCTTCCACTGGGAATTAGGGATTACATTCCTAATCTGTTTACGGGGATTATATTCCTTATCAGATCACGGGGATTACATTCCTAATCTGATCCCTAAGATGCCTATAAATACCCCCCATCCATCTCCATTAAGAGGTAATCAATCTTTTGCCAATTTCACTCTCTTTCTTAATCATCCCTGATTACTGACTTGAGCGTCGGAGGGTGTGTCGCCGGGATCAACCCCGGTGTCTCGCATTTTTTGCAGGTGAATGGCGGGAGTCAACGGTCAAACCCCGGCGGATCAGGTTTCAGGTTTGCTATTCAGATTTTCCAAAGAATCCACAAATACTATCTATTTACCCCCACACCAGATTTAGCGGTAATAGTTGCCAACATAATTAGCTCAAGAGGCGGGGGAATTGGAAGGCTTATTAATGGCAATTGGAATTTACATCTTGAAATTCTCACTACATGTTTACTATCGAAACTGACTACAAATTTAAGTTTCTAAATGATTGGGGGACTCAAAAAGCTATTTAGAGATTAGATATGGAAGTTCAACATTTTAAATAGATTGAAACATAGGTGGAAAGGATGTCATTCTCGCGAAAACCAATGTGGCAAAATATTGTGTTTCGCGTTGATGTGTCTCGTTATGAATATGGCCTTGGGGAGAAACAATCCCAATCGACATTCTCTCTCACTGTGTCAAAGCTAGGAAAATTTGGGAGATAATGTGCGGGTTTTCAGTTTTTTACTCTATTGGATTATTGGGTAAGGAGAGGAAAGAAAGTAAATTTAGGTTCGAGGACAGACTAGCAAGAAACTTTTGTGTTTCCGCAACTCTTTCGAGCCTTTGGCTAGGTTAATGTTTTTTTTTAATGCAAAAAGGACCCAAAAGGGTCATCCTAGTTTCATTGATGTGAAGTAAACGAAACAAGCAAACAAGCTTAAGATCACAAACGCAATCTCAAAACCAAAAGTACTAGGAAAATACAAGAAAGATAAATCAAGAGCAAGAAATACAAAGAAATTACAAATAGAAAACCTAAACTTCAACTAAAGATACAGAATAACCCAAAAGGGAGCATCCCAAACAGAGACAAGAGCTCAACAGCCTGAAGCTGCTCCAAACAAACAACTGTAAAAAACACCCCCACTGCATCTAATAGCACAAACCCAAGCTCATTAGCACCTAGTTGCCTAATTCATTCATTTTCTGGCAAACCCAAGTGAACGCAACATACAACAACACCCCTCTCCCCCCCAGATGCTAGAGGTAGCTCACCTGTACACCCCTGTAACACCCCAATTTTTTTTTTGAAAACTAAATCTCTAAATTCAATTCTTTCAATTTCTATATCACTTTAAACATAAACTAAGATAGATATATTTCAAATAAAATTTTGGCAAAGTCTCCCCTGAAATTTCTACCCCGAAACACAAAAAACTTATGAAATTCTGCTCAAAATTCTGTAGCTCACAACACAAACAATATTATCAAGGGCTCCCCAGGTAAAGTGGGTACTTCCTCGCGACAGCTGTCATCGAGGGGATAACCGGGCCTCAAGCCGATAGCTTGGGCGAAAAAAACACCGCACCCCAAACACATAGTTTGGGTAATAAACACCGCACCCCAAACCTGTCCTTGGGTATTAGGAGGTCTAGCCCAAACCCCCAGGATTGCTGTAGGTACTGGTCAACAAAACCATCTGTTATTAGCATTAATCAAAAAGGAGAAGGCGGAACCAAAAAGGAGAGGAAAAGAAAGAGAGAAAGCCCTAACTAGAGAGTTTTTCCCTTGTAGGTTCTTAAGAATTTTTCATAGGAGCTAGGGGAAGGAGAAGGTGCTTAGGCTAGTTCTTCCTTCAAAAAAAATCAAGGTGGGGGTTTCTCTATCTTTTCTGGTTCTCTTTGTTTGATTTTTGTTTGATTCTTGTTCTCTTTTTGTTTGATTCTTGTTTTCTTTCGTTGTGTGTATTGGTTGTGTATTCTAATAAACAACTTTGACTAAAATCATGTGCATAAGAAAGGTTGTGGATCAAATATGATTACATGAAAGAAAGTAAGTGGTAGAACTTAAATAAAGAACATAAAGAATGAATCTTTAGCTTGTTGTAATTATTGTTCTTATTGATGTTATTTTTTTGTTAACTAAACTTGGACTAATGGACATAAGCATATGGAGATTTGTATACATACCCATCTTTGAGTTGTAGAACTTAATTTGGACTAATGGACATAAGCATATAGAGATTTGTGTACATACCCATCTTGGGGTTGTAGAACTCAAACAAGGACTAATCAACATAAGCATATGAAGGTTGTGTAGTAGAAATAATTACTTACCCATCTTGGGGTTGTAAACTATTAAAAATAAATCTTTATTTGTTTATTGCTCTCTACTTGTTAATTATCGAGTCTTGCTAACTCTTGCTTATAAAGAGGGTAATTTTTGTTGTATGTAGGAACTAAGAAGTTAAAAGAAAAGAAGATGGTAATAAGTAGGACTTGTAAATTTTGTTGTGTGTAAATTGTAGTTCATAAAGTTAGAATGTTGTGATAATTCAAGACTTGAAATTCTTAAAGAGAAGTAGTCTTGTAATAACTAATAAATATCCATGCCTAGTTGTAGTAGATATCCATGCTTACTGTATACTCATGCTTGAATGGTAGTAAATGTTCATGCTTAAAAATTATAGTAGATATCCATGCTTAGTGTGTAATAGTTACCCATGCTTAAGTAATAATAAAGACTCATGCTTAGTAGTAGATATTCATACTTAAAGTAGTAATAGAAGCTCATGTTATATACCATGACTAGATTGTTGTAGGTTGATACTCATGTTATATACCATACTTAGATTGTTGTAGGTTGATACTCTATGTTATATACCATGATTAGATTGTTGTAGGTTGATGCTTATGATTGTATACCATGCTTATATTGTTATAGGTTAATGTAACAAGGAAACTCATGCTTATGTGTATACCATGTTGTAGGTTTGTTGTAGTAAAGAAATACGCTTGAATATATGTAGGATTCATGCTTAAGTAGTAGTAAAGAAACCATCATGTTGTAGTTGTGTAAAGAAACCATCATGTTCTAATTGTAGTATCCTAGTGAAGAACCCATTCATGCTTGAATGATATATGTGTGGTGATTCTAGATTCAAATGAACCATGTTTGAGGTGCATAGTTGTTCTAGATTCAAAAGAACCATGCATGTTTGAATAGTATTTTGTAACATTCTAGTTAAAGGAACCTATGCTTAAAGTGTATATGGTAATATTATAGTGAAAGATTAACTTTTATTCGCTTCTAAGTATAAGAAGATCAAATTCTTAGTAGAGAGCTTTATGTTGCTTTCATGTGAAATATAAGTCCTATTTTCCTTCCAAGTATAAAAAGACAAATTTTTAGTGGCATGCTTTAAATGCTTCTAGGTTGTTAGAATACTTTTATGTTTATAAAAGATCAAGTTTTTGTTAGTAGCATGTTTATATTGCTTCTAAGTTGTTTAAAGAATTTTTATGTTACTTCTGTGTTATTGATAAAAGATCAAGCTTGTAGTAGCATGTTATATTGCTTCTAGGTTGTTAGAAGACTTCTATGCTACTTCTATGTGTAAGGATCAAGTTATTAAGTAAGTGGTTCTAGTTGATACATACAAAAAAACCCATTTTTAGTATTGTGGTGCTATAGGTTCTATTTGATAAAGAACTCACCTTTTTAGTGTTGTTGGTTTATAGAACAACTTAGACTAATCATATATGTATTCTTCATCTATAGTTTATAAATGGTTAAAAAAATTATGTTTGATCATGTTAGAATGTTCATCTTGTATGTTAATTATATTAGTGAGCTTAACATGCATTTTAATCCATGTTTGTAAGCTTATACACGAAATTCTAGTCCTTGTCAACTAGAGTTGTCGTGAATTATTAGAAGTTTGAATCATGCACTTGATTATGAGCAATAAGTATTCCATGTACTCATAATTCATGTAATAACATGTTATGTTGGAAAATAGTTCGGGCTAATTATTAGCATTTATTTGTTTCATACGTGAGCTCACTCAGCTCGTATATAATAATTATTTTGGTTAGATAGGCGGTGAGCGGATCCGAGGATATCTTGTAAAGTCTAGGTTGAGACTTAGTAGATTGTGTCAACAATTGCTGCACTCTCTTGAAGAGGAGCACGTACGGTGCTTTTTCCATGACAAGTTGGAAGCATGAGTTGCGTACCTCTCTTGTTTGACCCATTTGGTGCCTTCTCATGATGAGTTGAGAGTACGACTCTGGGTTGAGAGTATGTTGTAGCTCGTACGGCCCTATTTGATTGGTAAGGGTTAGTGACATCATTAGGATAGGAACTTATTACTTAACCATTTTTATCTATAAATTGCTGAAGGATGAGAGTTGGTGTTAGGGATGATACCCTATAATCCGACTTCTCCTATAGGCCGACTCTAGGTGGTGTTATTGGGATGTATCCCCCTGTCAAGGGGATACGGGCGGTACTTTTCCATGACGAGTTGGGAGCACGGGTTCCGTATCTCACCTGTTAATTCCTGAATGTGCCATGATAAGAACGAGAGGATTTCCTAGGAAAATATACCCTACGATTCCGTCAGGTTCTATGCCTTCTCATAATGTGTTGAGGGCACAGAAGAAGGTTGACAAGTATTTTGTAGTCCGTGCTGGTTTTGAGTTGGGTCCGGTGCGACTGGGTAATAATGGCAAATAAGGACAACACTATTGACTGTAGTAATGGAACTAGACTGTACCTACAACTTCTTTAGTCATGTAGTATTGTGTCAGGGACAGGTTGTGTACAAGGTAGAATTTCATAACGCGGGTTCAAATCCCTAAATATGAACAATGACTTGATATGGACGTATGTAGTATGGGATGTATATGATTCCATATTCTCGCTTGCATTAAAATAAGAGCATCCTGGTCTTGGTTGACATTGCATTAGATTCTAGTCATTGCACTCACGAACACTTAAACTACACCGACATATTTTACCATGTTTTATATGTTTATTTTTGGAGATTCGCTGCTAGTCATCAGCCTTTAAGCGCCAATATATGTACTGACGTCCCCACATTAATAGGTTTTGGATACATGATCACCAACCCGGGAGGACTCTAGTCAAGGCATGGTCTACAAGTGAAGAGCCTGATGTTATCATTTTCATTCATGTATACTCTGATGTAATATATCGAATCAATGGAAAACACTCGGCCTGTAATATTGTATTAATAAAAAGTTTTAAATTTTCATGTTTTCTGTGTATTGTTACTAATTGAATGTAAAGGTCCTGGCTCGTGTCTCGAATTCTTCATATAGGAAGTTCGGGGCGTTACAGAGTGGTATCAAAGCCGACTTCAATTTATAGTCCAACATAGAAGGAAAATAGACTTAGATGCCTTGTAGGAGTTAGGTTTTCTTTTAGCTTGTTATAGATAATTATAATTCATACTGTTGTTCCTTCAACTTATGTTTTATGATATTTCTATATCCGTGCTAATTCCCGTGTCCACTCCTTACAAGATGACGGATGGAGCATTTCCCCTAGGGAATGGATGGGCACACAGGGTTGCGATCGAGGTGGAATCGGACTTAGATCCCATCATAGATGGGGACGAGTCACCGATTTGGGTCGGATTGGCCAACGGGGCCCTCGCAACTACTGCAGCAGGGGACACCCCTATGGGGGACCAGATCCCAGTACCGCCACCCCCGCCACCTCCCCAGTACCCCAGTAGAGTAGGCCTTTCGCGATATCTCGACAATGGGTTGGCACCATGTCTGTCTTGAGAACAGGATGGACTCATGTGAGTTCGTAGCCATCAGCCATGAGAGGAAAGTTGCGAAGTTAAGGAGGGCCTACCGCAAGATGGTGATCCTGAGGCACACCCACTGTGTGCAGTATGCGCGCCTAGAGCGCAAATGCGCGGAGCTTCAGGCGCAGATCACGCAGTTACAGGCACTGCTAGCACCACCGCTTGCTGGAGGGGACCTAGCAGAAGACACTGGCAGTACCAACTAGGAGGTCGGGTGCCCGTATGCTATTTTGTTGTTTTGATATTTTTTCCTTACTTGTGTAATATAAATGTAAGGAAGATAATGCTTACGTAAGATATGGGGTTATGATGAAATGAAGTTTAGCTTTATGTTTTCTACAAGTCTTATGTGTATGTTGAGATGAATGGATGTTATTCTGCAATATCACAACATGATGCTATGTGTATTCCATTGTTCCTTTCTACCAGATGTCTCGCAGAACAAGAAGCAGTAGGATCGACAATTTTGAGGGCGAAGGTAACGGAGTCAATGGCGCAGGTCTGGATATAGGGGCAGAATTTGCTCGTATGTACCAGGCACTTGGAGACCTAGACGAGGCGAGCAGAAACAATGTGCAGCAACAGGGAGTACCCGGAGGTAACTGGGGAGCAGCAGCTACCAACCGCATTAGAATGGTCGAATCATTCCGAAGGATGAGGCCACCTACTTTTTAGGGAAAGGCAGACCCTACAGCGGTCGACGATTGGATTCGTTAAGTCGAGATCGTGTTCGAGGTGATGCTGACACCCAATGACAGCAAGGTCAGGTTGGCGAGCATTCTGCTGGAAAAAGACGTCGGGGTCTGGTGGCAGTTGGTGAAGAGGGACATGGGTGAAGGACCCATTACCTGGGAAGACTTCTTGGAGGAGTTCAGGATGCACTAATTTCCATTAGATGTGCAGGAGGACAAGGCTATGGAGTTCGTCAACCTGAAGCAGGGAAGCTTGATAGTTCGAGAGTACGAGGCCAAGTTCATGCAATTGTCCCGATATGCTCCAGAGTTGGTAGAAGATGAGGTTAAGAAGGCCAAGAGATTCGAGCAAGGGCTCAGACCTGCACTCAGAACGAGGATGGTACCTTTTTGCATTCGGTGGTTCGAGAAATTGGTCTGCCGTGTAGCAACAATAGAGCTTGACATGAACCGAGGACCAGAACTACAAGAGAACACTAGGAGGTGGAACGAGGGAAAGAGATCTGCACCAGCATCAGGGCTTGAGAACCAAGGATGGAAGCAGAAGATTCAGAAACCAGACAGCAAACATGGAGCTGCCAAGCCAGGAAGTTGTTTCCTATGTGGAGAGCAAGGTCATTTCATGAGCCAGTGCCCAAGGAAGGACCCTTAAATGGATACCCGTGTTTGTTACAAATTTGGAAAGATTGGTCATATCCGACCGGACTGTTCCCAGTTTCAGAAGAATAGCAGCAGATCAGCCCTAAGAGTGAACCACAAAGGAAAGGAGCCGCTTCGCCAAGGACGAGTGTTCACACTTACAGAAGATGATGCCAACAAAGGCGAGGAAGTCATCACCGGTGCACAAGGATGGACGGACAACAAAGTTTGAAGTTTCTTTTGAAATTTTATATATGATGTAACACTTTGGTAACCAAATGGATTTATATATACATATGGAATCCATGCAACTGTTTTGTTCAACCATGGTTCATCATATTCTTTGTCTGAATTAGATTTTTCATGTGTGCAGGAAGCGGCTCTAGATTTGGTTCGTTTAAATACACCATCTGGAACATCAGCTTTGAGTAAATTATAGGAAAGAATCTTGGAAGTCTGAACTGGCATTCGGGGGCCATGTCCTATTCTAAGGAGGGAGTGGCTACCGAACTGTAAAAGATTGAGACAAGTGAAGGATTGACCTCAGCCAAGGACCGTGAAGGAAGTAAGAAGCAAGACGATGAAGGAAAATCTCAGAATATCAGTATGGACTTCATCACAGGAATACTCAGAAGATCGAAATGTATGACTCAATTTGGGTTATTTGGGACCCGGTTGGTAAAGTCTGCACATTTTTCCGATAAAGATGACTTAGACGCTAGAGACATTAGCAGAAGTCCACATCAAAGGCATAAGAAAGCAGCATGGAGTGCCAGTGTCAGTAGTTCTGACCAAGATTCAAGAGTTACATCTTGACTTGACAGATTCTTCAGGCAGCTTTGGGATCAAGGTTGGGTTCTTTGGGGAACCAGTTGTGGAGGAAGCCACTTGGGAGACGAGAAGGCTGAATAAAGCTTTCTTTTCCTAAGTTGTTTGAGTGTTATTTTTGTTTTCTGTTCTTCCTACTTAGTACAGTTCTGAGGACAGAACTATTCTAAGGAGGGAGTATTGTAATATCCCGATCGATTATTATTATTATTATTATTATTATTATTATTATTATTATTATTATTATTACTATTTAATTATTTAATTATTTAATTTCTTTTCATGTTTGAGTTATCCTTTTTGTCATGACAACCTAATTAGATAGTTAGGTTTTGTTGGAGGATTAAACCTAGGGTTAAGAATGCATAAGAGTATTAGGAGAGTTCTTCTAGAAGCCCTCTCTCTTTCACCATACTTCCACCTCACCCTTACACCATACCTCCACCTCACCCTCCCCCATCCCATGAGTATGGCCGGCCTCGACTACCCTAAGGGTTTTTTTTGCAAATGTGCTAGTGTTTTTACACTTTCTCCCTTCTCTTCCACCCTATAAATACCCCTCCCCTCAACTCTTGTCTCATTTTACGAGAACCAAAAAGGAGAGGAAAAGAAAGAGAGAAAGCCCTAACTAGAGAGTTTTTTCCTTGTAGGTTCTTAAGAGTTTTTCATAGGAGCTAGGGGAAGGAGAAGGTACTTAGGCTAGTTCTTCCTTCAAGAAAAATCAAGGTGGGGGTTTCTCTATCTTTTCTTGTTCTTTTTGTTTGATTTTTGTTTGATTTTTGTTCTCTTTTTGTTCTATTTTTGTTTGATTCTTGTTTTCTTTTGTTGTGAGTGTTGGTTGTGTATTCTAATAAACAAATTGGACTTAAATCATGTGCATGAGAAAGGTTGTTGATCAAAGATGATCACATGAAAGAAAGTAAGTATTAGAACTTAAATGAAGAACATAAAGAATGAATCTTTAGCTTGTTGTAATTATTGTTCTTATTGATGTTATTTTTTTGTTAACTAAACTTGGACTAATGGACATAAGCATATGGAGATTTGTGTACATACCCATCTTTGGGTTCTAGAACTTAACTTGGACTAATGAACATAAGCATATGGAGATTTGTGTACATACCCATCTTGGGGTTGTAGAACTCAAACAAGGACTAATCAACATAAGCATATGAAGATTGCGTAATAGAAATAATTACTTACCCATCTTGGGGTTATAGACTATTAAAAATAAATCTTTATTTGTTTATTGCTCTCTACTTGTTAATTATCAAGTCTTGCTAACTGTTGTTTATACAAAGGGTAATTTTTGTTGTATGTAGGAACTAAGAAGTTAAAAGAAAAGAAGATGGTAATAAGTAGGACTTGTAAATTTTGTTGTGTAAATTGTAGTTCATAAAGTTAGAATGTTGTGATAATTCAAGACTTGAAATTCTTAAAGAGAAGTAGTCTTGTAATAACTAATAAATATTCATGCCTAGTTGTAGTAGATATCCATGCTTACTGTATACTCATGCTTGAATGGTAGTAAATGTTCATGCTTAAAAATCATAGTAGATATCCATGCTTAGTGTGTATTAGTTACCCATGCTTAAGTAATAATAAAGACTCATGCTTAGTAGTAGATATTCATACTTAAAGTAGTAATAGAAGCTCATGTTATATACCATGACTAGATTGTTGTAGGTTGATACTCATGTTATATACCATGCTTAGATTGTTGTAGGTTGATACTCTATGTTATATACCATGATTAGATTGTTGTAGGTTGATGCTTATGATTGTATACCATGCTTATATCGTTATAGGTTAATGTAACAAGGAAACTCATGCTTATGTGTATACCATGTTGTAGGTTTGTTGTAGTAAAGAAATACGCTTGAATATATGTAGGATTCATGCTTAAGTAGTAGTAAAGAAACCATCATGTTGTAGTTGTGTAAAGAAACCATCATGTTCTAATTGTAGTATCCTAGTGAAGAACCCATTCATGCTTGAATGATATATGTGTGGTGATTCTAGATTCAAAAGAACCATGTTTGAGGTGCATAGTTGTTCTAGATTCAAAAGAACCATGCATGTTTGAATAGTATTTTGTAACATTCTAGTTAAAGGAACCCATGCTTAAAGTGTATATGGTAGTATTATAGTGAAAGATTAACTTTTATTTGCTTCTAAGTATAAGAAGATCAAATTCTTAGTAGAGAGCTTTATGTTGCTTTCATGTGAAATAAAACTCCTATTTTCTTTCCAAGTATAGTAAGACAAATTTTTAGTGGTATGCTTTAATTGCTTCTAGGTTGTTAGAATACTTTTATGTTTATAAAATATCAAGTTTTTGTTAGTAGCATGTTTATATTGCTTCTAAGTTGTTTAAAGAATTTTTATGTTAATTTTATGTTATGGATAAAAGATCAAGCTTATAGTAGCATGTTATATTTCTTCTAGGTTGTTAGAAGACTTCTATGCTACTTCTATGTGTAAGGATCAAGTTATTGAGTAGGTGGTTCTAGTTGATACATACAAAAGAACCCATTTTTAGTATTATTGTTCTATGGGTTCTATTTGATAAAGAACTCACTTTTTTAGTGTTGTTGGTTTATAGAACAACTTAGACTAATCATATGAGTATTCTTCATCTATAGTTTATAAATGGTTAAAAAAATTATGTTTGATCATGTTAGAATGTTCATCTTGTATGTTAATTATATTAGTGTGCTTAACATGCATTTTAATTCATGTTAGTAAGCTTATACATGAAATTATAGTCCATGTCAACTAGAGTTGTCGTGAATTATTAGTAGTTTGAATCATGTACTTGATTATGAGCAATAAGTATTCCATGTACTCATAATTCATGTAATAGCATGTTATGTTGGAAAATAGTGCAGGCTAATTATTAGCATTTATTTGTTTCATACGTGAGCTCACTCGGCTCATATATAATAATTATCTTGGTTAGATAGGCGGTAAGCAGATCCGATGCGATCTTGTAAAGTCTAGGTTGAGACTTAGTAGATTGTGTCAACAATTGTTGCACTCTCTTGAAGAGGGACACGTACGGTGCTTTTTCCATGACAAGTTGGAAGCATGAGTTGCGTACCTCGCTTGTTTGACCCATTTGGTGCCTTCTCATGATGAGTTGAGAGTAGGACTCTGGGTTGAGAGTATCTTAGAGCTCATACGGCCCCATTTGATTGGTAAGGGTTAGTGACATCGTTAGGGTAGGAACTTGTTACTTAACCATTTTTATCTATAAATTGCCGAAGGATGAGAGTTTGTGTTAGGGATGATACCCTATAATCCGACTTCTCCTATAGGCCGATACTAGGTGGTGTTATTGGGATGTATCCCCCTGTCAAGGGGATACGGGCGGTGCTTTTCCATGACGAGTTGGGAGCACGGGTTCCGTATCTCGCCTGTTAATTCCTGAATGTGCCATGATAAGAACGAGAGAGTTTCCTATGGAAATAGACCCTATGATTCCTTCAAGTTCTATGCCTTCTCATGATGAGTTGAGGGCACAGAAGAAGGTTGACAAGTATCTTGTAGTCCGTGCTGGTTTTGAGTGGGGTCTGGTGCGACCGAATAATAGTGGCAAACGAGGACACCACTATTGACTGTAGTAACGGAACTAGAACGTACCTGCAACTTCGCCAGTCATGTAGTATTGTGTCAGGAACAGATTGTGTACAAGGTAGAATTTCATAACGCGGGTTCAAATCCCTAAATATGGAGAACGGCTTGATATGGACGTATGTAGTATGGGATGCATACGATTCAAATTCTCGCTCGCATTAGAATAAGTGCATCCTAGCCTTGGTTAACATTGCATTAGATTCTAGTTATTGCACTCACGAACACTTAAACTACACCGACATATTTTACCATTTTTTATATGTTTGTTTTGGGAGATTCGCTGCTAGTCATCAGCCTTTAAGCGTCAGTATATGTACTGACGTCCCCACTTTAATAGGTTGTGGATACATGATCACCGAATCGGGAGGACTCTAGTCAAGACATGGTCTACAAGTGAAGAGCCTGATGTTATCATTTTCATTCATGTATACTCTGATGTAATATAACGAATCAATGGAAAACACTCGGCCTGTAATATTGTATTAATAAAAAGTTTTAAATTTTCCTATTTTCTGTGTGTTGTGACTAATTGAATGTAAAAGTCCTAGCTCGTGTCTTGAATTCTCCATACAGAAAGTTCGGGGCGTTACAATTATTAATATTATTATTTTCTTTGATTGTTTATTAATTTGTGAAAGTCCATAAATTTTAATCCGTCTTTTATTTATTGATATGAAGCCCATTAATTTAACCCAAAGTTTAATTTTAACCCAATTTACATATGATTATGGATTTATTATTTTTAAAATGCAAACCCAAATTATACTTCATTTTATCTTATTACTAATTGGTATTCTGATTTAATACAAGAAAATCCTATTCGATTCTATGAATTTATTTGTTGTCTTACTAGATTATTTTATTATTGAGTGAAGCTCAAACATACTCCATTTATATGTATTTCATTATTTGATTTAATATATTTTATAAACCTTATAATCCTAAATCCAAACCCGTTAACCCAATATTCCATTATTATTTATTTTTTTAAACCCAAACCCATTCTTATTGGACCCATACCCTATAACCCGCAACCCATTAACCCAACATCCTATAATACCCTTTATATATCACTTAACCCTAATTAATATCCCTAATTTTAACTAATCTCTCATCCCCGCCGCCTAATCCTCTTCCCTCATGTTCTCCTCCGAAACCCAACCCCTCGTCTTCTCCTCACCCGTCGAGCCACCACTCGTTTCCACCACCGCCCTCGAACCCATCCCCATCACCAGCGACTTCAACCCCCACCCTCGACTGTTGCTCCCGCAATCGCTCCTCCATTGCCTCTCATCTCCACCATCTACCTCTTGTCGTCGAAGCCCCATCCACTGTCAACCACCATCGCCAACATCCCGCAGTCATCCCCAGCCTCCTCGTCTCCGCTGCCCTACCGTCATCGCCACCTCCTGTCGACCGTGCTCCACCATCGACCCCATCCCTCGACCACCTGCACTCGACAATCGCCTTGCCTGCAGCACCTATAGCGCCTCGTCCTCGCCCTCTGCGACTCCACAACCCCGAGCGCCATTGCTGCCCTCTCCATCCTCCCACTGCTCGACTCACCCTACCTCCGAAACACCGCCACTGTCCTTGTTGTTGCTTGCTGCCGGCGACCACCGTGGTCGTCGCCGATGTCTCTTATTGTTGTTGGTCTTGCTGAGCATTGCCGCTGCTCGCTATGGTGTTGCTGCACCGGTTGCTGATCTTGTTGCTGTTGTCTCTCATATGCACATGGGTTTCACGTGTTGTTGTTGTGCACGTTGTGTGCACGTGTTTGCCGTACGTTGTGTGCACGTGTTGCTATTGCTACGTTGTTTGCAAGTATATATTCGCCGTCGGGATTCTCATCCCGTTATTCTTTTGTTTTCGGATTAACCGTTTATAAGGCAAGTCCTCTTGATCCAATTTATTATTCATGTTCAAGAATTCTTTTGATCTCCTGCAAGCAGTTCATATTCCACTTATCTTATATATTTGTTTCATATTTGTTCAAGAGATTATCACGGATTTATCGGCGAAACCAAGTTATAGTTCTCTTTTCGTGCCGATGTCTTTGACTTAAACCCATGCCTTATTGTACATTGCATATGCACGTAATACATGAAAACAATTAGATCAATGCTATAGAATTGATTGATGATGGAATGTTCCCAATTGAATATGATTTTTGTGAATTAATTGTGTAACGCCCCGCCCCAATACTCAGACAATTTTAATATTTTTAGAATACAAATTAGATACTATGTAGTACAACTGCCCACCACAGGCTGTCTCTCAAAAGGTGGTTAACCAATTAGGTGACTCTTGATCATAGGCAATTATATTTATACTCAATTTTTTTTTGTATACTTCCAATATGGGACTATTATTCACAAATCTCTTTACAAATCCCGTGAGCACTCCAATCCCGAATCAATTCAAATCTCACTTATACCTTCCGAAATTTTTTATCCTGAGACCCACATTTCTGATGACGTCATCATCACAAAGACCAAACCAACCAAACCAATAACACATACACTCTGTGCTTTCATTCTTACCGTGGGCCCCCATTTATTTTAAATCCTTTTTTTATATATATTCAAATCATCCAACTTATATATATATATATATATATATATATATATATATATATATATATATATATATATTTCAGAAATACCGGGTATTACATACACCCCACCTTAGAAATCAGCGTCCTCACTGAGTACGGGACACACATCTAGTGTAGGATCCGCCTTTCTAGCCGATGTAGCGTCGTCCTCGATCCCGATAATTCTGTAGACTAGTCCCACACCGCAGGTAATTCCGGAGACTATTTCACTCACACCTCGATAATTCCGGAGACTATTTTACACCGCAGATCATACTGAGGCCCTCTTCTACATCCGGTGTCGAAAGTCGGCTCTGATACCATTTGTAATGCCCCGCCCCAATACTCAGACAATTTTAATATTTTTAGAATACAAATTAGATACTATGTACAACTGCCCACCACAGGCCGCCTCTCAAAAGGTGGTTAACCAATTAGGTGACTCTTGATCATAGGCAATTATATTTATACTCAAATTATTTTTTGTATACTTCCAATATGGGACTATTATTCACAAATCTCTTTACAAATCCCGTGAGCACTTCAATCCCAAATCAATTCAAATCTCACTTATACCTTCTGAAATTTTTTATCCTGAGACCCACATTTCTGATGACGTCATCATCACAAAGACCAAACCAACCAAACAAATAACACATACACTCTGTGCTTTAATTCTTACCGTGGGCCCCCATTTATTTTAAATCCTTTTTTTTATATATATTCAAATCATCCAACTTATATATATATATATATAAATATATATATAAATATATATATAGAAATACGGGGTATTACAAATTGCCATTATTATGAAATGCCTTATTAATGTTGAAATTACATGCTAATAATTAAATAGACCTTTTGTTACTTTATTGCCATAAAATTGCATGTTTAGATGTTCAAATTATTGCCAATTCATATCTATTTATTTGCTGGTCTGCTGTCTGCCTCATTTTGCATTAAATGTTTGAACTAGATTCTGTAGGAATTTAATGGAACTTTGTTAACAAAAATTGTAGCTCTGTGAGTCTACTTTTCATAACATTCGATGGATCTGAATTCCGATTCTTAATCTGCTAGTTATCAGACTTTTAGTACTACTAGGTCTGAATTTTTAGATTCACAATTATATGTATATCAACATGAATAGTTAATGAAAAGAAAATATTAACAGTAAAATTAAATTCTAAAATTAATTTGGTTGAGACTAGACATGATTAGGAGTCACCATGAATTTTTGTAAAATTAATTGATAAATTTTCAGACCCAATACATATATGTGAACATGACCTTTAACCTGTTGTCTGAACATAAAATCATTAAAGGATAAGATTTTACACCTAGTTTCTGTGATTTCAATATGTCGTGTGTATATGTGTTGGAACCGGAAGAGAGTCTAGTTTCTAAAACTTCTGACAGATTCCGTTTTGCTTTTCTGTAGCAATGAAAATCTCTGTTTTTGTACTACAACGTCTTGCTGTCCAGAAGGTATGCTTTGTATTGATTTAGTATAAACACTTTTTGCCTTGCATGTAATGAGTAGATTTAGTCACACCCTGCATTACAAAACCTTGAAATCTTCTTGCATGCTCACATTTTTGTGTAATAAAATATTAACAAGCCGGGGGTAATAAGGAAAAGACCTAGTAGTGGACAATATAGAAGAGTGTACTCGGAAGGGGGTCCGTGTTTCCCGTATTGGTCGTTATTATTGGACATGTTATTAATTATTGATCATCGATTGATTGTGGATTACTGACTACAGTATCTCGATTGTATCATGTATTGGTCATCAGTCATCGGTCATCGGTCATTCTTATTGCAAAACCCGAGTACATGAACCTATAGAATTCACCACTAGAGTCTAAATGTTACTTGATTGTATGCACCCGAACCTGTGGTATGGGACGCATGATTGCGTACATTAGATATGATAATAAAATATGAATAATAACCCTAGATTGACACTTGCATGCTTGATCCCGTATATTGTCATCAATATTGATCATGAATTGTAACTATTGATTATTGCATAATTACATATAGACCCTTGACTTTATCGCCGACCGTTGTTTTTGTTCAGTGACTTTGATCTAGTCCTTTATTCTTGTTACACAATGCTTTTATTGTTCTCTGTTTCCCACTACTTTCTGTCCGTGACTTGCTCTAACGGACATTATTTTTCTACTGTAGATCATGAGTTTGCAGGTACTCACGGAATAATACCGGAAGGACTTGGTGGGCAATAATTCTAGATAATGAAGCTCAAAAGAATAGACTGCACTGATTTATCTCTTTATGTTTTTTCCCCTTTAACATTGTTATTATTACTAGATTTGCCCGTGGGCACGTGCCTATGGCACGTCTTCGGAACGATACAGCATATGAAAGTCTTGTAAACAGTAAAACAACAATTATGTAGCTCAAGTTTGAATAGTAAAACAATAATTAGTTGTAAATAGAAATCCATGTTTCCATTGAAAAATAATTATAAATGGGGGTGTAAAATCCAACTTCTTAGAACTTTGAGTGTTGAAAATGATGAAATTTAACTGTTGATGCGATATTTGCTATTTTCAATGTAACATGAGCAATAAGAAATTCATAAAAAATCTAATAATTTACAAACCTGAAATCTAAAAATATAAATTTCTGAGTAAATAGAGAGAGGGAGAGAAAAATAAATAAATGAATAAAGAAAGGAGTAATTTTGGGGGAATTGAATTTTAGTTTTGGGGAAAAAATTTTGGTCGGAAAAATATGTTTTGTGAGGTTAGATCTGGACTGTTGATTTCAATCCTATTGAATGAGAGCCACTTGATAGCTTTCTTTCTATTTTATTATATAGATTGTACTTTGTTTTTTGGGCTTTTATGACCTGAAGTTTGTTTTCCCAGATGTTGGATATTATGTTTTGGATTATTTCATTGATTATTGAAGTTATTCTTCGTTTATGTGATTATTTGCTCTTGCGTGGTTGTGATTGTTATTTATATTGTTGAGTTAGACTGGCACAGCTTATGGATGATGCTTACATCATTCGCTGGGCCTTTGTTACGTGCTCGTATTTCGTATTTTGGGAAGTGGAGCGTGACAAGGAGGTAAAGGCTATTTATAGCCTAGGAGTTAGTTCCAAAAGATAACTTAAAATGTACATTTTGGATTTAACTATTAATTCCCATGGTTATGAGAAAGAGTTTGTTGATAATTTTGTTTAAGATAAATGATTTGGTTAACAACTTTTAATTAGCTGAAACTCCTTTTGTAGGACTGTAAATTAGCCGTAATTGTTGGTCTGGTTGAGTTTATGGGCCTGGAAGTGGCCCATATTGTTCATACATTCCTGTAGTTGTTGTAAAATTATTGTTCTTCCCTTAAAAGCTTCAATATTCGTGCTGGAATCATGTGTCCCTGATTTGTTGCAATTTTTACTCACATCCACTACAAACCGCGACGGCTTTAGCGGTGTTATTATTAGGCTATCGTGGCATTTTTTTAACGCCGAGATAGAGAGTAACGGCATTTCCAATAGCGCTTCACAAAGTGCCGTTGTAGCGAGCGTCGGGACAACTACAACGGCTATTGCGGTGTTTTAAGGAGCCGCCGATATAGGTGTATAACCTATGCCGGCGTTTCCCCAATGCCGTAATATATGGACTTCCATTTTAGGTTTTAGAGGAGAATGAGCTATAGTGGCGTTTACGAAACGCCGTGATAGGCATAATTTCGTTTCATTTTTGTAGGAAAATAATTAGCTATAGCGGCATTTAAGAAACGTCGTAGTAGGTGGATTACCATTTCGGCATTTATAGTAGAAGTGAGCAGTCGCGACATCGAAGAAACGTCGGGAAAGGGGGAAGTTGCAATTTAAGCTCGTTATCTATCCCGGCGTTTTTTTTATAAAAATGCCGGGATAGATATATTCAGTTTTTTTGCATATTATTTCAGAATTTCAAATAAAAAAACCCAGAAATTAATCACATATTACAAATTCATGTAATTACATCAAATTTAGCTGCTTAAATCTTAAAATCAGTAATAACATCATAACAAACAACCAAAATTCACATATCACAATAGCTCAATAGAATACAAAATAATCTAACACACATAAATTTTCAATGCAAAGAGTTACAAATATATATGTATATACTAGATTTGCTCATGGGCACGTCTTCGGAATGATACAGTATATGAAAGTCTTGTAAACAGTAAAACAACAATTATGTGGCTCAAGTTTGAATAGTAAAACAATAATTGTTTTAAATAAAAGTCCATATTTCCATTAGGATATGTTGAAAAATAATTATAAATAGGGATGTAAAATCCAACTTCTTAGAACTTTGAGTGTGGAAAATGATGAAATTTAACTGTTGATAAGATATTTGCTATTTTCAATGTAACATGAGCAATAAAAAAATGCATAAAAAATATGAAAATTTACAAGCCTGAAATCTGAAAATATAAATTTCTGAGTAAATAGAGAGAGAGAGAGAAAATAAATAAATAAATAAATAAAGGAGTTGTTTTGAGGGGATTTGAATTTGAGTTTTGGGGGGAAACTTTGGGTGGGAAAATTTGGTTTGTGAGGTTAGATCTAGACCATTGATTTCAACCCTATTGAATGAGAGCCACTTGATAGCTTTCTTTGTGTCTTATATATATACTAGGTTTGCCCGTTGACACGTGCCTACGGCACGTCTTCAGAACGGTGCACCTTGTTTGATCATATAAAATAGTTTGGGAGGTCCAACAAATTAATTGAAGTAGCAAACATATTATATAAAAAACTTTTTAGGGTCCAGCAAATAACATATTATATGATTTTTTCGATTTTTTTGAATTATTTTTAAAGTTTTTTAATTTTTTAATTTTTTTTTAAAAAATTTAAAATTTTTATTTCTTAATTTTTTGAATAGAAGAGGGAGGGAGAGAGAGAGAGAGAGAAAAATAATAATAATTAAGTAAATATAGGAGTTGTTTTGGGTGGGGGATTCGAATGAGTTTTGGGAGGGAAAAATATGTTTTGTGAGGTTAGATCTGAACCTTTGATTTTGGGGGGATTGAAGGATAGCCACTTGATAGCTTTCTTTGTGTTTTATTATATATATATATATATATATATATATATATATATATATATATATATATATATATATAAGGAAATGCCCGGTTAAAAACAGGTTTGTTTTCAACCGGGTTGGAAAACAGCAATCCTAGCCCTCCGATCCGATCCGATCGTGATGAGCGGTTGTGATTGAAACCAGTTAAAACATCCCACTAACGGTCCAAAAAGCGAAGGGGCAATTTTGGAAATTCACGCCAAAAACGTTTCGCACTTAGCATTTTTTTAGCGTGAAGTTTTTTTTGTCAGTTACCTATACTTAGGCAGTTGGGCCTAAGTTATTTGAAGTTTTTTTTTGGAAAAAATTCTACTTAGGCCGTTGTTTGGAACAACGGCCTAGGTTGTTTTTTTTTAACAAAAATTTTAACCTAGGCCGCTGTTCCGAACAACGGCCTAAGTATGTACAAGTGTTTTTCCAAACACTTGTACATACTCAGATCGCCATCTCCCTAACAACTCTCTCTCTCGCTAGTGGAGTTCGAGAAATCCATTTCCCCAAACCCTAGCTCTCTCTTTATCGATCTGAAAACCCTACCTCTCTCTTGATTGTTGCTTCTCACCAAATCACTCCCTATTCTCAGACTGTTGCCATCTTCCTTTGAAGATCCCAATTACAAAAAAATTCTAACCCATACGAAATCTCTCCATCCCTAAAACCCTAATCCTGAAGAAATTAGCCAAATCCTACTCCCCTTCCTTTTTCTACAACAGCGTGCAGCGGCCTCCCTTATCTCCTTTCCGAACACCCTCATTGTTAAATGTACTAATTTGTTCCTATTTGAGTAGATCTAACTAGTCTAATTGTTTGGAAAATTTTCTCCAATGTTTGAGTGTACAATTTCTATATTATGCGTAGTGTTACCGCTGATTTCGGTGTGAGGGTAAACAGATAGAATTTGTGGATCCGAGGAAAACCTGAACAGCTGACTCGGCCTGCTTGCTCCTGCCGCAACCTGCAAGGAAATGCGAGACACCGGGGTTGATTCCGGCGACGCACCCTCCGACGCTCTTGTCAGTAATCAGCAAAAGATTAAGAAAGAGCTTAAGTGGTGAAAAAGTGATTAACCTGGTCTTGGTGGTAGAGGGGCTGTATTTATAGTCGCCTTTGGAATGATTTGGGGCCTGATTTCCTGCCTAACAGTTAGGAGGAAAATCCTCTTATTCTGTTTTTGGGAAGTTAGCCCCTGATTCCCTGGTGAGAGCCAATCAGGTTTATTGATTTGATTTGATCAAATCAGTGACCTGATTCTCCTCTCTTGGTGGATCGGGCTTGTATCGGGTCGGGACCCATGCCCGGTTGAAGCGGATCTGTTTGTGGGTGATTGGTCCTGTGAGAAGGAGGCCCAATACCCGTTTTGGATCCATCTGCATGTGGAATTACTTTTCTACCCCCGTGCTTCAGGATTCGTGCTCGATCTGGACGGTTCCGATTTAACCCCATTTTTAGCCATATCACGAGCCCCCCACTCCTAAAGGCTGAGCGTGATCAGACTTTGAGGAGTAGTCCAGCTGTCTCAATGGCTGGTGGAGTTGTATCGGAGTCCAAATGTGGGATTTCGAATCTAGAAAGGGGGTGACGAGGTAATTTTTGATGCGGTGAGCTGCTCTTGAGCTGAGTCGGGTATCTGATAGTCTTTTATCTACTTTTTTCGAAGTACTTGTTTAATTCTGCGATGTGTTTGCTGATCGTTCGGGGACTTTAGCGGTGCATTCGGGGTAATAATTGTTTGCTCCGGGGTTCGAAAGCGTGTCCCCGAATTTTCAATCATTTCCCAGAATTTTTAGCTAATTTTCCCGAATTTTTAGCAATTTTTTCGCAAATTTTAAACAAATAAAACGATAAAAATAAATAAAAAATGATTTAAATACCGATTAATGGCGTGGCTGGATCTGAGTCATTGATCATGGGCGAGCACCAATTTCGGAAGGATCTGATGGCTGTTGTAGCTCGGCAGCGTTTTTCTCCATTTTCGAGCTCGGAAAGGCACTTGCTCGGCTGCCGACCGGAGACTAGGGGGGTTCGGCGTTCCGAGCGATGTGGCGCAATCTGAGCCATCGGAAGGTGGCGCGTTTTCCAAGAAAATGCTATCTTGTCTTTTAGCGCACGTGGCGCAATCTGGACCATTCATCGTCAGGAGCACGAATTTCTGAGAGATCGAACGGTCGCGATTGATCGGTGGCGTTTTTTCTCCATTTACGAGCTCGGAAAGGCACTTGCTCGGACGCCGACCGAAGGCAGTGCTGTTCGGCAAGTCGAGCGACGTGGCGTTATCTGAACCGTCGGATGTTGGCGCGTATCTCGAGACGGGCGCAGCTCTCAAGAAAACACTATCTTGTCTTTTAGCGCGCGTGGCGCAATCTGGGTCGTCTGATTGGGATCAGACGCGAAAGTTGAGGGGAAAGTGGGTTTTCCCCGTTTACGAGCTCGGAAAGGCACTTGCTCGGACGCCGACCGAGGACCTGTGGTTTCTGACAATCCGGGATGGTTCTGTTCTCAATGGTATTAATTGTGCTCTGGGACTTGCGCGGCGTTCCGCCTTCCCAATGTCATTAAGGATGAGTCCCTTAATTAATACGCGGCGTTTCAACTTCCGAGGGTCATAATGACTGGTTCTTGAAGGTTGGCTATAAGTACTCCACTCTCTTTGCCATTTCTGTCACAATCACCATACAGTCTCAGACCTCGGGGGCACTTAGCCTTGGGTAGTTTCTCTCTCGAGGTCCGGGGAGGTGGTCGCCCTTCTACCTGGTTTTCCCTTTGTTCTTGACGGCCCCAAAGTGGATGTCAGGAGCGAGGGGGGAACGAGTTAGTAGTGGTGACGACCGTAGTTCGGATCCGAGGGAGGATTTACTTCGGAAGGACGGGCAGTCGTCTTGTTGTCTTGTTGTTTCCCCATTCCTCACTGCTCCGAATGGGGGTGTTAGGAGCGGGGAGCAATAAGACAGTAGGGTCGACGGCAATAGTCCGGACCCGGGGTGTGGGCCTCTTCGGAAGGACGGGTGGTCGTTCTCTCACCAAGATCTTCTGCTTTCTTTGGTGGCTCCGAAGCGAGCGTCGGAGTGAGCGGAGGTCTTGGCGATCCATGTCCAATGCCGACCTCCGGGCCATCCGAGCCCGTTTGTTGCAGATCGGGCTTTTGGACCGTCCGAGCCTGTTGTTAGCAACTGTGAAGGCGCTGCGGTTAGAGCCCTTCTGGCAAGCCGCGCCTTCCAGTTGCAAACAACTGGCTCGGAATGGTGCGCGTCTCCCGATCCCTGAGTGTGGATGGGTCCCCTCTCGTCTCTGTCTTCCTTCCGGGCTGATGGCTTCTGATGGGCGTCAGCCCGAGGGAGTTAGAGACGAGAGGAGTGCCGATCTGTTTCTGACCGGGGCCCGTGGGTCGGTGGGATATCAGCCGAGCCACGGGACCTGGGGGGCGCCTGCCGAAGGCGGCGCCCCAAAACTGAATCAAAATTTTACTGCCTTCCTTGGACGTAGGTGAGGCATCCGAAGGTTCGATCGTCCGAGCGGCGTGGCGAAATTAGAGTTGTCCGACGCTGGCGCGTATTTTGAGACAGGCGCGTTTCTCGAGAAAGCACTATCTTATCGTGTAGTGTTCTCGACGAGATCTGGGCCGTCTGATTGAGATCACGCACGAGTATTGAGGAGAAAGTGAGTTTTCTCCGTTCACGCGCTCGGAAAGGCACTTGCACGGATTCCGACCGGATCCTGTAGCCGTAATGTGAGTTTCGCTTGCAGCTCGGATTCAGATCCCCTGGTGCCGAGCTAGCTGACTTGGTGATGGGGGCAGCGGTTGTGGGCCTTCGCGACGTTTCGAGAGCGGCCCAAAAGTCACTTTGGGAGTCCAAGGGACGTCCCGTTTTCACTATAAATCTTCACCCCCCCCTTAGACCAAGTCTCACTTTTCATTTTTACTCTCTCTCCTCAGTTTTTACTTTGCTGCGAAGTTTTCTGCTCTCTGGCGGTGTTGCTGGCTGTCGCGGTAGCGTTTGTCGACTCCGGTGAACTCTCCGACCGTACACGTCACTTCAAGGTCAGTTTCTATCCCTTCTCTCTTTGAAATGGTTAAGATCACTGAGACCCCCGCCTCGGAACAAACTGTTGGCCGAGGGGATAAAGGGAAGGGTGTGGCTGAGCCGAGCGAGCAGGAGGTCGTTCGCCCGGATAGAGAAGGCGATGTGGCCGAGCGGCCTAGGGAGGTTGAGGCCCCGTCCGGGAAAGGCAAGGCCGTGGTCACCATTGTGGAGACGCCGAAGAGGGCGGGGGCGTTCGGTCGGCAGCCCATTGTCTTGTCGAGTGTGGGCGGCGTTCGGGACTACGCTGATGACGTCCTGGAGAAAGTGACTCAGGGTACAGCCCCACTGGTGGAGGAGAATGAGCCGAGGGAAGTTTCCGAGGTGGACCATGCTATCTCGTCGCTCACCGAGGATGACCTTCGGATGATCCGAGAGGGATTCCGGATCCCGCTAGAGTATGTCCTGCTTCTCCCTGGGCCGGGTTTTCGAGCAAACACGAGCTGCTCGCCAGACGTGTGCGTCTTCCCGGTCGATTCCCTTATCGCCGGACTCCGCTTCCCCCTCCATCCGTTCGTGGTCGAGGTCTTGGCCTTCTACGGTTTGAGTCCTGCTCAGCTGGCGCCGAACACATGGAGGCACGTTACAGCCTTCGTCCTTCGATGCCAAGAGGTGGGCGCTAAGCCGAGCATGTTCCTCTTCCGTAATCTCTATCAACCCTGCCAGCCGAGGAAAGAAGAACAGAGGTTTTATCTGTCGCCCCAGCCGGGCGTGAAGCTGGTCGAGAATCCGAACTCGATCAAACATTGGAAGACAAAGTACTTCCTCGTCCGATCCCTGACGCCGTGGGTGATACCGGCGGTTTGGGAGACGGAGGGCCTGCCCAAGCGCACCAAGAAGGAGGTGCCACTGAATGAGGGAGAGGCCGAGGTCCGGAGAAGGCTCCTCGCTTTGCCAACCATGAGTTGGAAAGATATTACAGAGGAGGATCTGTTCCGTGGGGGTCTCAGTCCGATCGACCCTCGTACGCTTCTGGTATTTATACTTATTTTTTACAGCTCATGAAAATTTATCTAAGTTCTTTCATTCGGCTTTTGCAGAGACGATGAAGATGGACTATAGGGCCCTGATGGCGAAGGGTCGTTCGGAGCAGGAGAAGAAGAAGAGGTCGGCGGCGGAGACTCAGGAGAGCCGGCCAGCGAAGAAGCCTTCGGTCGCAAAGACCGCCGAGCAGTCGAAGGTCGTGGTCCCTGACCCTGCGGAGGTCCAGGTCCTCGACCCGCCCGCCCCGGATGCACCGACACCGACCCCGAAGGGGGACGCTCCTGGTCCGTCGATCGGCACGTTCGGCGTGACAGAGGTGTTGTCCCTCCAAGTTCCGCCCCTGACTGCCGAGGCAGAGAAGATCCTGACCGAGCGTCACAAACAGATCTTCGTCCCCGACTGGCAAGTCATGCAGGTCGACGGCTTCTTGGGCGATGGCAACATCTGTATGGAGGCCGTGAAGCACCTGCCGACCCCGAAGGACCGAGCGACTCTGAAGGCCGGGCAAGCAGGGGACGCCGTGATGCAGATCGCTCGGAACACTATGTCGGTAAGTTCTCTGGGCTCTTTCTCTTTGGTTTTTCTTCCCTTGAGTTCTTCTCCCCCCCCTTTCGTTTACTTTTGGCACCAAGTATTTGGGTTCGGATTTTAATCCGTCGCTCTTTTCCAGACCCTCTGCCACTTCAACTTCCTGGTCGAGGAGATGGCGAGCAAGGAGCAGGAGAAGGAACGGGAGAGGGCGGAGCGCGTCAAGGTTACGCAGTGGCTTGATGCCGAGCAGCTTCTCTCGACGAAGAGGGCTACCGAGGTGAAGGGGTTGGAGGGGCAGCTGGCCCAGTCCATTCAGCTGTCGAAGGACACGGCGGCTAAACTTGAGGCCGCGGAGAAGGAGGTCGCCGAACTGAAGGAGGCCTTGGCCACCGCTCGGTCGGAGGCGGAGAAGGCCCAGAAGAGGGCCGAGAGGACCCAGGCCAAGCACCAGAAGAAGGTGAAGAGGGTGAAGAAGGCCGTGCAGGAGGAGGCTGCTCAGCATATGCTCCAGAACATGGAGGAAGCCTATGGTCGAGCGCTGACCCACATAGCCGCCAGGAACCCGGGCTTCGACATCTCCTCCTACCACTTTTACGACCCCGTGGAAGGGGAGGAGGGCGTGCCCGAGGGGATGCTCGGGCCTGTGGGAGAGACGGAAGTCGTCGAGGGTCCTGCGGGGTCCGAGGTCGAGGGGGAGAAGGTGGACGGCTCCGAGGAAGAGAGCTGGAGCGAAGGCGAAGGGGAGGACGGTGGCGAGGACAAGACCGAGGGGTCGACGGACCCGAGCGGCAAAAAGGTCGACCCCTGACTCGGTTGTCTTCTTTTTTGTCTTTTTTCTTTTGTAAGCCTAAGCGCGGACTGGCCACCGCTAGTGTAAAGCTTTCACTTTGATTTTAAAATGAAAATATTTTGTTTGGCCAAAATTTGTCCAAGTGTTGAGCTTCGGATTTGCATGTGACTAGCCGTAGATGTTTCCGAGTGTTGGGTATCGGATTTATCTCTACTTTTCAGGTGAAGTTCGGTCCGGTCACGGAGCTCGTCTGCCTCCGGAAGGAGTTGGCCAAAATGAAACGTGAGCTCAAGGACAGCCAACAGAGGCGGTTTCTTCTGCTCGGCCAGGCGGAGGAGGTGAAGGCAGTTCTACGGAGGCAGTGCCGCGAGTTGTATCAGCTGCGGAGGCACTACCCAGCCCCTTGTCCCGAAGGGGAAGTCGAGCGGCTCCGCGGGGAGCTAACTGCCGCCGAGCAGAGGAATGCCGATCTCCTGGCAGAGGTCCGACACTTGGAATTGGCGGAGAGGGAACGCTCGGCGGAAGCAGTGAAGCTGGCCTCCGAGCTGGAGAAGGCGTTGGCCGAGCGCAAGAGGCTAGTGGCCGACGTCGACAGGCTCAGAAGGATCACGATAGATAGGGGAATTGAGGTCACCCACTTCCGTCGGCTCGCTGTCGAAGGTGCTAATGCCTCCGGCTCGTCAAGGCCTTCTCGCCCGATGAGGTCGGCGAGGGACGACGTTCTTAGAGACAGGATTGTCGAATTGGAGGAGGAGATCGCGTCGCTCAAGCCTGCGCCGGAGAGGGCTAACGTTCGCAGTACTTCGTGCACCCGCGAAGAAAGTGAGAAGGGGATTACGTTTTATGAGCTTGCGACACGCTCGCCTATGACCGGGCAGAGTCCGGCTGACGCGCAGAGCAGCGCGGCTGTCTCGTCGAGCGGGGCCTCGGCAGGTGCCGTGGTCAGGGCTAGCAGCGAAGGGGGGTCGCGCTTCGTTGGTTTAGGATCGAGCTCGGAGGGCAGACCTCGTCGTTCTCGCGTATCCCTAAACCGAAGCATTCCCCTTCCGAGGAGATCTTGACCTTGTTGTTTTTTACTTCCGTTGATTGTTGTAAAGTTTAATTGTAGGGTCGGTTCGGCCGTTTGTAACACCATTACATCTGAATGTGAATTTTGAAAGTTTCCTTAGAACGTTTTGATCCTTTTCTTTTCAGTTCATCGTGACGATCCATAGCTCGGACTCTGACTGTTCAAATGATGGCGCCGAATCCGGGGGCACCTCTGGAACGGTGGTTCTGAGTCCCAGGAGCGCCGATCTGAAGTTACGCCGAGCCGAGAGTGAGTGGGACCACCTTTCGTTGGTCCTCAGTCTCCGGGAAGCCGAGGTCCAACGCTTGGAGAATAAGATCGTCGAGCTGAGCCCCACAGGAGAGGATGACGACTCGCAGACCGCATTCAGTAATGTTCTTCGGGTCAAAAGCATTCGGCACATCCAGTCGAAGATTATTGCCGAGCGGGATGACTTGCTCTCGGAGATGCGGTACTTGCGGGCTGTAATGGCGAAGCTCCGGGGGGATGCAGAGGAGCTGTCAGCCGAGGAGGACGAGCGGTCGGCCGAAGAGTTCAGTGAAGATATTTCTTTTTGAACACTAAGTGTTGTTGGTCGGAATTGTATCTTGTTTGCGAACACTTTGTAACTATGGGACAGATGTGCTTTGTATTTCGGCCTGGCTATTTAATAAAATATTTTTTATTGCTCTGCGCTTTTGTCTTGTTTATGGCTGTGTTTTATGCGCCGAGGTCTTGGAACCGAACATGTCGGTTTTGTCGGCGAGGTTGTTGGACTGAACTGGCCACTATATGTGTGGCATTCTGTCGTTTAGCGACTTTGCCGGGGTGCAGCACGAACTCCCAGGCGGCTCTGTTCCTAAGAAAGTGCTATATTGTCGTTTAGCGCAGGTGGCAAGATCTGAGCCGCTGATTGCAAGCACGGATCTCGAGGCGGCTCAGCTCCCGAGAAAACGCTATCTTGTCGTTTTGCACAGGTGGCGGGATCTGGGCCGTCTGATTGAGATCAAGCGCGAAAGTTGAGGAGAAGGGGCATTTTCTCCGTTTACGGGCTCGGAATGGCACTTGCTCGGATTCGGACCGAAGGGTAGGTCCATCCTCCTTATTTTCCCCCATTTCCGTGACGAGGATCGGACTGAATGTAAGCCGAGCGCTCGCCACAACGTAGGGGATTTCCGGAAGGCAATCTTTAGGGCAGGAATTTAACCAAGTGTTTGCCCTCGGGGTTGTCGCGGAGTTCGACGGCTGCGGGAGCAATTCCGAACGGCGATCTACCCCTGGTTCGTTCGGAGACGTGCCGAGGAGGTAAAGTCGAGCCGAGTGTTGGACTCCGAACCATCGGTATAGTTCGACGGCTGTGGGAGCAATTCCGAACGGCGATCTACCCCTGGTTCGTCCGGAGACGTGCCGAGGAGGTAAAGTCGAGCCGAGTGTTGGACTCCGAACCATCGGTATAGTTCAACGACTGTGGGAGCAATTCCGAACTGCGATCTACCCCTGGTTCGTCCGGAGACGTGCCGAGGAGGTAAAGTCGAGCCGAGTGTTGGACTCCGAACCATCGGTATAGTTCGACGGCTGTAGGAGCAATTCCGAACGGCGATCTACCCCTGGTTCGTCCGGAGACATGCCGAGGAGGTAAAGTCGAGCCGAGTGTTGGACTCCGAACCATCGGTATAGTTCAACGGCTGTGGGAGCAATTCCGAACGGCGATCTACCCCTGGTTCGTCCGGAGACGAGCCGAGGAGGTAAAGTCGAGCCGAGTGTTGGACTCCGAACCATCGGTATAGTTCAACGGCTGTGGGAGCAATTCCGAACGGCGATCTACCCCTGGTTCGTCCGGAGACGAGCCGAGGAGGTAAAGTCGAGCCGAGTGTTGGACTCCGAACCATCGGTGTAGTTCGACGGCTGCGGGAGCAATTCCGAACGGCGATCTACCCCTGGTTCGTCCAGAGACGAGCCGAGGAGGTAAAGTCGAGCCGAGTGTTGGACTCCGAACCATCGGTATAGTTCAACGGCTGTGGGAGCAGTTCGGAACGGCGGTCCGCCTCTAGTCCGTCCGGAGACGAACTGAGGGAATGAGGCCGAGCCGAACGTGGACTCCGAACCATCGGTTGAGATCGCAACATAAAATGTAGGTGATAAGAGGGGAGAGAGACACGCATGTTCACAAACATAACAGAGCTTTCTTTATTGATACTTGACGGCGAACCGTTTTACATAATACAATTTGAGAAAAAATGGGTTACAAGTTGGAGAGGAATGGTTCGACACCTCAGATTACTTAGAGAGGCGCCGGAGCGCTCTCTTGGTATTTCAGGAGGTGGTCGGCATTCCAGGTCCTCGGAAGCTCTCTGCCATTCATGTCTTCGAGTCGGTATGCCCCGGGCCGGACAACCTTTGTGATTCGGTACGGCCCTTCCCAATTCGGAGCTAGCTTGCTCCTCTGACTGGGGAGGGATACAGCTAGCTTTCTCAACACCAAATCTCCTTGCTCAAGGTTGGCGGGTCGGACCTTCTTGTTGTACGCTAGCTCGACTCTCCTTCTGTAATTCTGTTGCCGAATCGATGCCCTTTCCCTCAGTTCGTCTATCAGGTCCAAGTTTCCTCTGAGGTCCCTGGCATTCTGCGCTTCGTCATAGGCTATGAGCCGAGGGGAAGGTATTCCGACCTCGAGGGGTATCACGGCCTCGGCCCCATAAGTAAGGCTGAAAGGGGACTCTCCGGTGGGCGTCCGCTTGCTTGTGCGGTAGTTCCACAACACATTAGGGAGTTGGTCGACCCACAATCCTTTGGAGCACTTGTCCAACCTCTTCTTGATTCCTGCAAGGATCTGCTTATTAGCGTTCTCGGCCTGTCCGTTCGACTGAGGGTGTGAGACGGACGAGAAGCGCTGTTGAATGACGAGGTCGTCGCATAGGGCTCGGAATGCCGTGCCAGTGAACTGAGTCCCATTGTCCGTCACGAGGACGCGGGGGACGCCGAATCTGCATATGATGTTCTTCCAGAAGAACTGCACCACTTTGCTCTCGGTTATTGTGGCGAGGGGCTCGGCCTCGACCCACTTCGAGAAGTAGTCGATGGCTACGACTAAAAACTTGAGCTGACCCGGAGCCGGTGGGAAAGGTCCTAGTAAGTCCATTCCCCACATCGCGAAGGGGATAGGGCTCGATAGCGAGGTGAGGTTAGCCTGAGGGAGGCGTCGGATGCTGGAGTGTCTCTGGCAGGAGCTGCACTGCCGAACATGTCGCTCGGCATCCCGAAGAAGGGTCGGCCAGAAGTATCCATAGTTCAAAGCTTTCCGGGCCAAAGACCTGAATCTGGAGTGTGCCCCTCCGATGCCCTCATGAAGCTCCTGTAGGGCATATTCGGCCTGATCCGGAGAGAGGCACCTTAGGTAAGGTCGGCCATCTATTTGAGAGAAGGAGCGTTTGTATAAGATGCCCTCGATCAGAACATAGCGTTCGGCCCGAGTTCGGACTCGGCGTGCTTCTTTGGGATCTGAGGGCAGAACTCCATCCCTTAAGAATTCTACCAGTGGCTTCATCCAATTGTCCTGCAGCATGACCGGCAATGACTCCACCGAGCTAGGTGTCTCGTCTTCGATGCTCGGTTTAGAGAGGACTTCAATCAGTACGGTCTGTTCGAGACCTTGTAGAGAAGACGAGGCCAACTTGGAGAGAGCGTCCGCTTGTGAGTTCTCCTCCCGGGGGACCCGTTGGATGATGGCTTCTTCGAAGCGGCCTATGAGGTCCCGGACCTTGGCGAGGTACTTCGCCATTCGCTCGTCCCTGGCCTCATATTCGCCCAAGACCTGGTTCACGACTAGTTGGGAGTCACTGTGAATCCGAAGGCGCTGAGCCCCAGCACTTCGTGCGAGTCCGAGACCAGCTATGAGAGCTTCATACTCCGCCTCTTTGTTCGAGGCCTTGAAGTTCATGCGGATCGCATACTGCAGGACGAAGTTGTCAGGGCCGTTCAGGATAATGCCGGCGCCGCTTCCTTCACTGCAAGAGGATCCGTCCACGAAGACTGTCCAAACGGGGGGCCCATTTGGGACGTGGCCGACCTCTGGGATGGTGGACTCTACAATGAAGTCGGCGAGAGCCTGTGCCTTAATTGCCGTCCGAGGCTGATAGGAGATGTCATGCTGGCTTAGCTCTATGGACCACTTCATCAGCCGGCCCGAGGTTTCGGGCTTGTGGAGGACTTGCTTGAGGGGCTGATCGGTGAGGACGACGACCGAGTGAGATTGGAAGTAGGGCCGAAGCTTTCTTGCTGCCATGACCAGAGCGTAGGCTATCTTCTCTATCCTTGGATAGCGGAGCTCGGCGTCCCGAAGCACCTTGCTCACGTAGTAAATGGGCCTTTGGGTCCGGTCCTCTTCTCTTACCAAGACTGCGCTCAAGGTCTGCTCGGAAGCGGCCAAGTAGATGAAGAGGGGTTCGCCCGGGACTGGCTTACTGAGCAGAGGGGGGTTCACTAGATAGGCTTTCAGCTGGTCGAACGATTCTTGCTGTGCTTGGCCCCATTCAAATCCTTTAGCCCCCCGGAGTGCTTTGAAGAAGGGGAGGCACTTTTCACCTGACTTGGAGAGGAACCGACCGATGGCTGCGAGCCGACCGGTGAGCTTCTGCACCTCCTTGACGTTCCGAGGCGGGGCCATGTCTAATATGGCCCTAATCTTCTCGGGGTTAGCCTCAATTCCCCGCTGGCTCACCATGAAACCGAGGAACTTGCCAGAGGAGACTCCGAACGCACATTTGTTCGGGTTTAGCCGCATGTCGTACTTCCTCAACACACCGAAGGCTTCCTGGAGGTCGGCTACGTGGTCAGTGCCGCGGATGCTCTTGACGAGCATGTCATCAACGTACACCTCCATGTTTCGGCCGATCTGATGTTGGAAAACCTTGTTGACGAGGCGCTGGTAGGTGGCGCCCGCGTTCTTTAAACCGAACGGCATTACTCGGTAGCAGTAGAGGCCATGGTCGGTGACGAAGGAGGTCTTCGGGATGTCCGGAGGGAACATCCGGATTTGATTGTACCCCGAGAAGGCATCCATGAAGCTGAGGAGCTCATGGCCCGAGGTGGCGTCGATAAGGGTGTCGATGTTCGGGAGAGGGAAGGGATCCTTCGGACACGCCTTGTTCAGGTCAGTGAAGTCGATGCATATCCTCCACGAGCCATTGGACTTCTTGACCATTACGACGTTCGACAGCCACTCGGGATAATTTACTTCTTGGATGAACTTGGCCTTCAGCAACTTATCCACTTCCTCCTTGATTGCCTGCTGTCGCTCGGGAGCGAACTTTCGCCTCTTCTGCTGAACCGGTTTGCATCCCGGTTCGACGCTTAGGCGGTGGACTAGCAAGTCCTCGGAGATGCCGGGCATATCCGTGGCCGACCAAGCAAATAGGTCGCGGTTATCCCGGATGCACCTTACCAAGTCAGAGAACAGCACGGTCGGCAAGGACTTGCTGACGAGGAATTTTCGGCTCGGATCCTCGTCGGAGAAGAGTACTTCTTCTAGCTCGTCCGCCGGCTCGGACGTTGGACGGGCCTTCGGCTCGGGGATCTCTAGTGTCTCGAGCGAGAGCACTGGTCCCCCGGTGGAAGTCATGTAGCACTTCCGAGCTGTTTCCTGGCTTCCCCTGACTTCCCCTACTCCCGAGCGAGTGGGGAATTTCATCTTCAAGTGGTATGCCGAGGGGACAGCCTCCAGAGCAGTTAGGCCGGGACGGCCTAGGATGACATTGTATGCTGCCGGGACGTCGACGACCATGAAGTCCATCGGCTCGGTCCGGGTAGTAGGGGTGCTTCCCGCAGTAACGTCTAGGGTTATCACCCCTTCGACGGTCACCGGGACCCCCGTGAACCCGTGGAGAGTGTAACCGGCCGGCTTGAGACGGTCTCGGGGCAGCTGCAGTCCTTGGAAGGCCGAGAAGAATAGGATGTTGACCGAACTCCGATTGTCCACCAAGACCCTCTGTACCTTGAAGTTGGCCATGCGGAGGTCGATGACGAGGGCATCGCAATGGGGGGTTCGGACTCCTTCGAGGTCGGCATCGGAGAAAGACACAGGGACGCCGAGACCCTTCGGGGGAGGGGCACTGTGGACCGAGTTGACTTCCCGGACGAAGGCCTTCCGGGAGGAATTAGAGGAGCCCCCCATTGGGCCTCCGTGGATCAGGTGCAAAACCCGTTCTTCTTCGAACTCGGGTGTCTCCTCGCGCCGCTCGGAGCGCTTGTTAGCCCCCCGAGGGGGAGGTGAGTTCCGATCTGTTCGATCGTTAGCTTTCACGAACTTGGCCAACTGCCCCCTCCGAATGAGTGCTTCGATCTCATCTCTCAGAGCTCGGCAGTCGTTCGTGTCGTGCCCATGGTCTCGGTGGTAGCGACACCACTTATCTTTGTTCCTCCTCTTCGCCTGAGTGTGCATCCTCGGGGCTGGAGGGATGATTCCCTCCTTCTCTACCTCCATGAGGATAGTAGAGACATTAGTGGTGAGGGGAGTGAACTTCTCGAACCTGGGGGGAGGGCGGCGTTGACCGCCCATGTCCTTCTGAGCTTTCTTGGACCCTTCTTCTCCCGTCGCCTTCCTTTTTGACCCCGCGGCGGTGCCCCCAAAGCTCGGAAGGGCCTCGGCCTCCTCCGCCCGAATGTACTTTTCGCACCTCAGGAGGAGGTCGGCGAAGTCATGCGGGGGCTTCTTGGCCAGGGATGATCGGAGGTTGGCGTTAAGGACATTCGACTGGAACGCCACGGTAGCCACGGACTGGTCCAAGGAAGCAATTGACCTGACTTCCACGGTAAACCTTTTCACATAGTCCCGCAACTTTTCTTGCTTCTCCTGCCGCAGGTTTAGCAAGGAAAGACTCGTCTTCTCGGCTCGTCGGCTACTCACGAAGTGAGTAATGAACAGTGTCTCAAACTGTTCGAATGAGAAGATGGACGAGGGGGCGAGCCTAGAATACCATTCCCGAGCCGACCCCCGGAGGGTGGCAGGGAAGGTCCTGCAGAGCACCGCATCGGAAGCTTGGTGGATCAGCATCAGGGTCTTGAAGCTCTCAACGTGGTCGACAGGGTCGGATTCCCCAGAGTATGTTTCAAACTGCGGCGGTTTGAAACTCCTCGGTATGTGGGCCTCCATGATCGACCGCGAGAAGGGAGGTCGGCTGGGACGGAAGGTTCCTGCTCGGGACTCTTCCTCCCTGTCCATGCGGCCGATACGCCTTTCCACCTCATGGATACGGCAGATGAGGGCGTCGTCCCTCCTCTGGTAGTCGTACGACCCCCCGGACTCCTCTCCATAGGAAGGGGAGCGTGGACTGCGGCGCCGGTACTCTTGGGACCGCCGAGGGCTCTGCTGCCGCTGCTGTCGGCTAGGAGTCGGGGAAGGACTCCGGGTTCGGCGCCGAGGACTGGGATCCCTGGGGGGCGTCGGAACCCTCTGAGCATTCTGGGCGTTCTGTCGGAGATTGAGGGCCTGCAGTACGGTTTCCTGAAACTGGAGGAACTCGGCTCGGCTGATGGGCATATCTCGGTCCCTCGGATGACGCCGATCCCTGGGGGACCGGGACCTCCTCCTTCGGCGTTCAGGTGATGCCGCTCGGCCTCTGCATTCCGGGGACCTTCTGCCGTCCCGACGACGTGGCGACCGCTCACCTTGACGCTGGCGGGAGGCTCCCTCTCGGGCCCGCCTCTCGTCAAGATGAGTACGGAGGTCGTCGTCCTTGTGGCGGTTTTGGAGTGTGATGCGGAGGTCGGGGTGATGAGAGGCCATCGAGTCCGATGACCCATTGTGGACCGAGACGTGGCCCGGATTGAGGGGCTGCTTCTCCTTCCGACCGTTAGGACCGGACGGACCGTTGTTGGGCTGCTGCTGAGGAGGAGGAGGAGGTGGGACCTGCTGGGTCAGCGGAGGGAGGTTGGATTGAAGGATAGGGTTGACCGGAGCTTCATTTGTCGGGTCGGTGGGGTTGCCCCCACGGTTCGACCCTCTGGATCTGTTCTTCTTCGGCGGCATGGCTGGAGAAGAGCTAGTCGACGAGGAAGAGGAGGAGGCTATTCGTATGGTTTCCCACAGACGGCGCCAATCTGTTACCGCTGATTTCGGTGTGGGGGTAAACAGATAGAATTTGTGGATCCGAGGAAAACCTGAACAGCTGACTCGGCCTGCTTGCTCCTGCCGCAACCTGCAAGGAAGTGCGAGACACCGGGGTTGATTCCGGCGACGCACCCTCCGACGCTCTTGTCAGTAATCAGCAAAAGATTAAGAAAGAGCTTAAGTGGTGAAAAAGTGATTAACCTGGTCTTGGTGGTAGAGGGGCTGTATTTATAGTCGCCTTTGGAATGATTTGGGGCCTGATTTCCTGCCTAACAGTTAGGAGGAAAATCCTCTTATTCTGTTTTTGGGAAGTTAGCCCCTGATTCCCTGGTGAGAGCCAATCAGGTTTATTGATTTGATTTGATCAAATCAGTGACCTGATTCTCCTCTCTTGGTGGATCGGGCTTGTATCGGGTCGGGACCCATGCCCGGTTGAAGCAGATCTGTTTGCGGGTGGTTGGTCCTGTGAGAAGGAGGCCCAATACCCGTTTTGGATCCATCTGCATGTGGAATTACTTTTCTACCCCCATGCTTTAGGATTCGTGCTCGATCTGGACGGTTCCGATTTAACCCCATTTTTAGCCATATCACGTAGGTATTTATTGAGTAGGCAATTCTAGTTTTATTGGATATGTAGATGTAGTATTAGTTGTTGTTGGTTGTTGTTCGATGTTAGTAATAGCGCACAAAGCGAGAAAAAAAAATTTATGCAACTTTGCGAGTACGTCGGGCTCGCCATGCACAAGCCAACGCAATTTGTAGAAGTGTGTTTAGATTCACGGTTTGAAGTGTACGACCATGTATCGCTTCCGAGTAATTCCCGTAAGTGAAAGCAATACATCGGTGTATTTTGCAAACCGTGAGTCGAAACTCACCTGTACAAATTTTGTTGGCTCATGTGTTTTTCCGCCGTCCCACTCCCAAAGTTTCGAAATTTTTGATCTCGTTTGTGCGGATTTATACCGTATATCAAACAACAACCTCAATTGAAGTTTTTTTTTTTCTGTCGAGGGTACTTTTTAGTACGAAATGACATCTAAAATTTTTTTTTGAAAAGCATATTGGGCTTACCGCTCTCTACCAAACGGTACTTGTAGTTGAGAGTTCGGATCTCCGGTTTGGGGCCTACGTCAATGTATCACATTGTTGGCATTTTTCATGAATGAATGCGATACATGGCCGTATCTTGCAAACCGTTGGTTGAAACTTGCTTATACAAGTTGCGTTGCCTTGTGTGCGAGGAGCCCGACCCAATCACAAAGTTTAATTAATTTTTTTGCCATTAATTGTGTGGTTTTCTCATGATTTTTGTTATATTTTGAAGGAGTTTTCAATAGAGAATCCACTTGAAAAAAACTGTAATTTTGCGAGTAGGTTGGTCTCGCCAATCACAAGTCATACCAACTTGTAGTTTCGAGTTGTAACCTACGGTTTGGTATATGCGTCTGTGTATCGCATTCCCCTCATTTCCAAGAGTGAAAGCGATCGAGCGAGACACGGCCTTATCTTGCAAACCGTGGATCGGAACTTGCTTGTACAAGTTCCGTTACCTTGTATGCGGCAAGCCGGACCCAATAGCAGAGTTTTGTATTTTTATGACGTCGTTTTTGACGTTTTGTCACTTATTTTGTTTTGTATGTATATATATCGCAATCGTTTGTTAACAAGATATTTTATATATGATGTGTACATTAATTTACCAATAATATATTTTTACCCCAGATGAACAATGATACGGAGAGTTCTGCTGCGGGCGATAATTTTGTGTGGGTAGAACCAATCATTGATTCCATGCCGTTAGTCGAAGACCATCTAAAACCAAAGTTAGGTATGACGTTCCCCACTTTAGTTGAGGCCAAAAATTTTTATTCTTCATATGCCCGTTGTGGGGGTTTTGCAATGCGTAGGGTGGAAATAAATTAAAGGGAGGAGTGGAAGTAGATAAGTCATATATTTGTAATAAAGCCGGATCGTCGCCGAGTCAACATAGTGATGGTAGACGGGGAACAACCTATAGAACGGATTGCAAGGCTTGCATTCGTGTAAAATTGAACGAAGCAAGTAATACGTGGGTGGTGTATTCATTTCACGAAGAACACAATCACGAATTCACCTCACCCGGTAGAAGGCATCTTTTGCCCCGAAACCGTTCCGTGTCAAATACAGATAAAAGGATAATAGAGCAATTCAACCAAGCTAATATCCAGACATATCGACAAATGCCCTTCTTCGAAAGTGCTAGTGGTGGTCACGATCAAGTAGGATTTACAGAAAAAGATGTTAGAAATTTACTTAGAGATTCGCAAGAAGCATTGAAAGGACATGATTCTACAATGCTAATTGATTTTTTGAATCTAAGAAACAGACAGATCCTTCATTTTTTATGACATTCAAGTAGATCCCGAAGGGTGGTTGTCATATTGTATGTGGGTTGATGGTATTTGTAGGATGAATTATGAAGAATTTAGCGATGTAATTTGCTTTGATGCCACGTACAGTACGAACCGTTGTGGAATGTTATTTGTTCCCTTTATTGGAGTGAATCAACATTGGCAATCAACTTTCTTAGGAGGTGGGTTCATTCCAAATGAGACGGCCTCTTCGTTTGAATGGTTCTTTGAAAAATGGTTAGGGGTTATGAATCGTGCTCCATCCGGTATCGTCACCAATCAAGACCGTGGGATCGCCGCTGCAGTTAAGAAAGTTTTTCTCCAGACTCAGCATCGTTTTTGTATTTGGCACATTCTGGATAAGTTACCTCAGGAGGTGCATATTTCGAACGATGTCGACAAGTTTAGGGAATCTTTGAAGAATGTCATCTACAATTTCGAATATGTACATGACTTTGTAGAAAAATGGAATTTGTTGATTTTGCAATACGAATTAGAGAGTAACAAATGGTTGAACGATCTATTTGATATCCGTGAAAGTTGGGCACCCGTCTACGCTAAAGATTCTTTATGGGTAGCATGTTGAGTAGCTAACGGGTTGAGTCAGCGCATTCTGCCCTGAAGCATCATACAGAAAATAAATATTCCTTGCATGAATTTGCCATCATCTTCGACCATTTTTTGGGAAGGCAAAGACACAATGAACTGAAAGAAAATCATCGTAACCGTGAGAAGAGACCGAAGTTGAAGAGCAAATAGGCTTTGGAGGCACAAATAGCAAAAATATACACTTTATTTTTTTTTTTACAAATTCCAAGATGAAGTTACAAAAAGCTTCATGTACAATGTGAGTTACGTTGGCGATCTTAAGACACCAAACAGTTGAACCTTCCATGTGATACTCTGTGGAGAATCAGAACTGGCTCGCCTTCTTCAATTATGCAAAATCAATGGAATTATTACATGTGCATGTCATTTCTTCAACTTCGTTGGTATTCCTTGCAGGCATATTTTAGCTGCTCTTCGTTTCAGCCATCACACTTTCCTTCCGGATGTACATATTAAAAGAAGATGGACCAGGGATGTGATGAGAAGAAGTTATATATCTGTTCCAACCGAACCCAAAACCGAGAATTTTGCTTCTCGATATTGTGAGTTGAGCTACCATGCAAAATAGATTGTCGATCTCGGTTATTCCTCCAATGAAAGTTACAAATACAAGTTAGAGAATTTGCAGAAGATCATTGACGGGATTTCTCGGTTACAACTTGGATTGGGTGAACAACCAGAACAGGCCTCACAACCACATGACAGTGTAGAACCGGGAGGTAGTTCACAACCGCATGGTAGTGCACAACCTCATGATGAAGGGTAAGTGGACACATACCTACACGCGTTAGTGATCCACAGCAATGCAGGACAAAGGACCCACAGCAATGCAGGCCTCGTGCCAAAAGATTGAGGCCGATAAGAGAGCAACTCTGCATAAAAAAACTGAGACGGTGCCGAAGATGCAGCATTGTGCAAATGAATCATGATTCAAGAAATTGTCCAACTTTATTTGAATGGTAAGACTCGTACTTTATTTGTTTGTCCATCGTTTAAATTTATTATACTTCATTTGTGGTAAATGAGTTTCTCACTAACTAAAACTTATCTTTGAATGAAGGCCAAACAATTTGCAATAAGTAATTCCATCCGATGAACAGAGTTCTGACTCGAGATATGATGATCCACTGTGAATTGGAATTTATTTAATGTAATGTTTCAGTATATTACAGATTATTGCCTATGTGGTTAATTAGTTTTGGTTGTTAACTATAAATGTTCTTGAGACTCAAGTGTTGTTGGTTTGTGTCGTTTGTTAATATTGTTGTTGTTGTTGTTGGGAGTTTGTAGCTGATGGGTTGTATATAATTTTGCTTCATTTTGAGGGTGACTCAATTGTATCAGCTGTAGCTGCTCTTGTAGTTGTACATAATTTTTTTTTAAACCACAATGGCCTACGTTATTTGTTGAATTTTTTTTGACTTCAATAACTCTCTTTGTTTTTGGAGCATGAACACAGAGAGCAAGACCCATAATTTTTTAACTTTAAGTCGTTGCCTCCAACAACAATATAAGTAATAGGACAAAAGTTTAAGTTTTTGGGGTGTTCTCTGACTTGGACAAGTTAAAAAGAGCAACAAGTCAGAGAGCAAAACAATAATTTTTTTATACCTTAGGCCGCTGTAGGTTGTAGTAAAAAAGTTGAAGTTTTTTGGGTGCTCTCTGACTTGGACAAGTTAAAAAGATCAACAACTCAGAGAGCAACACCCTATTTTACAAATACCTTAGGCCGTTGTTTCCAACGACGGCCTAGGTAATAGGACAAAAGTTGGAGTTTTTGGGGTGCTCTCTGACTTGGAGAAGATAAATAGAGCAACAAGTCAGATAGCAACACCCTATTTTACAAATATCTTAGGCCGTTGTCTCCAACAACGGCCTAGGTATTAGGACAAAAGTTAAAGTTTTTGGGGTGCTCTCTGACTTGGAGAGGATAAAAAGTGCAACAAGTCAGAGAGCAACACCCTATTTTACAAATATCTTAGGCCGTTGTCTCCAACAACGACCTAGGTAATAGGACAAAAGTTGAAGTTTTGGGGGTTCTCTCTGACTCAGACAAGTTAATAAGAGCAACAAGTCAGAGAGCAACACCCCTTTTATTTATAGCCTAGGCCGTTGTCCCCGACAACGGCCTAGGTTATAGCTTAAAATTTGGAATTTTTGCGTTGCTCTCTGACTTGACCAACTTAAAAGAGCAAAAAGTCAGGGAGCACCCCTTTATATGAATACCTTTGGCCGTTGTCTCCGACAACGGCCTAAGTTTGAAGTTTTTGGGGGTATTTACAATTTTCTCTTCACTCTTTACGTACAGTCTCTGTGGAACTTTATACCAAAGACAGATGATCTATACTTGTATATCGTTTAGATAATTTTTTTTATTGGCCTATTTTTTTCCACCTTTTTAACCAATATATAATTATGGTGGTTAAATATTTACAAAAAATACTATAAAATAAAACATAATCATCTATTTTGTAAAAAAAAATTCCTTAAATATATTCTAATCCCTATTAGACGTAAATTCTTCTGCAAAACATACATCTATCCGGTTATTGGTGAGTGTAGGGTTTCAACCCAAGTAGTAACATTTAGGGTAGGGTTAGGGGTTTTTTGTTAGATGGGTTTTCTATTAGGGTTTCAACCCAAGTAGTAACATCCCTATTAGATGGGTTTTTTGTTTTTTCGTTTTTTACAACTTTCTTTTAACTCTTTACGAACAGTCTCTCTGTAACTATATACCAAAGACAGATGATCTATGCTTCTATATCGTTTATATATTTTTATTACTTTCCAATTTTTTCCCCCTATCTAACCAATATAAAATTATCAAGGTTATATGCTTAAAAATAATTCCAAAAAATAAAAGGATGAAGGTTATATGTGTAAGGTTAGGGTTATTGTTAACGGGGGTTAGGGGTAGGGTTAGGGTAAGCTAGGGTTATGGCAGGGTTAAGGGTTATTGGTTGATTAAGTTGATCATCTTCGTATTACAATATAAGACTTAATCTCTTCCCTATTGGGTTATACATGTGGGGATCTACATGTGGTGCCCACTTTGTAATAACAAACGTATAAAGTAGGCAAGTTATGTACATGTGGGTTTCTACGTGTGGTTTTTTTCATATTGGACTTGTTGTACATGTGGGTTTCTAGACGTGGTGCCCACTTTGTAGAGTCTCCGAATGAAGGAAAAACTATGAAAAGAAAAAGAGCAAGGACCGATGGTGCTATATGAAGTGATAAACCTTCAATGTGAAGTAAATATATAGCTATTTCTTTGGTCTTTAATCTTGTTGGGCTATACATGCGGGGATCTACATGTGGTTTTTCCCATATATGATCTACATGTGGGGATCTACATGGGGTTTTTCCCATATATGATCTACATGTGGGGATCTATATGCAATTTTTCTCATACATGTGGGTATCTACATGTGAATATAAGCAAGTTATGTACTTTTGGTTTTTTCTATATTCAACTTGTTCTACTACATGTGATGCCCACTTTGAAGAGTCTCCAACAATAGTAGGCAAAGTTATCCTAAACAAAATGAACACTTCATTCCTCGACATAGATTTAATATCTACAAGTGGTCCAACTTATGGAATCCATGAGTTGATAAAACTCTATTCCATTCTCATTCACATGATCCTTGTAATACTGATCTTTTTACTTGTCACAGATTTTGCATATATATATTGGTCACAAAGAGCATTATAACCCCTAACCCTAACCCTAACCCATAACCCTACTCTCCTAACCCTACAAGAACCCTAACCCTACTCTCCTAACCTTACAATAACCCTAACCCTACTACATATCATATTTTATTGATTTTTACGAATCAAAAAATCAAAATTTTTTTATTTTTATTTTTTGATTCGTTTGACCTTAACGATTTTATATTAGTTAGTTAGGTGGCTATGAATAGAAATAAACAAAAAATATAAACCAAAAAACATACATATGAATGTCTGTTTTGTAGAGTTCAGAAGATAATGTTCGTAAAGACTGGAGAGACAGTTATAAAAAACATAAAAAACATAACCCTAACCCTAACCTTACCCTAACCCTATCCTTAAACAACCTACAAGTTACTACTTGGGTTGAAGGTGAGTATTCCTGCGAACGGAAAAATGCGGGCGGTTATGCAAAAGGGGATCTACATGTGAGTATTCTGTTTTCCTTCTATTTTTCAGTAATTCTAAATGTTCTTAGTGGTACTTACTGAAAAGAGTTTAATGCTCCATTCATAACACAAACAAGTCTTTATATATTGGTCATAAAGAGCATTGATAGAACTTTTGACCTAATATGTTCAACTTTTGACCTACTACCTAGGCCGTTGTTGGAAGCAGCGACCTAAGGTATAAAAAATATGGGGTCTTGCTCTCTGATTTGTTGCTATATTTAACTCCAACAAGTCAGAGAGCACCCCAAATTGGTCAACTTCTTGCCTATTATCTAGGCCGTTGTTGGAGACAATAACCTAAGGTATACAAAATATAGGGGTCTTGCTCTCTGTCTTTTATTGATGAAAATAAAAATTTCAACAACTAACCTAGGCCGTTATTGGAGACAACGGCCTAGGTTTAAAAAAAAATATCTACAACTCGACACAGCAGCTACAACTGCTACACTTGAATTTTTCCCAATTTGCAAACACTTTCCCATTACCTACACTCTCCAAATAAATTTCTACGTACGGCCACCAAAATCACCAACATAATTGACTATTAGCAATTAATAATAACAACATCAACTACATTTAATGTTACGAACAACAATTACCACATATTAAGTTATAACAGGAAAAAAAACCAAAAAAAATAATATTAATACAACAAACAAATTGTATACGATATTAGCTAAGAACCGGGCATGTATGGTTGTGGTGCTCGCCTCTTCCGAGTAGGATTTCGTCGCCGGAGCGGGGATGACGCCTCAGGAATTTCTTCTTCTCCTCCCTCCTCTTGTACGTCTCCAACAACCCTCTCTTCATTCTCATCTTGTTGCTTTTGTTCTTGAGATGGATGTGAAGATGTAGCTTGTTGTTCTCTGAGTTCATGTTCCCGTTGTTGCGCCATCAATGCAGCTGGCCTACCCCTCACGCTTTTACGTCGCCCTCTCGGTGAACTTAATGCTCTATCCAAATGTTCAGCCTCTCCCAAAATATCCAAATTGGTACGACATAAAAAGAGCATCCTCTGAGTGAACCTCTTCATAGCCGTGCCCGCATTACTTTTGATTACGTCCGCGCATTCTTTTGCCACGTTCATCGTATTATCAATCTAAAACAAAAAACCCCCAAAAAAATAATTATACAGATTTGGAAAAGTAAACAATTCAATAACTTTAAATATAACGAACATTCAAAAAAATTTGAAGATTATACTTACCACTATACGTATAGCTGAGGCCTTCGGTTGGAACATGGGTTGTGAACTAGAATAGGCGGGTGGTGGTTCAATCTCTCTCTCCTAAATTACTCGTTAAACACCAGCAGGCAGTTCTGTATCGGGAGAGATGTACTGTAACACCCGAATTCCAAAATATAACTGAATTCGAGTTCCACATGATTATTACATTTTTTCGTACAATTTTACAAAGAAATAAAAACTTTTCTTTCATCAGAGTTACATTACACTTGTACATTATCACAACGGAAGCAATATTACAATCAATTTACATGAAACAATATTTAAATCAATCCTGCGGAGCATGTATACTTTAATTGTCAAGCATCTTTACCCTGCATATAAAATCGTGGGCGCGTCAGTTCATTCAACTGACGAAATATTATACACGACCATCCTCTCTATGCCGGAAACAATATAATGATTCTCATTTCTTAGAAAACCACAAACTTGTCATAAACAGAACTAAAGGGACTATTCTATTGATGTCGTGTTGTGAATGTGCACTTAATTCTTAATGCAATTACTTATATTATATGACACTAATGCGCACTTGTTCAGAGTCTATGCAGCCCATACTACATAGGTCCGAGGGCAAGCCCTTAATCGTTCTTCATCTTGTAGGGTTCAATCCCTCGCCATGACTTAATCTACTACTGTAACTACGGTAAGTATCCTAGATATTTTCTGATCTACGAACTCATATCTAGGCACCCTGGAGGGAATCCCAACGCACTGACACATGACTCACATGCAGGCATCCTGTGGTAATTCGGCTCCTACCATAGACATGACACTACCCGCAGTCGTCAAACACCCCACGAGCATCACCACCGGGACGGTACTCTGGAGCAGTATCCACGCCCTATCATGACTCATCATGGGACATCCTGTGAATACTCTCACGCCGCCAATCCAATGGCCATCTTCACTATGTATCTAGTCCTTAATTTAATTGAATCATGAATAAAATCAATCTCTTAGAATGTAGCACTTCCACTATACCGGTCTTATTTATTTAATTTCACATGACCCAACCTTGGTCTTCTCATTTTAAAATAGCATTTTCTCATTTCTTTCATTGCTGGTATAAGGCTTGGCTATACCCTAATTCTCAATTTTAACTCATAATTACAATGTCATACTCATAAGATCTTTTCATGATTAATCATAATTCATATTTCCAAAAGCATAGTACTTATGTATTCATATCTTTCATAATTCATCACAATCTATAATTTAATTTCACGTGCAATCCCTATGCAAGAGTCAATTTCAATTAATAATCACCAATAATTTATGTGTTCCATACATCTGTTATTCACAAATCAAATCTTACTACAAACACATTTTTATAATTCCATTTAATCACACGCATCACAACTTTAAAAAATTCCTCTTTTATAACCCAAAATCTTCATTTATTTTTCTTTGTTTAAAAAGTAATTCAATTTCAGAAATGAGTCATTTCTTGCAAAACTCCAATTTCTTATTCACACTTCAACAAAAGTTGTATAAATATTTCCTAATAAATTCCAATAATTTTTCAGAATTTAATTCATAATTTTCTGATTTTTATTCTATTTTAAAAACCCATTTTTATTTCAAAAATCCCTAAAAAATATTTTTTTCTAAACTCCAAACCCACCAAGATTCGAACCAGCGACCAGCGGTGAGGCAGACAGTGCACAAGACCAAAGCGCCACAGCCGCAAGGCGATTTAATTAGGGATTAAAAGCCCTATGTTTCTGTTCTCGGCAATTTGGATTTTTAACCAAAAAAAAATAAAACTGAGCCGCGGTATCAAACCCCAGACCTCCGATACTGTAGCGACCCAAATCTCTTCCGACCAGTTGGTCTAAGTGAACATATCGATTTGATAATAAATAAAATAGGTTTTGACTCTACTCTCTGTTTAAAACTAAATTTCAAAATTTTCAAAACGAATTTGTCTCTTTTTCTCCTCTTTTGAAAACAATAATGTCCAGAATAAACCTATATTTATTTTAACCATAACCAGTATATTTAAATCTATTTTCCCCTCTTTTAAAACATGTATTTAGCCTTAGATTGCATATTATGAACACTATTTCGATATTTGAAAACTATTACATAATTGTTCATAATCAAAGATGAATTTTTGCAAAAAAATTCAATACAATGATGTTTGCTTACATTGATAACTAAAATATTTTTTGAGCACAAAAAAAATAACTTTATAAGTGAGTAAAGACTTCCATTTTTTTATTAATTAGTCTACACATAATACATTCATTTATTCGTATGAAAAAGGACATTCTTTTTCATTTATTCAAATCTTCCACATGATAAATATCACAATAGGGAAATTCATTACATCTATTAACAACAATTCGATCAATTCAATTTTAACACACTATTCTACTTTGGCATTTTTAATCAATAAGCATGGTTCAATTTCATACTAGAGAATGTCACATAATGGTAATTTAACATAATCAACATGCATTCTAATGTTTATAACAATGAGAAACATACACTTTTACTCATAGGCAATAACTCTAATAATCAATCAACACACATTTGCTAATTAACAATCTTCTTCTAATTAGACAAGCATGTATTTCATTTCAACTAGTAGCTTATAATAATAATTCAATTTCATTTTCTAGCATAATTTTCTAGTCTAGAAGTCATGAGAAACACCCACATTTTGAAGAAAACCAATTAAGAAAATCTCCTAGAGCCTCCTAGATTGCGAGCGAGTGCCTTCTCCTCCTAGATCGCAATGCACGAACTCTTCTCCTTGCTCCTTGCCAAAACTGAGAGCACCAATGTAGGGATGGCCGGCCTCCAATGGGGGTGTACACACATACACTCACACTCACACACTGATATGTATATATCTCCTATATAATGTCTCCTTTTAATATTTGCATTAGTGTAGAATACAAGTATGAAGGGGGGTATTTATACTATTTTTAGAGTAGATTGGAGGGCTAGAATTTGTTGGATAGTTGTAGAATGGAGGGCAAGGATAGGAGAGGAAGTTGTAGCAACCACCCACACACAAATAAACTACCCATACACACAAACCCACTCTCCCATCACCCATGCACAAACCGGCCACCATAATAGTGTGCATTGCACACTACGTGCATCGCACGTGCCACCTAGTACCCCTATTTAGAAGTTTGTACAATTTAATTAATCAAAATGTTCATCATTTGTCTCTACATGACAAGTGTGACCATTTAATTGATTTATTAAATTGGTGGGCTTCACAATTAGTGTGCTTAGGCTTGTGGGCCAAGACAACAAATTGATAATTAATTAAAGTGGGCTAAAACAAATAAATAGTGTTTTAGGCTTTAGAAATAGGCTTTTAGAAAAATAAAGGAAATAATTGCTCATACTAAAATGAGATCTTATATATACAATAAATAAATAATATACACATAAAATTTGCACGTGCACAACACATGAAAAACAATATTTTTATAAAAATGAAATTTTAGGATATTACATGTACAAACGTGTAAGAGCATCTGTAGTCGTTGAATGGTAAAATATGGATATATGGATAAATAGATATAGATATCGTAGTTTTGCTGCAGTCGTTGAAAGCTAAATTTTAGCTTTCTATTAATATTAAAATACGCGACGGCACATGATGTGCCGTCTGAAGATAAAAAATACAAAAAAAATTAAAAATCAGGTGGGACGGCACATAATGTGCCGTCCGAACGCTGAAATAATTTTTTTTTTTTTTTTATAGGCGAGACCAAAAAAAATAAATAAAATTTGCCCCCGTATATCCTGGACGGCACATAATGTGCCGTCCGACACCCATCCAAATTTTTTTTTAATTATATTAGTTCTTATATATAGTTTGGTCCAATTTTTTTAATTATATTAGTTTGGTCCAAAATATATATTGATCCTCCATGAGGACTTGAACCAAAATTAAGACTCATTTGCATTTGCTGAGTCTTAACATTTAAAAATTAAGACTGGAACCAAACTATATATATATCCTGAACGGTGCACTTGAACCAAACTATATATATATAAAAATTAAGACTTGAACCAAACTAAAAAAAAACAATGGGACGGCACATAATGTGCCGTCCGACATATGGGGAAGGCATGAGACGGCACATAATGTGCCGTCCGGTGGGGGGTTTTTTTTGGATATTTTTAATGCGGTTTGGAATTAAAAATTGAATAAAATAGATTATTTACGAATGGGACGGCACATTATGTGCCGTCCGACGAAAAAAAAAATAATTTTTTTTTTTGGGACGGCACATGATGTGCCGTGCGCCAAATATGCATATCGTCTATGCGGATTGCTAAATATAGCAATCTACTGTAGCGATTTATCCAAAATATGGATAAATAGCTAACGACTGCAGCGACTTTTTATGGATAATATGCATATTATCCATAAATAGCTAACGACTACAGATGCTCTAATTGATTTGAACCATTGCATGTACTTCCCTTGCTTACTGCCATCGTACTCTTCTACATCGGTAATTACCAGTTCAAACTGTCGCTCGTTCCATTTTGCAACGTGAACACGATGGAAATCTGCCCAATCATGAGTAGGCATGCGACCGGTACCCCTCACGGTGTGTAACTCATGGTCGTATAGGTTTGTGCAGCTTGGGGGACTATCTTGTTGAAGACCAAACTGATGAAGGACTCTCTCCGGCCGCGGATACTCCACTATACCAAAGTTGATGAGTGGAGCCATCGTCATCCACAACTGCGATCCGGTCGTGCACATCGGTGGTAGTCTTCCCACCCACTCGGGTGTATACGGCACCTAAATCACGAACTCTTCTCGTAGTTGGTCGAGCTCGTCTCTGTAGTACGTTAGTACACCTTTTGGGTTGTCTTTATAACTCTGACTACCTGCCCAATATACCCCTAAGGGTGCTAACATATGAGGATAATCTGGTTCGGCCATCCAACCGTCCGCCGGTCTCCTAATTCAGGGACGACCCAAGTGCAATCGCTCCCATGACCAAATCTGTAACAAAACCATTGGACCGGTCATCTCGGTCCCATCTAGCGCTATAGAACACAACGACCTATATAGCGTTGCCATTGCGCAACTTCCCAAGCTGTACCAGCCAGCTAAGCCTAGGTCGGCGAGCAATCGTAGATACATGAGGTGCAACGTATCCTTGGATGAGTTAGGCAAGAGAAAATGTAACCTTTGGTGTAAGACTGTACATAGTGGTCGGGAAATGCATCGGAACGTCCCATCAAAATGTCCCTTCAACCAAGATAGTCGGATTGATTGTCCGACAAAAATATTCTTATTTTCCGTGGCCTCCTCATCAAACTCTGTAATGAGCAGTTCATTACACAACTCTATTTTATCAAAGTTTATATTACTCGTCACGGCCAACCCATCTATTGGAAGACCGGAGATCATCGCTATATCCTGTAGCGACACCGTCATCTCTCTGACCAGTAAATGGAAGGTGTGCGACTCTGGTCTCCATCGCTCCACGAGTGCTGAGAGAAGTGCTCGGTCGAGTTTAACCTGACCCATCATAATGATTCCATAGAAATTGGCCGCAACTAGGTACTCGACAATATGTGGATGCACCTTCATGGTCTCGTGGGTGCGGAAATTACACCTCCACGTCGTCCCACCACACACTGCCGTGGATCTGTGGCGGTCTTGCAAGGTCAGTTCACCGGGATATATTGGTTCTGGACCACGACGTGGTGCCATCGACGAGGATGCACCAAGCTACACGAACCCAAAAATACAATTATTATTAGTGTACTAACAATATCACTAAATACAAAATGTACAATACAAATTATTAGTTCTCTTACTTCTGTGGAATGTTCCCCCCGAGTATCCCTAGATGTCCTTCCGGTTCTCCTCGTTCTAGTCATTTCTCTGTAACAAAGTTCGCATATATAAAACTAATTATTCACCAAAAAATAGCAAACACAAACCAACGAGATGCAAAAATTTCAAAAGTTCGCTTATACGCGTCAAAACAATACAAACGACATGCAAAATTTCTAAAATTTGGCCGTCACCTCTGGCACACCAAACACAGGCCAACGCAACTTGTAGAAGTGAGTTCTGACCCATGGTTTGAAAGATACGGCCGTATATCACTTTCATTCTTGAAAAAAAAAGCAGCAAGTGATACATTGACGTATCTCGCAAACGGTGGGTCGGAACTCGCAAATACAAGTTGCATTGGATTGTGATTGGTTAGCCCAACCTACTAGCACAGTTTCGTATTTTTTGGACTTCATTTAAGCATTTTTCTATTGAGATCGTACTAAAAAAAGTTTTGAGGTATATTGAGGTTTTTTCATATACGCGTCAAAACAACACAAACAAGATGCAAAAATTTTAAAATTTGGCCATCAAGTCTGCCACACTAAACACAAGCCAACGCAACTTGTAGAAGCAAGTTCCGACCCACAATTTGAAAGATACGGACGTGTATCGCTTTTACTCTTGAAAAAAGAGCGGCAAGCGATACATTGACGTATCTCATAAACCGTGGGGTCGGAACTTGCAAATACAAGTTGCGTTGGGTTGTGAATGGTTAGCCCAACCTATTCGCACGGTTTCGTATTTTTTGGACTTCATTTAAGCATTTTTTCTATTGACAACGTACTAAAAAAGTTTTGAGGTAGATTGAAGTTTTTTCATATACGCGTCAAAACAACACAAACGAAATGGAAAAATTCCTAAATTTGGCCGTCAAGTCTGGCACACCAAACACAAGCCAACAGAGCTTACAGAGGTCAGTTCCGACTCTCGGTTTGAAAGATACGGCCGTGTATCGGTTTATATCCATTTTATTGAATAAAAATGATAAACGGGCGTATCTTGCAAACTGTGAGACGAAAATTGCCTCTACAAGTTCCGTTACCTTCTATGCGATGAGTCCGACCTACTCGTTAAATTTGGAAATTTTTGGATCTCGTTTCTTTCCTTTTCCTATATTCCACAACTACAACTAACACTACATCTACAAAAATGTCTACAAAATATATACAACATACATGATCCGAACTAATTGTATACTCTCTAAATTATATACGACTTCGCATAATACAAAAAATCAAACTCAAAAATTGAAAAAAATTGCATCCCTATTCACATAGTTCATTATAGAAAATTGTGATTAAGTAAATACCTAGTCCAAAGAGAGAGAAAGAGTTGGCAAAGATGTGAGAAGCCATTACTGTACACAAACAAGTTGAAGAGGCTAGAGCGTTGGAGAATTTGTGCTAGGGTTCAGGTGATTTGGGATATGGGGTTAGGTTAGGGTTTGGGGTATTCGAGAGAGGGAGAGAGAGATAGAGAGGCTTCGACAAGAGGGAAAGATCGAGAAGGCAAGGAGATCAACAAAAGGAGGTTGGAGAGAGACCTAGGGTTTGGGGATGGGTTTCGGGAGCTCAAGAGAAAGAGAGAGTTTGTGACGAAGACGGAGTGAGCGAGATCTGGGTATGTACAAGTGTTTGGAAAAATACTTATACATACCTTGGCCGTTGTTTGCAACAACGGCCAAGGTTGATTTAAAAAAAAAACAACCTAGGCCGTTGTTTACAACAACGGCCTAAGTGATTTTTCCAACAAAAAAAACTTCACGCCAAAAAACCGAAGCATTTTTGGCGTGAAGTACCTAAATTACCCCTTCACTAAAACTCTTCCATCAGAGCGGAGCGCATTTGATCCGCTCATCACGATCAGATCGGATCGGAGGGCTAGGATTGCTGTTTTCCAACCCGGTTGAAAACAAACCCGTTTTCAACCGAGCATTTCCCATATATATGTATATGTATATGTATATGTATATGTATATGTATATGTATATGTATATGTATATATATATATATATATATATATATATATATAGAGAGAGAGAGAGAGAGAGAGAGAGAGAGAGAGAGAGAGAGAGAGAGTAATGTGAGCCTCATATTTGTATGAGGATACAAAGTGATTATACTCACTTGGTAGGGCCATTATGGAAGATCCACTCCGTCCATCATGTTTATCATGCTAATAGATGTAAGTGTAGAAAAAATCAAGTTGTTTAGAGGTCATTCACCCATGAATCATGTGGGTCTAATTTGTGGTTCGATTTATATTACTGTTGAAATCGTTCATTTTTCAACCACATGATGCATGGGTGAATGACCTCCAAACCATTTGATTTTTTCTACTCATACATCTATTAGCATGATAAACATGATGAACGGAGTGGATCTTCCATAATGGCCCCACCAAGTGAGTATAATCACTTTGTATGAGAAAAATTTCCTTATACTCTATACGAGGCTCACTTTTCTCATATCTATATAATAAAACACAAAGAAAGCTATCAAGTGGCTCTCATTCAATAGGGTTGAAATCAATGGTCCACATCTAACCTTACAAAATATATTTTTCCGCCCAAAAGTTTCTCCCCAAAACTCAAATTCAAATCCCCCAAAACAACTCCTTTATTTATTTATTTCTTTCTTTCTCTCCCTCTCTCTCTCCCTCTCTCTCTCCCTCTCTCTCTCATTTTTTCTCTATTTACTCAGAAATTTATTTTTTCAAATTTTCAGTTTGTAAATTTCCAGATTTTTTATACATTTTTTTATTGCTCATGCTACATTGAAAATAACAAATATCTCATGAACAGTTAAATTTCATCATTTTTTCCACACTCAAAGTTCTAAGAAGTTAGATTTTATACCCTCATTTATAATTATTTTTTAACATATACTAATGGAAATATGGGCTTTTATTTACAACTAATTATTGGTTTAATATTCAAACCTAAGCTACATAATTGATCTTTTACCGTTTACAAGACTTTCATATGTTGTATCGTTCCGAAGACGTGCCGTAGGCACGTGCCCACCGGCAATTCTAGTATATATATATATATATATATATATATATATATATATATATATATATATATATATATATATATATTGCACAACACAGTTATTACAAAATATACATAAAGTTCTAACAAAATATAAGGGGAAAAAAGTCATTTGAAATACAACAAAGTAAGGTGGGGGAGTCTCCTCGTGTGGCGCACTGTTGCTTCCAATTCCATCGGTATTTCACCCTAGTGTATGTGTGTGACCGGAAACCGTTAGAATTTGCGGGTCCTGCAGAAAAACATAGCTGTTTCATTGCTTTTAAAACGAAAGAAGAAAATATATAACCCACTTGCAAATAGAGATTATTTCGATAATGCTAGTACAAGCATGTTTTGCATAAGAATTGTGTCTAATTTATAACCCACTTGCAAATGTTTAGTTGTTAAGAAATTCTGTTTTTTGATTCTGAACTGAATTTCTCCCAAAGAAAAGCTTTAACTTCTAAGAGCTGGGTTTTAAGTCTCATTTCACCCTCAACATTTAATTCTAACAATATAGCAAACTATAAGCATGATTGTACTTTTGAAAAAAAGCTTTGATATGATGATCATCAGATATTCTAATCACTTAGATATGCAACATAAGTGAAGCATTCAGTTAATGAAGTGCCATACTACGAGCTACGATAGCAACACGGCAACAGTTGCAAATAATGTTAATTTGGTCTGTAAGCTGTGTTTCCTGCATTGCACTTACTAGATTTGGTGTCTGGCAAGGATGCACTTGTTCGATGCTGTGAAAACGTGAAACCTGCTTGAGTTTTGACAGTTAAATCCTTGTTATTTGATAAATGTTTTTATAATTATCTTCGATTCTTTGGTTTGCATGAACAGGGGGTTGGTTCAATTTGTTTTCCAACTATTATTTATGTATTGCTCCTTATGGCGTGATTTTTTTTTTTTTTTTTTTTTTTTGAGAAAAAGGTAGGATAATGCCACCCTGTTTCATTAATAAGTGATTAATAAACAACCCTGAAGTATCGGAAAAAAGAAGTACAGTGCAGGAAATAAAACATAACCCCCAACAAAACCCTGGGAGGTGGGTTACATCATCCAGCCTAGAGGCAATCAAAACACAGGTACAAAATACTAAGGCCTGAAACAAAAAATGTAGTAGTGAGGTGGGAGTCCACTCATCAGTCCAGAGTTGGCCCGATCTCTATCTCCTCGTCGTCAAAATCATCCACCTGGAAAACCCTTGCGATTCTCCCCCTTGCTCCTGAGGCGGCAGCTCCTTTGTCAAGCTTAGCGGCCTTGGCTGCGGCGGCGACCTCAAGATAGTCATCCAAGGACTCCACATGAGCCCTCTTAGGAGCTTGCTGAACTCTGAATCCAACCGCTCTACGGTACTCTCCCGAGCTATTTCCCGGCGCTGAGTCTGGAATTGTGGACAGGACAAGCTCTGGTGAGATCTCCCTCTGGGTGTTTGCAATGACCTCCGTATCCTCTGCATCCTCTGCATCCTCCTCAGAGAGAGAGAAGTCAACCTCGTGATTAAGCCTTTCTTCTGGATCCTCATCACTGTCTGTGAGAAAAGATTCCTCAATAAGAGTGTGCGCAATCCCCTCGGACCCCTCATTGGGCCCGTCGCATGTCGGGATGTTTGTGGGCCCGCAGATAGTCGAATCACTAATAATAATAGAGTTCACAGTAACGGACCCCTTCTTGGGCCCGTTCTCAAAATTACCACTTGGCAGTATGTTAACAAGCTCTGTGGACCCCTTACTGGGCCCATGAAAGTCTATCAGTAACTCCCCACCTAATCCGTTAGAAGAGCCTTCCACCGGATAAGATATCGCTCCTCCGCGGTGCATCATATCCGCATTCTCGAAACCCACACCACTCACCACGCTGTCCAAGGCGGTAAGTTTACCGCCAAGGACAGCTGGCAGCATGTGATTGGTGGGGGTGTCGGTGGGGTTCATGCAGCTTGGGTGTACCGAGCCTTGCTTGATACTTGCGCCAGCTGTCACCACATTAGTGGCGTTCGAAGCGGCAGGAGGCGCACTCTTCGAAGTCTTGACTGCTAACTCTTCTTTGAGTAAGTCGATTGAGATGCTTTCATCTACTTCATCTTCTACCCCCAAAATGCTCCTCCCCTTCTCACCAACTCCACCGTTCTCTGCTCCAAAAACACCCCCTTCTAAAAGCTGCCCCACTCTACCAACTCCCTCCGCGTTCAGCTCGCACGCCAACTCACTTTCCACCCTGGGTTTGGGCAGGCCTGAGCTAGTCTCTCTCCCCAGCGTCAGCTCTGGCATCTGACGTCCCTGTATCTCAGAAGCTTCTTTATCTTTAACCGGTGCATACCATAGCTTTTCTACCCACTCCTTGGTAGACAGCTTTCTGCTCTTTGTCGCCTTCCCCAACTCTGCCGATTTGCTGGCAGAAGGCTCTTTCTCTGAGCCAACGGAGTTCTGGGGCTGCTTTTGACTCACTTTTCGGTGTGGCGCCCGCACCGCAACCAGCGCTTCAGAAGTAGTAGGTGGTTTGTCTGTAGTGGAGGGAGCATTGTTGGGGGTATTGGGGGGCCCACTACCACGGAGGTCACCGGAGTTTGTCGATGACCAGCGCCGGTTTGACCCCACCCTCCTCCGCCCACTTTCTCTTTCCTGTTGCCTTGCCTCCATGATGAGAGCTCTATGCGCCCTTTCTAGCTCGTGCGCCCCGTCAATCGTCGTGTCCCTCCGAGGCGATGCGACTTGATAGTAGGAGCGCCCATCTCTGAGGGCATTGAGGTGATTGGAACAATCTGTGGCCTGGCTGTCCGCAACCGCCCCTTGCTGGTCTAGCACAAATCGGAGAAGGTATGAATCTTCATAGGAGTAAACTTTGGTGAATTGTGGCATCAAAGTGATGTCCACGCATCGGATCAGGACCTTAGCCGAAACTAGGTCGGAGCGACGCACTGTTTTAGCATCCAACTCCTCCACCGTACCAAAGTCTGCTATAATTTCTTGTATCGCCTCCTTCCTCCAAAAGTGGAGCGGCAGGTTGTGAATCCATATCCAGAATAGCTCCCCCTGAGGTAATTCCGCTCCGAAGCTAGTAGTCCATGCCTTGAAATCCACCCTGAAGTGGCCGAAGTCCACCGTGTCCATTGCCGTAACTTCCTCCACCTTCTCTACTGAGGGGAACGATACAAGAAATTGCAAGTGGCAAAGTTTTTTAACCACCCATTCTCGATGCGCTTGCATCGGCCATTTGCTGCATAAAGCTTGCAGAAGATGCGACTCGGATGGGCGCCCCTCTTTCACTTTGGCGATCGCGCACCACTTCCTTAGCCACGCTTCTTCACTCAAAATGGTTTGGAGGCTGGATGCTAGTCTCATGACGGTGGGGCTATCTGGAGATCTCCCTCTATGCACTGTGCGCTCTCCATCAGTACTCGAATCCACCATATTGGTGCACACGTATGATAAGTGACCCCATTTCATGCATTTTAGACAGCGGACTTCCTTAGTGCAGTCTTTGCGGAGGTGGCCAAGGTTGCCATTCTTATTGTATATGCAATGGGGATGCAAGTTTTTTTTTGTTTTATTTATTTTTTTAAAACCTTTCTGACATAAGCATGAATTATTATAAATGTTATTTTTTTCAAAGAATTCTTAGTTTGGGTCACTAGTAACTGCAGATTATAATCTCTCCCAAAACAAGACTGGAATACTTTTAAACTAGAAGATACCACTCCAAGATAAACCGTGAAGGTGTGCAAAATTAATCAACTCATGTGACTAGAAATTGGTTAATTGGTTATTATTGTACATGGACTGTAATTCTTTCCCAATATTTGTTGCTCTGATTGGATCAAAATACATTATATTTCTTTTACCCAAAAAATAAACTCTCACTACTGAACGAAACACCTTTTTCGGCATTTTTTTTCCAGCATTTATGCGAAACGTCGGGATAGAATAATTCTATTTTTGACCCACACTTTTGCGGTATTTTGTGCCGGCGTTTATATAAAACGCCGATATAGGGTGGTCTATCCGGGCATTTTTACAAAAAAATGCCGGGATAGAACCCCCCAAATCTCCAACTTTTCCCCCCAAACTATTTCATTTGTCTCTCTCCCCAAAAATATTTCACTTATCCCTCTAAAACTCCTAAACCCCTCTCTCACCAAACCCAATCTCTAAATCCACCTCCCACCGTTGTTGCCCCGCTCCTCCTACTGCTGCCGTCACTCCGTAAACCTCATTCCCCAAGCGATTTTGACCGGCGATCCAAAGTCTACGGCGACTTTCACCGGTGATTCCCGAAGCATACTTCTTCTTTCTCAGAGAGATATCTCGATTTCACTACAAGGAAAAGAGTCTATACCGGCGTTTCTATCCCGGCATTTGTATGAAACGCCGGGATAGACCAATGGTTAAATTTGCCCTTAAAAAAGCAGCTTTTTTCACGGCGTTGGTGAAAAACGCCGGCATAGACCCCCGAAAAAAAACCTAGATCCCCAATAATTTTCATTTCTCCTTCCCTCCCTCTCTCTCTCTTTCTCGAAACCCAAAATCGAAAATCCTCTCTCTCTCTCTCAAAACCCAAAATCGAAAATCAACTCCCGCCGTTCCCGACCTCCCCTGTCGCCAACACCTCCGTATCTGCTGTCCTCGACGCCATCGTTGTCTCCAGCCCTCGGCTCCCCCATTGCCATCATCACTTCCGTCGCCAAAACCCTAACTCCAACTTGTTGTAGCCATCGTTGTCTCCTGCCCGAAGCCCCCATATCAGAGGTTGGGTTACGTAGGTTCCTGGATCTCGCCATTAATGGAGCTTGAGAACGACATTAAGAGAGATGAGAGAGAGTTAGGGAAGAGAGGAAAAGAAAGGAAAAGAAGTTTGGAGAAGATGCACAACTACTTTTTCATTCCCTCTAACAGAATCCAGCTACAACTCATATAGGTGAGGGGAGAGCGGTTACGCTACTGACAAAATTTACAAATAGCACGTGCACAACGCACTTTACAGATTCCCGCTCTCTTCCCGCCCAGTACCAATATGAAAAATGTGCGTTAAGCACGTACAACCCATTACCACTCTAAAACATAAAAAGAATGAAAACAAGGGAACAGAACATCTCCAGTCTCAGCTGCACATCAGAGTCGACCAAGCCATGGCTTCACAGCTCTAGTTGGTTATCATTCCTGACAACTCCTCCCCCCTTAAGTACGAACTTGCCCCAAGTTTGAAGCTTGGCAATTTGTGCCGAATCACATCAATATCAACCCATGAAGCGTCTTCGACTCCTGCGTTCCTCCACTTAATCAGTAACTCAATTCCCACTATGTTTTTCTTCTTGAATACTCTCCGATCAAGCACTGCCTCCGGAGTTTCCTGTTCATCATCTTCTACCCACCATGTAGGTAATTCAGAAGATACATTGGGACTGTGGTTGCCATGACACTTCTTCAACTTCGAGACGTGAAAAACAAGATGAATGCTAGTCCCTTCAGGAAGCTGCAAGCGATAAGCAACAGACCCAATTTTCTCTATCACTCTATATGGTCCAAAGAACCTGGAAGTGAGCTTCTGCGGGGTATAGCTTCGAATGGACACTTGTTCGTAAGGCTGAATCTTCAAAAACACCAAATCACCTACTTCAAATGTCCTCTCAGTGCGTCTTTTATCTGCGAAGTGTTTCATACGCTTCTGGGCTTGAACAATGTTATCTTTTAACAACTTCAAAATGGAATCCCTGGACATTAATTCCTCTTCCAAAGCTGGCATACTTGCGGTCCCACACACATACTGGAGCAACAACGGTGGAGGTCTGCCATACACCCCTTCAAAAGGAGTTACACCTGTCGAAACATGCCAATTGGTATTAAACCAGTATTCTACCCAAGCTATCCACCGCATCCAATCCTTGGGTTTTTGACTACAAAACCAGCGGAGGTATAACTCTAAGGCTTTATTCACTATCTCGGTTTGCCCATCGCTTTGGGGATGGTAAGCTGTGGAGTGGTTAAGTTTACAATTCTGAATTTTGAAGAATTCCTTCCAAAAGCAGCTAACAAAGATGGGATTTCGATCGCTTATGATGCTCCTTGGCATGTCGTGGAGTTTGTAAATATTATCAATAAACACTTGAGCGATAGACTGAGCTGTGTAAGGATGGAAAACTCCGATGAAGTGGGAATACTTAGTCAGCCGATCGACCACCACCATTAATACATTCTTGCCCTGACTCTTGGGAAGGCCCCCTATAAAATCCATCGATATGTCCTCCCATACATGATCGGGAATAGGGAGTGGATGCAGCAGCCCCGCAGGGTGTAGAGTCTCATTCTTGCTTCTCTGGCATACCAAACATTCTCTAATTCATTGCTTTACCTCTCTGGTCATTCCTTCCCACATGAAATCCCTCTTGATGCGTTGTAAGGTCTTGTGAAGTCCAGAATGTCCCCCCATGCTGGAAGAATGAAGATCAAAGAATATTAGATGCCGCACATTTGCTTGTGGACTAATTAATATTTTTCCTTTATAGTACCATACTCCTCCAATCTCATTATAACACTCCCTGTTGATTTGATTATCCTGCAACTTCTTTTGCAGCTTAATAAAGTATGGGTCTTTCCTCACCATTTGTTTAATTCCGTCTAACCATTCAGGGATGATAAATGTAACTTCATAGCAAGTATCACCTTCTCCTTCTCTTCTCGACAGCCCATCGGCAGCTGAGTTATCAACCCCCCTTTTATACTCCACAGTGAAATTATATCCTAAAAGCTTCCACAGCCATTGCTCTTGAATCTCGGTTGTGATCCTTTGATCTAAAATGTACTTTATACTTCTTCGGTCTGTTCTAATGACGAGCCTACTACCCAATAGATACTGTCTCCACTGCTTAACAACTTGAAGAATAGCGAAGACTTCCTTTTCATAGGTTGAGAGCACCAGCAGTCGCCCCTTTAATCCTTTACTCATATAAGCAATGGGTCGAGATTCTTGCATAAGCACTACACCGATCCCATTCTGAGACGCATCTGTCTCTAATACAAATGGTTTTGCAAAATCAGGGGATCTCAAAATAGGTGTGGTAGTCATGGTCTCTTTAAGAGCATTAAAGGCCTTAGTCGCAGCAAAACTCCATTGAAATGAATTTTTCTTCAGTAGCTGAGTAAGGGGAAATGCAATCCCTCCATAGTTCTTTACGAACCTGCGGTAATACCCTGTTAATCCTAGGAATCCTCTCAGCTCTTTAATTGTTCTTGGCTCTGGCCAATCCAACACAGCTTGGATCTTCTTAGTATCTACTGCTATACCTTCCTCATCGATGATATGTCCCAAAAACCCACTGATTTCTGACTAAAAATACATTTACTGGCCTTTGCGACTAGCTTATTCTTGCTCAATACTGCCAATGCAGTTGTTATATGGTGGAGATGGCTCTCCCAAGTAGAGCTGTAGATAAGGATATCATCGAAGAACACCAATATGAATTTGCGTAAATACTCTTTGAAAATTTCATTCATAAGACACTGGAAGGTAGCTGGGACGTTTGTGAGCCCAAAAGGCATGACCACAAACTCAAAATGCCCATGGGGCGAAAAGCTGTCTTGGGAATGTCAGTGTCTCGCACCCTGATTTGGTAATAACCTGATTTCAAATCAATTTTAGAAAAAAACTTCGCACCATTCAATTCATCTAAGAGCTCATCTATGAGAGGGATGGGGAATTTTGCCTTGATTGCTTGATTGTTGAGCGCCCTATAATCAACACAAAGACGCCAGTTACCATCTGACTTTCTAACCAAAATCACGGGAGAGGCATAGGGGCTATTACTTGGTCGTATAAAACCAGAGGAGAGCATTTCTTCAATCTGTTTTTCAATCTCACTTTTATGATAATGGGGGTGCTTATGGGGCCTTAAGCACACAGGTTTAGAGTCAGCAAGAGTAGGTATTTGATGATCAATTGATCTCTGTGGGGGAAGTTTAAGTGTTTCAGTAAACACTTCAGGATATGTGTGGAGTATCTGTTAAATATCAGCAGATTCTTGGTACACTTGTACACTGGCTTCTTTTTTGGATACCATCTCTTGAAGTTGGATCATATATGCTTGACAAATGTTATGGTTCATCTTGAAAAGTTCATGAGCCTCCATTAGCTGCATCTGAGCATTGATAATTTCCTGCAATCTCTTCCTTTTTCCATCCACTTCAAACTCCATAGTCATGAGTGAAAAATCCATAGTTATGGGGCCCATCTCAACCAGTGTGCTCCTAATACCATTTGTGCAGGACCAAGGGGTAGAAGGAGAAGTTCAGCTTGAAGCTCCACGCCTTGGACCACAAAGTTCACACTTGAAATTTTTCCCTCGCTGTACATACACTGGCCATTAGCCACTGTGACTTTGTATCTAGGTTCTTTCAGAATGGGAAGATTAGCTCGTAGAGCAGTCTGTGGGTCAAGGTAGTTATGTGTGGATCCGGAATCAATAAGGATATTTACTTCCTTCCCATTCACCCTTCCCTTAACTCTCATGGTTTGGGGGCATACTTGGTTACCTGCTAGATCATGAAAGGAGATTTCGGGGTGTAAAGTTGTTTGTAAAAGTTCCTGTGATAATGTAGGATTGTTCTGTTCAACCAGTGGCTCTCCCAACCCTGCTTCCTCATTCTCCTCCTCTTCCAAACCTTCAAGGTAATAGAACCTTTGGGTCTTGCAGAGGTGGCCTAAGGTATACTTCTCCTCACAGTTAAAACAAAGACCTCTTAATCTTCTCTCCTTCAACTCCTGAGTACTCAGTCTTCTAGGTACAAAATTAGATGCAGCTGATGATGTAGGAGAGCTGTGGTTTGTAAGGTTATTGGAAGGGGGTGGATTAACTGAAGTAGGGTGAGAGGGATTATGGAAGGAACTTGGTTGGGAACTCAACTTAGTTGCAGAAATGGGTGTTTTGACTGTGAATTGGTTTCTATAATTTCGCCTTAAGCAAGAAATTTTCTCCCCATACCCCCTCGCCAAACCAATTGCCTCATTAACGTTCTTAGGACGTTGCGACTTCACATCCCAACGTATCTCGTCCCTCAACCTACTGATAAAGTTGCTCAGGAAGTGAGACTCCGTCCACCCTTCTATAAAGTTTGAAATCCGATCAAACTCCTGGATGTAGGTCTCTAGATCACTCTTCTGTTGGAGTTTAGATAAAATTCCATCGTAATCTTGAAATTCAGTAGGTCCGAAACTGGTTAACAACTCTTCAAGAAATTTTGACCAAGTCACCTCATGAATCTTAGGTTTCAAATGCCTATGAAACCACTGCGCAGCCTTCCCCCTCAAATTGAGAGTGGCATACCTCAATTTTTGGTTCAATGGGACTTCGTAGAAGTCCAAGAACTGCTCTACTCCGCAATTCCACTCCGTCGGGGTCTCCCTCATGAAAAATAGGAAACTCTACCTTGAACGGAGTTCTAAACACTACCACTCCATCGCTGTGATTTGAAGATTGTAATAGGTTTGAGTTAGAATTAGCTACTTCTCTTTGAAGTGGTGGATTCGGAAGCAGTGGAGGTTGCGGATTTCGTGGTTGGTTGCGCTGCATCATCGTCGTCATGGAATCAATCCTAGATTCGATCGATGAAAAACTCTCTCCAATGCTCGTGGCTATCGTTTCGACCCTCTCTGTGAGGTAATTGGTTTGGAGTTGTCCCTCCACCAGTTGACTCCTCAGATTCGCCACTTCACCTTCGAGAGCTGTACTGCCTTCATCGCCGTCGAAGATGTTCTGCTCTGATACCAGATTATCAGAGGTTGGGTTACGCAGGTTCCTGGATCTCGCCATTAATGGAGCTTAAGAACGAGATTAAGAGAGATGAGAGAGTTGGGGAAGAAAGGAAAAGAAAGGAAAAGAAAGGAAAAGAAGTTTGGAGAAGATGCGCAACAACTTTTTCATTCCCTCTAATAGAATCTAGCTACAACTCATATAGGTGAGGGGAGAGCGGTTACGCTACCGACAAAATTTACAAATAGCACGTGCACAGCGCACGTTACAGGTTCCCGCTCTCTTCCTGCCCAGTACCAATATGAAAAATGTGCGTTAAGCACGTACAACCATTACCACTCTAAAACATAAAAAGAAAGAAAACAAGGGAACAGAACATCTCCAGTCTCAGCTGCACATCAGAGTCGACCACGCCATGGCTTCACAGCTCTAGTTGGTTATCATCCCTGACACCCCATCTCCTCTCCTCTCCTTTTCTCTTCGTTTCCCGAGCCTCAATCAGGAGCCCGACCTCTTTTTTCCCTCCTCGATTTGTAAGCTCGAGCCTAAAGGTAATCTCTCGTTCCAATTAGTATGTTGTATTTTCTTATTAAGTTCACTTAGCACTGGAATTTGATATTGGTGTTATATTTTGGATGCTGGATATCAAATTTTTATTGATATAGTTGTGGATGTATACTGTTTCGAAGGCGGATGAGTTGAGGTTCGAGAGGCTTTTGGGGGAATGATGAGTGTGGAGGAGGAAGCCGAAGAGAAGAGCAATAGCTTGGCTTCCTCTATTGTGTCCTTTTGGATCCTATGGCAATCTGCTATCCGTCTCCACATGTTTGATAACCTGCTCAATTTAATTTTTATATATATATATATTAATGTTTTTTGCAGTAAGTAATATGTAGGTGAAACTTGCGTGCGTATCTATATATGTATGTAGGTTATACTTTAAACGTACCCTTGGATCAGCATCAGGAGCTGTGGGTACAGTTCCTCATCCCTCAAAGTTTCGATTCTCTGAGACACGGATTCAACCGAATGCACAGAAACTTTCAATTGAGTTTGGAGGTCTCTTATAGATGCTCTTGTTTTATCCACGACACAAGGCTCCTCCCCATTCACATCGTTCCTCCTTAACAGCATGCATTTCTTCTCATATGCTATTCGAATCCCCTCTCCACACTGCATTGCATTGTATCCCAACAACAGAATATATGTATATTCCCAACTTAATTTACTCATGTATTACAAATAATTATAAATTCATAATTTATAATTATATATTTATTTGTTTGAGAAAGACATACGATGTATATATGCCTGTGTGTACATACCTTTACTTCTTGATATAGCTTCTTCTCCCATGCATATAATCAGTCTAATGTTGATTGATGGCTTCCACCACATGTCGCAGAAAACTGTTCTTCTGAGTGAATGCTGGTGCTTTCATCTCGGTCATCTCTTGAACTTGTGTGAGTTTGAAAGAACCTAGAAGACGATGAGAGTGATGAAGGTGAACGAAACAAAGCAGCTGGATTCAACATCCTAGCCCCTTCAAATAGGCATTGAGTAAATCCATTAATTATTTTTTTAGACAATTCAAATGTGTTGGTATAATATCAGTCTTCTAATTTTCATACCTGCATTAACAGAGTATTGAGCTCTGCTAGCTTCCAGCATCACTGCAGCCTCATGAGCTGCATCAGATATATTTACAAACTAGCTCTCTAAATCCTTCATCACCTCCACCATACTTGCAGGCCTTCGGTTCACATACACAGTAAAACCAGGAGTTTCCTCTACGCTATGTCTTGCACTGGCTTCCACTTCTACTGCATCTCGAGCTTCTGCTACTTGTATACTATCTACCCCTTGAGACTGGCACTCCTTCAATCCATTCCAATGATCTTCACGGGCGTGAAAGGAGGAGTGGTGCAGTGAGATTGGAGGAACTGAAGATGTTCATTTCCTTGGACAAAGTTAAGGAGGGCAATGGAAACTCTCCTTTGAGATTGGATGTAATTGACAAGGCCCAAAGCAAATCGGTAGCTTTGTTCAACTGCTTGTTCGATGAACTTCCTTCGATCTCTGCAGAGCTGGACTGCCTCTTCATCGTCTAACTTGGAAGTGGAGCATCCCATCTTTGAAAGATGATATATTTTTTATAATTAATTTCTTCAGGATCGAGTCAGATGCATAATTAGGTAGGCGCTACTGTGAAATAATGCTTCATGAAACTGACAAATTTTTTGTGCTAACATATGAGTGGTTGTACAAAGTCCAGGTTATTACAGATGATCATTACAAGAACAGCACAATTGAAAGAGCAAGAAAGAGAATGTTCATCTATACAAGTTACTGGATTACCTAGTACAAATTTTGTAAGTGAACAACTATGTTTATTATATTCTATCATTGTATTAGGTGCTGCAAATGTTTCAGAATGTCACATTGCAATAGTTGATATATACATACACGAGCACTAATCTGTGTATATAGGCAGATGATTAAATCAGACTTACATTTTTGTTCAGTGTAAACTAATGCATTAAAGATGATATTGATTTCTATATGTAAAGCTATGGCAAGTCAAAGATCCAAATGAAATTAAGTCACAACTCTTAATGATCATTGAAAGGATGCTATCTAGTAAACGGCTGCACACTCGAGAGTGTCATCTTGAATCTTGACATTCTTTGTTATTTTACGTAGTTGATAATTGACCAGTTTTGTTTTTGTTGTTTTACGTAGTTCATTATTGACACAAGGCTAAACGCAAGAACACATGATAGTTATATACAATGACCTGTTAAGCTATTACACAATAGTCTTCCTATGTGGCCGGGTTTTTTTTGACCTCACGGTTTTATCTAAAAAAAAAAAGAAAAAGGAAAAAGTCTTCCTATGCAATCTAAAAATGACGATGGAATAGAAATTATGTAATGTGACATCAAAAGAAGTTAATTTCTAGAGACTGTAAGGCGGTGTTTGCCTAGGCTATAGTTGCAACTGCATTCCTTTCGAGCTGCTGTAGTCACTATCAACTACAAGGAAAGCTGCAACTAAGGGAAAGCTGCAACTATGGGAAACAAATTGCCAAACCCTTGCAAGACTTCTCAGCCTACCAAATGTTGCTACTACATGTAGTTTTCTAGTAGCAAATGTGTCAAATTGCAAGTCAACCAAATTCTCCCAAGTTGTCTTAACAGGTAATTTGATTGCCAAGCTCTTAGTATGAGTCTTATCTGTGTTGGTTTTGTGGAGGTATGCATTTTATGTTTTTTCTAAAACCCTATACTAATACTACCAATCTATTTAATTTCCTTTTACTAATTCAATTCACTTGACATTTCTAGTTTGAAAGTTCTCGAGATGTTGATGATGCAATCAGGGGCCGTGATGGTTATAATTATGATGGTCATCGTTTGAGGGTACTGAGTTTTTTTCCATGTATTGAATGAGATTCAATTGGTTGTATTGAATGAGATAGAGGAATTATATGTTGTTTTATAACATATATATGAATTTTATTTCATGTAGGGTAATTTTTTTATTTTAAAATGTTTTAAAATTCAAAAAAAAAGTTTATTTTAAAAAATACCCATCTATCCCGGCGTTTTTAGACATGAACGCTGGGATAGAGTGATTTTTCAAAAAAAAATTAATAACTTATCCCGGCGTTTTTGGACACAAACACCGGGATAGATCGCCTTTTTCTTTTTCCTTGCAAAAGCTCTATACCGGCGGTTTTTCAAATAAACGCAGGGATAGATATAGGATATAGCGGCATTTCTCAAAAACACCGGGATAGACCATATATTTGTCTCGACGCTTGCTATAACGGCGTTATTGGCGGCGTTTTCAGATACGCTGCTACGGTCTATCCCAGCGTTTATAAACGCCGGGATAACCCAAAAAAAACGTCGGGAAAACCTATGCAATTTGTAGTGTTTCAGATTTACATTTATTATTATTATTGTTATTGTTATTGATATAAATCGGCACCAATTTTGGAGGAAATTGTCAGATTCATGATTTATGATGTGAAATTTGTGTAATTGTAAACTGTTAGTAGTAGGATTAAAATGGAACATGTTCAATTTTCCAAGTTTTGTGCTTCTTTACGCATGAGTTATGTCATGACTCAGATTGGTTGTGGTCATCTTGCTTTCTCACTCTCACAGAAGGTTGAGAAAGATGTTGCTAGTAGGAAACACAGAGGCTTGAATATACGTGAGTCTTCTCAAAAGGTCGAAATTGATGTTGCTGGTAGACTTTGTGCTAGGAACCACAAAGGCTTGATTATAAGTGCTTCTTTTGTTGATAAGGAAAGATGACTTTTGTCGATTTAGCAGGTAATTGTAATATACAAATGTCTATTTTTCCTTGTTATTCTTATACTTGTTCAATGATATTCCTTGCCCTTGTTTGGACCAGGTTATGAAGATTTTAAAAGTGAGTGTTGGTAAACCTACTCTATCCGAGATTGTGAAAGTGAACAAGTCATTGTATGCTTTACTAAATGTCGTTTGTGCACTGAATAATAGTGACACATATATTCCTTACCGACAAACTAAACTGATGCATCTGCTCCAAGATTTTATAAACAAAACAAGCAGGGCAGTGGTGTTTACTTGTTCAGCGAACACTTATGGTGCTAGATTATTGGTTTTAGTTCATTTTAGTTATGAATATTTTGTTTAAACAATTTATGTTTATAGTGTTCATCATTGTTTCATGTAGAACCAAACACCATGCCAAGATACTATTCATGCAGTCAGTTTGGCTTCTAGATCATGTCAAGCGATCAATAAATACCGGTGTGATTCTTCTTCCAAGAGCAATAAGAGCGGTCCAAGGGTTGTCTAACTATTTTCACCGAATAACAGGGATATTAAGGCATTAAGTGATTCAGTTAAGAAGCCCGAAATATCTTAGTTAGGTTCTGTTGAGGAAAGGCTATGGAACACCATCTGTGACAAAGAGAAGGTGCTCTCTTGGAACTTAAAAAAAGTAGTCTAAAGATCTACTGTTAGATAAAGATGTTGAAGGATTGATTTTTTTACACTGTTTGTCATCTAAAAGGAGACCCCAACCATTGAACAATTCACTAAAGAAACCTGGAACCTCTGTATGTGGAAAAATTGAGAAGAACATAAATGAAATGTCTTGTACAACAAAGGAAAGGTATCAACTCTTAATTTGTGGTGTTTTGTATTTCATACCAAGTAATACACGAGCTGCTTAAAAGTTCATTATTTATGTCAAGATTAATAGCCATTTCCACAAGTCTAATCATCAATACCGAAAAGGTAACAAATTACTTGTAGCCTACTTTGGCAACATATATGAACTTTTAACCAAGTTGTAAAGTGTTCTATCAGTTATCTATATAGTATAGCATTGGTATCGGGTCGGGTCGGGTCAGGTCCTTCACTACCTGGACCTAGATCCGGTTCCCTACAGGTCAAAAAATTAGATCCGGACCCTGACCCATGAGGACCGGGTCCGGTCCTATTAAAATATTCCTACCCGTTCGGGTAGGAGCGAGAGTATAAGCGGCAAGCGGAGGCGGCGAGTAGAGAATTTAGAATAGAGGAGAGAAGAAAAAGGCATGAGTTTTGAGTTTGGAAGAGGAAAATTTAGAATTGAGGAGGAAGGAATGAGCAAACCCGGACTCGGACCGGAAAGTATAACGGGTCCCATTTTAGGACCCAGACCCAGACCCGGATCCGGATAGGCCGGGTCGGTTCCGGTCCAATGCCGGGTCCTGGTCGGGTCCGGGTTGGGTCCGAGTTTTGGGTATTTATACCAATGCTAATCTAGTACATTATCTGCTCTTCTTTACATTTTTTTTAGTCTTTCAGATTATTGTTAGAACCATGAAGGATAATCATCCATCCAAACTTCAAATGAAGGAGCTTTACAATCACTACTTTAAAAAAATTGAAAGAGATCTTTTGTGCAGGAAATTACTGAATCATGCAACCTTGCAGGCAACCAATCTTCAGTTGTTGAAGTGGTAAATTCTCTTTCTGAATTTTATTACTTCAGGTGTATTTAGCATAATAGTGTAGACAACATTTTTGAATGATTGTCTATGTTTATCATGTAGAATGCCTCTGTAGCAGATGAACAAAATATATTGAAAGCTACTGAAATTGAATCTTCCATCTCTGAAATTGTAAGTGTTCTATCGGTTTACAAATTTTTGCTTGCATTACAATTTTGTTAGTCTTTCAGATTAATGTTAGAACAATGAAGGATACCCATCCACCTAAATCTCAAATGAAGGAGCTTTGCAATCACTTTTTAAAGAAAATTGAAAGGGATCTTAAGTAGCATACAAATAAATGTCGCTTAAGCTATACATCATACTAGTTTCAACTTCAGTTTTCTGTACACTTTCTAAATACAAATTAATTGTGGAACTTAAATATGTTTTTTCCACGGTCCCGCCAAAGTGCTAAAGTCTCACCCAAAAATCTAGCAAAATGGGAGGCACTTGGATTTATTGACTTATAGTTTATATGCTATACTTCTCCTTATGCTCACAATAACCCTTAATTATTCCTACAAGCTCATAACTAATTCTATTACATATACTAACTGGTTTAGAGTTACTGAAATTTTATTATTCTTTTTCTGTCAGTTTAACATTTTGCTAGAAGAATTTTTTGTTTTTTGTGTTTGTACAAGGTTTACCACTAAGCTCTATTGGTACTCGCAACACTCTTTAACTCTTGATATGATATACAATTATAACTCTTGAATTTATATTAGGTTATGCTATACAGTTATAACTCTTGAATTTATATTTGGTGGGTGATTTAAAGAGAGGGATCAATCCCGTATCCATAAATAAGCTATTATTCAGATCTGAATATTTTCCACTTGCATTTTCGCAGAGGAAATTTCTCAACCATGGCAGATTGAAATATGTTATCAAATTATACCATGTCTGCATGCTGAACTGAACTATATATTCAATAGTAGTCTTTTGTGGGTGAGTTTAGTTGATTGATCATCAGGTTGATGATTTTTTTTCATTGCAAGCTGTCATTTCCCCGCGTAATGGATGCAATGTTGATGAAGTTGTGTTCTGCTATACTAATTAAACTGTTAATAAAAGGATGGGTAAACCTCCAAATGAACTTCTGAGAAGGATCTGGAGTTAATCTGCAACAAGAAGAAAAAAAGCTCGAGGCGTGGGTTGCACTTTCATTAAGAAACTATTTGGCCGATTCTGGAGATGAATCGTTGATCACCAAACACTTCTCGCGGGATATAACGAGCTTCTATCTACAGTGTTACCTAATGCTCTAACAGCAACACGTACCAACTTGCACCACACTTAGTAAAAAAATTGCTCAACAATTTGGAGAAATATTTTAGAAGAGATCAAGAATTTGTTTTTCTCTTTTCTATTTCATCTGTGACATAGACCATATATTTATATCCAAAATAAAAACGTTTTTTTCTTTCATTCTAATTTAATGTCATAACAACCAGACCATAAAGTGCCATAAAATGGTTTTAATGATTTTACTGGTAAAAAAACTGGCCAGTAAGAAAGGAAACGTTTTTATTTAAAACAAAAAAATATGTAGGAATTGAACCCCCAACCTCATGTGAACTCAAAACTTTAACCGTTGGGCTATAAGACAATTTTGTAAATAAAAGAAGTGTTTTGAATGTATACTCAATTCCAACATAAACTATCACCGTATATCACCAGGAGGTATTTGCAGATCCTAGTCGTGATGAGAGCATTATTTTCGAACAGTTAGATTTTAAACATGATGTTGAAGACAATGGGAGTGCTGCCTGGTTCCTAAGAGACCTTGCTAGGGAGCAAGATGCCGAGGAAAGCTTGGTAAATTGTTTAGTTGTTTATGTTGTCTTGAGTTCTCTTAGCATTTGTGTACTTGAAAATTTCAGTAGATTTTTTCCCTTGGATGATCATGTAGTAGTGTTCAAAGTGTTATTGCCAAACATCAGTTGCACAAATTTTCAATTAATAGACAAGGATTATAAAATTTCAGTATAGATTTTTTTTCCTTGGATGCTGAATGGAACTATATATTCAATAATTCAAGTTTGTGATTAAATTGGTTAAATTGGTTGATTAAATATTCATGATGATTAAATTGGTTGTATTGAATGGGATTGAGGTGTACACTGTTGTTTTATAACATATATTACATATATGAAATTTTATTTCATGTAGGGTAATTTGTTATTAAAAAATGTTAAAAAATTTCAGTATAGATTTTTTTTCCTTGGATGCTGAATGGAACTATATATTCAATAATTCAAGTTTGTGATTAAATTGGTTAAATTGGTTGATTAAATATTCATGATGATTAAATTGGTTGTATTGAATGGGATTGAGGTGTACACTGTTGTTTTATAACATATATTTATAATACATATATGAAATTTTATTTCATGTAGGGTAATTTGTTATTAAAAAATGTTTTAAAATTTAATTTTTTTTATTAAAAAAACCTATCTATGCCGGCGTTTTTAAACAAAAACGCTGGGATAGGGTGCTTTTTCAAAAAAAAATAATTAATAACCTATTCCGGCATTTTTGGTAAAAAACGTCAGGATAAATTGCATTTTTCTTTTTCCCTAACACATGCTCTATACCGGCGGTTTTTCATTTAAACGCCGGGATATATAGGCTATAGCGGCGGTGCTAAAAAATGCCGGGATGGACCCTATATCTTTCCTGACGCTCGCTATAGCGACGTTTCTGGCGGCGTTTCTAGAAACGCCACTACGGTCTATCCCGACGTTTATACACGCCGGGATAGCCCAAAAAATACGCCAAGATAGCCCAAAAAAATGCCGGAAAAACTTGTGTGGTTTGTAGTGTCTGCTCTCTATCTATAATTATATGATGTGTTCTTCGCAATTTGGAGCAAAATTAACTCCATGAAAGCTTTAGACAAGTTTGTGCAAAAAAAAAAAAAAAGATTGCAATATATGGCTCCACATGTATCTGATATCTATCTTTACAACGAAGCATATCTCATATCAAAATCCATGAAATCTGGGAACTTTTGTATTACCAAATGAGAACAACTATATGGTATGGCTCCACATGAGCTTTTGTATTAACAATCCTTTTGTAATAGAAAAGGTTTGTTATTCAAGGAGTTGCAAATATGTAGTATGCAGTATGTAGTTCACTCTCTACCTTCATTATGTTATCTCCTATTATGTTATCTCGAGGTAAACATGTTGATGCATGGGGGGCTTCTCTTATATAGTAAAAGTTCACTGAATAGATATAACAAAAGTGAGTATTGAGTTGTACAATACTAACCGGTGGTTGCGCTGGAATTCCTTGTGATTGTTTCCCAATTAACGCAGCCATTTCGGCCATTTGGGCCTGCAGCAGTGCTACTGTTGCCCTCAACTAATCTACCTCGTCCTTTGTGGCCCCCACTGGAAGAACATGCACGAGAACCAAAGACACTGGTGGGTGTCGGTCCTAGCCCCATCCCATGCACACGATCGGGATGCTCGCGTCCCCTCAATTCAGAGAGAACTTCATGTTGTAGCGTCAATAGATCGGTGGAAGATGAAGATGATCTCTCCATGATCCTTGTTCTGCGTCATTCTACAAAATATACTACAAACAAATTTAATTTTAAAAATTATTTTAGTTAAAACGATTAAATACCAAATTAAAATTAATCTCAAAGCTTCATATTTATCATTATCTTGGCCGCAACGTCATCTCTAAATTTTTCATCTTTACCCGTGTGACTAGTTTCAAAAAAATCTATATCACCGATGCCCTCTCCCTTGTTTGATGCTTCCTATATATAAGTAACATCGGTTTTTAAAACTGTAATAAAATAATTCAACTCACTTTTCATTTAGTCTAGTACCTAAACTAGTTTGTGGGTCAAGTTATATCAAATCAAGTGAATTTTTTACAAAACATAAATAAAGCATGAATAAAAGGAAAAAAAATTGAGTATTTTATACTAGCTTGTGTTAAATAATAGAAATTTCTGATTGACTAGATTTTTTGTTTAAAATTTCATACATGATGCATGCAAGAATTTTTCCATCTATGACTTGGAAGTCTTGAAGCTAGATATATACTTTATTGTGGAAGTACAAGTCAAGCCAAGCTCTCTGATGCGGTTTGTTTTTGGGGGGTGGTTGCACCAGGTGTGAGTTCTTCTCGATTTGTATTTTTGCGGAAGCTTTAGTGCGGACGGTGGCCCCGACCCTCAGCCCGGGAATGGCTTGGGGATAGGCGGGAGTGAGGTGGAGGTCAGATGCTCGGCTCGGATTCAGAGGTCTCGTGTACCTGCACTCGGTCTAGAAACACCGGGGTTGGTCCCGGTGGCAGACCCTCCGACGATCTAGTCAGCTATTGAAAGAGAGTAACAGTAATTAAGGTTTGAGAGGGGAAAGATTACTTACCATGTGAAGGGGTAGAATGTCTGGTATTTATAGAAGTAGCCAACCGGGTTTGGACCCGTTTGGGGCCTGGTCTGGACCCGGTTGCTCGTGGGCCTGGCGTGGCAGAAGCCCAAGCGGTATAGGGCTGATGTGGCACGGGCTCAGGGTGGTTTAAAGCTGACGTGGCGGAGGCCTGGGTGGTTTCCAGGTTGACGTGGCAGACCCGGATGATCCGGCGGTGAACGCTCTTTGAGGGAATCCTGTGGTCCAGGAGGGGCCACTTCATCTGACCCATATCAGGAGCCCCCCACTCCTGGAGGGTTGGGTGACCCAGTCGTATAGGAGTGGTTCTTTGCCTCTGTAGGAAGACAGGGTGGTGTGTACGGCGAGGAATAAGATCTGTATCTTCAAGAAGAGGTCAGGGGGGTAAGGTGAAGGGATCCCCTATTAGAATCATGCAGAGTGCTGGGCACAGAAGGGTCGGAGCTCGGTTTGCCGAGCGTCGAGGGTCGGTAGGCGAGCCCCTCACTTGTTGGAAAAGCAAGGGAATGCCGAGATCTGTGGAGTAGGGGGTCTTCTTGCCGAGCATCGAGGGTCAGCAGACGAGCCCCTCACTTGTTGGAAAAGTAGGGGGACGCCGCGATCTGCTGAGTAGGGGGTATTCTTACCGAGCGTCGAGGGTCGGTAGACAAGCCCCTCACTTGTTGGAAAAGCAAGGGAACGCCGCGATTTGCTGAGTAGGGGGTCTTCTTGCCGAGCGTCGAGGGTCGGTAGACGAGCCCTTCACCTATTTGAAAAGCAAGGGGACGCCGCGATCTGCTAAGTAGGGGGTCTTCTTGCCGAGCATCGAGGGTCGGTAGACGAGCCCTTCACTTGTTGGAAAAGCAAGGGGACGCCGCGATCTGCTGAGTAGGGGGTCTTCTTGCCGAGCGTCGAGGGTCGGTAGACGAGCCCCTCACTTGTTTAAAGAGGAGGATTTCGGGGCTCGTGGTGCCGTCTGAGCTCCGAGCCTCTCGTTAAATAGAGGAGGATTTTGGGGTTCGCGGTGATCTGCTGAGTATGGGGTCTTCTTGCCGAGCGTTGAGGGTAGGTAGATGAGCCCCTCACTTGTTTGGAAAGAGGAGGATTTTGGGGCTCGCAGTGCCATCCGAGCTCCGAGCCTCTCGTTAAATAGAGGAGGATTTTGGGGTTCGCAGTGCCATTCGAGCTTCGAGCCTCCTGTGACATAGAGGAGGATTTTGGGGCTCACGGTGCCATCCGAGCTCCGAGCCTCCTGCTGAATAGGGGAGGATTTTGGGGCTCGCGGTGGCATCCGAGTTCCGAGCCTCTTGTGAAATAGAGGAGGATTTTGGGGCTCGCAGTGCCATCCGAGCTCCTGCTGAATAGGGGAGGATTTCGGGCTCGCTGTGTCATCCGAGCTCCGAGCCTCCTGTGAAATAGAGGAGGATTTTGGGGCTCGCGGTGCCATCCGAGCTCCGAGCCTCTTGCTGAATAGGGGACGATTTTGGGGCTCGCGGTGTCATCCGAGCTCCGAGCCTCATGCTGAATAGGAGAGGATTTTGGGGTTCACGGTGTCATCCGAGCTCCGAGCCTCGTGTTGAATAGAGGAGGGTTTTGGGGCTCGCGGTGCCATCCGAGCTTCGAGCCTCCTGCTGAATATTGGAGGATTTTGGGGCTCGCGATGCCATCCGAGCTCCGAGCCTCCTGCTAAATAGGGGAGGATTTTGGGGCTCGCGGTGGCATCCGAGCTTCGAGCCTCCTGTTGAATAGAGGAGGATTTTGGGGCTTGCGGTGCCATCCGAGCTTCGAGCCTCCTGTGCCATCCGAGCTCCGAGCCTCCTGTGAAATAGAGGAGGATTTTGGGGCTCGCCGTACCATTCGAGCTCCGAGCCTCTTGCTGAATAGGGGAGGATTTTGGGGCTCACGGTGTTATCTGAGCTCCGAGCCTCCTGCTGAATAGGGGAGGATTTTGGGGCCTGCAGTGTCATCCGAGCTCCGAGCCTCCTGCTAAATATGGGAGGATTTTGGGGCTCACGACACCATCCGAGCATCGACCCTTCCGACTTGTTGGAAAAGCCTGGGGGCATTGGGGTAATTTTGTGGTAACTGCTGATGTCACGTGTGCAAGAATCGAAGCGACTTTAGATCCTTGCGGCCGTTGGATCTTGATGATTAAGATCCAATGGCCAGATTTATTCACAAAAATTGAGGAGTCTCTTTCGTGACTTGTTGTTTTTCTTATCTTTTTGATAGACGCATGAGGTCCTCGGTGCCGACCATGTTTCCGCCGAGGCCTCCTTGGTCCGAGCTGGGCCGGGGGCCATGGAGGCGGCTCTGGCTCGCCAACGAAAGCAGGCTCGGGGCCGAGCGGCCGCGATGAATTACTTCATGAACAAGTCTAGAGAGCTCGGCTTGGAGGTCGCTCGTCTAAGGAAAGCCATAGCCGACCGGGATTGGTGGGTAGTCGAGACGAACTGGTCGATCTCGGATGCCTCTAGCGGGTGGTCGGCTTCGGAGTCTTTTCTTCGTGAGGTCTTTGTTGAGAAAGAGTTGGAGATCCATAGGTTGAAGCTGGTACTAGGTGCCAGTTTGATCGAGGAGGCGAGCAATTCGGTATTAGGACCATCTCCGACCTTTTTATTGGAGGGGGCCCAGCCTGATGATGCAGAAAGCTCAATCGTGGGGGAGCCTTCCCCGGTCGGGCCGAGTGTGAGAAGGAAACTGGAGGAAGCGGCGAATTTGAGTTTTAAGCCGAGCATGAATGATTTGTAAGCTTTTCATTGCATTTGTGCCGCCGTAACGGGCGCACGATGAGTAATAATAAAACAACTCCCGACTTATTTAACTTTGACGATTCATTGAGTGAGGATTATTGCCGAGCTTGGCCCTATAAGGGGTCGTCGCCGAGGCGAAAAGGCCGCGCGGCAGCTTCTTGCAGGCAATATGTAATTCGGGGTGTTTTGCCTTTCGATAAGCATTTATTGCGACGTTTCGCCTTCCGTCATTTGGATTTCCCGATGCAATAAATGCGCTTCTCAGGGGCTATATAACCCCCATCTCCTCCTTGTTGGTTGTCAGGAATTGGGATTGTTTTATCTGCCATACGATCTAGGTGCCTGCCGAAGGCGGGCGCCCTAGAAGTAGAACTTTGGTCCGAGAGTTCCGGATTGGTGGCGCACCAATCACCCTCGAACAATTCAGGGTTTTTGCCTGGAGGGCCGTAAAACCCCGAGTTGTTCGTTGGTGAGTGGTGGGCCGATCAATTGACTCGGAGGCTCGGAGAGAGCCCTGGGTTGGTGGCTTCCCTGCTGCCTTCGAACAATTCAGGGTTTTGGCTTTTGGAAGCTGCAAACGCCGAGTTGCTCGCGGGTGAGAGGAGGGTCAACCAACAACCCGAAACTCGGGGCATTTGCCGAAGGTGGGCACCTTAAACCTTAATGAAAACTTTTTGAAATGGTCGTGGTTGAAGGCCGTCGCCGAGCGTGACGGTCGAGTGGTTTTGAAGAAAGCCACGGCTTTGCTTGGGGTCAACGACGAGCCCCCACTCTTGTGCTTAGGAAGATGGCAAGGGTGTTGCTGTTGGTTGCCGTCGAGCGCATAGGTTGATGGTCTTGAAAAAGCCCAAACCATGCTTGGGGCAGAGGCTGAGCCCCCACACCATGGAGAAAGCCAGTAATGGGCGTAGCTGAAGGTCGTCGCCGAGCGTAAAGGTTGCATAGCTTTGAAGAAAGACAAGGCCTTGCTCGAGGTCGACGACGAGTTCCCACACCTGTTCTCAGGTAGATGGTATGGGTGTAGCTGGCGGTTGCCATCGTGCGCATAGATTGATGGACCTGAAGAAGCCCAAACCATGCTAGGGACAGATGCCGAGCCCCTACACCGGGAAGAAAACCGGTAATGGGCGTAGTTAAAGGTCGTCGCAGAGCATAACCGTCGAGGTGCTTTGAAGAAAGCCACGGCCTTGCTCGGGGTCGACGATGAGCCCCTACACTTGTTCTCAGGAAGACGGTATGGGTGTAGCTGGCGGTTTCCGCTGTGCGCATAGGTTGATGGGCTTGAAGAAGCCTAAACCATGCTAGGGGCAGATACTGAGCCCCCATACCGGGGAGAAAGCCGGTAATGGGCGTAGCTGAAGGTCATCACCGAGCGTAACGGTCGGGGACTTTGAAGAAAGCCACGGCCTTGCTCGGAGTCAACGATGAGCCCCCACACTTGTTCTCCGGAAGACGGTACGGGTGTAGCTGGCGTTTGCCGCCGAGCGCATAGGTTGATGGGCTTAGAGAAGCCCAAACCATGCTAGGGGCAGATGCCTAGCCCCCACACCGGAGAGAAAGCCGGTAATGGGTGTAGCTGAAGGTCATCGTCGAGTGTAACGGTCGAGGGGCTTTGAATAAAGCAACGGCCTTGCTCGGGGTCGACGACGAGCCCCCACACTTGTTCTCAGGAAGACGGTACGGGTGTAGTTGGCGGTTGCCGCAGTGCGCATAGGTTGATGGGCTTGAAGGAGCCCAAACCATGCTAGGGGCAGATGCCGAGCCCCCACACCGGGGAGAAAGTCGGTAATGGGCATAGCTGAAGGTCGTCGCCGAGCATAACGGTCGAGGGGCTTTGAAGAAAACCACGGCCTTGCTCGGGGTCGACGACGAGCCCCCACACTTGTTCTCAGGAAGACGGTACGGATGTAGCTGGCGGTTTGTAGTACCCCGTATTTTTAAATATAATTTTAAATATTTATAAATGAATTAAAATAATTTTTTTTGAAGATTTAATAAATATTTCTGAAAATTTATTTTTTTACACGTGCAAAACACGTGCAAATATTTTCTTGGGAAGTTCGAAAGGCAAAATTATTTTTTGGAAAATCATTATTCATTATTTGAGAATATTTATAATTTTTCTAGAATTTTCTGATATTTATTAGACCAATTTGCGAATATTACAAAAAAGAAGGATCTTTTTGCAAAATTGTCATTTTGAGGGATGAAAGCGCAAAACTATTTTTTGGACTTTTTAAACAGTGCCGGCTGAAAATAAAGTGTTTATTTTGTTTTTAAATCTCAATTTAATTGGTTATATCAAGTTTCCAAGTATAGGGATCTATTTATGTAAAGTTATATTTAAAGGAGTTATTTTGCAAATGTGTTTAAAAACCCTAATTCTCCTATTCCGGCTATTTAAAAGAAGTGGAGTGCAGCTGTCTTTCGCTGCACAACACAAAGGTTTTATTGTTTTCTTGGAGATTTAGGGAGGTGATCTTGGATTTCGCAGAATAGGACTTTGCTTGTTCTCCATTAATTCGGTTGGACTTCTTCATTTAGGTGAGTGACTTGTTTTGTTTCATTTTGTTTTGTGTATGTTGTATGTGGTATTTTATCTACTAGAAAGCATGTTAGGGTTTGAGTATGAATATGTACATGATGGATTGGATGGATTGGATGGATTGATGAATTAAAACTTGACCTTTTATGAACCCTAATTATCTATGGATAGATTTGCATGTGGATGGTGTGAGTTTTTATTGTCATTGAGTTGGATGAACACATCTTGATTATAATAATGTTAGATTTGTTCATATCCATGAGTTAATAACGGTGATTGAGTTTGAGGAGAATTTTAAGAAGGACTAATAAGTTAGGAGATTATGACTGGAGAATTGGATTTGAGATAAATTGGATTAAGTAGATGAACACAACTAAATTGGGGATCTTTTTGACATTTTGGCATTGATATGGTTTGGATCTGAATACGAAGCAATTTCAATGAACAATTAATTTTAAGGAACTCTATTTTTGATTATATGCACAATTTATGTTTTATTTGAAAGAAGTTAACAAATCGCTATTTTTTATAAATTCAAGTAGTTTTGATTTAGTCTTTATAGACTATTATATATCCTACAAGTTGTATTTGATCAAATAAGAAATATACTTTTGATAGAATTCGTTTTCATAAAGTAAAACTAGATATCGGTTGAAATATGCACAACCAAAATCTGTGGTCTGCAGGTCGACAGTCGACCGGTGTGACTTTCCAGTCGACCGTCGTTGCCTGGCTGCTGTAATTTTCTTGAAGTTCTACTTTATCACGCGGAACAGTCGACTGACTTATTTTTACAGTCGACTAAGTCTGCTCTGTTTTGATGTCACCCTGAGAATTGGATTTTTCTCTGGACAGTCGACCTATGACCTTTTACAGTCAACTGCTATACTTAGGATTATTTTCTTAAAGATTATTGGATTTATCGCTTTGGACAGTCGACTTATGACCTTTTTGAGTCGACTTATAATACTTAGAATTATTTTCTCAAAGCTATTGGATTTTCTAGTCGACCGATGGCTTTTGTAATCGACTGATACTGATATATATTTTAATGTTCTTTTCAATGATTTATTCTCTAAATGTTTTAATCTATAAGTTACTATTCTCTACTTTATCTGCTACTGAACATATGTTTTCAAGTGGTTTAACTGAGCAATTTATATTAGAAGATTAGTTTGGATATTGGGTGAGTCTCTAGAGGGTGTGTGTGACCCTAGTATACCGGCAGTTGAGATATTTATGTTTGGGCCTGTTGATGCAATTTTAGTTGATCAGTTGTTGAGTTATGTCCGGTAGGGTACACCAACTCTAGGAGATTCGTAAAGTAATTAAATAAACTAAATGATAAGGATAGGCACTAGTGGTGATATGATGAACGAGAACATGAGTTATGGACCTCAGTATGGCTTGCGGTGTGAGATAATCTCCGAAATTATCCAGGTGTGAGTGAAATAGTCTACGGAATTACCTGTGGTGTGGGATTGATCTCCGGAATTATCGGGGTCGAGGCGACGCACATGTGGTATTCGTGTGATGAGGTGCCATCGCTTGCGGTGTGGGTCATTCTCAAAGATTCCCAGGTGTGAGTGAAATAGTCTTCGGAATTATCTGTGGATAGAGATTGATCTCCGGAATTATCGGGGCATGGACTAATACTCGCAGTTTATCTTTATCTCGTAGTAGTCATCATGTTAGGATTAGTTATATTGTGGGGGATTAAACCCTACAATGTGAAGACGTTAAGGACTTGCACCGGACCTATGTAGAGTGGGATGCATAGACTCTGACAAGTACGCATTAGAGAGTCAGCATATAGGTGTAATGCCCCGATTTTTCATTTAATGAAAAATTATTTATTTTGCACGTAGTGTGCACGTGCAATATTTTTGGTTGAAGTGTTATGATTATTTTCATTATGATGGGTATAGATTTTTAAATAAGTGCTTGTAATTATTTTTATAAAGCCTTCTTTCAATTAGATAAAAGGCCTTTTCTTTTTAAGAGCCCAAAGTTAATTTAATTCATTATTTTTATAATAAGTATTTTGGCCCATAAACTAAAGCCCATGAATTAATTATTTTTTTTACAACTTGTAATGTGGGATACAACTTAAAGATTATTTTTATACAAAATTTAATGTACAATTTTTGGACCTAGTTGCATGCACGTGTATTGCACGTACACGTGCAATATGCACTTCCTATTGTAGGCCGGATTGCTTCTTTTTGGAGGGAATGGGAAAATTTGAGTGGAGATCATGCTTGGTGGTTACTTGGTTGTGGGTAGTTAATGTAACTCCTACTTTCATCTTAGCCCTCCATCTTATAACCAATTACTTGATCCTAGCCCTCCATTCCATCAAGATTTTAGTATAAATACCCCATCCATGGCTAGTTATTCTTGTACTTATTTCTTTCTACAAATCTATAGTCTAAAATACTCTATCTAGTAGTGATTGTGTGAGTTAAAAGATTGAGAGTGTGTGGGTTTGTGCTTGCAACATCAAGGAGAAGAGGGGCCGGCTTGGAGTGCTCGGTTGGCTTGTGGAGGTGCTCAGATTTTTGCTAGTGTGCGCGCATCTAGGAGGAGGAGCATTCGTCGCAAGGACATTCGTCTAGGAGGTTGCTAGTTGTATTTTTCTCTCCATACAAGGTGGGTAAATTTTCTATATTTCTAATTAGGGATGCATGCTAGATTAAATTGAATGAATAAAGCATGAAAAATACTAATAAGAGTACGCTTTTAATTGGAAAATTGACCTATGAATTAATTGGAATGTGGGTGTGCAATTGTATGTGATTTGATTAGTAAAAATCTAAGTTTGTATGGAGTAATTATAACCATGGATTGTGAAGAAAGTTTCAGTTTCTACATCACAAATTATACACACAAAGGTAGTAGATTAACAATGCTACTTCATGTGATTAAATGGATCGTTGTGTCATATTGAAATAAATGAATTAAGTTATAGATTGGTATGTATGATTAAAGGTTAAAAATAGAGAATGAATGTGTAGTTTGCTAATAAAGAGATTAGTGGCGTTAGTTGTTGAGAAATGTCGAAAAAGAAGAAGTGTGGCAGTGATAGTCCACCATTTCAATTAAATGTATGAAAAATGTGTTTTGATTATTGAAAAAAATTATTTTATTATACTGGAATACAACTTATGATAATGTTAGTCAATCTGGAATTTTTCAGTAGTTTTTATAAAAACAAAATGAAATGAGGACTTGTTGAATATCGAATTGTCTTAATAACAGAGAGAATTGTAGTAAAAAGAATTTAAGTTGTACCTTGACAACCTAAGCACGTAGCTCAAGTGGTCAGAACGTGCGGTTAGGTTCCCTGTGGTGGCCTGTTCGAATCCCTGTGGCACCATATTTTGTTTCATTAATTTTTAAAAGTATAAGAATCAGCGGCCGAGAGTATTTAATACTCTCAGCGCCTCTTTATACCGCTGGCGCAAGTGGCCTAGTGGCTTGTGCCTTCGGCTGTGTTCTCTGTGGTCCTGGGTTCGATCCTTGGCTTCGGCAGTTTAGAAAAAATATTTTTTTTGGGTGTTGGTGATCCAAAAATTATGAAAAAAATATGGTTATTCTTCTAAAAATATATGGGACTTATTAAAAATAATTTGGGAAAGATTTACATAAAATAAAGTATAATTTGTGACTAAATAAATAAATAGAACTATGGTTCCACATTGATATTCCTTGTGAAATTATATCTTGCAAAAATGACTTGAAATGAAGGATTAGAAAATTAATGTGGCAAACGAAATTATATTGTTTGATGTGATGCAAATTATTATCATTTGAGAATAGTGTGGAAATTATGAAGTGTAAATGTTCACCTTTGATTGAATAATTAGTGATGTGGGCTTTTATGTGAAAATAACATTTCATGAGTTACATGATGAATAATTGAATTCCATGTATAGTTATGGACTATTTGAACGAATTAGAAATCATGATTGGAAAAGAGGAATACTTTTGAGTATGATAACTCAACATGAGAATTTATGAGTTAGAAATGCTCAAATTGAAAATTGTGAATTGAAAATTGAAACAAAAAGTGTAGCTAAGTCTCCCCCCGGCACTTGGAAATCAATGAAATGAAAATTGAAAAGAAAGACCATGGTTGGTCATGTTTGAATGAATGAATAAGTCCAGTTCAGTGGAGAGGCTAACTCTAAAGCTTTGATTTTTGTTCATGATTTAGATAAAAACTAAGGATTAGCACATAGTGGAGACGTGATGAAAGTAGGAGAAAAACATGAGTTGAGGGCCATCGGATTGGCGGCGTGAGAGTATTTCACAGGCTGTCTTCACGATGCGTCGTGACATGACGTGGATACTGCTCCAGAGTACCGTCCCGGTGGTGGCGCTTGTGGGATGTTTGGTGATTGCATGAGGATCGTGTGCCATGAAGGAAGCTGAATTGCCACAGGCTGTCTTCACGATGCGTCGTGATATGATGTGGGATTCTCCTCCAGGTTTTCTGTACACGTGCTTGCACTCATAGATCATCTAAGATACCTACCGTAATTACAGTAGTAGATTAAGTCATGGCGTGGGATTGAACCCTACAAAGATGAAGAACGATTAAGAGGCTTGTCCTTGGACCTATGTAGTATGGGATGCATAGGATCCGAACAAGTGTGCATTAGTGTCATCTAATATAAATAATTGCATTAAGGACTAAGTGCACAATCACAACACGACATCAATAGGATAGTCCCTTTAGTTTGATATGTGACAAGTTTGTGTTTATTAAATATGGAAAATAAGTTATACTACTTCCGGCATAGAGAAGATGGCCGTGTATAATGTTCGTCGGTTGAATAAACTGACGTACCCACAGTCTTATATGCAGGTAAATGACATGATAAAGATTAAAGAGGAAAGGATGCATAAAGATTATCCAATGTTGTTGTATATTTATTCAATTGTTGTAAATTTTACTTCCGCTGTGCAATGTAAAGTGTAAAGTTTTGTGTAAACTCTGATGTAAAGTGAAAAGTTCAAATTTTCTTATAAAATTGTACTAAAGGAAGTGGAAAGATCCTGTAGAACATCTCGAATTCAGTTGTATTTGGGATTCGGGGCGTTACAATAGGATTGGGTTTTCTTGACTTGGTTTCATGCATGTATTTTTCTGTTTTCTACACTTGACACTTAGTCTAGTTTTACTTGATGTTTCGTGTTTCCTTGCTATGTCATATCTTATGTATTCTTGTTTATTTCATGTCATTTATGATTCTATGCTTTACTTATGTTGTTTGTTTTATGTCACTCACACCATTATGGCTGACCCCTTTAGTTTTGGGGGTTAGGGTTATCTCTAGCCTCATATTTTACAGGTAATTACTTGTAGCTTGGGATGTGGATGCATGAGTTAAAGTGGTGTAATGGGTTATGAAATTTGTAAAAGAAATTGTTGTAAGGAAAGAAAATTTGTAATTCAAGGTGTATTGTATTTCGCTGTGCTATGTAAAGATTAATGTAATGAAAGTTGAAAATTTTTATTGGTTTTTGGCTGTGTTTAATATTACCTTTGAAGTTGATGCTGGGAATTGTGCTACGTATTTCTAAGATATCATATTGGAAATTCGGGACGCTACACGGTTGCCGCCGTGCGCATAGGTTGATGGGCTTGAAGAAACCCAAACCATGCTAGGGGCAGATGCCGAGCCCCCACACCGGGGAGAATGCCGGTAATGGGTGTAGCTGAAGGTTGTTGTCGAGCGTAACGGTCGAGGGGCTTTGAAGAAAGCCACGGCCTTGCTCGGGGTCGACGACGAGCCCCCACACTTGTTCTCAAGAATACGGTATGGTTATAGCTGGCGGTTGTCACCGTGCGCATAGGTTGACGGGCTTGAAGAAGTCCAAACCATGCTCGGGGCAGATGCCGAGCCCCCACACCATGGAGAAATCCTATCAGTGAAGCTTTTGTGGCTCGAGGGGCCATCCGAATGCCGAGCCCTAAGCCTGTAAGGGAAACTTTTTGTAGCTCGCGGCATCATCCGAATGCGGAAGATTTTATGGCTTGAGGGGCCATCCGAATGCTGAGCCCTAAGCCTGCAAGAGAAGCTTTTTGTGGCTCGCGGTACTATTCGAATGCCGAGCCCGAGACATGCTCTTAATGAAAACTTGTTATAAGAAAGTAGGTATATTTGCAACACTTGAGCCTTACAAAAACAAGTCATGATATGCCGATTACATTTTCCATAATTTTACATGAGCTGTAGAGGCTAATCCTTCCATTCCAGGAATTTGATAAGGTGCTCTGCATTCCAGGGCCTCTTGACAGCTTTGCCTCCCGGGTTAGTTAGGCGATACGTGTCCGGGTGTACGACCTCAGATACCTTGTATGGGCCTTCTCAGTTTGGGGCCAGTTTCCTCTTTTGGCAGTGGTTGGATACCGCCAGCTTCCGGAGGACGAGGTCTCCGAGCTTGATGTCGGTGGGATGCACCTTTTTGTTGTAGAACCTTTCGATCCTCTGTTGGTAGGTGTTCCTTCTAATGGCGGACTTCTCCCTGGCCTCGTCTATGAGATCCAGATCAGCACGTAGCTGTGCAGAGTTGTTTGCTTTATCGAAGACCATGATCCGGGACGAAGGGATCCCGATCTCCAGGGGCATGACGGCCTCTGCGCCGTATGTCAGATTAAATGACAACTCTCCCATGGGGATTCTCTTTGTCGTTCGGTGGGCCCAGAGAACGCTTGGCAGCTTATCGACCCATAACCCCTTGGAGGAGTTATCGAGTCGTTTCTTGAGACCGTCAAGGATTTGGCAGTTCGCGTTCTCGGCCTGACCGTTTGACTGCGGGTGGCACATCGAAGAAAAAAGCTGCTGGATCCCGAGATCTTTGCAGAACCTTCGGAAATGTTTACCCACGAATTGAGTCCCATTGTCTGTAAAGAGCACCTGCGGGATCTCGAACCGGCATACGATGTGTTTCCAGAAAAATTGTTCAGTCTGCTGCTCGGTGATCGTGGCTAGTGGCTCGGCCTCGATCCACTTCGTGAAGTAGTCGATTGCCACTATGAGAAACTTTTGTTGGCCTGTTGCCTTCGGAAATGGGCCTACCAGATCCATCCCCCACATCGCAAAGGGAGTCGGACTGGCCATGGAACAGAGGTTCACTTGCGGAGCCCTTTTCACAGGGAAGAACCGTTGATAGGGGCCACGCTTCTTGACCAGGGCGACGGCATTTTGCAGCATCGTGGGCCAGTAATACCCGTGGTTCAAAGCCTTTCGCGCGAGCGAGCGGCTTCCCATATGGCACCTGCCGATTCTCTCATGTAGCTCCTTGAGAGTGTACTTTGCTTCATCGGGGTTTATATAGCAGAGGTAAGGTCTTCCGTCTATCGTTGTGTATGACCTTTTGAAGAGGGTCACGTTGACCACGGCGAACCTTTCTGCACAGACCCTGACCCGCCTTGCTTCAGCTCGGTCTTCGGAAAACTCTTCCTTGATTAGAAACTTCTTGATAGGAGTTGTCTAGTCGTCAAAAAAAGCTCCGTCATCAATGCAGAAAGTCTCGGGGAAGTCAGTACTCGGTTTTAGGAGTACTTCGATCAGGACGGTGCGATCGAGTCCCTCGAAGGACGAGGAAGCTAATTTCGAAAGAGCGTCGACCTGGGCGTTCTGCTCCCTCGGGATTCTTAAGACCGCCGACTCGTCGAAGGACATCAATAGCCATTGGACTACGACAAGGTATTTGATCATCCGATCGTCTCGGGCCTCGTACTCTCCGGTGATTTGGTTGACCATGAGCTGAGAGTCGCTGAAGGCCCTGATCTGTCTGGCGCTGGCCTGATGCACCAGGGTGAGCCCGGCGATCATGGCCTCGTACTCAGCCTCGTTGTTAGAGGCCGAAAAGTTGAGGCAGAGGCAATATTAAAGGAGAAAACCGTCGGGATCCCGCAGAATGATACCCGCACCACTCCCGGCTTCGCAGGAGGAACCATCGACGTAAACTTCCCACGTCTGGTCGGCCTCCTTACTTTTGGGTTGCTCGGAGATGGTGCATTCCGTGATGAACTCGGCGAGGGCCTGCCTTTTAATGGCCGTCCTTGGTTGATAGCCGATGTCGTATTGGCTGTGTTCAATCGACCATTTGACCAATCGTCCGGAGCTCTCAGGCTTGTAGAGCACGACCTTCAGAGGCTGGTCCGTGAGCTCCTGAACCGAATGCACCTGAAAATAGGGACGGAGCTTTTGCATGGCCATGACCAAGGCATAGGCTACCTTCTCCATTCTAAAGTATCTGGTCTCGGCGGCGAGAAGAACCTTGCTCACGTAGTACAGAGGCTTTTGGACTCCATTCTCTTCTCGAACGAGTAAAGTGCTGAGCACATTTTTCAAAGCCGAAAGGTAAAGCCAGAGTGGCTCCCCTGGTTCGGGCTTGCTGAGGAGAGGAGGGTTGGCGAGGTACTCTTTCAATTGGGCGAACGCCTCCTGTTGTTGAGTGCCCCATTCAAAACCTCCGGTTCCGCACAGAGCCTTGAAGAATGGGAGAGACTTCTCTCCGGACTTAGAGAGGAAATGGTCGATGGCCGCCAGCCTTCCCGTAAGCCTCTGAACTTCCTTGATGTTTCTGGGAGGGGCCATGTCTATTATGGCCTGGATTTTTTGGGGTTTGCTTCGTGCTGCACTGGCTGACGATGAACCCGAGGAATTTCCCTGAGGAGATGCCGAATGCACACTTCGCTGGATTGAGCCTCATATTGTGGGTCCGAAGCTAAAGGCCTCTTCCAGGTCGGTGATGTGATCCTGTTCCTGCTGTCTTTTGACGAGCATGTCATCGACGTATACCTCCATATTGCGCCCACTTTAATCCTTAAAGACTCGGTTGACGAGCCTCTAATAAGTAGCGCCGGCGTTCTTCAGCCCGAAGGGCATAACCCCGTAGCAATAAAGACCTTGGTCCGTGAGGAAGGACGTCTTCGCTATATCGGGAGGGAACATTCGGATCTGGTTGTAGCCTGAGAAGGCATCCATGAAAGAGAGGAGCTCGTGGCCCGATGTAGTCGATCAGAGTGTCGATGCTGGGGAGAGGGAACAAATCTTTGGGGCACGCCTTGTTGAGGTCGGTGAATTCTATGCAGATCCTCTAGCCCCCGCTTACCTTTTTGACCATTACGACGTTCGCTAGCCACTCAGGGTAGCTGACCTCCTGTATGAAGCGAGCGGACAAGAGTTTGTCCACCTTCGCTTTCACCGCCTGCTGCCGCTCCAGGGCAAACTTATGTCGCTTCTGGACGATCGGCTTCGAGCCAGGGATCACACTGAGTTTGTGCATGATCAGGTCTTCGGAGATGCCGGGCATATCGGAGGGTTTCCAGGCGAAGTGGTCGACATTGCGGCGAATACAGTCGATTAGGGCGGATTTGAGGTTGGGAGCAAGGGAGCAGCTCACTCGGAAACACTTCGACCCCTGTCTTGAACGAGACTTCCAACTCATCCGCTGGCTCAGGTTCTGGCTGGCGCCTTTCGAGCTGCAGCTCGATGGCATCCAGGGGGAACACACCGCCCCCGATTGCCGTCATATAGCACGATCGTGCCGTTTCTTGGTTCCCTCGGACAACTCCGACACCTGACCTGGTGGGGAACTTCAGTTTTTGGTGGTAGCCCGAGAGAACCGCCTGGAGGGAGCAGAGCCCGGGACGGCCGAGGATGGCATTGTAGGCTGCCTTGACGTTTACAACCATGAAGTCCATCGACTCGGTTCGCCTGTGAGGGGTCGTACCGGTGGTGACGTCTAAGGTCACGATCCCCTCGAATGCCACCGGGATGCCGGAGAATCCGTGCAAGGTATACCCGACTGGCTTCAACTTATCTCGGGAGAGCTTTAGGTTCTCGAATGCCTCCAGGAAGAGAATGTTCACCGAGCTCCCATTATCCACGAGGATGCGACGGGCCTCGAAGTTCGCCATGCCGAGGCTGATGATGAGCGCATCGTAGTGCGGGAGCCGAACTCCCTCCAGGTATTCCCCAGAGAAGGAGACAGGGAGTTGCTGGACCTGGGGGGAGAGGGGGCCCTGGACGGCGTTGACCCCTCGGACAAATGCCATGAGGGAAGTATTGGACTCCCCTCCTATGGGCCCTCCATGGACGCAATGCAAGATGGCTTGACCCTCGGGTTCTTCAGGTTCGGCGTCCCGCTCGGGACGCTGTCTGAGTGCTCGAGGAGGAGGGGAAGGCCTCCTGTTCCTCATGTCTCTTTGGTCCTTGGTGTCTTCCCGTTTGAACTCCCGGAGGTACCCTCGTTGGATGAGGGCCTCGATCTCGTCCTTCAGGGTGCTGCAATGGTCCGTATCGTGCCCGTTGTCTCGGTGGAAGCGGTAGTAGAACTGCTGATCCCTCTTCTTGTTGTTGTTGGTCGGTCGAGGAGGGAATTGGACGAGGTCCCTGTCTTCGATCACTAAGAGGGTAGTTGACACGTTCTGAGTCAGCGGAGTGTACCTCTCGAAGCGGGGGATCAGAGGGACCCTTTTTGTGATGCCCCTGTCTTTTGGGTCCTTCTTTACTGGTTTTGCCTCGTCGGTCTTTCGTTTCCCCTTTACGAGAACTTTTTTGGAGTCCTCTGGATTCAGGGCCTCCTCGGCCCAGATGTACTTTTCGACCCGGTTGAGGAGGTCAGGGAAATCTATCGGAGGTTTCTTCGCCAGGGATGCCTTTAGCTGGCCGTGCCGGACGTTGCAGCAGAATGCGGTCGAGGCGATCCCTGGGTCGAGGGAGGAGATCTACCTTGCCTCAGTAGTGAACCTTCGGACGAACAGCCAGAGCGACTCCCCTTCCTTCTGTCGAAGGCCCAGCAGGAATGCGCTAATCTTCTCGGCTTTTTTGCTTGTCACGAAGTGGGCAAGGAAGTTACCCTCCAGTTGGTCGAAAGAGTAAATGGAGCCGGAGGGGAGCTTAGAAAACCATTTCCGTGCTAGACCCCGGAAGGTGGCGGGGAAGGCTCGGCACAGGAGGGGATCCGATGCACTGTGAATCATCATGAGGGTCTTGAAGCCCTCCATGTGATCAGCAGGACACCCTCGCCGTCATAAGTCTCGAATGGTGGTGGACAGAAATTTCGGGGTATTTCCGTCTGCAGAATTGCGGTGGAGAAAGGAGGTCGGGTCGGCTTGTGGTCTTAAGCCGGCCTCGGGCCGCCGTCGCTGAAGTGGTCGAGGCGGTCCTCCATTTCTTGGAGGCATTTCAGGATGTCATCGTCATACTTCGGCGGGACCGTCGGGCCGCAGGATGCGCTGGCCTCGACATCTGAACGTGAGTGAGAGTGGTGGTGCGCCTCGTCTACGGGGGTCCCCCAGATAGCCTCCATGATCTCTTTCCGAAAGTCTTGGAACTCCTGGTGGGTGACCGAAGCTCGTCCAGTCGGCTTATGTTGGGGCGGCGGCCACCGTCCGATGCGGCTGAGCGCCGGCTCCCGTCTTTGGGGCGGAGTTCTGGGATGGTTCGGGGCCGAGTTGGAAGCGGCCCCTCCCCTAGTTCGGCTTGCCTGTCGATTCTGGATGACCCCGCGCAGGTCAGGTACGACCGAACAAGAGGCACCCGACTGGTGTCCGAGGCTGATACCCGGATTGTTGGATCCATGAGTGTCAGTGGGGACATCCTGAGGAGGGACATCATGGCGACGCATAGAGGCGACAACTCTTCTGGCCTTGGGTGCCATGTGAGCTCGGATTGACGGATACCGTTGATGGCTGAGCTCGGGCCGGCATCTGCACCAAAGCGTTCCCACATACGGCGCCAACCTGATGCAGTTTATTTTTTGGGGGTGGCTGCACCAGGTGTGAGTTCTTCTCGATTTGTATTCTTGCGGAAGCTTTAGTGCGGACGGTGGCCCCGACCCTCAGCTCGGGAACGGGTCGGGGGTAGGCGGGAGTGAGGTGGAGGTCGGATGCTCGGCTCGGATCTAGAGGTCTCGTGTACCTGCACTCGGTCTAGAAACACCGGGGTTGGTCCCGGTGGCGGACCCTCCGACGATCTAGTTAGCTACTGAAAGAGAGTAACAGTAATTAGGGTTTGAGAGGGGAAAGATTCCTTACCTTGTGAAGGGGTAGAGGGTCTGGTATTTATAGAAGAAGCCAACCGGGTCTGGACTCGTTTGGGGCCGGGTCTGGACTCGGTTGCCCGTGGGCCTGGCGTGGCAGAATCCCAAGCGGTATAGGGCTGACGTGGCACGGACTCGGGGTCGTTTAAAGCTGACGTGGCGGAGGCCTGGGTGGTTTCCAGGCTGACGTGGCAGATCCGGATGATCCGGCGGTGAATGCTGTTTGAGGGGATCCTGTGGTCTAGGAGGGGCCACGTCATCTGACCCATATCACTCTCAATTATGAATGTAATACATATTAATATTAGTTTTATAAAAGTCTACTTCTAGTTCTAATTTTCAAAAAAACTAATGTTCTCGCATTAACCTACACGTATCTTTCAATTAGAAATTCTTCAATAGGTTCCATTAAAAAATGGAGCTGAAGGTGTTTCCCCCTTTCTCTTCAGAACTTGACCGCTGTGTTGTATAACTGTGAACCAACAATCTATTAGTGGGCAAAGGCACTTGGTAAGTAAACTTGCTGCTAATTTGACTTATTTGATGAGTAAATAGTAATTATGTTCATATAGTCCAACATGGTTCATGTTTCTTGAGTGGTGTAGCCAAGCGAGTGCTTTTTCTATATATATAAGTTGCACTATGTCCTTACTGCAACATGAAATTAAATGCATGTCTAATTTTCATTATATTGGACTATGTATATAACTGTAATAAAAAACTTCAGATAAAAAGAAGCGTGGTTTATTAGCTCATCTTGAACTACCGCAAAGCTGAAGCTTCCACTGGTATGTTTGAGTTTCAACATTTTTTGGCTTTTGACATCAATGTCAGCCTTCTTCTGTTAATTATTATAATTAGCAATATCAATGAAGTATATCATCAAAGAAATGCAAAAGAGTGGAAGTTGTGTTAGTATATACTTTTTCCGTATCACTTCTCCAAAAGTTGACAAGAAATTGTCAATCTTGTGCCGTCACACCTACGGGAACCTCCCATTTATTCTTGGCCTCTGACCTATCCGGCATATAGTACTTCCCTTTTAGGAAGCTCTTATGATCTCTTCATTTTTTAGAGACCGATTGATCCACCCATCCGTTGGCAATGCAGAGTAAAAAAATTTTTGCTACAAAAAACACATTAATTAAAGATATATAGTAACAAGTCCGGTAAAATAGAAAATTAAAATACATATACAATAGAAAACTAAAATACATATAGGATATCTTCACTCGACACTTGTATGAAAGTTTTGAACTCATTGCATTCCATCTCTCAAAGTATTCAGAGACAAGAATGTTGACACTTGTGAGGGATTGATTAAACTCAAGCTCAGCCATGAAGTAATACGAGAGAGCAGTAGATGAAAGGGAATTGAGGCATCTCAGGTATGTTTGTAACTTGCTTATATGGATTAGTTTGTTTGATTGACTATCTTATCCTGTTTCTTCTTTTTCCTTTACAGTGTGTTTACCTAATTTAAATTTATTATAAAGTGTCGAATGAATCGCATTATGAAACTAAAGGGATTACTTGACTCAAAAGTGAAATGGATATATACTATTTTCTAGATTATTAATAAATTAGATTTGTCCGTGGGCACGTGCCTGCGGCACGTCTTCAAAACGATACATCATATAAAAAATCTTGTAAACAGCAAATCAACAATTATGTAACTCAAGTTTGAATAGTATGACAATAATTTGTTACAAATAAAATAATTATAAATGAGGGTATAAAAGTCCATGTTTTCAGAGAGAGAGAGAGAGAGAAATAATTAAATAAATAAATGAGTTGTTTTTTTTTTTTTTTGGGGGGGGGGGGGGGGGGGGGGGGGGGGGGGGTGGGAGGTGGGGGGTGTTTGAATTTGAGTTTTGGGAAAAAAATTTTGGGTGGGGGGAGGGGGGAAGGGGGAGGGGGAAGGAAATGTCTTTTGGGAGGTTAAATGTGGACTATTGATTGTCTTACTATTGAAGGAGAGCCACTTGATAGCTTTTCTTTGTGTTTTATTATATACTAGATTTGCCCGTGGCCACGTGCCTACGACACGTCTTCTGAACGATACAACATATGAAAAGTCTTGTAAACAGTAAATCAATAATTATGTAGCTGAAGTTTGAATAGTATGACAATAATTAGTTGTAAATAAAAGTCCATGTTTTCATTAGTATATGGTGAAAAATAATTATAAATTGGGATATAAAAGTCTATGTTTTCATATATATATATATATATATATATATATATATATATATATATGGGATGAGCAAATAAGCAATTGATGATGTGGCATGCATGTGATTGGAAAAGCCTTAAAAGGGTTAGTTGTCCAATATATCACATGCATGCCACATAATCAATTGCTCATTTACTAAATGAGCAAGTTGCTCATTTCCCTTTTACCCTATATATATATATATATATAGAGAGAGAGAGAGAGAGAGAGAGAGAGAGAGAGAGAGTTAAATAAATAAATGAGTTGTTTTTGGGGGGAAATTTGAATTTGAGTTTCGGGGAAAAATTTTTTGGGGGTAAATGTGTTTTGTGAGGTTAGATTTGGGCCGTTGATTTTAGGGGGATTGAAGGAGAGCCACTTGATAGCTTTCTTTGTGTTTTATTTTATATATATATATATATATATATATATATATATATATATATAATTTGTATTACACCATAATAGCAAAGAAGGCTTCCGCCTTGATTGTTTTTTAAACTTTTGACCAAGTCTTATAGCATAATGGAAGTATGCGAGGATTTCTTTCCACTACCCTGCAGAATTTACCAAGCTTGCTCTCACCTTCTCCAATCGGCTGGCCGACGCTGTTGACGCTCACCACGATCTTCTTATCATTCGGGAGCTTCCATATCTCCTTCATCTTGGTCGGTCCTCTCCTTTTCACGGTGGTGGGCGTGCTACCCTCACCCACTCGACTGTAGTGGCATCTGTATGTGCTGCACCTCAATTTTCTCCCTTAGGGTGCTCAGTCGAAGGTCCTTAGGAGTATCTACCACCTTCTCCTGCCTAATCGTGACCACCTTCCTCTTTGTTCTCGCCATCTGTCACCTGTTTACAGAAAATTAAGATAAATCATTAAATTGAGATTAACCATCAAATTAGAACAATGGCATAAAAATTTAATATTTAAGAAAACATACATGAAACAATGAATAATTAAGGATATATGTATAATAAAATCATTAAATTGAGACAAGTCTTTTGAAATAAATTTATAAATATCACAAATTTATGAAAACGATTGATACTGAATTGAACAGACCAAAAATCTCTAAATATTATAAGATACTATACTACAATATCATCAAATACATCACCCTCTTCTCCATCCGTACGGAGCAAAGTAGGTCCATTACTAGAATAAAAAATATTTACATCAAATGTGGGAAACTCAGAAGCAATAAAATTGTTCATAACATCAACATCCTCATCATCTGAATCGTCCCCTAATTGAAATAAATCTCTTGGCTGCATAGTTAGTGCCACATATGAGTTTGTCACTATTGGGTCTTGAATGTAGATGGAGCACTTGAGATGGAACACAAATTGTTCATGGCTAATGTGTGTCCCAGTGTGAATCAGATGTGCAAAATTTAAACCCAGCTTATCCACTTTATTGTTATTTAACCCTGTCCAATCTCCATGAAATAAGACTACTCGAAAGTGCCCATAATAATCTAAATCTATGATATCTGTGAGCACCCCATAATAGTCAACATCTCCGTCTACATGATTTGTGTCATTTTTAGAGGCATAGCTTCTAGTTTTTAAGTAACCATAATGTCACAATTATGAGATTTCAAGTTTCTTTGACGATACTGAGTACGAAATCTAAAGCCATTGAATATATATCCATTATATCTTTTAACCATTTTATGAGGACCTTTGGCAAGAATCTTTATTTCAGGTGTCATCTCATCATCACCCAATGAGAAAACCTAAAATTACAAGGTAAATCATATTATCATAATGCCTAATCTTAAAAATACTGTCATTCAAACCATGGGACGGTGACTTATGTAAGTATCAAACCACTTGTGAAATTTTTCATTCATTAACTTATGTTGCTCACATGGCTTCAAGCTTTTTGGTCTATGCCTTCTTTTCAATATCCTCGCAAACTTGCTGTAACAAAATAAAATGAATGCATATTAAATTTTAGGTTAACTATTTCCTAATTGTTAGAATTAAATTTACACTGATCTAATTCCAACTTACACTCGATATGGCTCACATGATGCATGGTGATGCAACACATATCAATGTGCTTGGTCCCATGTTAAGCAATCTAACTCAAATGCATTAATTTTTCCAAAAGTAGTGCCAGCGGTCTAGAAGAGATATTCAGCCCCTTTGAGATTTGAAGTGTCTGAGTTTCTCCTTGGTCTATTAAGACATGTATCCACACCCTGTAGATATCTTGAACAGAATTTGGAGCAATCCTCTGAAGATATCCTTCTGCTATTGAACCTTCTGGATAAGCTTTATTTCTAACATAACCCTTAAGTCGGTAAAGGTACCTAAACAAGCATATTTGGGTTATAAAACGTATGGAGGTACAACATAAAAGAACTAACCAATTTTTTTTATTTAATGACGCATGAAGAATTACCTCTCAATGGGATACATCTACCGATAATGTACTGGTCCATCAAGTCCTGCATCATCGGCAAGGTGGATTACTAAGTGAACCATTATTGTGAAGAATGATGGGAGAAATATCATCTCCATTCAAGGCCACGCACTGCTCCAATTTGTCAATATCTTGAACACGCAGCACTCTAGAGCAAAGTCCTTTATATATGCTATATATATCTTTCAGGAAAAAAAGTGACTTGCTCACACATTGAAGATCTCAGAGTCACGGGAAGGATATCTTACATCAATATATGGTAGTCGTGTGACTTTAGACCCTGAAGCTTCTTCTCCTTATAGTTAACACATCTTGCTATATTAGGTGAATAGCCATCAGGGATTTTATGCTCTTGTAAAACTTTGCAAAATATCTCCAACTCCCTTTTTGACATTGGGTGGATTGCTAGAGAAAGTCGTACTCTGCCATTGGGTAATTGTTCAGGATGCAACTCAAGCCTTATGCCCAATTCTACTAAGTCAAAGCGAGACTTAAGATTATCCTTTGTCTTCCGGTCATCCCCTCTAACTATTCCTATAACATTTTCACCGATGTTTTTTTTCAAGATGCATTAAATCTATGTTATGGCGCAGTAATGTGAACACCCAATGCGACAACTGGAAAAAAATACTCTTCTTCTTCCATGACCCTGAATTAACAAGACTGTCACACTCATCTGCATCACAAAAACGGTGTTCTCTTGTTGCTCATCTCTAGACCGCTTCTTAAAATTTCTAATTACTATTGGATCCATTGACAAAGTGAATTGATGGCATTCTAGTCGTCTTAACACATCTTGTAACACCCTAGTTTTCATTGATGAGATTTTGTGATTTTACGTGTTGTGCACGTATGATTTCGTTTGTATAATTTCTTTTATAAAATATTTTTATATAGTATTTGTTCTCTTTATTTTTCCAAAAAAACTGTTCTCTTTAAAAGCCTAACTAAAATCTAGGCCTAATTGTCTTTTAAAGCCCACTCTATTTTATTAATTAAATTAATTATTTAAGCCCATAGTTAGTTTGGCCCATTAGTGAGCCCATTTACTTTAATTCTCTTTTGAAATGGTCTAACTTGTAGCGTAGACTCATTTCATGGACAATTAAATTTGTCACATGAACAAATGTGTAAATGGGGGACACTAGGTAGCATGTGCATGCAATGGAGTGTGCATTGCACACCTTTTCACCTAGGCCGGGTAGGATTGGAGAGTGGGAGAGATGGGAGTGGTGGAGAGTTGGTTACTCTCATCATGGGAAGTTATTTCAACTCCCTACTTCATCTTGGCCCTTAATCTCTAACCACATGATCTAATCCTAGCCTTCCATTCACCCTAAAAAAATTATATAAATACCCCTCCCACACTCTTCATTCTCACACTTGGAAAAAAATTGAAAAGAAAAAATAGAAAGAGAGAAAAAAATACAAGTAGTAAGACAAAAGATTGAGGAGTTTTGTGAGTTGAAAAAAGTGAGTGTTGTGTGAGTGCTTCAACCAAAGGAAAGGAGGCGGATTGCTATAGGAGAGGCTTGGGATTGCTTGCTCTATAGGAGGATTAGTGACTTGGTTGCTTGATCTAGGAGGAGAAGGCTTCACTCGTTCGTTGTAGGAGATCTCTAGGAGTCTATTTGATTGTTTCTCTCCATTTAAGGTAGGTGTTTCTCTTAAACTTCTAATTAGACATCATATTAGGATGTGGTTGACAAATTAAGGAGAAACTCTAACTAATATAGCCATGCATTATGAAAATGAGACAAATTGCTATTAGTTTGATTATATGTTAAAAGAGTGTTAAATTGATTGCCAAATTATGATTTGTTAAATGATTTCCATGCTACCATGCTCAATTTTGTTGTGATGTGCTAGATAAACAAATACATGCTTGTATGTTGAACAATTGAATAAAGAACTATGGATATAGGTGATTTTGATTAATGTGTTGTTAAATGGCATGAAAAATGAAGTTTATTGCTGAGATAATTGTACTTTATTAATAAAAATATTATTTGGGACTTAGGAAAATTTTTAAGTGAAAAATTATAAGGAGGATGCCTATTTCCCCCCAAATTCGAAAATTTAAGAACAAAATGAAGTAGAGAGAAAATTATGTTTTTTTGTATCAAAAATCAAATTTTAATCTACTGAAATGCTGTACTGAGATGAAAAATAAAATCTGGAGTTTTTGAATAAATTTAGAGAAGAAGAGAACTCAAAAATATTTATTTTTGTAAAAATTCGAAAAGAACAGAGACCTCGCTTATAACCCCAGTAATCTAAACCATATCAGTTCAGCACCATGGCCATACTGGTTAGCCGGTGCAGTGGGTTCGGTTATTGTAGCAGTGTGTTTGGGTTCGAAACCTGGCGTGAGCTTTTTTTTTCTTTTTTCAAAAATCCGAAAACCGAAACCCACAATTTATCTTAAATTGACCCTATTCTTTATCGATGTGGCGCCTTGGTTGTTCTGGCTCTCAGTGGCGGTTGGTTACCCTGTGGTCGTGAGTTCGATTCCTGGCTTCGGCAGGAATTTAACTTTTCTGATTTTTTTTGGGTTTTAAAAATTGATTTGTAGCTAATAAAATTTGGAAAAAAATACTATAATTATTCTAAAATTATGTGGGCTTAATGAAAAATATTTGGGACAAGATTTGATTAAATTAAAGATGGTTTGGAAGTAAAATTACATAAAGTTGATATTTGTATAAAATGAAAGGTGATTATTTTTCATGAAAAGATTACACTAAGTTATAAAAGAGAAATTTTGAATGAAAGAAAAATTTAAGTGGGTTATCTATGGATTTTATTGCCTAATGTGAATGTTGAAAAATGCTATTTTGTCATTATGGAATTAAATAAGGAAAGAAACTATAGTATGAAAATTTATTGTGCTTATGGAAAAGAAATTTGTGAGCATGAAGTATAATAATTGAAAGTGAACTTGATATGTGAGTTTTTGATCCATAGAAATGAAAAGAAAGAACTTATGAGTATAAAGACTCAATTTTGTGATTATGAATTGAAATTGAGAACTAGAGTGTAGTTAAGTCTCATACCGGCATTGAAAAAAAATGTGTTGAAATAAAATTTGAGATGAAAAGACCAAGATTTGAGTCATGTTGAATAAATGGTTAAGACCGGTATAGTGGAAAGGCTAACTCTAGAGAATTGATTTTGTTCATGATTCAAATAACTAAGGATTAGATACATAGTGAAGACGTGATGAAAATAAAAGAAAAACACGAGTATGAGGGCATTGGAGCTACGGTGTGAGAATATTCACAGGCTGTCTTCACGATGCGTCGTGACATGATGTGGATATGTCTCTAGGAGTCCGTACCGCAGGCGACGCTCGTGGGGTGTTTGGTGACTGCGGGTGGTGTCATGTCCCATGACGGAGGCTGAATTGTCCATAGGTTCTTCACGATGCGTCGTGATATGACGTGGGATTCCCTTCCAGATTGTCTGGACATGAGCTTGTAACTCATAGAACATCTAAGATACTTATCGTAGTTACAGTAGTAGTTTAAATCATGACGAGGGATTGAACCCGACAAGATGAAGAACGGCTAAGGGCTTGCCCTCAGATCTATGTAGTATGAGATGCATAGAATCTGAACAAGTGCGCAATTGTGTCATATAATATACATAACTGCATTAAGGACTAAGTGCACCGCACTACACGACATCTATTTGATAGCCCCTTGTAGTTTCTGTTTGTGATCAAGTTTGTGATTGTTTAAGTATTTGAGAATCGTTATACTGTTTCCGGCATAGAGATGATAGCCGTGTATAATATTTCGTCGGTTGTAAGCAATTGACGTGCCCACAGTTTTTATGCAGGGTAAAGTGATTAACAAGACTAAAGAATGCATGCTGATTAAAGATTGATCCAAGTGTTGTACCTTTCAATCCATGTAATTTATTGTACATTGCTTCCGCTGTAAACATGTTATGTAAGTGTAAACTCTGATGTAACAAAAAGTTTTTATTTCCTTGTAAAATTGTACGAAAGAAGTGTAAAGATCCTGTGGAACTTCGAATTCAGTTGTATTTTAGAATTTGGGGTGTTACACATCTGACCCAGACGAAGCTATTGGAGCATGTCTCCACTCATCGGTACCATCAAATGTCAATGTTTCTGCGCTAAAAATGTTTGTGTCAGACAATCATATTTTATGACCCATGTAGTAAAACATTTTGCCTTTATACAACCACTTTGAATCTGTTTGCTCTGCAAAACATGGACAAGCATAACGTCATTTCGTGCTATAACTAGATAAACTTGCATATGCAGGAAAATTATTGATTTTCCAATTCAACGCAACTCGGATACGGTAACTTTCTTTAGATGTTGCATCATAAGTTGTAACACCCTCCCACAATTATTGTAGTTCATCAATCAATGGTTGCAGATACACATCTATATCATTTTCTGGGCTTTTTAGTCCATGAATAATCATGGACAAAATGAAAGATGACTACTTCATGCACAACCAAGGGGGTAGATTGTAAGAAATTAATACAACGAGCCATATGTTGTAGGTGCTACTCATTTGCCTAAATGAGTTAAAACCATCACTGGCCAATCCAAGTCTCACATTCCGAGGATCTTTTGCAAAATCGGGATATCTTTCATCAAATTTTTTCCAAGATGCAGAATCAGCCGGGTGCCTAAAAGTCCCATCATTCTTGCGACCTTCTGCATGCTATCTTATATCAGAAGATGTTTTAGAGAACATGAACAATCTATGTAGCCTAGGAATCAAGGCAAAGTCACGCAGTATTTTTGCAGGCTTATTTCTCTTAGTTCCAATAATTTGCTCATCTGTTTGCTCATCTACATTCGGCGTTTGTTTCCATTTCGATGTAATGTATACTTCACATTCTGTAAAGTCTTCTTATCCCCCTGAATAGCATAAACATATGGGCATGCTGCTATCTTCTCATACCCTAAAATAAAATACTTGAGAAATTTTTTTGTGGCAAGGGATGAATTTGAGATTTGGATTTCAGGAAAAGTTTCATTCAACAATTCAAGAAGCAAGTTGAAGGACTTGGTAGACCATCCATTTAAACATTTAAGCTAAAATAGTTTAACAATGAAGGAAAACTTTGAATACTAGGTGCAATTACGATATAAGAGAGTATTTGCATATTTCAACAACTTATTAAAGGCTTCAAATTCTTTATTAAGTTCTTCACCGGAAAGTTCTTCTCCCACCCCACCACCATAAACAAATGTTTCTGCCGATTCATCGCAAACTTGGTTGATTTTATTGTTTGTGTGGACTTGAAAGTTATGAAATCTCAAAACATCCGGCAGTAAAGAGTGCATCTCATCAGAAACAATTGGATCACTTGTAAATAAAGACTCATCTTCACGTACCACCAGATCATTAGAAACTGACTGAGTAGGCTCTCCATGACAAAACCAATTTGCATACCCCGTTAAAAAATCATTGCAAATCACATGTGTCTCAACTACATTGCATGTCCTCAAATCACAATTTGAACACCGAACATATAGACACAAAATTAAGTTTGGGTCAGGAGAATTTCTTTTTTGCAAAGTTAATAAAATCTTTCACACCATCCCGATACTCCTTAGATAATCATGACTTATTAATCAAACTTTTATCCATTTTTGAAAATATGAGTTAATCTGAAATTTAAAATTCATAAATTAAAATGCATATACTTTCATTAATGTGACTAACATATGTATTAATCTAGATATGTTACAGAACAAAATCAAATTTAACTACATAATCTTTTCCGGTAGTAGTTATTAAATTAGTATCACAATCGTTTCATAACAGTCGACATATATCTCTATCCGTTGGAAAACATCACAATTTAAGAAGTTCAATAATTCAAAGAATCAAAAAATATTTTGTTTAATACAACATCAACATCAACACCGACAATTTCGTACAATAAAACTTCGCCTAAAATATGAATATAAGATCTTCACTATATTCAAATATTTATGTTATACAAAAGATCATCATAAAAGGTTCAATGTTTAAAAAAATCCTCATTGGTTGAGTCCTGTAACCCCCGTTCCCGATTATACAGATTTCGCTTTTCTTTTCTCTGTATTCCTGTAATTATTTTCTTCTATAAATTATTCTATTCTTTTGAACCTAAATTTTTGAATTCATTTAAATACCCGACTATTATGTTTGAACCCAGAAATTTCAACCTACACTATTATGTATCACTACTGATTATTTAACTCAAACTCCCTATCAATTCTATATATTATAAACTGATTATTATTTTATTATTATTATTATTATTATTATTATTATTATTATTATTATTATTATTATTATTATTATTATTATTATTATTTTGAAAAACCCATAGATCCTAATTCATTCTATAAAATTACTAATTGATTATTTGATTTATGCTAAAGCTCGCCCTATGATTTATGATATGGCTAAAAATGGGATTAAATCAGGAACGTTCAAATCAGACACGAATCTTAAAGTTTATAGGGGCAAAATGGTAATTTCACCCACAAATAGGTCCGAAATGGGAACTGGGTCTCTCTCCAGGGCCCAATAACCCATGAATGGATCCGTTCGACTGAGTGCGGGTCCCAACATGTTAAGGACCAGTTCGGAAGGATATGAAGAAATCCTGGCTCATCCTTATCTCTAGGAGGTGGTTCTAACCACTTCTCTCCAGCCAATCTAGAAACAGATCCACACAGTGACTATAAAAACCCCTACCTCCTACCATTATAAGGTGATCTCTCTGCCAACCTAAAGCATTTTCATATTCTTTTTTGAGATTGACAAGAGCATCAGAGGGTTCGTCGTGGGGATCAACCTCGGTGTTTCGAACATTTTATAGGTCAACGGGAGCAGCGAGAAGCCAGCCAAACGACAGTGGAGGTGGTCGGGTTTGACCCATTCGATTCCTCACGAACCTACAAATTCATCTGATTGCCCCCACACCGAAATCAGCGGTAACAGTTTGGCACCGTCTGTGGGAACTCGAATAGCAATCCGACCGTGCTCCATCAACAAAAGCCACTCCTAGCTATGCCTTCGAAGAAGGGGAAGTCCGCGGCCTCCAACCATAGAACTTTTCCATCCCTCCTCCGTCTCCAGGGGATCTCCCTCTGCCCGTCCAACTGGCCCAGCAGCTCGAACAACTGATCCCTTAATCCGTTCAGCAGCCTCAAGGGACTCAGATGGCTGTTAGAGAACCTTCTCATCGAAGTCGCCAGAAGCAACCCCTTCACCAGGTCTATATCTCCGTACACAACCCTTCCTCCGACTCTATGGCCTCCCATAGCCCTCCAACACCGAAGAATCTGTGAGATGTTCTCAATAACCGGCAGAACGAGCCAGATCTTCGGATCCGCTTGGATGACAGGAGGACCCGTGATGGGAACCCCCGCTGGGAGCCTCAGAAGGACCGTTCGCCTCGCAGGGCAGATCGCAGGAGGTCCAACTCTCCCATGAGGCGGAGAGAGTCACCTCAGCACCATCAGAGAAGAAGTCGCTCTCCGACTGACCGTTCTGCTCCTCGAGCTCATCGTGAGCAGGAGGCCCCCGTCACGAGTCCGGAATTTCAATAGTTCTAGGAGGCAGTCCTTCGGGCGCTCAACGTCACCCCCAACAATGACCATCGTCGCCGCTCTCCCAGTCATCGACTGGCTCCGAGCCATCGCCGTCGCTCTCCTAGTCCTCAGCCGGCTCTGAGCCATCGCCATCGCCATCGCACCCCAGTCCACGACCAACTCCAAGCTACCACCGCCGCAGCCCCAACCCTCTTCTACATGAAAACGAGTCTCGGGACTCGGCAAGACATGAACGAAGGGAGGACTCGGTCTACCGCCGTCTCCACGAGATGGAGAGGTGCCTTGGCCAACTCGATAGAGATGAAGAACAACGGGCGAGAAACATTCGCCCGAGCAGACTGCCATCCCCCCGCACTATCATGGAGGCCCCTGTCCTAGAGAACTTCAAGCCTCCACATTTTGAGTCTTATACCGGGGAGTCAAACCCCGTCGATCACATTGAGAGTTTCAAAACTCTCATGAAGATCCACCATGCCTCTGATGCCCTTCCCTGCAAAACCTTTCCAGCCACACTCAAGGGGCCCGCTCGGGAGTGGTATTCCAGACTTGCTCCGGTCTCCATTTTCTCCTTCGATCAGTTCAAATGTCTCTTCCTCACCCACTTCGTAAGCAGCCGCCGCTCCGAGAAGACTAGCACCTCTTTGCTCTTCCTCAGCCAAAGAAAGGGCGAATGGCTGAGGGACTATGTCAAGCGGTTCACGGCGGAGGCCAGATCTATCTCCTCTCTGGATCAGTTTGTGGCCTCGACAGCTTTTCAGTCCAATGTCACTAATCCCAACCTCAGGGCATTCCTGGCCAAGAAGCCTCCTCGGGATTTTTCAGAGCTCCTTCTCAGGAGCGAGAAGTACATCCGAGCTGAAGAATCTCTCAACCGCCCCACTCTTAAGGGGTCATCTTCCGGGAACAAACGAAAGAATGCTAAAGAAGAAAGAGCTAAGAAGCTCCAAAAAGACAACGGAGATCAACGTCCCCTTCCTCCCCACTGTGAAAAGTTCACTTTGCTTAATGCAAGTGTCTCCGCCATCTTGATGGAAATTGGGAACGAGGGTCTCCTATTGCCGCTTCCAAAGACGAACACCCCCGGAAAGAAGAGAAACCGGGATAAGTGGTGCCGCTTCCACAGGGACCACGACCACGACACAGACTACTGTCGGACCCTGAAGGATGAGATCGAGGTCCTCATTGAGAGAGGGAAGCTTGCTAGGTTCGTAAGGATGGATATGGCCGATCCACCTCCACCCCCCCGGGGGGCTAACAAGCGAACCGAACAGCGCACAGAGACCCCGAATGTCGAAGCAGAGGCCATCCTGCACCTCATACACGGAGGCCCAATGGGAGGAGATTTCAACTCCTCCCGAAAAGCCTTCGTTCGGGAAGTGAACACCGTGCAGAGCCATCCTCCCCCCAAGGGTCTGGGAGTTCCTGTTACGTTCTCTGATAGGGACTTGGAGGGTGTCTGGACGCCCTATTGCGCGCTTGTTATAAATCTCCAGATGGCCAAATTTTATGTGAGTCGAATTCTAGTGGACAACGGCAGTTCAGTCAATATTCTTTTCTTGGAGGTATTCAAGGACCTCCAGCTGTCAAGAGATCGACTCAAGCCAGTGGGCTACACTCTTCATGGGCTCGGCCGGGAATCTATTTTCTAGACCTTTCGACGGATTTAGGTTTGCATGTTTGTAACAATGGGGATTTCAATTTTTGTACTGTACTGTCTTGCTGTCCTGAACTAAAAATTTGGTTATTTTATCCTTTTATGTATTATCTTGCACCCGTACATATTTATCTTGCAACTTGAACTTGTTACATGATCATGCCATGTTATTCTTGATATGTTTTGCACACATACATGCTTGTTTGATACTAATAATAAATAACAAAGTCGGGATTTAAGGAAAAGATCTAGAAGTGGATAATTCAGAAACATTTACTCGGAAGGGGATCTATTGATCCTACGTGATATTTGGAGCTTGATATTTGGTTACTTGGAGCTTGACACATGATTACTTGACACTTGCACACTTGACACAGAGCTTGATATCTTGGGTATTTGAGGTTGTTATTTGGTTACTTGGAGCTTGATACTTGATTACTTGAGAGCTTGTCCCTGAGTACACTGCCCTCCATGGTCCACTATAAAATCTAAAGCAAAATTGATTGTTGTAGCAACCGTATAGTGTGAGCTGTATGAAGTGCTACCTAGATAGTAATAACTATAAGACTTGATACATGATACTTGACACGTGTTACTTGTTTACATGATACCTATTCCCTTGACACTTGCTACTTGCCACTTGTACTTGACTACTTGACACTTGTTACTTGTTACTTGATCTCGTGACACTTGCTACTTAATACTTGTTTCTTATTTATATAATACTTGTTTCACTTGACCCTTGATACATGCCACTTGCACTTGTTCATCTTGCCATGCTAGTATTCTATTTTGTTATCATGCATATTCCATGTTATTAGTTAGTTTTTCCATGTACTTGTATCTTGCACTATAAGCGGCCCGTAACTTACATTGATGAGAGTTTGTTTTCTTTTTTCTGTTCCTGCAATTGTTAAATTGCAGATTTTGAAGATTAGCTGCTAGATAGAATAGGTGAGATGAGATACTAGTTGCTAGAATTTTGCTATTATACTTTCTTGTTGCTCGTTTTGAACAATTGTATCTTGTACTTGGATTTATTTGTATTTGGGCAATGTGACCCAGGATATTTGACTTATTCAGATCTGGATTATTTGAGATTATAATATTTTGGTTTCAAGTATTCTTGTTGATGTTTCGATTCATATGTGCATGATTGGTTGATTCTTTTGCTTCCGACACTGATTATTCTTGTGAAATGTTGTAAAAGTTCTTGAACAACTTATAGATGATGAAGATCATTCGATGGGCTTAGTTACGTATCCGTATTCCATATTCTCTTTTGGGAAGCGGGGTGTGACAAGATTTTTAGTGGTATCAGAGCCCAGGTTTGGCTAATGTATTAGCTTGACTGATATATTAGACAGGCTTGGCTCGATCTAGGATCGGCTCAATATTTCACCAACCATGCATGCATAAATGAATTGATAATTAACTTGATTTGGATACTAGTCTTATTCCATCCATTTTGATCCCTTCTTATTCCATCTTTTGACTCCTTGGTTCTTTCGTCTTTTTTCGTCGTCCTCTTGATTGACCTCTTGTTGGGTATGAATTCATTCTTTTCGTACCCATATTCATTGATTCTGGTGTTATCCATTCTTTTCTTTCTTGCTTGGTTCGTTGGTCGGCATCGATGGGTGCCATTGGTAGCGTCTTCCCCGATTAGAGTGGCATAGTGGAAGTGTTGTGGGCCCAAAACCCACAGGTCCTAGGATTCTCTTGTTGTTTCTCCTTCCCTGCATTGTTTGCTTCTTTCTATCTCTTGCATTTGTCCTCATATGTTGACTCATTGCTTGGTTCAACTCTTCCTTGTCCATCCTTACTTCGATTCCAGCTCTATCTATTTTTTTATCTGTTTGCTTTGTTATCTTGCAAATCTTGTGTTGTTCTTCTTTATTTTTGATACTGGTTACTTCTTTCTTACATTCCATTTTGCCATCATACACCAATTCATTATTTGATTCAATTTTTCTCTGTCCTTTCTCCCTTTTATTCAAGTTCTACTTTCTTCCTGTCTTGCTTTGTTATTTTGAGCTGTTTCTTTCCTTTTGATACTGCTTATTCTCTTTCATGCACTCCATTTGACATCATTGTATTCCACTTCCATCTTTTCCGGTGTTGCCACTGCTTTGTTCCTTTCCCTTAGCCCTCTGTTTTGTTGCCCTTTCCCAAGTTTGTTTTTGCCTTGTCCTATGTACCGCCTAAGCAAATTTTGAGGACGAAATTTTTTTGTAAGGTGGGTAAGATTTGTAACCCCTGTTTCCCGTATATATGTATTTTTCGTATATTTTTCGTACTTTAAATTTTTGTATATTAGTTTTCCGCTTTCAAATTCTTTTGTTAAAATGTGTTCTTGACTCTTCTATTAAAATCTAAATTTTCGGTGAATAATTTTATTGTAACTATATTCTATGATTTTATATTGTAATACAAATCTTATTTTGTTATTATTACATTGATTTCTATTATTATTACTAATACTATTATTATTATGGTTATTGTTATTGTTTTTATGATTATTATTATTATTTTTATAAAACCCTAATTGTACCCAGACCCGATTACCCTGTTTCACTCTAACCCTATTTTCCCTACCTATTTAATACACCCCTGTATATTTCGAACCCATCTAAACCCTATTCTTCATCTACTATTCAACCGCCTCCATCCCGCTCCCCCGTCTCCTCTCCTCCTCCTGTCACGTCCCTGCCTCCTCTCGACGACGCAGTGTCGCCAACCCCGCCTCCCTTCTCCCGCCATCTGTAGCTCCAGACGCCGACTACCTGTGCCTCTCCTCTCATCCGCTGAGTTATCTCCCTCTCCTGTTCATCCTCCACACCACAGTACCCCGAACCCATCTCCCTGTGCTCCCTCTCTCTCCCTGTTTCCACTCTCCTCCCGACCCTACCTTGCACCTCCGGCCACACCAGAACCCCCGCTCGCCGTTGCCGGTGTTCCCCCTTGTTCCTCTCCTCATTGCTCAGTCAGTCGATAGTAGTAGCAACATCAGCCTGAGTGGCACGACCGGTCGCTGCTCCCCGGGTTACCACTGCCTGCCTCGCTGGCACTGTCCCTATGCACCATCCATCGATAGCCAGGCCAGCCACCAGTCGAGCCAAGCCAAGAGCATTTGTTAGGTTTCTTTTTGATCAGGTTTTGATCATGTGGATCCAGAGCCATCGATCACCGTGATTATCTTGATCATCATGATCATGTTCCCTTGGTTTTGATCTTTTGATTCTGGCCGTCCGTCGGATCTACTTTGATCATCATCATCTTGATCATCACCATCGGGGTGATCTTGGCCGTTCGATCGCGATCAACATCAACTTCATCATCACCTTGATCTGGACCGTCCGATCTTGTTGATCTTAATCTTAATCTCATCCGTGCCGATATACCCGATCGTTGTTTGATCATCTTGATCATCAGATCATGTCCCCTTGGTGTTGATTCTGGCCGTCCGTTGGATCTTGATCATCATGCTTGATTGGATGTGGGTCATCGATTTCCTCTTGATCATTCGATTAGATCCTAACCGTCCGATCTCTTCTTGATCGTCACGAACATGATGATCACCAACTTCCTTTGATCATAGCCGTTCGATCGATCGATCTTGATCTTCATCATTATCTTCATCATCAGGGAAATCTGACCGTCCGATCTGATCCGATCATCTTGATCTTGATCTTCGATCTCAGCCATCCGATTTTGTGATCGTGTGTTTGTGATTGGTACGTGATGCGTTTGTTATGTCCGTGCTTGGAAATTCATCCCCATTATTCTTGCTTTTGTGCCGTTTTCGTCGTCGTCTTTCAGGCAAGTAACTTGTATTAAATTCCTTTGTAAATACAAGTACTAAATACCACTTGTAGTGTAGTTGGATTCTAAAGACAATTTGTGTGTGAATCTCCTTGTTGATATTGTCTCTATAGTGATGTCTTGATCATAGTTGCCTCACGACATACATGACTTGATATAACCTAGGGTTGACCACATCTTGTTACATATATGCGTATTGTTCATGTGTTATCTCATGCTCGTTCGTGTTATTCATGGTAGACTTGTTGTGGACTTGTGAAATACCCTATATTATGTTGCTAGGACATCTAGTATACTCTATCTCGTGTTTGGTTGAGTTTTGGATGAGTTCTATGTGAACTAGTGGATTTTGTACATATGCGATATTTTTAGTTTTACTGACTTTTCTGTTTTGATCAGTATTTTAGACCTTATTAAGGTCAGTATTTGAGAATATTTTGTGAACATGATTTGTAGATAATTCTGTCTATTTTCCAAACTTTTTGATAGATATCAGTTTCGATTTACGGTTTGTGAGTTATGTCGATTTTACTACAGTGGTGTCGAAAGATTTTCAGATTTTGTTTTCTATGAATTCTGAAGAATAATCTATTTTTATTTTGGTGTTAAAATTATTATTTTGATCTGAAATTTTTCTCAGTACTTCTAGACCTAATTGGGATTAACCCAGAATTTTGATGGGTTTATTTAAAGAGTTTTACAAACCTTTTCATGCTTGCAAATAAATATTTTACATGCAGAATTTTACTACTGTTCAGTAAAGAACCTGATTTTCGACCTAATTGTACTTGCTGTTTCTAAATTATTTCTGAATATGAAAGTTATCTTACTATATCTGTTTTATTACCCTTTTGGTGGATTTGAGTTTCGATTTATGGTTTGTGAGATATTGCTGTTTTCGTACTACAGTGTATATGATTTTAGATTTGCAAAACTGTCGTGTCTTGATATTTTCTGATTTTACTTGACTACTCTATTTTTATTAGAAAATTATGAAACTTGTTTTTTTGTTGCTACACAAAGAGGGGAATACCCCGGATTTTTCGTGGATTTAATTAAAGATTTTTCATGCTGTTTTCCTCACTTTGAATACGATCTTCTGATTTCTGGCTGAACGTGTTTTCTGGATTCAAATCAGTTTTGAGACTTGATTTTGTGAAATACTATGTGACTTATATATGTTTGCTGGATTCGGCTGGGAGTCTATTTTATAGACCTTTCGACGGATTCAGGTTTGAATGTTTGTAACAACGGGAATTTCAGTTTTTGTACTGTACTGTCTTGCTGTCCTGAACTAGAAATTTGTTTATTTTATCTTTTTATGTGTTATCTTGCACCCGTACATGTTTATCTTGCACCCGTACATGTTTATCTTACAACTTGAACTTGTTACATGATCATGCCATGTTATTCTTGATATGTTTTGCACACATACATGCTTGCTTGACACTAATAATAAATAACCAAGCCGGGGTTTAAGGAAAAGATCTAGTAGTGGATAATTCAAAAATGTGTACTCGGAAGGGGATCTATTGATCCTACGTGATATTTGGAGCTTGATATTTGGAGCTTGACACGTGATTACTTGACACTTGCACACTTGACACAGAGCTTGATATCTTGGGTATTTGGAGCTTGTTATTTGGTTACTTGGAGCTTGATACTTGATTACTTGAGAGCATGTCCCTGAGTACACTACCCTCCATGGTCCATTATGAAATCTAAAGCGAAATTGATTGTTGTAGTAACCATGTAGTGCAGGTTGCATGAAGTGATACCTTGATAGTAATAACTACAAGATTTGATACATGATACTTGATACGTGTTACTTGTTTACATGATAGCTGTTCACTTGACACTTGTACTTGACTACTTGACACTTGTTACTTGTTACTTGATCTCGTGACACTTGCTACTTGATACTTATTTCTTGTTTATATGATACTTGTTTCACTTGACCCTTGATACATGCCACTTGCACTTATTCATCTTGCCATGCTAGTATTCTATTTTGTTATCATGCATATTCCATGTTATTAGTTAGTTTTTACATGTACTTGTATCCTGCACTACAAGCGGCCCGTAACTTGCATTGACGGGAATTTGTTTTCTTTTTTCTCTTCTTGCAATTGTTAAATTGCAGATTTTGGACATCAACTGCCAGATGGAATAGGCAAGATGAGAGACTAGTTGCTGGAATTTTGCTATTATAATTTCTTGTTGCTCGTTTTGAACAATTGTATCTTGTACTTGGATTTATATGTATTTGGACAATGTGACCCAGGATATTTTACTTATTCAGATCTGGATTATTTGAGATTATAATATTTTGGTTTCAAATATTCTTGTTGGTGTTTTGATTCATATGTGCATGCTTGGTTGATTCTTTTGCTTCCGACTCTGATTATTCTTGTGAAATGTTGTAAAGATTCTTGAACAGCTTATGGATGATAAAAATCATTCTCTGAACTTAGTCACATATCCGTATTCCTTATTCTCTTTTGGGAAGTGAGGCGTGACAAAGCTGATGCTCCTGTAGTTGTTTAGAACTGCAGTCAAATGCTCAGCGTGCCCTTCTTCCGTTCCTGCAAGGTCCAACTTTAACAAATCTATACTTAGGATCTTTCCTTTAATTTGGAGTTTACAGCCCTTATAGCACAAATTTGTAATGAGGATTGCTCCAGATGGTGTAATCAACAAAACCAAATCTAAAGTTTCCTCCTGCACATATCTCAATTTATTAAAAAATAATTCAGACAAAAGAATATGATGAACCAAAATTTGTAACATCCCTGCTCCAAACTCAGACAATTTATACAATTTATCTGTCAAATTATTTATAGTATAGTACAACTGCCCACCACAGGCTGTCTCTCAAAAGGTGGTTAACCGAATTGGTGACTCTTGATCATAGGCATTATTATTTATTAATATTTTATTCATTGTTTACTCCCGATATGGGATTATTCTGAACTCTCTTCCGCTGTCTCTCTCAAGCACAGTCGAAGAAGCCTCACGTGGGCCCCATCGCCCACGTTAGCAGCTAGCAGCATTCACGCTGCTTCTATTTCTCCTTCATATATGGCGGGCCCCCAGGTGATGTCATCATGATGTCACCGAAGCCACACACACATTGCTGTTGCTGCAGCTCAGCGTGTGGACCCCCCCACATCTACTATTCACCTTTATTTTATTTACCACATTGCCACCATACTCTATTATCTCTACTATTACTAGTATCATGCACGTGCGTTGCACGTGGAGGAAGAAGGAAAAAGAAAAAAAAAAGGAAAATAATTTCCAAACTGATCCACTTTCGAAAATATTTACCAAACTGGTCCATTTCGAAAATATGCACGTGCGATGCACGTGGAGGAAGAAGGAAAAAGAAAAAAAAAGAAAAATAATTTCCAAACCGATCAACTTTCGATACTATTTACCAAACTGGTCCACTTTCGAAAATATTTACCAAAGTGAGCTGGCTTCAAAATGACAGAATTAAAAAAAAAAAATAATAATGACAAATACCACTAAGGCCTTCTCCCATTATAATGGGAGAAGGCCTTAGTGGTATTTGTCATTAATTTTTTTTTTTTTTTTAATTCTGTCATTTTGAAGCCAGCTCACTTTGGTAAATATTTTCGAAAGTGGACCAGTTTGGTAAATAGTTTCGAAAGTTGATCGGTTTGAGAATTATTTTTCTTTTTTTTCTTTTTCCTTCTTCCTCCACGTGCATCGCACGTGCATATTTTCGAAATGGACCAGTTTGGTAAATATTTTCGAAAGTGGATCAGTTTGGAAATTATTTTTTTTTTCCGTTTTTCCTTCTTCCTCCACGTGCATCGCACGTGCATGATACTAGTATATATATACACACACTATAGTATAGTTCTTGAATTTATGGGGTGTTACATACACCCCCCTTCAGAAATCAGCATTCTCGCTGAGCATAGGGCATGCACAATCTAGTGCATGATCTACTTTCTAGTCGATGTGCAGCAGTCCGTGAGCGTCGCTCTCGTCTTTGGAATACTGTAGACCAATCCCACTCTGCGGATCATTTTGTAGCCCTTACGTCCATTGTCCCGGAATACTAGGAATTGTCTCACTCCGCCGATCATTCTGGAGTTCATAACTCGCGGCTGTCCCACACTCGGTGTTGAAAGTCGGCTCTGATACCATTTGTAACGGTCCTACCCCAAACTCAGACAGTTTATACAATTTATCAGACAAATTATTTATAGTATAGTACAACTGTCCACCACAGGCTGCATCTCAAAAGGTGGTTAACTGAATTGGTGACTCTTGATCATAGGAATTATTATTTATTAATATTTTATTCATTGTTTACTCCCGATATGAAATTATTCTGAACTCTCTTCTACTGTCTCTCTAAAGCACAGTCGAAGAAGCCTCACGTGGGCCCCATCGCCCACGTTAGCAGCAAGCAGCATTCACGATGCCTCTGTTTCTCTTTCACATATGGCGGGCCCCCGGGTGACGTCATCATGACGTCATCGAAGCCACACACACATTGCTATTGCTGCAGCTTAGAGTGTGGACCCCCCACATATACTATTCACCTTTATTTTATTTACCACATTGCCACCATACTCTATTATATATATATATATATTTATATATATATATAGTATAGTTCTTGAAATTATGGGGTGTTGCAAAATTGAACAAAACGGTTGCCTGGATTTCATATATATATATATATATAAATCCATTCGGTTACAAAAGTGTTACATCATATATTACTTTTTAGTCTAAACAAAATTCAAAGTACAACTTTTAAACATAGTTGCAGTTCCATATGCACACACTGGTAATGGCTCTCCTGCCTTCCTCAACATGCCTTTAGTAAGTGTGAACTCTTACCCTTGGTGAACATGCTCCTTTCCTTTATTGTTCATCTTCGAGGTTAATCTTCCATCATTCTTATGGAGCTGGAAACAATTCGGCCTAATATGACCAATCTTCCCACAATTGTAACATGTACGGGTCTCCACCTGAAGGTCCTTCCTCAGGAACTGGCTCATGAAATGACCTTGCTCACCACACAAGAAACAACTTTCTGGCTTGGCACGGCTTGGCACCCCCAAGTTTTCCCTCTGGTTTCTGAATCTTCTTCTTCTGACCTCGGTTCTCGAATCCTAATGCTGGTGCAGATCTTTTTCTTTGTAGTCGTGGACAGACTGATTTCTTGTGTCCAACCTCCTTACAGAAATAGCGTACTACAAACTTGGTGGTTTCCTGGACTTGCTCCCATTCATGCTGCAATCGTGCCAATCTGGAATTAAAGTGTTCTCGCTCCTCCGCTAGGCCTGCTAATATAGCTCTGCAAGTATCACCCAGTTGCTTAGCTCGATGACCTTTTCTGGTCCCGTACTTCCTCAGTTTCTTAATTCCCAAATGTTTGCCAACCGCTGCCGCTGTGTATTGATCCACACTTAGCCCATGTGGTGGTGAAGGTGAGTCCGTCTTGAGGTTAGCTTGTAGTGAAATCTTCTTCGGCTCCTTGCTCAAGATCATCGGATCATCCCTTGAAATTGGCTCACTCTCTTCCATCAACACATCCTCAGTTAGGATATCCTCGAATACCATCCTTCAAACACATATACCGGAATTAGTACAGATATAGAAAATTATAAAACATAAGTTGAAAGAAATAACAATATGAATTATAATTGTCTACAACTAGCTAAAACCTGACTCTTATAAGACATCCAAGTCAAAATTTCCTATTGTGTTGGACTTTAAATTGAAGTCGGCTCTAATACCACTCTGTAATGCCCCAATTTCCTTAGCCGGGAAACCGTGACATAAGTCAGAATCTTTCACTTCAATTAGCCATAATACACAGAAAAGTAGGAAAATTTAAAACTTTTTATTCAACACAAATGTATTACAAGTCCGAATGTTATAAAACTGCAATACATTACATCAGTGTTACAATAATGCCTTACAAGCCCAGTGTTACGAACTTCCAATAAATTTACATCAGAGTACATCAAATAATTAATAACACTTGGTACTTCACTTTGATGCTTCTCAACAATAAACATATAACAATAAGAACAATAATCAACACAGTGCTTCACTTGAACGCTCCACTTGTCTAGAGTCCTCCTGAACCCTGAACCCGTAGTTCTGCAATCAAGTACCTATTTGAGTGGGAACGTCAGTACATATACTGACGCTCAAGGGCAGATGACTAGCAGCGAATCTCAACTTTAAACAAGCATAATTTAACCAGAGTAAAATGTGTAGGTGTAGTTTAAGTGTTCGTGGGTGTTATGACTTAGAATCTTAATGCAATGTCAACTAAGGCTAGGATGCACTTATTCTAATGCAAGTAAGACTCTAGACAGTATGCAACCCATAAATACCGTCCATATCAAGTTGTTTCTTCATATATAGGGATTTGAATCCCCTCCATGAATTCTACTCTTGTACTCAACCTGTTCCTAAAGATACAATGTGACTGATGAGGTTGCTCTGAAATGGTCTAATCCATCAATTCGCAGTCATACAGTGGTGTCTCTATTTGCTACTATTGCCCATCGTACCGGACCTCACTAAAAAATCAGACGAACACTTAGAGTTTATTACAGCACAGGTTAGCTCGAAGCATCCCCTGTGGCCCCTTAGCTTATAGACCATAGTCTAAGCCTTGTTCGCTTTTCCTGACATAGAACATGACGGAATTCTGGGGGTCCATCCCCTAGTTCCGACAGGAAAGCTTCCCGTTCTTATCATGGCACTTCAGAAATTAACAGACGAGATAAGGATCCCGTGCTCCCAACTTGTAACCCCTGTTTTCCATTTTATGTATTTTGAGTGTATTTTCTTTTTCCTTGTATTTGTTCAGTTTGTATCTCTTTCTGTACCATATTCGGATCTTCTATTTTCAATATATATTCATTTTATTTATTTATTTGTTTTGTCATCTTTATTGATCTTCTTGCTTCTTTTTTGTCCGTCTTTTGCTCTGTCTCCATTGATCGAGCTGTTATTTTGATTCTCTTTATTTTATTTGTTCATGACCTGTTTGATTCTCTTTATTTCATTTGTTCATGACCTGTTTTATTGATCCATTTGTGCCTAATTTTTTTCTTGTTGGAGCTAGTATATATATATATATATATATATATATATATATATATATATATTCCCATCAACTTAACCCATTTAAAACCATTTATCTACCCAATATACTCAATAACCCGTTTACCATACCCTGTACCTAACTCCTACCCATTATCACAACCAAAAACCCGGTTGCCCTAAACCCCATGCAGCTCTCCCTCATCCTCCCTTCCGCCGCTCTTTTACCCTAGCCTGTGCTCTCTCTCTCTCTCTCTCTCTCTCTCCCCCTCTCTCTCTCTCCCGGTGTCCTTGAGTGCACGCTCGACCACCCCGTCTCTCCCGTTGTCACCCCGATCACCCCCCGACTTGAACCCATCCTCTCTTCCTCCTCATCCCTATTCCCGACGCGCCTGCAGCCACAGCAGCATCGTGCCTGCTGCCAGTCACGCCGCCCCATCTCCTGTGTCTCCACTGTGCCGTAGACCCAGACGTTTCCCCTCCTGCTCCTCATCGCAGTCAACAGCGACTGCAGTAACCGCAGTAACAGCAACAGCAACAGCTGGTCACTTTGCTACCGTCCCTGTTGTCATCAGCTCCACGTCCTCTCTCTCTTTGGTTGCTCGTGCGAAGGGTTGCACGAGTTATCTTGGTTGTGTGGTTCTCGAGTTGTGCTCGTGGGTTTGTGTTCGTTGCCGTTGGTTGTGTGTTCCTGGGTTTTTCTCGCTTTTGGAATTCGTATGTTCATTGAGTTCATTACCCGGAAATTCGTTCCCGTTATTCTTGATCTTTGCACCATTTTCGTTGTCTTTCAGCAAGTAACTTGTATTCTTTTTTTTTTGTAATATAAGTACTATACCGCTTGTAGTGTAGATGGATTCTAGAGACAATTTGTGTGTGAAACCCCTTGTTGACCTTGTCTCTATTGTATTATTCGACCATAGTTGCCTCACGACATACATGACATGAAATAACCTAGGGTTGACCACTTATTGTTGTATATATATGCGTGTTGTTCATATGACATCATGTGCTCATTCTTGTTATTTGTAGTAGATTTGTTGTGGACTTGTGAAATACCCTATACCATGTTGCTTGGACATCTAGTACACTATATTTCATGTTTGGTTATGATTTGGATGAGTTTTATGTGAACTAGTTGATTTTGTGCATGAGAGATATTTTCAGTTTTGCCGGTTTTTCCGTTTTGATCAGTATGTTAGACCCTATTAAGATCAGTATTTGAAAATATTTTGTGAACATGATTTGTAGAGAATTCTATCTATTTTACAACCCTTTTGACGGATCTTAGTTTCGATTTATGGTTTGTGAGTTATGTCTATTTTACTACAGTGGTGTAGACTAGTTTCCAGATTTTGTTTTCTATGAATTTTGTGGAGTAATCTATTTTTATCATGATGTTAAAAGTATTATTTTGATCCAATATTTTGCATAGTATAACTAGACATGATTGGGATTAACTCTGAATTCTTGTGGATTTATTTGATGAGTTTTACAAACCATTCTATGTTTCCAACCAATTACTATACTAGCATATTTTTCATACTGTTCTGTAAAGAACCTGATTTTCGACCGAATTCTACTTGCTTTTTGTAAAATATTTATAATATGAAAGTTAGCCTCCTATATCTAGTTTATCATTCTTTTGGCGGATTTGGATTTCAATTTATGGTTTGCGAGATATTGCTGTTTTCGTACTGCAGTGCTTGTGATTCCAGATTTACAAAATTATCGTATCTTGTTGTTTTCTGATTTTACTTGACTACTCTATTTTTACTGGAAAATTATAAAACTCGATTTTTTGTTTCTATACATATAAGGGAATATCCCAGGTTTTTCGTGAATTTAATTATTGAGTTTTCATGCTATTTTCCTGAGTTTGAATACAATCTTCTGATTTCTGGCTGAACATGTTTTCTGGTTTCAATTCAGTTTTGAGTTATGTTTTTGTGAAATACTATATGACTTATATATGTTTGCTGGATTCGGCTGGGAGTTTATTTTTTAGATTCTTTGACGGATTCAGGTTTGCATGTTTGTAGCAACGGGAACCCCAGATTTAGTGCAGTGTTGTCTTGCTGTCTTGAACTAGAATTCTCGTTGTTACTAATCCTTTATGAGTTATATTTCACCGATGCATGTTTATTCTTCATCCTGTACTTGTTACATGTTCATGCCATGTTATTCTTTCTATGTTTTGTACATGCACATGCCTGGTTGACATTAATAGTAGATAATACAGAAACGTGTACTCTGAAGGGGATCTATAGATCCTACATGATTACTTGATACATGATACGTGATACATGATACATGATACTTGGAGCTTGGAGCTCGATTACTTGATACTTGTCCCTGAGTACACTGTCCTCTATGATCCACTATGAAATCTAAAGCAAAACTATTTGAATGTAGCAACCATGTAGTAAAAGGATGGATGGATGAAGTGCTACCTAGATAGTAATAACTACAAGACTTGACCATGACACTTGAACATGATACTTGATACTTGATTACTTGTACATGATACATGATACCTGATATTTGTTCACTTGATACTTGATACTTGCTACTTGTACTTGATACTCAAAACTTGATATTTGTTGCTTGTTTACATGATACTTGTGGACACTTGATACATGTCACTTATACTTGTTCATCTTGCCATGCTAGTTGTTATATTTTGTTATCATGACTATTTCATATTATTAGTTATCTTTTCCCATATACTTGTATCCTGCACTACAAGCGGCTCGTAACTTGCCTTGATAGGAGTTTATTTTCTTTTTCCTCTTCTTGCAATTTATTAAATTACAGATTTTGGAGATCAGCTGTCAGATGGAGTTGGTGATTTGAGATACTAGTTGCTGGAGTTTTTCTATTATTATTTCTTGTTGCTTATCTTGAACAACTGTACTTGATTACTTGGATTTATTTGTATTTGGGCAATGTGACCCAAGATTTTTCACTTGTTCAGATCTGGTATATTTGAGATTAATATATTTTGGTTTTAAGTATTCTTGTTGGTATTTTGATTCATTTGTGCATGCTTCGTTGATTTTTTTTGCTTCCGACTCCGATTATTCTTGTAAAATGTTGTAAAGATTCCGAACAACTTATGGATGATGAAAATCATTCGCTGGGCTTAGTCACGTATTCGTATTCTATATTCTTTTTTTGGGAAACGGGGCGTGACACAGCTCTGGAGAAGGCACAGACCATATTCCGTTGACAGGAAGGGTACAACCAATAACACCACCTAGTGTTGGTCTATATAACAGGTCGGATCATAAGGTATCACCCCTAATACAACTCTTTCCCTTCGGCGAAGTAATAGATAAAAAGGTTGTGTAACAATAGTTACCAGTTACTACCCTAATGATGTCACTAACCTTAAACAATCTGAGGGATGACAATAGTACTAACACAACATGCTAGGTCTTAAGTTAGACTTCACAAGATAACTTTGCTAGGTGCTCAACCTAGATTAATAGGATCACTAAGGATCCTGTCACAGCCTATCGATCCAAGACAACGGCAATACGAATTTATTCGTATGCTACTGCCCTGAACATGGATTCCTCTACGCTCCCGGTCCGCGATCAACCTACACCGGTTAAGATCTGACGGTGCATGAGGGTTGACTCGTCCATAATTCCTGAGGGGCAAAATAAATTCATGCCTTGATGGTCGATGGTCCCTAGGGTAATAATATCACCCTAGACGATCACAATAAACAACGTACTAGCTAATAAGCTATATACGAGCAAACAAATCACAAACGAGCTACGTATGAAACGATGACCTTCATACGAGACAGGTGAGCTGCATATGAGACAACAACATACATACGTGCCAAATACTCTACGTGTGAGATGAACAACTACATACGAGCCCGATAAGCTACGTATGAGCAAAATAACTTGCATACGAGCCAAGTAGCTACGTATGAGACCAACAACTACATACGAGCTCGACAATCTACGTATGAGCAAAACAACTTACATACGAGCCAACTAGCTACGTATGTGCCAAAGGATTACATACAAGCAAACTAGCTACGTATGAACAAACGAATCACATACGAGCCAACTAGCTACGTATGTGACAACAAATTGCTAATAATTAGCGTGAACTATTTCCTCAACATAAACATGCTATTACATGGCTTATGAGCACAAGAAACACTTATTACTTATAATCAAGTGCATGATTTAAACCACTAAAAATTCCCGACAACTCTAGCTAACATGAATTATAAGAACGTGGAAATACATAGAAGTCCTAAATACATGCTTGCATAGGGAAAAACAACCATATATTCCGAACGACAAATTTGAGAAAGGTCAAAAACTGCTTAAGCTCGAGAAATTTACAGTAATTTCTATGCTTGTCGGAATCCAATAAAATTGGACTTTTTGGAAAGCTAAGAACATCTAATACAACTCTCTAGTTGACAACTTTCTCAAGTTAAGTCAACAGGAGGTCGAAAACTCCTAATATTTCCAAACAGAAACTCAGCAAGTGAAAGTTGCTGTCGAAATTTTGTAAAGATCATAACTGATGCTATACTTACTGAAATCTTACAAAACTGGACTTTTTGGAAAGCTAAGAATATCTAATACAACTCTCTAGTTGACAATTTTTTCAAGTTATGTCAACAAGAGGTCGAAAACTCCTAATCTTTCTAAACAGAAACTCAGCAAGTGAAAGTTGCCATTGGAATTTTGTAAAGATCATAACTGGTGCTATACTTATCAGAATCTAACAAAATTGTGCTTTTTGGAAAGCTATGAATATCTACTACAACTCTCTACTTGACAACTTTTTCAAGTTAAGTCAACAAGAGGTCAAAAACTCATAATCTTTACAAACAGAAACTCAGCAAAGATGGTTGCTGCTGAAATTTTGTAAAGATCATAACCGGTGCTATACTTATCGGAATTTAACAAAATTGGGCTTTTTGGAAAGCTAAGAACATCTACTACAACTCTCTAGCTGACAACTTTCTCAAATTTTTTATGGAACTCAATCTTACTAATTTTTACACCTAGAACAACATGGAAGTCTTCTAACAACCTAGAAGCAACAAAGCATGCTACTACACTTGATCTTTCATGAACTAGAATTACCAAAAGAACTTGATTTTTAACAAGTATAAGAGTGAACACACAAAAACTACTAAAAGACTTTATCTTTCATGCATTAGAAGTTCTATTAACATACCAACATGAAAAATAAGTTCTTTAAACATACTAACAACAAAATGAGTTCTTTTAACATACTAACCCCAAAATGGGTTCTTTAACATACTAGCAACAAAAATGAGTTCTTTTAACATACTAACCCTAAAATGGTTCTTTTAACAAGTTAGAAAACAACACCCAACCTATTACTAAAAGACTTATCCTTTATTAAAATTGTTGAGTCTACAACCTCAAACTTGGAATGTAAACATTCTTAATCCACCAATTTTTTTATATGCTCATGAAATAGTCCAAGTTGTTAGTTTTATTAGCAAAATAAAAACAATAACAACAAATAACAACAATTAATAAATGACAAGTATTAAAGATTCAATCTTTATGTGTTTTGTTTGAGTTCTACCGTTCAATCCTTTTATGTGATCATTTTCTTTATCCACAACCACTCATATGCACAAGATCTTAGTCCAAGTTGTTAATTTAAGATAATGATAACAATAATTACAACAAATAACCATGAATAACTACAACTAGCTATTAAAGGTTCAATCTTTATGTGATGATTTTGAGTTCTACCATTCAAACTCTTCATGTGATCATTTGTATCCACACCACTCATATGCTCATGAAATTAGTCCAAGTTTTTAGAACAACATACAACAATAAGAAGAAAAACAACCAATCAGTACAAACAAAAGACTAGAGAAACCCCCACCTTATTTTCTAGTAGGAAGAACTAGCCTTAGCTTTCCTTCTCCTTCCTCCTAGCTCCTACTACAACCTACAAATGAAAAACTCTCAATTAAGTTTCTCTCTTTCTTTTTCTTTCTCTTTCTCTTTATTTTTCTCTTGGCAAATGAGCCAAAGAGTGAAGGGGAGGGGTATTTACAGGAAAAAATGAGAGAGGTAAGTGTAGGAGAGGGTGAGGAGTGAAACTAGGGCTTGGCCTTTTCTTTTCCTTAGGGAAATTGGCTGGCCAAGGGTGTGAGAGGGGTGAGGGGTGAGGGTGAGTGCAAGTGAGTTAGCTTATCCATGAAGGAATGATACCTATTAATACTAATTGTATTTCTAATAATTATATAACCTATGTTTATCCCTCCCAATTAAATCCTAGCCTTTCATCTTTGATCAATCATGACAAAAATAAAGATATTTTTGTCCAAAACACATACTACATGATTTGTACCAATGTAAGAAATCGATACAATACGTATACGTTGTAATGCTTCGATTTCCATACACTGAAAAACCGTGACATAAGCCAAAATCTTTTCTTCAATTAGCCACAATACACAGAAAAATAGGAAAATTTATAACTTTTTTCAACACAAATGTATTACAAGTCTGAATGCCATAAAATTGCAATACATTAAATCAGTGTTACAATAATACCTTTACAATCCCAAGTGTTACAACTTTCAACAAATTACATCAAAGTATAATGAATAAAGAACAACACTTGGTACTTCACTTGGATGCTCCCCAACAATTAAATAAATTACAATAATTGTTACCAATGGAACAATAGTAAATAATATGTATTACAGAAAAAAATAAAATCAACTCTTGCTCCTCTCGCCTTGAGTCCTCTGAATCCAGTACCTGTAGCTTGCAATCCAGTACCTATTGAAATGGGAACATCAGTATATATACTGACGCTTTAAGGCTGATGACTAGCAGCGATTCTCCACTTTAAGCAAACGATTGATGAAAAGAGAAACGTGTATATATAATTGATGTGTCAGTGTATGCTATGACTTAGACTCTAATGCCCGATTAACTAATGCAATAATGCTCTTATTCTAATACAAGCACGACTCTGGAACAGTATGCAATCCATACTACATACGCCCCATATCAAGCCGTTTCTTTATATATAGGAATTTGAACTCGCGCCATGAATTCTATTCTTGTACTCGACTTGTTTATGAAGATACAACATGTCTGATGAGGTTGCTCTGAACGGTCTAATCCCGCTATTTGCACCGGACCTCACTCAAATATCTGACGAATCTTTGGAGTTTCCGCAGTTGCAGGTTAGCTCGAAGCATCCTCTGTAGCCCCCTAGCCATACCGCAATCTATGGCTTCTCGCCCTTAGATATAAGACAAGACGAAGTTCTCGGGGTCCATCCCCCTAGCTCTGATAGGAATCGCTCCCACTTATTAAGGCACTTTAGAAATTAACAGACGAGATACGGATCTCGTGCTCCTAACTCGTGAGAAGGCACGGACCGTATCCCTTTGACAAGAAGGGTACAACCCAATAACACCGCCTAGTGTCGGCCAATAGGACAGGTCGAATCATAAGGTATCACCCTTAACACCAAATCTTTCCCTTCGGCGAAAAATGATAATAAGTAAATGTTAAGTAGTAATAGTCATAAGTTACTACCCTAATGATGTCACTAACCCAATAATCTCACGGGATTTTCAATAAACTTTCTTAAGATTATCCCGATCCAACTCATGGCCTATCCATCCAAGACAATGGTAACGGGATCTCCCTCACTCATCACTACCGCTAACTTGAATCTCGTCAACATACTCGGCCCGCGATCAACCCACATCAGTTAAGATTCGTCGGTGCTTAAGGTGTGATTTATCCATAGTTTCCAAGGTGGTAAGATGCGAGTCTTGATGGTCGATGACCCCTAGGGTAACTATAAGACCCTAGACAAGCTTTTACCGAGTTAACAGTACTAGTGACTTTTCCAACCATTATTACCCATATATTGAAGATGAAGCATGTTCACATCATATGGTCCAATTTCAATTAGAACCATATACAATTAGAATTCCTGGGTTCTTTAACCTAATTTGAATTAGGACAACATGCGACTAGGTTCGTGGGTTCTTTCTCAAGATTGAGCTAGAACCACCTAGAACCTAAATGCATGGGTTTCTCGCCAATTCGAGCTAGAACCGTCATGGAGCTAGTTTCATGGGGTTCATCTTAAAAATCGAACTAGAACAACGATGGAACATGGGTTCATTTCAATAGTTCAATTGGATTAGCATACAAGATAAACTCATGGGTTCCTTTTAGAAATTAATTAAAACCACTACAACATATAACTTAAACATGCATGGATTCTTTTGAATCTAAAACAACCATACAAACTCAAGCATGGGTTCTTTTAAATCTAGAACAACTACACATCTTAAGCATGGGTTCTTATTAGAACAACTACAACAACTCAAGCATGGGTTCTTTACTAGAACAACTGTAATAACTCAAGCATGGATTCTTTACTAGAACAACTACAACTCAAGTATGGATTTTTTACTAAGACAACTACAATAACTCAAGCATGGGTTCTTTACTAGAACAACTACAATAACTCAAGCATGGGTTCTTTACTAGAATAACTAAAATAACTCAAGCATGAGTTCTTTACTAGAACAATTATAATATCTCAAGCATGGGTTCCTTACTACAACAACTCAAGCATGGGTTTCTTTCTACAACAACTCAAGCATGGTTTCATTACTACAGCAACTCAAGCATGGTTTCATTGCTGCAACAACTACAATAACTTAAGCATGGGTTTCTTTCTAGAGCTACTACAACTCAAGCATGGGTTCTTATTAGAACAACTACAACAACTAAAGCATGAGTTCTTTACTAGAACAACTATAATAACTCAAGCATGGGTTCTTTACTAGAACAATTACAACTCAAGCATGGGTTCTTTACTAGGACAACTACAATAACTCAAGCATGGGTTCTTTACTAGAACAACTACAATAACTCAAGTATGAGTTCTTTACTAGAACAACTATAATATCTCAAGCATGGGTTCCTTACTACAACAACTCAAACATGGGTTTCTTTCTACAACAACTCAAGCATGGTTTCATTACTACAACAACTCAAGCATGGTTTCATTGCTACAACAACTATAACAACTTAAGCATGAGTTTCTTTCTAGAACTACTACAACTCAAGCATGGTTTTCTCACTCTGATAATTAGCAACTCAAACATGATGGGTTCTTTACTATCAACTCAAGCATGGTTCTTTACTACAACTACTACAACAACTTAAGCATGGTTCTTGACTATGATAATTAGAAACTCAAACATGATGGGTTCTTTACTAGCAACTCAAGCATGATGGGTTTCTTTACTACAATATCGTAAGCATGGTTTCTTTACTACATCTCAAGCATGATGGGTTTTTTTACTACAACAACTTAAGCATGGTTTCTTTACTACATCTCAAGCATGATGGGTTTTTTTATTACAACAACTTAAGCATGGTTTCTTTACTACATCTCAAGCATGATGGGTTTCTTTACTACAATAACCTACAACAACTTAAGCATGGTTCTTTAACACATATAACTTAAGCATGGGTTCTTTAGTACATATACAACTTAAGCATGGTTCATGGATTCTTTTGAAACTAGAATACTTATACACCACAAGCATGAATGGGTTCTTTTTTGAAACTAGAACACTTATACACCACAAGCATGAATTCTTACTACATCTCAAGCATGATTCTCTACTACAACTCAAGCATGGGTTCATTTACTAGAACAACTAGCAACTCAAGCATGAGTTCTACATACAACTCAAGCATGATGGGTTTCTTTTCTAGCAACCTAGAATAATTTAGAACATGCTACTAAAGACTTTATCTAAATTATTACAAGGACTACTTCTTTTATGAATTACAACTATCTACTTATTACAAAAATCTAATTTTATCAAATCTACAAATTCCTACATATTACAAAACCAACTTTTATTTAATCTACAAGCCTACATATTACAAAAATTACATATATCGAATCTACAAATTCCTACATATTACAAACCCACTTTTCTTCAACCTACAAGTTCCTACACATAACAAGATCAACTTTTTATGAACTAGGGTTAGTAAAGATTGATTTCTTAACAAAGTAGAGAGCAACATACAACAAAAACTTATCTTTAGATAGCTAGATGAGTTCTACAACCCCAAAATGGGTATGTAAGTATTCTCACCTTACTAATCTTATGTGCACATAGTTTAGGTCCAAGTTGTCATTTTTTGTGTTAACAAAACAACCATAATAATAAACATAACAAGGTTAAAGGTTCAACTTTTATGTGTTTCATTTATGTTCCACCATCCATCCTTTTCATGGGATCATTTTGATCCCTACAACAACTTTATGCTTAAGATTTAGTCCAAGTTATTTTTAGAGCACACACACAACAAAAGAGAACAAAAATTAATACAAATAAAAATAGAAAACCCCCACCTTGGTTTTCAACAATTCTTATGCACAAATCTTAGTCCAAGTAGTTCAAAAATAATTATAATAACAACAATGACCATACAAGGTTCAAAGGTTCTATCTTTATGTTATTTTGTTGAGTTCTACTATTCCACCCTTTATGTGATCATTCACTACTACCATTTATATGCTTATGATCTTAGTCCAAGTTGTTTTAACAACATACAACATCCATACCTCATAAATATGAGTTCTTTTTAACCTACAATAAACAACCATAAAAAGATGGGTTCTTTCTCACATACAACCAATAATAAACCCTAAAGATGGGTTCTTTTTCACATACACAAAATAAAAGAGAACAAAACATAATAAAGAGAACAAGAAATCATATGAAAGAGAATGAAAACACAACAAGAGAAGTAGAGAACCCCCACCTTGATTTTCTTTGTAGAAATAACTAGCCAAGCTAACCTTCTCCTTCCTCCTTAGCTTCTACTACATCTTTCCATGAAGAACTCTTATGGAAAATCCGCAAATGAAGAACACTTAGGGTTTCTTATCTTTCTTTTCCTCTCTCCCTCTTTTTTTTTCTTGTAAATGAGACAAAGAGTGAAGGGGAGGGGTATTTATAGGACAAAAGAGAGGGTGGAGAGTGCATATGTGCTAGGGAATTTTGCAATAACCCCCCTTGGGGTCATTTTGGCTGGCCATATAGGGTATGAGGTGGAGTGGTGAGGTGGAGGGGTGAGGTGGAGGAGAGGGTTCTAGTAGAAATTCATTTATTAAACCTTTATGTATCTCCATTAACCCTAAACCCTAGGTTTAAGCCTCCAAACAAATCCTAACCATCCAATTTTGATTAATCATAACAAAGAAGATATTTTTGTCCAAAACACAAACTACATGATTTGTACAAACGTACGAAATTGGTACAATACTCATACGTATGTATTAATATATATACGATAATGTCTGTTTGTTAAACCGCACAATCCGCATGAAAATTAATTAATTCTGAAAATAATAATAAAATAAATTTTATTATCAGCTCGGAAGATTACAATACCAATTCGATACAATACAGATATATGCAGACTGGTATATATATACAGATAATGTTTATTAACAAAACTGGGTGATATCCACCAAAAATATTTGAATTCTGAAAATAAAAATAAAATAATAATAAAATAATAATTTTTCAATATCTGCCCGGGATTTTTCAGATATTTTCTCAAAAATGCATTTTACAGAATTTTGTACAAGTTCACAAAACCAATACAACACATATATATACTTACTAGTATATATTCTAGGTAAGTTTTTATTTAGTAAAACTAAGTAATTTCCATAGAAATATTTTAATAAAAAAAATTATTATAAATATAATATCCGTCCGAGACATTATGTACGTACATTATATACAGATTCCGTTTATTAATTAAACTAAACAGTCCGCACAAATTATAATGTAATTCTGAGAATAAAAATAAAATAATATTTAAATACTAATTATATCACGAAATTGATACAATGCGTATATGCTAGTATATAATTCTCATTAGTTAAACCGAGTAATCTCCATAAAAATATTTCGATTTTGAAAATAAAAATAAAATAATAATAAAAACAATTTTATTATCAGCTCAGAAGATTTTAGTATGAAATCGGTACAATACTGATATTTACAGACTATTATATATATACAGATAATGTTTATTAATTATACTGAGTAATATCCCCCAAAAATATTTCAATTCTGAAAATAAAAATAAAATAATAATTATTAATATCTGACCGGGAAATTATAGATATTTTTTCAAAATTCATATTACATGATTTTGTACAAGTGCACAAAATCGATACAATACATATATATACTTACTAGTATATATATACAGATAATGATTATTAATTAAAACTAAGTAATTTTCATAAGAAATATTTTAATATTTAAAAAATAATAATAATACAAATATAATATCCTACCGGGATATTTCAATAATTGTTATTTCTTCATTTTTTTTCGTGATCCCACATTTTAAATCCTATCTCTAGCACAAGTCCACAAATCCAACCCAGGTTAACCATAACCCACTCCCTATACTAACTGCATACACCTCTCTACTAATTACATCTCTTCACATTCCCGTAAGCCCACACCCCCACTATCTCATAACTACCCCACTACCATTATTTTATATTATCCTCCCCCCCCCCCCCCCCCCCCGCGTTTCTTTCTCCCCGCTCTTTCTCTCCCCACTCTCTTTTTCTCTCTCTCCCGCTCTCGCTTTCGCTTTCCACTCTTCTTCCTCTGTTTCGAAACGAAACAAAGCACCGCCCCTGGACTCCCTGCTTCCCTTTCCCCCTCGCTTGAAGCACCCCCGCTAGCACTCCTCCCTGAGCCTGTCACTGCTCTTGAGCACCACAGCCCTCGCTGCCAGTCGCGACCCCCATATCGACAACCCCCATAGCCACCTCTTCATCATCTTCACCATCGTCATCGCCCTGCCGACTTTGATCACCCTCTTCCACCTCCTCACTGCACCACCATTGCTGCCTCCTCACTCTTTTCCTCCCGCTTGCCTCCCTGCCTCCCCTGTCGACCCCCTCTGTTGACCCCTCCGACTGGAACTCAGCCACCACATCCCCTACATCTCCCCCCACTGCCGCACCTTCCTGCTCCTTCCTGCCCCTTCCACCGCACCTCTAGCCTACCACCGTGCCACCAACTTACCACCCCGCCATGGCAGCCAGTCGAGTCCACCCCACTGCCCCGGTGCACAACCTCTCGATCGCCAAAGTCGACCGCCGAAGCCGTTTGCTGTTTGGATTTGCTGACTGGATTTGCTATTTGCTGTTAGGGTTTGCTGTGCACGTGTTGCACGTGCCATTGGATCACTCTTGCCATTGTGCTGCTTCGCCTTGCATGTGTTTACACGTGTTGCCGTTTTGCTAGTTTTCTGTCGCTAAGTTGTTGTTGCATTGTTTTGCTGGGCCGTTAGGACGCTCATCCCATTATTCTTAAGATTTTCGGAATAATCGCCATCTCTTAGGAAAGTATCTTGTACGAATCTTTTTGTACCCCATACAAGCACTTTTTTAAATACCGTAAGTAGATTCATCGTTGATTCTTCATGTTTTATCTGTTGATAATCTTGACCCTACCTGTTTGATTTGTTTTCATTCAATTCCGTATTCGTAAAAGGTCATAAACATCACTTGCATATTTCTGTCCTGCAGCCTGCTGCATGTTCTGACTTGTAGCCTGATTTTGACCCAGTTATATTTTGAATCAGTTAGAACTTTATAAATAAGATATGTAGGCCCCTGTTTCTAGTTTCCAGAACTTTTGACGGATCTGAAATCCGATGTGTAGATTGCTAGATATGTTATTTTTAGTGTTGTGACGTTTTCAATTCCAGATTACATTTTGAAGTATATTTTTTCGATTAACTAATTTGAATATCATGCTAAAAGTATAATTAAGACCTGATATTTTTCAGTATGTTACTAAACATGATTTGAAACTGATTTATGAATTTTATAAGATTTTCAATGAATTTACGGTTAATTCTTATACACATGAATTTGACACTCACATTCTGCCAGAATATAAAATCTGTAAAGAACAAGTATTTGACTTAGTTTCTGTGATTTTATATATCGTGTCTATATTTACTGGAACCGGCAGAGAGTTTAGTTTCTATAACTTCTGACGGATCCAGATTTTCTTTTTTGGATTTGGCGCAACAACGTAGCAGCGGGAATTTCAATTTTGGCGCAACAACATCCTGCTGTCCAGAATTGGAGTTCTTATTGTTTCAATATTTATCATTTTACTTGGCACCCGAACATGTTTTCCGCCCAGTCTGAACCTGGTTTCTGTCCGTGTCATGTTACCTGTCCCTGATTTTGCATATTCATGTCTGTTTTGGTAAAAAGAATAAGTAATCAAGCCGGAGTTTAAGGGAAAGATTTGGTAGTGGACAATATAGGTAAGTGTACTCGGCGGGGGGCTCGTGTTTCCCATATGTTTATCTGTTTATATGATTTTGACTGCATTCTTCCCTATAGGAAGGTGTATTCGAAAGGGAGGCCCGTGGGTCTCATCTGTTTGCATGAATACATGATTACAAGATTCATGTGTCTGTTTATCTATTTATATTTATCTGTTTATCTGTTTATAAGATGTGTGAGTACACGGCCCTACAGAATCCACCACTAAGTCTAAATGTAGCTTTTTTGTATGCAACAATCATGTAGAATGGGATGCATGAGTGATGCATTAGATATGATTAATTAAAAGACTTAAGAAAAAGATGTTTTACTTGCATATTCCTGTCAACGGTTTCACATGTTACGTGTTATCTTTTACAAGTTACATGTTATCGGTTACCTGATTCTGTTATCTGATTCTGTTTACTTGCTTGTTAGTTTATTTGACTCTATTTATCCGTTACATTCCTGTCATGCTATGTTTTGTACTCTTGATTCCTGTTTTTCACTCTGTATTCATATTTATCTCGTTCCTGGACCCTTTTTGCTTGTACTACTTGCGGCCCATAGCTTGCACTAACGGGCATATTATTTTTCTGTTTCTCTGTTTCTTTCAAAATGCTAAATATATAGGTTTTGGAGACCAGTTACCTGTAGGAGTAAGCGATCAAGTGTTCTAAGCTTGTGACTGGGATCTTTTATGCTTTAGTTTATTTCTGCATCAGTTACTTTGTTGCTACTTGTTACTTTGTATTGGGTATGTTTGACCCGGAGTTTTATTGTTTTCCAGATCTTGTTTTTATTTGAGAATTATGAGTTTGATTTCAAATAAGTTCTTGTGACTATGAGATTTGTTTCATGCATGCGTGGTTGTATCTTTCTGTTTACGGTTGAGTTGATCTTTACAGCTTATGAATGATGAAAATTATTCGCTGGTCCTCAGTTACGTCCCTGTGTTCCTATATAATGGGAAGCAGGGCATGACAGTCCAATACCTCTCTAATTAAGTGTGAGTTAGTTGATCCCGCGTACAATTCACATCATCTTATCTTTTATATCCTTTCCAACTTCTATGTAGAGTTAATAATTTAATCACAAGAGCAAATAAAGGTACAATGTGTATGCACACCTAATATTTCAAATTCGCACTGAATATTTTTACTAGTTTTAAATTCCCCTACAAATTGGTTGTTCCTCCAAAATCATACAAAAAAATCCACCACTACCAATTAAATAAAGGAAATTACAATCTAACTTCACCGACATTTCATTTAATAGGAAAATCCAACTTCTTTGCACTTAATAAGTGTTGATTCTTGATTTTGATGATCACAACACACTGCACATGTATCAATGCTAAACTTACAGGTGCTATACACAAAGGACTTACTACTATACAGCTGAATAAATGAACACGCACAAAAGCTCCAGATAAAGACAATGGCTAAAGCTTCATTCAAGACTCAAGACTCAAGACTCAAGCTCAAATGTGTCAATATTTTTGTCATGTCTTGTAAACAATGTAATTTTTTACCTTTGTTGAGTCTTAGCATGATTGTAAAGCCTTGTCACACACACATACACTCACTATTTTATAATGTGTGTTTTTCAAAAACAACAAAAAGGAGTCAAAACAGTTTGAAGTAATTTAACTGTTGAGTACCAGTCGACTGATGCCTCTGGCAGTCGACTGGTAGTACAAAACTGTTTAAATTTATTCAAACTCTGACCAGTCGACTCATTATGGCAACCCAATCGACTGTTCGAGTGCTTTTGACCGTTTTCTGTTTTCAAAATCGATTTTTCAAATTCAAAAGCTTTAAGATCCGTTGGTTGACAGTTGGAATAATTGTCTCCCAACGTCCATGAGATCTAACTCTATAAATAGAGTTCAGATCTCACTGAAAAGATCTTACAACAACACTTTTTAAGAATTCGAGCATTCTTGAGATTTCTAAGAGAAAAAGTGAAAAAGCTTTCAAAGTTTCAAATCTCTGGTTCTCTACACTCAGTCCAGTATAACAACGATTTCGTTCTGGACTGGATATAGAAGTCGACCTATTTTTAGCCACGTTCTACAACACATAACACCAACAAGGCTATAGGTTGACTGTAAGATTTTTATTGTTCCTTTTTGCTCTCAGTTGGAGAGTTAGACTCTAGGGTGTAGAGTCGGTCATTCACTCTTGGTAGTAGAGTGGGTCTGCTTTCTCTGGTTGAGAGAAAGGTCTACGGGTTAGACAAGGTTGTTGTCTTAACGCCGTAGGGTATTCTTGTAAACTTGTTTTTCAAGAATAGTGGAAATCTCAAGTGGGTTGCTTTGGGACTGGATGTAGGTCGGAAGGACCAAACCAGGATATATCTTGTGTACTCTGTGATTGGTTGTCTTGATCTTGCATTTACTTTTTGTCTACTTAAGTTCTGTGAAACTTGTCTCGACAGTCGACTCCTTGCACTATCAGTCGACTGGTCAGTCTCGTATAAGTTGTACATTAACTGTGCTTTCAGTCGCCTGTCTCATCTTTAAGTCGACTGCACAGAGTTGTTATATTTTCTTTTATTTGGTCATATCAGTCGACTGGTTCACAACTAAGTCGACTGCACCGAAGAAAATTTTATTTATTCCGCACTTTTTTAATTAACACTATTCATCCCCTCTCTAGTATTTGTTGCTTCGCCTACAGGATCCAACACTTGGTATCAGAGCAAGGTTTACAGGCTATGGCAACTATTTCAAATGCTAATCAATACAATGAAGGCCAATCTACACAACGGCCACCGCTATTCGATGGAACGAACTACAATTATTGGAAGTGCAGAATGAGAATCTACCTCCAATCAATCAACTACGAAATATGGCAAATGACGGAGACGGAATTCACTGCCCCTACCATTCCATATGCACAATGGAATGATGATCAAAAGAACCAAACTATGAACAATGCCAAAGCAATGAATGCACTATTTTGTGCACTCACAAAGGAAGAGTTCAACCGTGTATCAAATGCTACATCCGCACATCAAATCTGGCATACACTCGAGGTAACACATGAAGGAACAAATAAAGTTAAGGAGTCTAAAATCTCTGTTCTTGTTCACAGGTTTGAGATGTTCCGAATGAAGGACAATGAAACCGTATCCGAGATGATCACCAGATTTACTGATATCACAAACTCTCTTGTGGCACTTGGAAAGACTTACACTCAAGCAGAGATGGTTAGAAAGTCCTTCGTGCACTCACTCCAGAATGGGAAAAGAAGACCACGGCAATAGAAGAAGCAAATGATTTGTCACAACTTTCTCTTGAGAATCTTGTGGGAAATCTCATGGCATACGAAGTGCAACTTGAAGATTGAAAGAAGGATGCAGAATCACATCAAGCAAAGAAGAAATCATTGGCTTTTAAAGCCATGACAGACTAGGAAGATGAGGAAGAAGATGAAGAGGAGATAGCAATGTTCACTCGAAGATTCAAAAAATTCTTAAAGAAGGGTAAGTTTAATTCCAAAAATAGAGATTCTAATGACCCTCCTACTTGTTTCAGGTGCAATAAAACATGTCACATGAAGAAGGATTGTCCTCTACAAAATGCAAAGAACAAGGGAAAACCATCCAACTTCAAGAAGGACAAATACTCAAAGAATAAATTTGCCAAGAACAAGAAGGCCTATCAAGCAACATGGGATGATAGTGATTCCTCTTCCGAAGAAGAAACGGATGAAAACAATGAAGTGGCAAATATTTGCTTCATGGCTTCACAAGATCATGTAAGTAATGACTTCGATTCAGAAGATTTACTTGATGCCTTTAATGAAATATTTCAAGAGTTAAAAAAAGAAAAGATTAGAGTTAAGAATCTAGAGAAAGTAAATCAAACACTTTCTCAAGAAAATCTTAACCTTGATAAGGAAGTGAAATCTTTAAATTCTCGCATTACAAGTTTAGATGCTGATCTTGAATCTCTCAAAAAGAATTATGAAGAGATATCAAAGAACGTATCTAAATTTAACAAAGGCAAAGAGAATTTAAATGATATCCTTCATCATCAAGTAAAATCTAGTCAAAAATACGGTCTTGGTTTCAAAAATTCTTCTATAAAAGAATCTTCTGCTAAAAACACTAGTAGAAACAAATCAGCATCTATTTCTAGTGTTACACACAAATTATATGAATTTTTTGAAAAGCCTAAAGTAGTAAATTCTAGTGATAAAAGCAAGTCTGACATTCGGTTAAGTCGACTGAGCCCATCTATCAGTCGTCTGTCCAGAGGAATTGAATCTTATTCAACAAGATCAAAACCTCATATAAGTCGACCTAGTGTACCATCAAGTCGACTGACTCACACTATAAGTCGACTGAAGGACACTGTCAAGTCGACTGGACAGAACAAGTTTGTATGGGTTCCAGTCAGCTTAAATCAGAATGATAGAATTGCGTATATTACTTCATATGTATTAAATGTGTGTAATTCTATTAATTATATTCCTGCTTATGGAGGAAAATCAAACTCTTCATGGGTTTGGTTTCCCCCAAACTAATATGTTTTGGACCCAATAAAAAGGGTACCATATTTACCTTGAATATTTTATAGGTAGAAAGATCGCTGGATACTAGACAGCGGGTGTTCAAAACATATGACAGGACATGCCAACCTTCTATCCACCATTCAAAGCATAGATGGAGGAACTGTCACCTTTGGTGATAACAACAAAGGCAAAGTCATAGGAATCGGCATGGTCGGTAAAACTTCTAACCCAACCATAGAAAATGTATTATTAGTTAGTGGTTTAAAGCATAATCTATTAAGTATTAGTCAATTGTGTGATAAAGGGTATAAAATAGTATTTGAAAAAGATGCATGTTTGATTTATGACTCTACTATGCAAAATATTATTTTTCAAGGTTTTCGTAAAAATAATATTTAAGAATTGTGTTTGAATGCAATTGAATGTTCAAATGATTTTGTTTAATAGCTTCTAACAATGAATCTTGGATATGGCATAGAAGATTTGGACATGTGAACATGAAGAATCTCTCAAAATTATCTAAATATAACCTAGTTAAAGGACTGCCAAAACTATCCTTTAAAAAGGATAAGTTTTGTGATGCATGTCAACTAGGAAAACAAATCAAATCCACTTTTAAAACAAAAAAAGTAATTTCTACTAGTAGGCCGCTCGAATTAATTCATATGGATTTATTTGGCCCTACTAGAGTTGCTTCTTTAAATAAAAGTAGATATGTATTTGTTTTAGTAGATGATTTTTCAAGATTCACTTGGACATTCTTTTTAAAACATAAAAATGATGCTTTTGATGAATTTGCAAATTTTTGTAAACGTATTCAAAATCAAAGATCTCTAACCATAGTCACTATTAGAAGTGATCATGGTGGAGAATTTGTGAATGAAACATTTACAGAATATTGCAACTAGAATGGTATAACACATTCATTTGCATTTCCTAGAGCTTCACCACAAAATGGAGTGGTTGAAAGGAAGAATAGGACTTTGCAAGAATGCGCACGTACCATGCTTGTTGAAAGCAATTTATCAAAGCACTTTTGGGCTGAAGCTGTTGCTACAGCTTGTTATGTTTTAAATAGAATTCTTATAAGACCTAAGCTAAAGAAGACTTGTTATGAGTTGTTTTTTAACAAAATTCCTAAAGTCTCTTACCTTAAGACATTTGGTTGTAAGTGTTTTATTCTGAACACTAAAGATAATTTAGACAAATTTGATCCTAGATCTAATAAGGGTATCTTTTTAGGATACTCAAATAGGAGTAAAGCATATAGAATTTTCAATAAGTCTACAATGACTATTGAAGAGTCAATGCATGTTACATTTGATGAATCTCTGCCTTCATCAAATTTAAATAAAGATGATGAAACTGATTCATCACCTTTAAATAATGTGATTAAATCTTTAGAACAAACTAGTCTGGCTGATAAGTCGACTGATAAGGACCTCCAGTCGACTGAAGTAAAGCAGTCGACTGAAGAACCTGTCAAGTCGACTGATCCTATTGTGATATCTTCAACTTTACCAAAATTTTTTGTTGAAGTTAAAGATCATCCTCATGACTTAATAATTGGAGACATCTCCCATGGTATTCAGACACGTTCACATGTTAATATGATTTCTCATACAGCATTCTTGTCGGATTTTGAACCGAAAAATATACAAGAAGCTTGTGAGAATGAATTTTGGATAAATGCCATGCAAGATGAACTAAACCAATTTATAAGGAATGATGTATGGGATTTAGTTCCACGACCTCCTGATCAGACTATTATTGGTACCAAATGGGTATTTAAAAATAAGTTAGATGAATCAGGACAAGCTGTAAGGAACAAAGCTAGATTAGTTGCTCAAGGGTATAATCAAGAAGAAGGTATAGATTTTGATGAAACATATGCTCCTGTTGCTAGACTAGAATCAATTCATATTTTATTATCTTTTGCTTGTTTCATGAATTTTATACTCTATCAAATGGATGTTAAAAGTGCTTTCCTTAATGGGTTTATTAAAGAAAATGTTTATGTTAAACAACCACCAGGTTTTGAACATGAACAATTTCCAGATCATGTTTATAAATTGAAAAAGGCTTTATACAGTCTTAAACAAGCACCTCGTGCTTGGTATGATCGTCTGAAAACTTTTCTTTTAGAAACAGGATTTGAAATAGGTAAAGTAGATACTACATTGTTTATTAAGAGAGTTAAGAATGATATCTTAATCGTACAAATATATGTTGATGATATAATTTTTGGTTCTACTAATAATAATCTATGTCAAGAGTTTGCTAATACCATGAAAAACGAGTTTGAGATGAGTCACATGGGTGAACTCAATTATTTCCTTGGACTTCAAATTAAACAGTCCTCAAATGGCATATTTATCAATCAAGGAAAATATGCAAAGGAATTACTCAAACGGTTTAACATGGATAGTACTAGTAGTAAATCCACACCTATGGCTACTACTACTACCCTTGACAAAGATATATTAGGTAAGAGTGTTGATCAAAAACTCTATCGAGGTATGATTGGTTCACTCATATATATTACCGCAAGTAGACCAGATATTATGTTCAGCATATGTTTATGTGCTAGATATCAGTCTAGTCCTAAAGAGTCTCATTTAAAAGCAGTGAAACGAATTTTAAGATACATTAAAGGCACATTTGAATATGGTTTATTTTATCCACGCACCGATAATTTTCAACTTCTGTCATATAGCGATGCTGATTTTGCTGGAAGTAAAACTTATCGCAAGAGTACGAGTGGGACATGTCACTTTTTGGGACACTCACTAGTCTCTTGGTGCAGTAAAAAGCAAAATTCCGTATCCCTATCAACTACAGAAGCTGAACATATCGCTGCAAGTTTGGCATGTGCACAAATCTTGTGGATGAAACAAACTTTATTAGATTATGGTATTTCATTTGAAAAACCTTCAATTATGTGTGATAATACCAGTGCAATTAATCTATCTAAAAATTCGATTCAACATTCACGTACGAAACATATTGATATTCGACATCATTTTCTACGTGATCATGTTTTAAAAGGAGATATATCTTTAGACTTTATCTCTACTGATAAACAAGTAGCAGGCATCTTTACCAAACCCCTTAAAGAAGATACTTTGATTAACTTAAGAAGAGAACTAGGAATATGTGATTTTATTGATATTTGTTGAAAATTTTATCTGTTAAGTCGACTGTGTTTTGAGTAAGTCGACTGTACTGTATTTTAATATATACCTATTTTGTTCTCTGACCAGTCGCCTGATCCTTATTCCAGTCGACTGATCAGCAGAGATAAAAATTTAGTCTCTTCTCGACTAAGTAGACTGCTATACCCTACCAGTCGACTGTCGCGAGTTTAATAGTCTTCAGCGACGACTCATTGCAGCTTTTGAGATAAAAATCTCATCTCTTTTCACCCGTGACTACTCATATCAGCCGTCGATCTCTATTCTCTCAATCTCAGCTCTTAATCTTCAGTTAAAAACCCCTTTAACAGCCCCTTTCTTCACTTTTACCGTTCTCAGTTCCCCCCCCCCCCCCCCCCCCAATTTCAAAACCCTAATCTGAGAAGAAGGAGAAGTCGACTCCATCTGCTGCTGTTGCTCGACTCAGTGCTGATTTTTCTCTCTTTCTTTGGTAAAATCCTTCCTACTCCCTTTTTGTTATGGCTCCTAAGCGTTCTAAGAGGTCTCATGAGGCTAGCTCATCTCAAGATTACTCACAATATTTGTTGAGTCCGGATCTATTAGAACGTTGGCAATTAATGTGTAGCATTATTATTTTCCCGGGTTGGTTTGTCAATTTTGGTGATTTGGATAGGTTTAATCTTGTACCCCTATTCCAAAATTGTAGTCTCTATGATTATCTCTCTTTAGCTAATCAACCTGACTATTACCCACAACTAATCTATCTCTTCTATACAAACATGAGAGTTGTTCAATTAAGAGATGGAGATGTTGTGATTCGTTCTTCAGTCAAAAATACCAAGATAACTCTCACACCCAAGAGGATCAATCAAGTAATGGGTATTGATGACGAAGGACTTGATTTAGGTGACATAGTCCTTGATGATTTTTCTATCTTATTTAAAATGTTTTTGCCAAATCAAGGACCCCCAATGACAAGCAAAAACATAACTCCTGTTGCAAAATTAGTTGCTAGAATACTTGCTTATAACATTCTTCCCAAAAGAGGAAGTTATGATCAGTATTCGATGGAATTGCAACAAGCTGTTTATGCCATTTTTGGTAAAAATAGCTATTAATTGGGGTCGTGTCATTTTCTCTAAGCTTCAACAGCATCATGTTCATTTTCTATCCTTTGGAGGTCTCCTCACCAGGATCTTTACAGCTTATGATATTGATCTCGACTCCGAGACCAATGTCGTTACCAATATGAATGCTTCGATCGTGCTAGTTTAGCACGTATGAAGCTTCTTGATCCTCCTCCTAGACCAACCCCTAGGTCTCCTCCTCCTTCACAAGTTCCTTTGGCTTCTAGTGCTAGACCTTCAGTCTCCTCTAGCTCCTCTCTTCCCAATGCTAGCTATGAAGATCCAGCTACTCTCTATGAATGTGTCAATTATCTTATGAGACATTCAGTCAATGTTGATTCTCAGCTTCAATCTCTTGACTTCAAAATTGATCACCTAACCGGTCTCTTCACTTCTCAAATTCACCCTCCTTCTCAAGCTGCTGATGAAGACTCCGAAAAGGACGATTGAAGCTTATTTTTTCGTTATTATGTAATTTTCTATTTTCTATATATTGATGAACTTATTTATGTATGAGACATTTATTAGTTTATTTCTGTCTTCTTTAATGCAAAAGACTGGTTATTTTTTGTTTTTGTTGATGACAAAGGGGGAGAAATATCCTCTCATTATGTATTTTCTGTGTTTTGTTATATTTCTGTGCTTCTCTGGTAAGTCGACTGGCTACAAGCATATCAGTCGACTGATGTTACTGTATCTGTGATCCTACTATGTATGTTTATTTTTGTCTGATCAGTCGCCTCCTCTATTGTTAAGTCGACTGATACACTTACTCTATGATACATCTTTTGTATGCATGTTGTGTTTTTAATAGGGGGAGCATATCATTAATATGCTTGTATATTTTCTGTTATTATTAGCTATTGTGTTGTCATCATCAAAAAGGGGGAGAATGTTGATTCTTGATTTTGATGATCACAACACACTGCACATGTATCAATGCTAAACTTACAGGTGCTATACACAAAGGACTTACTACTATACAGCTGAATAAATGAACAAGCACAAAAGCTCCAGATAAAGACAATGGCTAAAGCTTCATTCAAGACTCAAGACTCAAGACTCAAGACTCAAGCTCAAATGTGTCAATATTTTTGTCATGTCTTGTAAACAATGTAATTTTTTTACCTTTGTTGAGTCTTAGCATGATTGTAAAGCCTTGTCACACACACATACACTCACTATTTTATAATGTGTGTTTTTCAAAAACAACAAAAAGGAGTCAAAACAGTTTGAAGTAATTTAACTGTTGAGTACCAGTCGACTGATGCCTCTGGCAGTCGACTGGCAGTACAAAACTGTTTAAATTTATTCAAACTCTGACCAGTCGACTCATTATGGCAACCCAGTCGACTTTTTCGAGTGCTTTTGACCGTTTTCTGTTTTCAAAATCGATTTTTCAAATTCAAAAGCTTTAAGATCCGTTGGTTGATAGTTGGAATAACTGTCTCCGAACGTCCAGGAGATCTAACTCTATAAATAGAGTTCAGATCTCACTGAAAAGATCTTACAACAACACTTTTTAAGATTCCGAGCATTCTTGAGATTTCTAAGAGAAAAAGTGAAAAAGCTTTCAAAGTTTCAAATATCTGGTTCTCTACTCTCAGTCCAGTATAACAACGATTTCGTTCTGGACTGGGTATAGAAGTCGACCTATTTTTAGCCACGTTCTACAACACATAACACCAACAAGGCTATAGGTTGACTGTAAGATTTTTATTGTTCCTTTTTGCTCTCGGTTGGAGAGTTAGACTCTAGGGTGTAGAGTCGGTCGTTCACTCTTGGTAGTAGAGTGGGTCTGCTTTCTCTGGTTGAGAGAAAGGTTTACGGGTTAGACAAGGTTGTTGTCTTAACGCCGTAGGGTATTCTTGTAAACTTATTTTTCAAGAATAGTGGAAATCTCAAGTGGGTTGCTTGGGGACTGGATGTAGGTCGGAAGGACCGAACCAGGATATATCTTGTGTACTCTGTGATTGGTTGTCTTGATCTTGCATTTACTTTTTGTCTACTTAAGTTCTGTGAAACTTGTCTGGACAGTCGACTGGTCAGTCTCGTATAAGTTGTACATTAACTGTGCTTTCAGCCGCCTGTCTCATCTTTAAGTCGACTGCACAGAGTTGTTATATTTTCTTTTATTTGGTCATATCAGTCGACTGGTTCACAACTAAGTCGACTGCACCGAAGAAAATTTTATTTATTCCGCAGTTTTTTAATTAACACTATTCACCCCCCCCCCTCTAGTGTTTGCTGCTTCGCCTACAGGATCCAACAATAAGTAGTTCAAATTGATGGAGATATCATAATTGAATTCACTATAAGACTCACTATAAGACATACGTAGAATGACAATCGCTAAATGAATACACACAACAAAGCCCGTGCACAACAGTTTACTATTCAATTACTATCACAAAAGTCTAAATCAATGACACTATGACACTACAAAATTTTACTTACATCTTACATCTATTCTAAGCAAACCCAAGTGTTAGACAAACCCAAAATCTTGAGCTCAAGACTTAGCTGAATTTGAGATCGGAACTGAACAAAAAATAGATTTGGAAATGAGCTAATGCACATTATGATGAGGAAGCAGGTGAAGATGAATTATGAACTCTAAAAAGAGGCTTTTTTAGAACAATGTAAAAAACCAAAAGAGATTGCAAAAAATAGAGAGAGTAAAAAGGAAAAGAAAGCTAAGAACATTAACTTTAAGAACTGCGATTAATGAATAACCTAGATATGAAAAATTGAGGGCTTTGCATCAAATTGAAAGCTTTAAGAACAACAACTATATTAACCAATCTCAACTAAACAAGATTACTAAACCCTATCAATATTACTAAACCTTAGCAATATGATAAACAAGATTGATAATCTTTACCCAAATTTGTCGATTAGGGAAAGAATGAGGGAGAGAGCACTGGTGGCGGATTGGCGGCGAAGGGAGCAAGACGGGTTACGAGTGAGGGGTGGCGGTGATGAATAAGAGGAGGCCGAGGGGTGTTCAAAGGCGAGGATAAGTGGCAGCGATTGATAAGAGAAGGCAAAGGAGATGAGGTGAAGGGTAAGTAAAGGTGAGGAGGAGAGGCGCTGAGGGAGGCGCGGCAGTGATGGTGAGGTTTGACAGAGTCATCAACGATGAAAGATAGCGGCGAGGAGAGAAAGTAGAGGCGATAGGGCTAGCCAATTTGGGGGAAATGAAAATGATCGAGGTGGGGGTTGGGGGCAGGGGTTTAGAATAATTTACTCAATCACTATTCCGGCGTTTCAACTAGACAACGTCGGGATATGTTGCATATACACCGACGTTGTTATCAGAAACACCGGTATAGGTTATTATTATTTTAAAATTCGAACTATCTTCTATTAGTTCTACTCATTAATAAGTCTAAATCTACAATCATACAAACCATAATATTTTCAAAAAAAAAAACTATAGAATTCTATAGTCTTTAATTTTTCTTCTCAAAACCACAAATTCTCAAATTCAAAAATTAATAAATTCTCAAATTCATTTTTATAGAGAGTTTGACAGAGAGAATAAGATTATCATCATCGTGACGACATGAGAACGGTGATAACAACGGGAACGACAACGTGGGAGCACGATGGTCGGTCTTAGTGCTTGGGTTTGTGAGAAAGAGAGAGACGGGGGACTAAGATGGTCGTTTGTGCACTTTTCACTCGTTTCGCTCTCTTCTAGTTATAAAATAAAATTAAACGGCTTGTAAGTGATACATGAATGTATCTTCAAGTCGTGAGTTTGTGTGTGGTAATTCCTAGCATAGCGCAAAGTATCGTAATTTTTGATGTCGGTTGTGCGCTTTTCAATCGTGTCGCTGTTTTTTAGTTATAATATTCAAAATATCGAGTTGCAAGTGATACATGACCGTATCATGCAAACTGCGAGGAGAAACTCACTTCTACAAGTTGTGTTAGCTTATGTATGAATAATCCTAGATTATCTCAACATATGTCAATCTTACTTTCTAATTCATGGATAATACTAATATAATGACTACTACGTACTGCAACTGATTGTAAAAAATGTACAATTACATAATGGGATATGATAAATGTATGTATGGCATTTTTATTAGTAATGAGATACGATATAAAATATTTAACCAAAAAGGAAGAATATATATATTTGATAAATTATGTCTTATAGAGTAATATTGCATAGTACTGATAATCCTATATATATATATTCTTTGATGTTAATTAATTCATATATAGGATCAAAATTGTTTTATTCTTCATAATAATATTCGATAATCAAATTTGCTACTATATATATATATATATATATATATATATATATATGAGTAATGTGAGCCTCATATTTGTATGAGAAAATTTTCCTCATACAAAGTGATTATACTCACTTGGTAGGGCCATTATGGAAGATCCACTCCGTCCATCATGTTTATTATGCTAATAGATGTAAGTGTAGAAAAAATTAAGTTGTTTGGAGGTCATTCACCAATGCATCATGTGAGTCTAATTTGTGTTCGATTTATATTACTGTGAAATCGTTCATTTTTCATCCACATGATGCATGGGTGAATGACCTCCAAACCACTTGATTTTTTCTACAAATACATCAATTAGCATGAAAACATGATGGACGGAGTGGATCTTCCATGATGGCCCTACCAAGTGAGTATAATCACTTTGTATGAGAAAAATTTCCTCGTACTCTATGAGGCTCACTTCTCTCTCTCTCTCTCTCTCTCTCTCTCTCTCTCTCTCTCTATATATATATATATATATATATATATATATATATATATAAATAGCTATCCCGCGATATCAAAAGGTTGTCTTGGCGGCTACTAACAAAATGCCTTTATAATATAACCTTCCCCCGATGTTTATCGTATAAAACGGCGGGATAGGTATTTAATTTATTTTAAAAAAATTAAAATAGCGAGCTATATGATATAAGGGGGTTGTCCCGACGTTTGCATGGAAACACGCTGTTATAGGGTTCGTCTATCACGGCGGTTCGTGCAACTGCCATTATAGAGTGTGTTTAAAAAAATAAAAATACACCCCCACCCATCACAGCGTTGCCTGGAAATGCCGTGATATGAACGCCGCTAAAGGCCTAACAGTTTGTAGTGATCATAAGCCCCTACTCCTGAAGGTTGGATTTCTCATCCTTCGAGGAGTAGTTTTCCCTGTTCTGCATGGTCTGGAAAACCTGTGTAATTTTCGGGGATGACTGGAGATGATAAGAACCATGTTCGGGGATTCTAGGGGTAATAACCACGTTCGTGAAATTACTGGATTTTTTCCTTTTAATTTTTAATTATTTTTTGAATTTTTAATCATTTTTCTGAGTTTTATAATTAAAATTTAGATTTTAATTATTTTTAATTCATAATTATTTTTGAAAATTTTAATTATTTAAAAGAAAATTTTAATTAATTTTTAGAGTTTGTAATTAATCTTTTTGAAATTTTAATTATTAATTGGAATTTTAAAATAATAAATTGTACATGCCATGAATTCTCGAGAGCTCTGACGGTTGGGTCATGGTGTGCTAATTTTAAAGCTACCAAGTGGCCCAAAATCCACATTTTCTCTCGAGCTACTTGGGGTGTGCCCCCCGAGTAGGGGTTTTCTCGGTGGCGCCGACATGGCTGCCTCGTGTCATCCCCTCTTATTTTTTTTGGGCTGTTTGGCTCAACAGTCTTGTGACCATTTAGGGGGCCCAACGGTCTCTTATTTTTTTTCCACATCATCTCTTACCTTAGAGTTTCTCTATTTCTCTCACCTCAGAGTTTCTCTCTCTAGATACCAAGAGACTTCGGTGAAGCTTCGTCGCTCGACCACGTAGGCAAGTCAGCTAAATTATTATTTATTATTAGCGATGTTTAGGGTCTCTTCAGGCTACGACACCTCTTCTTCGGACCGTTCAGTAGAGAAAGTGGCTATCTCCCGACTCACGAGAAAAGAGATGGGAAAATGTGAGTTGGGTCCTCTTCAGTTAAAGTGGAGATGATAGTCGAGAAGGATAGGAGACCAGGTGTGTAACGCCCCGCCCCAATACTCAGACAATATTTTTAATATTTTTTAGAAGACAAATTAGATACTTTGTAGTACAACTGCCCACCACAGGCTGCCTCTCAAAAGGTGGTTAACCAATTAGGTGACTCTTGATCATAAGCAATTTTATTTATATTAAACTATTTCTTGTCTACCCCGATATGGGATAACTCTTCACAATTCTCATCTCTTAATCCCGTAGCATACTCAAAGGAAGCCCAGTGGGCCCCATCTTTAATTGCCACGTCATCATACCAACCAAGACAACATCTCCCTATCTTTCTTCAAACCTCAGGCGGGCCCCCACATGGACGATGATGTCATCGTCCTTCAAATAACCCAATAGCACAATGTTGTTTTAAACTCAAACCATGGGCCCCCCCTTTCACCTCTTATCATATATATATATATATATATTATTTTTTCAGAAATTACGAGGTATTACAAGGTGAGTTTGGGAGGCTCTCCTCCACTCATTCGGGTCTTACTCGCATCCGTCAGTACCCTAAAGATTTGGGTGATCTTATCGAGCATGGGATACGGTATGAGGAGTGTAAGTATTGCGAGACTACTGAGGTTGATTCTATCTCGACTATCTTAGCAGCGAAGAATCTTGTTCGGGTTAGAGACGCCTTTAGGAATCCTCCCAAGTTTGAGCTACTTCTGCCTAGTCTCGAGTTAGGGCATGCTCAGAGATTCTTAGGGAATATTGCTTCTTCTCTTACAATGCTTTCCATGCTGGGTTGCGTCTCCCTTTTCATCCGATTCTGAGGGAAGTCCTGAGTTGGTGTACTTTTTAGGTTTCATTGGTAAATACAGATTGAATACATAGCGGAAAAATTAGAAAAACTATTGAAACCTAGTCATGGATCCATGCAAAAATCATAAATCGTGTTTAGGAATTATGCCTTATGGATGGATCTGCTATCTCCAAGATATGTCGATCACAGCACAGCAATGTTGCGGTGCCTCTAAGATATCCACACGAATGGTTCAAAACTAAGTTTTCCTCACACCGCGGTGCTAGCTGCGGGATGGGGCTGTTCCTCACGATTTCTCTCTCACAATTTTAGTGACAGCTAGAGTTTTCTCGTGTGTCTCTTTTTCACAGATATGTATCATATAATAGCTTCAGGAAAATAACCTTAAGACAGTAATGAGGTCGTTGGGCTCACAATCCGACCTGGGTCAGATTCGTGTGTGGGCCTCTGAACTTTAGTCAGCCCATTTAATCTAATTAAATGTCCAACCAATGTCAGGTGTCCAAGTCTTACTTGGATTCCCAATTAAATTCATCTTATGAATTTAAATCCCAATTTCGATCCTATCTAAGTGTGTGACCCTGTACGTTCTCATTACGTTGACAGTAATACTAAAATCATATTATAGTATTACAAACAGTGATCGGTATCTAGCAATATATCACTGCTACTCAAATAACGGGAATGTCAGTGATTAGACATAACCTATCCGTGACCAATGTTACCATGTAGTCTAGTTCCTTTGTCCAGATATCTTAATTGACCACAAGGCATAGAGTGTGTCACCCTTGTATAGTTCAATTTTTAGTTTCTTGATGTCTGAGTAGACTTACTAAAACAAATGAGCTTAATATCTCATATTGACAAATTTGAGCACGACCATGCATTTTGCAGTCTCACTCAATCAAGGAGCCCATAGATATCGCTCCTGTTATGTAAGAGGGACAAATCCTATCTAAGTCACTCACATCCCTCTGCATGATTTGTAGTATATCCAATAGTCGACTTTATAATCACCTTATTACATGCAACGTTTGACGACATTAAAATATATAACTTCTCATGTAGGGAACCGTAGTGACTTCAGATTAAAGGACTACATACACCATGGTCATTGAGAGAACCGCTTAAGACACTCACGTAACGATCCATGCAGCATTCTCATGGTGGGTCAGTCAAGTACATTATTACTCTAATATGAACCTATGTGAAGACTTGATATCTCATATCCATGACCCGTGAGATATGGTCATCAGTCTACTCACATACTAGTCTCTATGCATTATTGTTGTCATAATTCACAATAATACTTGGCTAGGAATATTTAAGAATAGTATTCTGATTACAACCAATAGGATCTCACAATCAAGTCATGTACTGTATATCCCATGGTATTGAACCTACTATTGTAAGGACTTTATTATGCTCATTTAATCTCAATAAACAACACAATAAATGACATTCCTCATATATGAAATAAACGTTATAATGCAATGTAAACTAGTAATGTTAATACACAACTTACCTTTAGGGCATACACCAACAGTACTCTCAGCCTAATGCAGTTCATGTCGAACATGTAGAGGCAGGTGAACTACTTCATCTTGTAGTGTCAGGGGGCCGGGGTAGCGCCCCGAATTTCAATATAATATCTCAGAAATAGTTGGCACAATTCCAGAATCAACTTCAATGTAATCATAAACATAGCAACCAAATACAGGAAAAATTAAAACTTTTTATTACATCAATTGTTTACAAAATGCACCGAAAAAAAACACCTTGAATTACAAATTCTTTTTTTTTACAACACATTCTTTTACAATCTACATAAGCCATATATCATTCTACCACATGCATACAAATCTCAAGCTATTGACATCTATTTGTAAAACATGAGGCTAGAGATAACCCTAACCCCCAAAACTACAGGAGTCAGCCATAACGGTGTGAGTGACATAACAATCAATGCAACATAAATAAAACATAAAGAATAGAGTCATAAACAACATGTATCAACAGCAAGAATAAAAGAAATAAGAAAGAACAATAAATAAAATATGCAAACATCAAGTGAAACTAGACTGAGTGTTAAGTGTAGGAAAACAGAAAACAATCATGCATAAAACCAAGTCAAGAAAACACCAATGCTATATGCTGACTCTCTAATGTATACTTGTCGGATTCTATGCATCCCACTCTACATAGGTCCGGTGCAAGTCCTTAACGTTCTCCACTTAATAGGGTTTAATCCCTCGTTATGCAACTAATCATACTATGATGATTACTATGAGATATAGATAAACTGTGAGTATTAGCCCACGCCCCGATAATTCCGGAGATCAATCTCTATCAACAAATAATTTCGGAGACTATTTTACTCACACCTGAGAATCTTCGAGAATACCCCACACCGTAAGCTATGGCGCCTCATCACACGAATACCCCATGAGCATCGCTTCGATCCTGATAATTTCGGAGATCAATTCCACACCGCAGGTAATTTCGGAGACTATTTCACTCACACCTCGATAATTCTGGGAATTATCTCATACCGCAAGCCATACTGAGGTCCATAACCCATGTTCTCATTCCATCATATCGCCATCTAGTATCTGTCTTATCTTATTAAGTTAATTAATTACAAATCTCCTAGAGTTGGTGTACCATACCGGACATAACTCAACTGATCAACAACAATGCCATAACTGGCCAAACCGCAAAATCTCAACCGCCAGTGTACTAGGGTCCCACTCACCCTCTAGAGACTCATAACTCAACTATCAATACCAAAACCCCCATCAAAATTCATAAATTCATCATCAGATGTTCTTGTTAATGTCAACCTAAATGCAGCACCTGTCAATGGGCTTCTAGTGAACTACACCAGAAATAAATATAACCCCCCCCCCCCCCCCCCCCCCCCCCCCCCCCCCAAACTCAACTGATCAACAACAACGCCATAACTGGCCAAACCGCAAAATCTCAACCGCCAGTGTACTAGGGTCCCACTCACCCTCTAAAGACTCATAACTCAACTATCAATACCAAAACCCCCATCAAAATTCATAAATTCATCATCAGATGTTCTTGTTAATGTCAACCTAAATGCAGCACCTGTCAATGGGCTTCTAGTGAACTACACCAGAAATAAATATAACCCCCCCCCCCCCCCCCCCCCCCCCCCCCCCCTTAAATTTAACAGAACAAAATTTTGGTTTATGGAGGCTGGTTCAAGAATATGCTTGGGAAAAGAGTTTGCGAAAATGAAAATTGTCGCAACTGTTCTTTTGCACTTCTTCACATTCAAACTTTACAATGAAACTAAGGTGATCAATTATCGGACCCATGATGAAGCTCTGCAATGAGGATGGTCTCCATGTTCACGCTCTTCTTCCAATGCTTGAGTTAAAATAAACAACATTCAATAGCCTAACTATTTCAATATATGGTGCATAGCTATGTGGATCTATGCTGGGTCAACATAAAATTGTGCCGGATTTGAAGCTTCCATCAGAAATGTCTATTCTGAAACTAAATGCTGTCAATGACATTCTAATTAACTAAATCAGGAAAAGCAAAATTTTCCATTTCAAACATCCGTGAAGGTACAATAGCTTAAAGCTTTCCTGAAGAAATACGTATAATAAGAACTGGAGTCTATGTAAAAACTAAAATGCATGAAATAAAATAATAAGACTTACTTAAATTCCCAAATTAAGGATATAATTAGAGAAACGTCATTTCAGAGAAGTAGAGCAATCACTTAGTTGATTTTGTCTTTTTGGCATATCAGATATGTTATGTTATGACCCAAATTGCTCTTAAGGCCCATTGAGCTTAGTATCTTCATATATGTAACAAATTAGAATCAAATGAGAATAATCAACACTTTTGATGTGCTCTTCAAAAAGCCGGCTGTCTTCTCTTTCCCTTCTCTTCCTCATCTTCTCAAACCCTAACATATCAAACCCTAACAAATTGGTATCAGAGCCATCACCAAAACCCCTACACCTCTAGCCAAATACTCCTGCCCCCATCCCCGTTGTCGACGATCACTTCCAGCCGCCGTCGTCGACGATCACTTCCAGCCGCCGTCGTCGACGATCACTTCCAGCCACCGAGCACCACTGTCAGGGCTTCTTAGTCTTCGTCGTTGCGAGCACCGGAGGAGGGAAGATATCAAGAAGGAGAATGTTTGATTTTGTGATTTGAGTAATTAATTTTTGGAGAAAATTTTGGAGTTTTGTTGAATTGAGTTCAAGAAATTTGAATGGATATGTCGGAAAAATATGATATTGAGAAGTATGATGGGAAGACGAGTTTTGCATTACGGCAAGTGCGTATAGCAGCGATTTTATCAAGCTAAGGCGTTAAGGATGCCATTTTTGGTCGAGAAAAATTGATTGATGCGGTGGCGGATAAGAAATGGAGAGAGATGGATGATAAAGCGCTCTCTATTATCCAATTGTGTTTGAGCGATTCGACATTGCAAGAGGTTCTATCGGAGACGACCGCTAAGGCTTTGTGGGAAAAATTGGAGAACATTTATATGAAGAAGTCTCTCACCAATCGACTGCAGTTGAAATTGCGCCTCTACACCCTTCGCATGGTTGAAGGTACGTCAATTTTCGATCATATTACGGAGTTTGCATCTATTTTGAATGACTTAAGTAAGATTGATGTTAAGGTGGAGGACAAGGACAAAGCCCTTTTGTTATTATGCTCATTACTCGCATCATACAAGGCTTTTAGAGACATGTTGATTTATAGTGGATACAAAATTTTCCTTGAGGATGTTAAGAGCAATTTGCAAGCCAAGTTGCACATTGATAGTGAAATGACCAATAATGAGAAAGGTAGCTAAGGTGTTGGTTTGGTTGTTGATCGAGGTAGGTCATGAGACCGAAACTCGAAAGATACAAGGACCCTTTTGAAGTCTAGGCACAAGAATTTGACGTGTAACTATTGTAAGAAGAAGGGACACATTAAGGCCGATTGTTTCAAACTTAAAAATAAACAAAAGGCGGATAGTAAAGGTTCTTCTTCGGAGGAGGCCAATGTAGCCGAATGTGACACGGTTGATACTCTTTGTGTGATAGATACTAATGTTGATGATATACATTGTTGGGTGATGGATACGGGTGCTTCGCAACACATGACTCCGAATAGAGATTGGTTTGAGACTTATGAGCCTACGGATGGTAAGATTCTCATGGGGAACAACAATATATATAAGGTTGCCGGAATTGGTTCGGTGAAAATTAAGTTCCATGATGGAAAGGTCCGAAGGTTGACGGGTGTGAGGCATATACCCGATTTGTCTAAGAATTTGATTTCCTTGGGGTCTCTTGAAGAAAATGGGTGTAAGTTCCAAAGTGAAGGTGGTGTCCTTAGAGTTTCTAAAGGGGCTCTCACAATCATGAAGGCGAAGAGAATTGGAACTCTTTATTTCCTACAAGGTTCCACGGTCACTGGCTCGGCCGCCATTGCACGTTTGGGTACTATCTCGGATGAGGATGCTACTAGGCTCTGGCATATGAGATTGGGGCATATGAGCGAGCGAAGAATGACCATTTTGAGCAAGAGAGGCTTGTTGTGTAGCCAATGCACGGGCAACTTGGAGTTTTGTGAGCATTGTGTATTTGGCAAGTATAAGAGGTTGAGCTTCTCCACGGCCATTCATTCGACCAAGGGAACACTGGACCACATCCATTCAGATCTTTGGGAACCTTCTCATGAGCCTTCCAAAAGTAATGGTTCTCGTTACATGCTTACTTTTATTGATGATTTTTCAAGGAAGGTTTGGGTTTATTTCTTGAAAGAGAAAAGTGATGTGTTTCGCACCTTCAAAGAATGGAAGTCACTTTTGGAGAACCAAACGGGAAGGAAAGTTAAGAGGTTGAGAACCGATAACGGTTTGGAGTTTTGTAACCGTGAGTTTGATAATTTTTGTAAGGCCGAAGGGATTGTTCGGCACAAGACGGTGGTCAACACTCCACAAAAAAATGGTGTTGCAGAAAGGATGAATAGGATACTACTTGAAAGGACTAGAAGTATGCTTTCAAATGCGGGTTTGGGTAAGGATTTTTGGACGGAAGCCATTAACACATTTTGCTATTTGGTAAATTGATCTCCTACCACTTCAATTGAGTTGAAAACACCCGAAGAAGTGTGGTCGGGTAAGATGGCCGATTATTCGAATTTGATGGTGTTTGGTTGTCCTGCTTATGCACATGTGAATGAAGGAAAGTTGGAGCCTAGATCGAAGAAGTGTATTTTTGTTGGATATCCCGCAAATGTGAAGGGATATAAATTGTGGTGTCTCGAATCATCCAAGTTCCTTATTTCAAGAGATGCCATTTTCAATGAGTCGGCCATGTTGAAGGCAAATGATGTTGCACTCGAGCCGACTATTAAGGAGAATGAGACGGTTGAGAAGAAGGTGGAGTTTGAGGTGCCGGTCCAAGAAGGTGATGATTCGATCTCACATGATGATGTCAATTTGGAGGAAGTCCAAGAAGAGGCACAACCATATGCATTGGCAAGGGATCGAGCTAGAAGAGAAACACGACCATCTACAAGGTATGGATACTTCAACTTTGCTTATTGTTTGGCAATTATAGAGGAAGTGGAGTATTGTGAGCTATCTTCCTACAAGGAAGCCATTTCTTCTAAAGATATGGCCAATTGGATTGCCGCTATGAATGAAGAGTTACAATCCTTGCAACAAAATAAGACTTGGTCTCTTGTGAAGCCTCCGAGTGGTAAGAGGATTGTGGGTTGCAAGTGGGTGTTTAAGAGGAAGATTGATGGCTCAAATTTCACAGATTTTCGATACAAGGCAAGGCTAGTGGATAAAGGGTATAGTCAAGTCCAAGGTGTGGACTTTAATGATGTATTCTCTCCTGTAGTTAAGCACACCTCCATTCGAGTTTTGCTCTCTTTGGTGGCAATGAAAGATTTGGAATTGGAGCAAATGGATGTGAAAACTGCCTTCTTGCATGGTGATGCGGTTTATTTCTGGGAGACGTGTGGATGCACCAGGTGTGAGTTCGGACTCAATTTGTATTGGAGGAGAATGCCGCTCGTCTGCCGATCTTCGGTTGACCTTTTGGGACCTGCGATGAGCTCGGAAAGATATTGAAGGCTGGGCTCGGATCGGAAGGGTCGGATCCGAGGTCTTGTGTACCTGCAGACGGTCCTGAAACACCGGGGTTTATCCCGGCGGCGGACCCTCCGACGCTCTAGTCAGTCTCTGTGAGAGAGTAGCAATAACTAGGTATATTTAAGTGGCAAAAGATTCATTACCTCAAAAGGTGGGTGGGGGTCTAGTATTTATAGAGAATCCCAACCGGGTTTGGTTCCACTTGGGGGCCGGGTCTGGATCCGAAAGCCCGTGGGCCTGACGTGGCAGAAGGCCTAGGGGGTTTAGGGCGGACGTGGCAATACCAGGAGTGGTATAGGGCTGACGTGGCAACACCCTTGGCGGTATTTGGAGTTGACGTGGCTGATCGTGGTTCTCCTGTGCTTCGGGGGGGAATCAGAGGGCCTAGGCTGCGCCAGGTCATCCTTCTGCCTCGCCAGAGAGGGGGGACGACCTGTGGGACTGTCCTGGATCGGACTCCGAGGGCTACTGAGGCTCGTCGGTACGGGGAGGCCAGCATCGTGAGGGAAAACACGAGGTTCGGCGCCGACCCTGAAGTGGCCCGGAGCCGAACCAGGTTGCTATCTTTACCTTTCTGAGTGGAAATTGTATTGGGCTCTGGTGGGGCCTCAGGCCATTTTTACACTGTCACACAAGCCCCCCACTCCTGCAGGGAGTGCGGGAGCTAGCCGTGGAGGAGTGCTTATGGTTTTAGAAATGGGATGGCGAGTCACTGGGCCTTCATAAGAGGGTTACGCTGGTGCTAGACCTGACCTCGAGCCGGTCGAGGGATTACGGGCCAAGAAGGGGGGTGGCGAGCCGTTGGCCTTCCTGAGAAGACCACCCTGGTGCCAGACCTGACCTCGAGCTTGGCGAGGAATTACTGGAAGGCAAGGGCGATGGCGAGCCGTGAAGCCTTCCTGAGAAGACTACCCTGGTGCTAGACCTGACCTCGAGCGGGTCGAGGGATTACGGGCCAACAAGGGGGGTGGCGAGCCGTTGGCCTTCCTGAGAAGGCCACCCTGGTGCCAGACCTGACCTCGAGCTTGGCGAGGGATTACTGGATGGCAAGGGCGATGGCGAGCCGCGAAGCCTTCCTGAGAAGACTCCCCTGGTGCCAGACCCGACCTCGAGCCGGTCGAGGGATTACGGGCCAACAAGGGGGGTGGCGAGCCGTTGGCCTTCCTGAGAAGACCACCCTGGTGCCAGACCTGACCTCGAGCTTGGCGAGGGATTACGGGAAGGCAAGGGCGATGGCGAGCCGTGAAGCCTTCCTGAGAAGACTCCCCTGGTGCCGGACCCGACCTCGAGCTGGTCGAGGGATTATGGGCCAACAAGGGGGGTGGCGAGCCGTTGGCCTTCCTGGGAAGACCACCCTGGTGCCAGACCTGACCTCGAGCTTGGCGAGGGATTACGGGAAGGCAAGGGCGATGGCGAGCCGTGAAGCCTTCCTGAGAAGACTCCCCTGGTGCCGGACCCGACCTCGAGCTGGTCGAGGGATTATGGGCCAACAAGGGGGTGGCGAGCCGTTGGCCTTCCTGAGAAGACCACCCTGGTGCCAGACCTGACCTCGAGCTTGGCGAGGGATTACTGGAAGGCAAGGGCGATGGCGAGCCGTGAAGCCTTCCTGAGAAGACTACCCTGGTGCTAGACCCCACCTCGAGCTGGTCGAGGGATTACGGGCCAACAAGGGGGGTGGCGAGCCGTTGGCCTTCCTGAGAAGACCACCCTGGTGCCAGACCTGACTCGAGCTTGGCGAGGGATTACTGGAAGGCAAGGGCGATGGCGAGCCGTGAAGCCTTCCTGAGAAGACTACCCTGGTGCTAGACCTGACCTCGAGCTGGTCGAGGGATTTCGGGCTAACAAGGGGGATGGCGATCGGTTGGCGCCCTAGAGTGATTGAGTGGGGATATCCTGCCATTCCTGTGGAGCATTGAAGGCTCTCCGAGAACGGTGTGATGGTCCAATTTCCTAGGGGCATTTAATGGCGCCGCCTAGTAAATGTAGATGGCGCATGGTTTTCCGTTGATTGACCTTCCCCGCGCCCCAACGGTTAGTCCCTGGGGGAGGTTATAAATACCTCGCCCCTCCATCGTAGGTATGATCAAAACAGGGGTGGCCCATTGGCCCTCAGAGGTGTCTGCTTCGGCGGACGCCTGTCTTTTGCTAATAATTCCGACCCTAGCAGCGTCGGAGAGGTGGTTGCTTCTGCCGCCCGGATCTTCTCTTGGATCTGATGGACCTTGATACGGCAGCCAGATCTATGGGAGATCAGGGCGAGAGGGGTAACGGCCGAGATCCGTGCTGGTGGAAGAGGAGCCTCGGATTGGTGGTGGTTTTGCCGTCTGGATCCCTTCTCGGGTCAGACTACCCTGTCATGGATGTTTGGCCCGGGAGAGATCCGGACGAAAAGATGCACCAACCGTATTCCGGTCTTGGGGCTGAAGGGCCTCGGATGGGGGGTCCACCTCCCATCGGGGTTCGGCCAGTCCGTCTTGATAGGGCTGCAGGCGATGGCGGTTTCTGTCCCACCCTCGAACTGTTCGGGATTTCGGCTGCCGAAGCTGTAAGTCCCGGGCTGCTCGAGGGTGAGAGGGGAACTGGTCCAGCGCTGGAGCCCGGGGCGTCTGTCATATGATGGCGTCTTAAACCTTAAGTAAAAATGTTTTCTCCTTCGCGTATTCCCTCCGAACCGACCCCAGAGTTGGGCTGTCAGTCTGGCGTCTGATGACGTCCTCAGCACAGGTTTCGAGGACGCGGCGCGATTTTCCAGGCGGCAGTTGTGCGTCAATCAGTGAACAGTAATCGCGGAAGTCGAGGAGTCGTTCTTCCCTTATATAAGTATTCCCCCCTTTTTCCCTTTCGCCCACTTCACTCTTGCTGCTTTCTTTTTCAAAAAATCTCCCAACTCTTCAGCGATTGTTCTGGCAGTTTGCCGTACTTGGCTCGCCCTCCCGAAGCGGTCCCAGGTTAGTTTGGTAAGTTTGTTTTATCTTTAGGCACAGATGGATAGGGCTCAGTCCGGTTCGTCGGCGTCGTCGTCCAGGGGGGAAGTAAAGCCTGACTCTCCGTCGACGTCGTGGGAAGAGCCCGTGTTCGAGGAGGAGTCGGTGCCCGTTGTGGGCCCTACTGGCTTGGTTTCTTTGGAGGACTCAGTAGGTGAGGGGGAAGCGGTACACAAGACGAGGCTGTCGCGCTCCCGACGTCCCTTTGTGGTGGAGAGTAGCGGGTCGGAGGGAGCCGGCGACGGTTCGGACGGCATTAGCTTGCTGGAGTTGTCTTCCGATGAGGAGGGAGGCGAGGGTGATGTAGCGAGGAGATCCACCGTTCAGGGTCGAGGACCGTCGGAGCGAGTCAAGAAGGAGAAGAGGGCCCCAAGAAAACCGAGGTCGAGGACCGGCGGTTCGAGCAAGGCACCTGTTTTCCGTAATCTGATGACGGGTTCGGCCGTTCAGCCGAAGCATTTCCGTCAGTATCCCGACGACCTTTCTGACCGGGAGCTCTTCGGAGTGCAACCCTCTTCGCCGAGCCGGAGGAGGGTGATGATGGACGCGATCTCGACCGTTTTGGAGGACGGGGATTTGGAGGTTCTGCAGCTGGCGTATCATATAGGGCCTGGTTACGAACTGCTGCTGCCGAGCTCCACTCTGCGCCCCACCGATCCCTTGTCCGCTTGGTACTGCGTCTTCCCAGTGGACGCTTTTATCTCTGGCCTGAGGTTGCCAATCCACCCGTTCGTTAGGGATGTGTTGAACTGGGCCTCCTTGGCGCCCATGCAGTACGGGCCGAACTCTTGGAAGCAGATTGTCTGCTTTGTGCTGATGTGCGAGGAACAGCAAGTACCCCTGCGGCTGAATGTGTTCCGCGCGATGCTGATGGTCAACCCGTCGGCCGAGGGTGTATACTATATCTCTCCCCGGAGTGGGGGGAAGGTCGTTCGCCACCACCCGGATTCCATCAAGGGATGGAAGGAGAAATATTTGGTGATCCGGAGTGAAGAGCCATGGGACATTCCCACTCGATGGAACCACTCCAAGCCGAACTACCAACCGCCGAGGCAGGGGGATCTGTCGGTCGATGAATGGGGGTTTGTCGAGCGCCTCCGCCAGTCACCTAGTATTGATTGGACGGAGGTGACGGAGACCACTCTGGCGAGCGCTGGACTGAGCCCAGCTGTTATGTGTATGTAGTTGTTCCTTTTCTCTGGGCCCTTTCTTGCTTTCTTGCTCATTGCTCTTAATGGTTTTTCCCGCAGGTATGGACGAGGCGTCGATCAAGGCAAAGAGGCTCGCCATGAGGAAGGAGAAGGCTGAGAAGGAGGCGGCGAAGAGGCCGAGGGGGTCGTCCCTAATCATTTCGGAAGTCCAACTCGAGCCGAGGACCAAGAGAGGTCGCTCCGAGACGAGCAAGGGTGTGGCTTCTTCGAAGGGTCAGGGCCTAGCGGGGGCCCCTGTTCTCGACAAGGGGAAAGGTCCCTGGGTCGAGGCCGTGGAAGAGGATCCGGTGGTGGAGTTGTTGCGGCAGTGGTGGGCTCCGGACTGGTCGGTTCTGATGGGGGACCGCCTGACAGAGGAGGCCCAAGCCGTTGAAGTGGTGGAAAAGCTGGCGACCCCTCGCGATCGCAAGGCGATGGAGGGTGAGCCCGTGGAGGTGGCGTTCGCCCGCCTGGCGCAGGCCACCGTGCAGGTAAGTCTGTCGACCCTGTCCCTCCTTGTTGATTCTCGTGCGGAGGCCTGATCTTTGTCTGCCGTTGGCTGTAGGCTTGCATACAGGGGGCCAACATGAAGAACCTGTACGAGGCGTCCTTGGCCCAAGAGCGAGCTCGAGCGGAAAAGAGCGAGCTGGAGATGAAGGAGATGCGAATCGAACTCGAGGGTTCGCATAAGAGGGAGCAGCAGCTGGAGCTCCAGCTCAAGGCCAAGGATGTGGAGTGGGAGAAGAAGATGGCCTCCCTGAAGACGAAGTTCACCAAGGAGGCGAAGGAGGTGCTGAATACGGGCCAGCAGATGGTGATCGCGGCCCAGGACAAAAGCTATGAGAGGGCCCTCAGCCACGTGAGGCGCTTCTTCCCGGCCCTCGATTTGTCCAAGTTTGAGTATGATATGGAGATCGAGGGGACGTCGAAGACTCCTGGCGAAGAAGGGCCCGCCGTCGACCCATCGGCCGACGCTCCCGTGGATCCGTCCGTCGGCGCGGAGGTGGGTCAATGAGTTGTGTAATTTTTGTCTTTCTTTTTCTCTCCCTCGATTGTGTTTGCCTCCCGCGGACTGGCCACCGCATTTTTTGTAAGAAGCATCTGGATTTATAGTGGCAAGAAAAGTTTTTTTGACCGGCCGGTTGTTTTGACCTCGGATATTTCTGAATCTTCTTGAGAATGTGTGTTGAGTTGGTTGGTTATCTTGTAGGTCGCGGCTCTCCTCCCTGAGGGGGACTCCCGTAGTTTCTACGTGGCGTGGCTCCGGAGTAAGGTTAAGGTCCTGGAGGCCGCGCTGGCTCGTTATCGAAGGGGGGCTCGGGACACCGATACGGCTTGTAACTTTTATCGGAATAAGTCCGCAGTCTTAAGTGCGGAGGCGCGCCGGTTGAGAAGGGCGATGTGGGATCGGGAGCTCGGCGGTGCGGACCTTAGACAGGCCGGGCTTAGTACCTTGGTGCCGAGGCCCTCTCCTGGGGGGTTACCTCGCGACGTCTTTGTGGAGAAGGAGATGGAGATGCCTCGTTACGAGGCGATGTTGGGTGCCTCGTTCTCTTCCTCCGCAGGTCGACAGGCGGAGGGGGTTCCCTCTGCGCTGCTGCTATTGCAGCGGACGCGACCGGACGACGCCCAGAGTTCTGTGGCTGGAGTGTCGATTGGGGCTAAGGCTGAGGAACACCACAACGAGGAGAGGGGCCCCTAGTTGCTTGGTCGGAGTACTCTTCGTCCCTCGTTGGGCCCGAGGGGCCCTGATCTTCCTGATTTGAGATGAGTGGAGCGGTCTTGTAACGGTCTTGGTTTTTCTTTCGTTTTATTTTTTCTCTCTTTGGAATGAAAATAAAGGGGTATGAGCAAAGAATCCTTTTCCTTCCTCGCACCGGCCAGTAGCGTAGCGCGCAATGTCGGAGGCAAGGTCTGGCTCCACCGCTCCGCGAGGGATCGAAGTGGGGCCTTAGGAAGGACCCTCGGTCCGAACTCGCACTGAGACTATCGAGACATTTGGGTTCGGACAAAAAGAGGTATTTTTAGTATAAGGTAGGGAGGGCCGCTAAGGCAGCCCTTTACAAACGAGGGTTTACACAAAAATAGATTTACATTTAGCCGGGCCATAATCTATGTTTGTTCGGCGTCGAGGGGGAACACACCTCCCCCGACGGTGGTCATGTAGCATGATCGCGCTGCTTCTTGGCTGCCTCGGACGATGCCGACTCCTTGAGGGGTGGGGAATTTGAGCTTCAGATGGTAAGCCGAAGGCACCGCTTGTAGGGAGCATAGTCCAGGCCGGCCAAGTATGGCGTTGTAAGCTGCCTTGACGTTGACCACCATGAAGTCCATGGATTCGGTCCTCTTGACCGGAGTCGACCCGGCGGTAACGTCGAGGGTAACAATCCCTTCTATTACGACCGGGACGCCGGAGAACCCGTGCAAGGTGTACCCGGCTGGCTTGAGTTTGCCTCGGGGTAACCTGAGATTTTCGAAGGCTTCGAGGAAAAGAATATTCACTGAGCTACCGTTGTCGACGAGGATCCTGCGGACTTCACAATTAGCCATGTGGAGGTTAATGATGAGGGCATCGCAGTGGGGCAAGCGAACACCTTCAAGGTCTTCCCCTGAGAAGGAGACCGGCCTTGATTGCAGTTTGGGCGAGGGGTTGTCTCTGACGGCGTTCACCTCTCGGATGAAGGCTTTTCTGGAAGTGTTTGATTCACCTCCCATCGGCCCTCCGTGGACACAGTGCAAGATGAAAGGGATATCTGCGGCTCCCTCGGAATCGGGGTCCCGACCCTGGGTCTGGTTTGGAGGAGGGTTCGGAGGCGATTGCCTCTGGTTCCTAGCGTCTCGCCGATCCCGCGGGCCTTCTCGGGTAAACTCTCGGAGGTACCCTCTGGAAATGAGTTCTTCAATTTCGTCTTTCAGGGCTCGGCATTGGTCGGTTTCGTGCCCGTGATCTCTGTGGAAGCGGCAGTAAAAGCGCTGGTCTCGATTCTTGTTGTTATTAGATCGGGGGGGGAGTCGGACAATGCCCTTGTCTTCGATTTCCAAGAGGATGGCGGATATGTTATGCGTCAGGGGAGTGTACCTCTCGAAGCGGGGGACTGGCAGGACCTTCTTCATGGCCCCCGGGTCCCTTGGAGCTTTCTTTGGTGGTTCGACTTCCTCGGTCTTCCGCTTTCCCTTTCCGGTGGCATCCCTGGCATCTTCGGGATTAAGGGCCTCTTCTGCCCTAATGTATTTCTCGACCCTATTAAGGAGGTCGGGAAAGTCGACGAGGGGTCTCTTGGCCAGAGAAGCCTTCAGCTGTCCGGGGCGGACGTTGTGTCGGAATGCCGCTGAAGCGACGCCTGGGTCGAGGGAGGAGACCGACCTTGCCTCAGCGGTAAATCTCCGGACGAACACTCTGAGTGATTCCCCCTCTATCTGCTTGAGCCCAAGTAATGAGGCGCTGGTCCTTTCGGCCTTCCGGCTAGTGACAAAATGGGCAAGAAAATTGCCCTCGAGTTGGTCGAAGGAGTAAATGGAGCCGGGGGCGAGTTTCGAGAACCACTCGCGAGCTGGACCCCGAAGGGTGGCAGGGAAGGCTCGGCAGAGCAGGGAATCCGAGGCGCTGTGAATCATCATGAGGGTTTTGAAACCCTCCATGTGATCAGCAGGATCTCCCTCGCCATCGTATGTCTCGAATTGAGGGGGTCGGAAATTCCGGGGTATTTCCGCCTGGAGGATGGGGGCGGAGAAGGGAGGACGGACAGGTCTGTACCCCTGAGCCACCCTTTGGTCGCCGTCCCCTATGTGATCGAGGCGGTCCTCCATTTCTTGTAGGCGTCTTAGGAGTACGTCATCGTCTTCCGGCTGGATCATTGAAGGGCGGGACGCGCTGGCTTCGGCGTCCGACCCTGTTTGGGAATGGAGGGTTTCTTCCCTGGGAGCCCGTCGGAGGGCTCCCAGAATTTCTCTTCGGAAGTCTTGGAATTCCTTATGAGTGACGGGGGCTCCTTCGACCCGGTTTGGCCGGTCCGAGGGTTGTCTTCCGACTCGGCTGAGCGCGGGTCTTCGCACCTCGGGCGGCGGCCTCGGATGGTTCGGGACCGGGTTGGAAGCGGCCCTTCCCCTGCTGCGGATAATCTTGCGGTTGAGGATTACTCCCCGGAGGTCGGGCTGGGTTGGCCGGCCGACGCTCCTTTGGGACTCCCGAGAGGGAGCCTTGTGTTTCGACGTGCGTGGCCTGGCTTTATCAGTGGGTGGGGGCGAGTCCCGTTGGTTGACGGAGGAAGCAGCCCCCTTGCCTTTGGAGGCCATGAGGGTTCGGCTGTCGATGGCCTTTGAGGGTCTGGATCGGATCGGCTTCTGGAGCGGCGTTCCCACAGACGGTGCCAACCTGATGCGGTTTATTTCTGGGAGACGTGTGGATGCACCAGGTGTGAGTTCGGACTCAATTTGTATTGGAGGAGAATGCCGCTCGTCTGCCGATCTTCGGTTGACCTTCTGGGACCTGCGATGAGCTCGGAAAGATATTGAAGGCTGGGCTCGGATCGGAAGGGTCGGATCCGAGGTCTTGTGTACCTGCAGACGGTCCTGAAACACCGGGGTTTATCCCGGCGGCGGACCCTCCGACGCTCTAGTCAGTCTCTGTGAGAGAGTAGCAATAACTAGGTATATTTAAGTGGCAAAAGATTCATTACCTCAAAAGGTGGGTGGGGGTCTAGTATTTATAGAGAATCCCAACCGGGTTTGGTTCCACTTGGGGGCCGGGTCTGGATCCGAAAGCCCGTGGGCCTGACGTGGCAAAAGGCCCAGGGGGTTTAGGGCGGACGTGGCAATACCAGGAGTGGTATAGGGCTGACGTGGCAACACCCTTGGCGGTATTTGGAGTTGACGTGGCTGATCGTGGGTCTCCTGTGCTTCGGGGGGGAATCAGAGGGCCTAGGCTGCGCCAGGTCATCCTTCTGCCCCGCCAGAGAGGGGGGACGGCCTGTGGGACTGTTCTGGATCGGACTCCGAGGGCTACTGAGGCTCGTCGGTACGGGGAGGCCAGCATCGTGAGGGAAAACACGAGGTTCGGCGCCGACCCTGAAGTGGCCCGGAGCCGAACCAGGTTGCTATCTTTACCTTTCTGAGTGGGAATTGTATTGGGCTCTGGTGGGGCCTCAGGCCATTTTTACACTGTCACACATGGTAATTTGGAGGAGCAAATTTACATTAGCCAACCGGAGGGTTTTGAGGTTGCGGAAAAGAAGGACCGTGTGTGTTTTTTGAAGAAGTCCCTTTATGGTCTTAAGCAATCACCGCGGCATTGGTATAAGAAGTTCGACTCATTCATGGTGAGTATTAATTTCTATCGTTCCAATTATGATAGTTGTGTTTATTTCAAGAAGTTGGATGGTGGAGATTTCATTTACTTGTTGCTCTATGTGGATGACATGTTGATTGCATCCTCAAACTTGAAATAAGTTAGGAGGTTGAAAGAGCAACTAAGTTCGGCATTTGAGATGAAAGATTTGGGGGCTGCCAAAAGAATTCTCGGGATGGAGATCACAAGGGATAGGTCCAAAAGAAAGTTATTTCTTTCACAAAAGAGTTTTGCCGAGAAAGTACTACGCTGTTTTGGCATGGAGAAAGAGAAAGTTTTTTCAACACCTCTTGCGGCGCATTTCAAGCTCTTGGTCGCTTTAAGCCCAAAATCCGATGATGAGAAAAAATATATGGAAAAGGTTCCATATTCGAGTGCGGCCGGGAGTCTCATGTACTTGATGGTGTGTACTCGACCCGACATTACTCAAGCCATTAGTATGGTAAGTAGATATCTCTCTTGTCTGGGGAAAGTGCATTGGAAAGCAGTGAAGTGGATCTTCCGCTATTTGAGATGTACTATTGATGCTCGGTTGGAGTTTGGTAATGGTAAGAAACTAATGGGTTTTGTGGATGCGGATTTTGCAGGTGATTTGGACAAGAGGCGTTCTTTGACGGGTTATGTTTTTACCCTTGGAGATTGTGCAATTAGTTGGAAGTCTACACTTCAAGCCACCGTTGCACTCTCAAGTACCGAGGCCGAATATATGGCAATTACTGAGGCTATTAAGGAGGCTATTTGGCTCAAGGCATTTGTTGGTGAGATGTCTTCACTCGAGGGTCCTATTACGGTGTTTTGTGATAACCAAAGCGCGATTCATTTGGCCAAGGACCGCATGTACCATGAGAAGACGAAGCACATTGACATTCAATACCATTTTGTTCGAGATGTGATCTCAGAAGGCAATGTTGCCGTGAAGAAGATTGGTACCGAATCGAATCCGGCCGATATGCTCACAAAGTCTTTTCCAATTGCAAAGTTCAAGCTTTGTTCAAGTTTGATGTCGGTTTGTTTCTAGCTAGTTTGAGCTAGTTTTGTTTCTAGCATGTTGTTAGTATATATTTATATTTACCTTTGTTTAGGTTATGTTTGCTTTATGCATTTGCTTTATATTTTAGTTTGTTTTAGATACAATTTGGTTCAAAGTGAAGATTGTTATGTTATGACCCAAATTGCTTTTAGGGCCCATTGGGCTTAGTATCTTCATATATGTAACAAATTAGAATCAAATGAGAATAATCAACATTTTTGGTGTGCTCTTCAAAAAGCCGGCTGTCTTCTCTTTCCCTTCTCTTCCTCATCTTGTCAAACCCTAACATATCAAACCCTAACAAGATATCTACTATTTTCAGGTGGAATCGGAAGAGATACACAGTGATGCAGATTGCAGTACATAGTATATCAACTTAGATGTCAGGAAACTACTTCCACAGACCTCAGGGAACCACATCGTACTGGACTAAATAATCACAGTTATTATCATACAGATCCATCTATGCTTTTTTTCCCCCAAATTCAATGGCTAATATACACAGTAACCAGTCAGCAAAAGGCTTGGTGGTCTACAAAACATGGAAAGGATAATCACGCATGCAAACATGCAGCTACTAATTTACAAAATCTAGTTTGTTAAAATTCAAGAATAGAATAAACAGTATGCAAAACCATACCAATTATTCTATCACTGGTCAAAAGCAAGACTGCTATCAAATGGAGTACATTACCATGAATAAATCAGCAAACACAATGAAAATGAAAATGCAAGTGACAGTTCTCATTTGGTCCTCTTAATTGCGAGAACACACTTTAAAGCGAACAAGTTGAAATTTTAGATCCCAAAAGCTTAACTTTAAACACAAACCCCATTGATTGCATCAATTTACTAATGAATACATGCAATAAGACAATCATTCATCTAGTTCTTTACTCAACAAAACCCCAAACAGTGTGTGTATGCATACTCAACATTTAAGAACTCATCTTTATCTAAATTTGGTGCATCTCTTCAAATGACCTCAATACAATTAATCAAAACAGCAAGTATGTGAAGGGAATTAACCTACTCATGATTTCTATTAGCTTCTTTAACAATCTCAAATCATTTAGATAGAGTTTTAATCATCAAAGCATAGATTTCATGAACAGATTCAATTTTTAGTTCATCCACATATCAAGAATTCACATTGATGCAGTTTGTTTTTGGTGTGTGGCTACAACAGGTGTGAGTTCTCTCAATTTGTTATTTAGCGGAAGTCTCGGTACCGGCTATACGCCCGACCCTCAGCTGAGGGAGCGGCTCGGGAGCAGGCGGGAGTGAGGTAGAGGTCGGATGCTCGGCTCGGATCCTAACAGCTCGGCTCGGATCTTAGTGGCTCGGCTTGGTCTCGTGTACCTGCACTTGGCCTAGGAACACCGGGGTTGATCTTGGTGGCAGGCCTTCCAACGGTCTAGTTAGTCACTAAAGAGTAAAGTAGCTAGAACTTTTTAAAAGGAGAAAGATTGATTACCTGTGAAGGTGGGAGAGGACCTGGTATTTATAGGCAGTGCAAACGGGTCTGGACCCGTTTGTCCGTGGGCCTGACGTGGCAGAAGCCCATGGGACTTATGGCTGACCTGGCTGACCTGATGATCAGGGGTGAGCAGTTTTTGAGGGGATCCTGTGGCCTAGGAGAGGCCACATCATCTGACCCATATCAGGAGCCCCCCACTCCTGGAGGGCTGGATAATCCAGCTGAGGATGAGTGGTTTTTTGCCTCTATAGGAAGAGCGGAATGGTGTGTTCGGCGAAGAACGGGATCCGTATCTTCCTGAAGAGGTCAGTGAGGTTGGATGAAGGGGATCCCCTCTTGGAGTCATAAGGGGTGTCGAGTGCTGAATGGTAGGAGCTCGTTTTGCCAAGCATCGATGGTCGGGAGACGAGCCCCTTACTTGTTGGAAAAGCAAGGGGACATCGAGATCTGAGGAGTAGGAGCTCGCATTGCCGAGTATCAAGGGTCAAGAGACGAGCCCCCCCACTTGTTGGAAAAGCAAGGGGACATCGAGATACGAGAAGTAGGAGCTCGCTTTTCCGAGCATCGAGGGTCGAAAGACGAGCCCCCCCACTTGTTGGAAAAGCAAGGGGGCATTGAGATCCGAGGAGTAGGAGCTCGCTTTGCCGAGCGTCGAGGGTCGGGAGATGAGCCCCCTCACTTATTGGAAAAGTGAGGGAACGTCGAGATCTGTAGAGTAGGAGCTCGCTTTGCCGAGCATCGAGGGTCGGGAGACGAGCCCCCCCACTTGTTGAAAAATTATGGGGACATCGAGATCCGATGAGCAGGAGCTCGCTTTGCCGAGCATCGAGGGTCGGGAGACGAGCCCCTCAATTGTTGAAAAAGTGAGGGGACGTCGAGATCTGTAGAGTAGGAGCTCACTTTGCTGAGTGTCGAGGGTCGGGAGACGAGCCCCTTCATTGTTGGGGGAGGATTTGTGGCTCAAGGTGCCATCTGAGCGCCGAGCCTCAAGCTGAATTGAGGAGGAATTTTTGGCTTGCGGTGCCATCCGAGTGCCGAGCCTTAAGCTGAATTGAGGAGGAATTTGTGGCTCGCAGTACCATCCGAGCGTCGAGTCTCAAGTTGAATTGAGGAGAAAATTGGGGCTTGCGGTGCCATCTAAGCGTCGAGCTTTAAGCTGTATTGAGGAGAATTTTGTGGCTCGCGGTGCCATCCGAGTGTCGAGTCTCAAGCTAAATTGAGGAGGAATTTGTGGCTCGCGGTGCCATCCGAGCGCCGAGCCTCAAGCTGAATTGAGGAAGAATTTGTGGCTCGCGGTGCCATCTGAGCATCAAGCCTCAAGCTGAATTGAGGAGGAATTTGGGGCTCGCGGTGCCATCCGAGCATCGAGCCTCAAGCTAAATTAAGATGGGATTTATGGCTTGCGGTGCCATTCGAGCGTCGAGCCTCAAGCTAAACTGAGGAGGAATTTGGGGCTCGCGGTGACATCCGAGCGCCGGGCCACTAAAACTTGTTTTAAAAACTTTGGCGGCTGGTAGTGCTTGAGTAGTTGACCATGTGTTCCGAGCTGTGGTATCAGTCGATAGGGCTGAGGGTAAATGGGTAATTTCACGTCCTAGGGTGACGTCACAGGTGTGAAAATTGAAGCGCTCTAGACCTTGGTGGCTGTTGGATCTTGATGATAAAGATCCAACGGTTAGATCCTTTCGCGAAAATCGAGGAGTCCCTTCCTCTATTATAAATCTCCCCCCTCCCTCCTCATTCCCCCACTCCGCATTTTCTCTCTCAGATAACAGGAAAATCTCTTAGTCTTCGACAACCGTTTTCGGCGATCATCTCGTTTCTCAGCATACCAGGTTAGTATTTTTGTATTCCAATGTCGCGCTCTCAGTCCGGCTCCGAGGCAAGCACTTCAGGTCGCCCTGTAGAGGTCCAGTCGGCATCGACGTCTTGATCTCTAGGCGATTATGGAATCAAGGAGGAGGTCCTGTCGGAGGGCGAGGTTGCTGTAGTGCATGACGTACAACCTTTACGATCCTGGAGGCCGGGTAAGGAGCCGATGGAGGAGGGAGAGCACGGGGGAGTAGACTCCGAGGGAGAGGGTTTTTTTAGGAGGAAGAGCACGAAGAGGGAGACCCCGAAGGAGAGGGGTTTGCTGAGGAAGAGGAGCATGAAGAAGGAGATCTCGAGGGAGAGGGGTTTGCTAAGGACAACCAGGAGAAGCCCGTCCTGGGAGCTGAGGGAGGCGACGTTCGGGGAGAAGAAGGAGGAGGAGACGCAGGAGAGGTAGTCGAGGAAGACGAAGGTCTTCTGCTTCTGCCTCCGTTAGCGACCCCATATCCGGAGAGAAAACCTCGCCCCCATAAGCAAAAATGGGAGGTAACTCGCCCTGATACCCCGGGCTCACCAGATAAATATGTACTCGAGCTGAGGTTCGCGTTTGGCCTTGTGAATGCAAGAAACCCCGCCACCCTCTGACAATTCGGGGTTTTGGCTCTAAGGGCTTTTAACCCTGAGTTGCTAGCAGGTGAGAGGTGGGTCAATCCATAGGTTCGGGACTCGGGGCATTTTCCGAAGGCAAGCGCCCGAAATCTAAAATGAAAACTTTTGTATCTGGTGCAGCATGAGTGTAGCTGGAGGTCACCGCCGAGCACATAGGTCGCCAGGCTTGAGAAAGCCGAGTCCTTGCTCGAGGTCTATGCCGAGCCCCCATAAGAAGAGAAGTTGATATGGGTGTAGCCAGAGATCATCACCGAGCGTAAAGGACCATGGCTTTGAAAAAAGCCAAGGCCTTGCTCGAAGTCGATGCTGAGCCCCCATACGAAGAGAAGTTGATATGGGTGTAGCCGGAGATCATCACCGAGCGTAAAGGTCCATAGCTTTGAAAAAATCCAAGGTCTTGCTCGAGGTCGGTGCCGAGCTCCCATACCTTGTTCTCGGGTAGGTAGTATGAGTGTAGCTGAAGTTCATCACCGAGCGCATAGATAATAGGGCTTGAAAATGCCCAGACCCTGCTCGAGGTCTATGCCGAGCCCCCAAACCAAGAGAAGCTGTTATAACTGTAGCCGGAGATCGTCACCGAACGTAAAGGTCGCATGGCTTGAAAAAGCCAAGGCCTTACTCGAGGTCGATGCTGAGCCCCCATACCTTGTTCTCGGTAGATAGCATGAGTGTAGCTAAAGTTCATCGCCCAGCGCCTAGGAAGCATGGCTTGAAAAAGCCGAGACCCTGCTCGAGGTCGATGCCAAGTCCCAATACCAAGATAAGCCGTTATGAGTGTAGCCGGAGATCATCACTGAGCGTAAAGGTCGCATGGCTTGAAAAAACCAAGGCCTTGCTCGAGGTCGATGCCGAGCCCCCATACCTTGTTCTCGGGTAGATAGCATGAGTGTAGCTGAAGGTCATCGCCGAGCACCTAGATAGCATGGCTTGAAAAAGTCGAGACCCTGCTCGAGGTCGATGCCGAGCCCCCATACCTTAGAAGAGACTTTTTGTGGCTTGCGGCGCTATCCGAGCGTCGAGCTCAATCTTGTAAGAGAAAATTTTTGTGGCCCACGGTACCATCCGAGCACCGAGCTTCAACTTATAAGAGAAAAAATTTGTGGCTCGCGGTACCATCTGAGGGCCGAGTCCAAAACAAGGGGTAAATGTACATTATGTTGACTTTACAAAACAAGGCACGAGGTGCCGTTTACATTTTGGTGCTTACAGGGGGGATCTACAAGGGTTATGCGCTCCCCTGAGAGGATTTGATAAGGTGCTTCGCATTCCAGGGCCTTTTCATGGCCTTGCCCTCTGGGTCGGTAAGGCGGTACGTGCCCGGATATACAACCTTAGAGACTCTGTACGGGCCTTCCCAGTTTGGAGCTAGCTTCCTCTTTTGGCCGGGGTTGGATATCTCTAGCTTTCGGAGGATGAGGTCCCCTAACTTGATGTTGGTGGGACGTATCCTTTTGTTATAGAACTTCTCGATCCTTTGCTGGTACATGCTCTTTCTGATTGTGGATTTTTCCCTGACCTCGTCTATGAGGTCCAGGTCGGTATGCAGTTGCGCCGAGTTGCTATCTTCATCAAAGGCCATGATATGGGGCGAAGAGAGTCCGATCTCGAGGGGAATTACTGTTTCCGTGCCATAAGTTAGATTGAACGGCGATTCTCCCGTGGGGATCCTCTTCGTCGTGCGATGGGCCCAGAGAATGCTTGGTAGCTCGTCGACCCATAATCCCTTGGAAGAATTGTCAAGCCTTTTCTTCAAACTATCGAGGATCTGGTGGTTCGTGTTCTCGGCTTGACCATTCGACTGCGGGTGGCAGACCGCGGAGAAGCATTACTGGATTCCGAGGTCCTCGCAGAACATTCTAAAATTTTTGCTCACAGACTGGGTCCCATTATCTGTGATGAGTATATGAGGAATCCCAAACCGGCAGATGATGTGTTTGTTGAAGAAATGCTGAGTTTACTGCTCGGTGATCGTGGCCAGGAGTTCGGCCTCGATCCACTTTGTGAAGTAGTCATTGCTACTATCAAGAACTTCCTTTGGCTCGTCGATTTCGGAAAGGGGCCTACCAGGTCCATCCCCCACATGGCAAAGGGGGTTGGACTGGCCAGGGAGCAGAGGTTTTCTTGTGGCGCCCTTCTTACCGAGGAGAGTCTTTGTCAGGGTCCACATTTCTTGACCAGGGCCAGGGCATCCTTGCAACATCGTGGGCCAGTAAAACCCGTGGTTCAGAGCCTTCCGGGCGAGTGATCGACTCCCCATGTGGCACCCGCCAATTCCTTCGTGGAGCTCCTTGAGAGCGTGCCTTGCTTCGTCGGGGGTCAAGCAGCGGAGATAGGGCCTCCTGTCCGTCGTGGTGTATGAGCGCTTGAAGAAGGTTTCATCGATTATGGCGAACCTTTCCGAGCGGACCCTGATCCGCCTTGCCTCGGCTCGGTCTTCGGGGAGCTCTCCTTTGAATAGAAACTTTCATATGGCAGTGGTCCAATCTTCAGGCTAAGCCCCGTCCTTAATATAGAGGGTTTAGGGAAGGTCAATACTTGGCTTTAGGAGTACCTCGATCAGAACGGTTCGATCGAGTCCTTAAAAGGACGAGGAGGCTAGCTTCGACAGGGCATCGTCCTGGGCATTCTGCTCTCTTGGGATCCTTAGAACCGTGGAGTTGTTGAAGGATGTCAGGAGGCACTGGACCATAACCAAGTACCGTATCATCCAATCGTCGCGGGCCTCATACTCTCCCGTGATCTGATTGACCACGAGCTGAGAGTCGCCGAAGACCCTGATCTGTCTGGTGCCTGCTTTGTGTGCTAGGGTAAGCCCCTCGATCATAGCCTCATATTCTGCCTCGTTGTTAGAGGCCAGAAAGTTGAGGCAGGGAGAATATTGAAGAATGAAGTTGTCGGGTCCTCGCAAAATGATGCATGCGCCACTCACCGCTTTGCAGGAAGAGCCGTCGACGTAAACTTCCCACGTCTGGTCGGCCTCCCCGCTATCGGGTTGCTCGGAGATGGTGCATTCCATGATGAATTCAGTGATGGCCTGTCCCTTGATTGCCATTCTTGGCTAATAGCTGATGTCGTATTGACTGAGCTCAATCGACCACTTAACCAGTCGGCTGGAGCTCTCGGGCTTGTGGAGTACGACCTTCAGATGCTGGTCCGTAAGGACTGGTATTGAGTGTGCCTGGAAATAAGGGCAGAGCTTCTGTGCGGCCATGACCAGGGTGTATGCCACATTCTCCATTTTCGCGTATCTGGTCTCGGCCGAGAGCAGAACCTTGCTCACATAGTATAGCGGTTTTTGGACTCCGTCTTCATCCCGAACGAGGACAACGCTAAGTATGCTTTCCGAGGCTGAAAGGTAAAGCCAGAGAGATTCGTCCGGCTCGGGTTTGCTAAGGAGTAGAGGATTGGCGAGGTACTCTTTCAATTGGGCAAACGCCTCCTGTTGCTGAGTGCCCCACTGGAAGCCTTCGGTTCCGCACAGAGATTTGAAGAACGGGAGGGACTTCTCCCCATACTTGGAGAGGAAACGGCCGATGTCTGCTAGTCTCCTCGTTAGCCGTTGGACTTCCTTGATGTTCCTCAGAGGGGCCATGTCGATTATGGCCTGGATCTTTTTGAGGTTTGCCTCGATGCCGCGTTGGCTAACGACGAACCTGAGAAACTTTCCCGAGGAGACGCCGAATGCACACTTGGCCAAATTGAGCCTCATGTTGTGGGCCCGAAGGATGCCAAAGTCTTCTTCCAGGTCGGCAATGTAGTCCTGTCCCCTTTGGCTTTTGACAAGCATGTCGTCGACATACACCTCCATGTTGCGATCGATCTAGTCCTTAAAGACTTGGTTGATGAGCCTCTGATAGGTTGCACCAGCATTCTTTAGCCCGAAGGGCATGACCCGGTAGCAGTAGAGACCTTGGTCTGTGACGAAGGACGTCTTGGCTATGTCAGGGAGGAACATTCGGATCTGATTGTATCCAGAAAAGGCGTCCATGAAGGACAGGAGCTCATGACCCGATGTTGCGTCGATCAGAGCATCGATGCGGGGGAGGGGGAACGGATCTTTAGAGCACACCTTATTGAGGTCCGTAAAGTCTATACAGATCCTCTAGCTCCCGCTTGCCTTTCTTACCATCATGACGTTCGCCAACCACTCGAGGTCGCTAACCTCTTGGATGAACTGGGCGGGCAAGAGCTTGTCCACCTCCACTTTCACAGCTTGCTGCCTCTCCGGGGCAAACTTACATTGCTTCTTGACGATCGACTTCGATCTAGGAGCACGCTCAGCCTGTGCATGATCAGATCTTTGGAGATCCCGGGCATGTCAGATGGCTTCCAAGCAAAGAGGTCAAAGTTGCGGAGAATGCAGTCGATCAGGTCGGATTTTAGGTCGGGCATGAGGGAGCAGCTCACGCGGAACCATTTTGAACTGTCCTCTATCTCGAACGAGACTTCTTCCAGTTCGTCCACCAGTTTGAGCTCTGGTTGGCTCCTCGGGGGTTGTAGTTCGACGGCATCCAAGGGAAACACACCGCCCCCGACAACCATCATGTAACATGCTTGCACTGCCTCTTGGTTCCCCCGAATGACCCCAACACCTGATTTGGTTGGGAACTTCAGCTTCAGATGGTAGGCCGAGGGAACAGCCTAGAGAGAGCAGAGCCCTGGTTGGCCGAGGATGGCGTTGTAGGCTGCTTTGACGTTCACAACCATGAAGTACATTAACTCGGTCCTTCGGTGGGGGGTCATACTCGCTATAACATCCAAGGTCACGATCCTTTCTATCGGCACCGGGACACTGGAGAACCCGTGCAGGGTGTACCCGGCTGGCTTCAGCTTATCTTGGGGGAGCTTGAGGTTCTCAAATGCTTCGAGGAAGAAGATATTCACCGAGCTTTCGTTGTCTACGAGGATCTGACGAACCTCATAGTTCGCCATGATGAGGCTGACGACGAGTGCATCACAGTGCGGGAGCCGGACCCCCTCCAGGTCTTCCCCTGAGAAGAAGACAGGAAGTTGCTGAACATGGGGGGAAGGGAGGCCTCGGATGGAGTTTATCTCCCGAACAAATGCCTTGCGGGAAGTACTGGACTCTCCTCCCATGGGCTCCCCATGGACAGCAGTGCAGAATGGCTTGGCCTCCGGTCTCTTTGGGCTCCAAGTCCTGCTCGGGACACTGTTTGGGGGCGCGAGGAGGAAGAGAAGGCCTCTAGTTCCTTGTATCCCTCCTGTCCCGGGCATCTTCCCGGTAAATTCTCGGAGATACCCTCATCGGATGAGGGCCTCAATTTCGTCCTTCAAGGACGCGGTAGTAGTCGGTGTCGTGCCCGTTGTCCCAGTGAAAGCGACAGTAGAATCAGCTGGTCCCTTTTCTTGTTGCTGGTTGGTCGAGGGGGCATCTGGACGAGGTCCCCGTCTTCGATCGCGAGTAGGATGGCTGACACATTTTGTGTCAGTGGCATGTTTCTCTCAAAATGCGGGATCAGAGGGACATTCTTCATGCCAATCCCATCCCTCGGAACCTTCTTGGGTGGCTCAGCCATGCCGGCCTTGCACTTTCCCTTCCCTGGAAGTTCTTTGGCATCCTCGGGATTTAGGGCCTCTTCGGCTCGGATGTATTTCTCGACCCGATTGAGCAGGTCAGGGAAGTCGAGGGGAGGCTTTCTGGCCAAGGATGCCTTCAACTGGCCGTGTCGGACGTTGTGCCGGAAGGCTGCCGAGGCGACCCCAGCATCGAGAGAGGAAACAAACCTTACCTCCGTGGTGAACCTCCGGACGAACTGTCGGAGTGGCTCCTCCTCCTTCTGCCAGAGGCCCAACAGGGATGCGCTTGTCTTCTCGGCCTTCCTGCTGGTCACGAAGTGGGCAAGAAAGTTGGCCTCCAGCTGGTCGAATGAGTAGATTGAGCAGGAGACAAGCTTCGAGAACCATTCCCGAGCTGGACCTCGGACGGTGGTGCGGAAGGCACGACATATGAGGGGATCCGACGTGCTGTGAATCATCATGAGGGTCTTGAAACCCTCCATGTGATCAGCAGGATCACCCTCGCCGTCATAGGTCTCGAATTGGAGAGGCCAAAAATTCTGGGGTATTTCTGCTTGTAAGATTGCAGTGGAGAAAGGCAGTCGGGTCGGCCTATGAGCCAGGGCTGCCCTCGAGCCGCCCTCGCCGAAGTGGTCGAGGTGGTTCTCCATTTCCTGTAGGCATCGCAGGACATCCTCGTCTTGCTCTGGCGGTCGGGTTAGGTCGCGAGACTCGCTGGCTTCGGTGTCTGACGGAGAGTGAAACCGGTGGAATGTCTCATGCACGGGGGCCCCTAAGATGGCCTGCCGGATCTCATTCCGAAAATCTTTGAACTCGCGGTGGGTGACTGGAGCTTGTCTGTCCAGGTCGCGTTGGGGTGGCGACCTTTGGTCGGCACGACTAAGCTCCGGCTCTGGCCCTCGGGATGGGTGCCTGGGATGGTTCGGGATCGAGTTGGAAGTGGTTCCTCCCCCAGTTCGGCTGGCTTGTTGATTCTGGATCTGCCGACGTAGGTCGGCCCCGACAGAGCAAGAAGTGTCCAGCCCGGGTTGGTCATTGATCCTCGGATGGTTGGATCCATGGGTGTCGGCAGGGACGTCCTAGGGAGGAGCGTCCGGGTGGCATGCCGAGGTGATGGCTCTTCTGGCTTTGGGTGCCCATTTCAGATCTCGGATTGAGGGGATGACATCAATGTCCGGGATCGGGCTGGGGTCAGTACCGAGGGGGTTCCCACAGACGGCGCCAACCTGATGCGGTTTGTTTTTGTGGTGTGACTGCAACAGGTGTGAGTTCTCTCAATTATTTATTTAACAGAAGTCTCGGTACTGGCTATACGCCCGACCCTCGGCCGAAGGAGCAGCTCGGGAGTAGGCAGGAGTGAGGTAGAGGTCGGATGCTCGGCTCGGATCCTAACAACTCGGCTCGGATCTGAGTAGCTCGGCTCGGTCTCGTGTACCTGCACTCGGCCAAGGAACACCGGGGTTGATCCCGGTGGCAGGCCCTCCGAAGGTCTAGTTAGTCACTGAAGAGTAACAGTAGCTAGAAATTTTTTAGAGGAGAAAGATTGATTACCTGTGAAGGTGGGAGAGGGCTTGGTATTTATAGGCAGTGCAAATGGGTCTGGAACCGTTTGGGCCAGACCTGGACCGGTTTGTCCGTGGGCCTGACGTAGCAGAAGCCCATGGGGCTTAGGGCTGACCTGGCTGATCTGATGATCAGGGGTGAGCGGTTTTTGAGGGGATCCTGTGGCCTAGGAGAGGCCACGTCATCTGACCCATATCACACATTATCATCATACAATCCCTAACATGCTTTATAATACACAAATCATCACATACAACATGCTTAGAACAATAAGAAAACAAATATATGTCACTCACCTCAATGAAGAAATCAATCGAATTAATAAAGAATGAGAAAAAGCCCTTCTTTTGCAAAATCCAAGATCATCGCTTCGAAAATCCAAGAAATTAATAGTAAAAATATATTTTATTTTTGCAGAAGCGAGGGAACAGCTGTAGTGGCTCTTTTATAGGCCAAAATCTGGAGTTTTTAGGGTTTTACAAGTTTGTGGAAACATCCCTTAACAAATTATTACTTTACATATATAAACCTTCTCTAATAAAGTAGTTAAATAAGTTAAATAAATAAAAATAAACCAAATCCTTTTACTACTGAGTTATACAACTATCAAGCATAGCTCATAAATTAAAAAAATTCGGATATGTACTCAAAGTGGTAATTTTGTACAAAAGTCCATCTTTTTGTAATATTTGCAAATATATCATAAAATATTCGTAAAAATCCAGAAAATTCAGAAATAATATCTACAAATAAATATTAGATTTTCAAATTAAAAATTTCTGACTTTTACTTTCCAAGAAAATATTTGCACAAGATCCACTTAAATTCCATATTTGCAAAAATACCATATTTGTTTAAATCTTTACCAAATCAACTCTAAATAAATTTTATTTTCAATGATGATCATGGAAAGGCCAAAAATCAGTAAAAATGAATTTTCATTATTTGTTTGAGTTCAAAACGGTTTTTTACATAAATACCCATCTCTTTCGAAATATTTACAAAAAATAGTTTCTTTTTTCAGAAAAATCCCAAAATTTAGGATATATTTAATTATAAATAGGAGAATGTATCCAGAAATTTAAAAGTGGAGATTTGCACCAAAAAAATATTTGCACGTGTAATTGAGAAATTTATAAAATAGTCAAATAAATTCAAATAAATCTGAAAAATTAAAATATGATAAATAAATGAGGAAAATCAATCATTAACCATAAAAATTCAAGAATTCAAAATTTCTAACTTTTCACGTGTGTTGTACATGCAAAATTGCAATTTCAAGAAAATAGTCAACTTTATCAATTTAATATTATTTAATAATGTAAAATAAATCATTTTATTTTGTAGGGTGTCACAGCCGGGGTTGAGCCAAACTTAAGCATGTGGAGAGCACTCTTAGCTTCACTAGAAGAATAAGTTGGTGCATCGATTCTATCTTTCCCCTCACTCGGGCGTGAGCCAATTGAGATTCCGGACTCGATTAAGTTTTGGAATGAGAAGTTCTTCATCATCTTTAGCTCGGAGCCATGGGGATTCCAACTAAGTGGCAGTATTCTGTTTTGCAGACTGTGAAAGCCGATCCAGTGCTGCGTGACGAGGAGAGGACGGTGTGTGAAGAACTTCTCAAGCGCCAAACACTGAAGTGAAAGCAGTTTATAGAGGAGGTCCTGTTCAAGGAGGGTCTGAGCTTGATAGACCCTAGCACGATTTAGCTATAGTCATTTTTCTTTGATAAGTACTTATTCATCTTTTTCCTTCTTATTTTCATCATGTTCTTACGTCTTCACTTGTTTTCTTTTTGCATAGACTGAGGGTATGGACTTCAATGTGATCACGACGAAGTGTGTCGGGCTTAGCAATAAAGCGTCTGATAAAAAGAAGAGATGATGAGTGAGCCCTGGTCCATGAAGGCTGCTAAAAGATCCTTGGCTTCTACCCCCATGGTGGCGTTGGGTTCTCCCCCGGCTGCATCGACGAGCCCTGCCACAGGGGTTCACCCTAGCCACAGTGTTCGAGAGAGAGCGTCTGTCGACCGCTGAGGCCAACATGATCCTCACCGATGAGATCAAGAAGATTTATATGCCAAACTAGATCATCAAGTGACATGATAGTTTCCTCAGAGATACGAATAGTTGTATGAAAGCTATTTGGCATCTCCCGACCCCAAAGGACAGGAGCAGGATGGCTTCGTATACGATCGATTTTGCTGCTATGGAGGTCTTTCGGGCCACCATGTCGGTATGTACCGTGACTTCTTATCATAGTTTTTCATTTTTACATGTATTTCTATGTCTTGAAGCTATTCTTTCCTTTTGTAGATCACTTCCCACTTTAGAAACTTGTTGAATAAGGTGGAAGAGGAGGAGAGAGCTTGGAAAACCATGACCGACAGGGCCAACTCAGAGAGGACAAAGGTCGTCAACGCAATTGAGGCATTGGAGCTTCAGGAGGAGTCCCTCCATACTCGGGTTGCTCATCTTGAGGCCGAGCATAAGAGGGAAAGGGAGAAGGTGGTGGCTTGGGTGAGAGCTGAGGCCAAGGAGCACATCTTCACCAACATGAAGAAGGCTTATATGAAGGCTATGAAGGATGTCATCGAGCTTGCACTGAAGTCGGGAAAAGAGTCTGTCGTTGAAGAGTCGGAGGATGAGGAGATAGCTAAGGGGGAGACTGTGGCAGAGGAAGCGAAGAGCATAGAGGGGGATGCAAAAGCGAAGGGAAAGGAAGTGGTTGACCTTTTCCCTTTGCTCTAGTTTTTGTTTGTTTTATCTTTGTAAATATGCCTAATAGGGGACTGGCCACTACTTGATGTATCTTCCGTTAAAGATGAATGAAAAATATTTTTGGTGTCCAATATTTGTGTTTCTTTTGTAAGTGAGAACTTTGGACATAGCTTTTGAAGTTCCCTTCTGCTCTTCTTTGTTGGCAGATGGTTGTGTACTCAAGAGGAGATCCCAGAGATGTTCAAATTTCTCATCTTAGCAATAGGTTAAGTGTATCGGAGTTGGGACTCTTTCGTTTGCACGAGAAATCAAGTGGGATGGAGCTAAAGCTTGCTCGTCTGAAGGTAGTTCTAGTCAAGAAAGACTTGGAGTTTGCTTGTCTAAGAGAGACGAAGATAGATGTCTACTTCTTGTTGTCGGCCACTGATGATGCTGAGGAGGTTTGGTTGCATCAGAGGCATCTTAGAAATCATCATACATGGGTCGAGGTGCGAACCAACCCCCTATTTTCAAGTGGGCAAGGGTCAGGACGATGAAGTTGGGAGCACATCGATGCAGCCTTGCTGGAAGGTAGCTGCGGTGGTGGGCGAGGAGGTTGTGATGAGGAGGGTGGTAGTGGTATTGGCAGAGGAGGAAGAGGGTGGGCTCGACAGCTACTGGTTGTCGTCCTCTTTCCTTTTGGAGCCAAGGCAGAAAAAATGATTTTTTCTCTGCGAGGTCTGATCGAAGAGTGGCGTCAATCTATTGCTATTTTTTTCTTGTGTAGGAGCAATCAGATGATAAGTACTTCATTATGAGAAAACATAAAATTTGATCCGTCGATCAGATCTGAATTGTGATGGTTGAAGTTTCCTTGATCTGACTTTGAACCGTTGAGAGCATCTGGATCTGGGTTGGACGGTTGAGATATCGTTGGTGAACCAGCACAAAGTCTAAACACTAGGGTGGGCCCCAGTAAAAGACCCTCCCATGCTCAAGTCAGTAACTAAGAATATTAAGAGAGTTTTAGTGGCAGAAATTGTGATTACCGAACTATGAAGGAGGTGGAGGCTATTTATAGATTAGGAGTTAGTTCCAAAAGATGGCTTAAAATGAATCTTTTGGGTTTAACTCCTAATTCCCATGATTATGGGATAGAGTTAGTTGATAACTCTGTTTAAGATAGAGGATTCAGTTAATAGGTTTTAATTAGCCGAAACTCCTTTTGTTTGGCTGCAGAATAACCCTAATTGTAGGTCTGGTTTAGTTGTTGGGCACTGCCGATGTTGTCAATGCAAACTTGCAACTGCTGTAAACTTATCGTTCTGCTCTTAAAAGCTTCAAGATTCATGCTCGAATTGTGCGGCCCTGGTTTGTTGCAATTTTTACCCACATCAAAAAGTCTCGCCTAATCTTATTAATACGCTTAATGATCCATTCGGAAGTTCATACAATGTTATAAAATATATCGGTAGACTAGATAAAACTGAATTGATCAAGGTAATCCTCCCGCCCAGTGAAAGAAATTTCCTTTTCCACCTAGCTAATCTCTTTTTGAATCTCTCAGTGAGTGGAAACCAATCTTCTCTCTTAAGTTTTCCTTCACGAATCAGCATTCCTATATATTTCAACGAAAAACTCTTGATCTCACATTCTAGATTAATGAGAATCGCACTATCGATCTCTTCGTTCTTCTCACCTAAACGTAGAAATCCACTTTTGTTGAGATTTAACCCTAAGACCAGAACACAACTCAAAGCACACTAGAATCCATCTCACCACCATCGCTTCTTGTAATGTTTTCTGACCATGAACGATTAAAAAAAATCTGACCAGGACTTCTTCTTCTTCTTCTTCTTCTTCTTCTTCTTCTAAAGAGTTAAAAAACACCTAGAGTTGAAAAAACCCATACACATCTCTGGCAAAAAAATAATGTAAATATAATTATACAAATAAAACCCTCAAGTTCGGCCTTGAAATACAGTAGTACTTTATTCAAATTGCTGCGACTCACTAGCAATCTAGTACATCTATAAAGTTGTTTAGCAGTGGACAAGAAGTTTGATTTTAGATCCCACTTGCATAATTTTACGACCTAATCTCAATAAAATATAACGTCCATCTGCATTTTTTAGCTTACTTGCTTCAAATTTCAAGAAGCTTTTCGCTTGAAACAATTTAGATTCTTAAGCACACCTAGCTAAGAATGTCTTGTTACTATAGATCGAATTACGGTTACTTAGGGATGTTAAATGAGCCAAACGAGCCAAGCCCTATTGGGCTTGATTATCAAAATGCTCTCTTCAGGCTTGGTTCGTGTTCATTTATAATTGAACGATTTTCGTTTATTTGTGTTTGAAGCTTGGTTCGTTTTGTGCTCGTGAAAGTGTTCATCGACTAAAGCTTTCATCTTAAGACTTTTCCAAACTTGACTTTGGTTTATTAAAATTTATTTAGAACTTCTTTGAGCTCATTTCAGTCTTAACGATAGGCATATAGTCCAATAGTCCAATAATTCTTACTCCAAATGTAACCCCCATTCTCGATTATACGGATTCTTTCTTTTCTTTTCTCCGTATTCTTGTATTTCAATTTTTTCTATAAAGCCTTCAGTTTTCTTGAGCCTCATTACTTTTATTTGAATATCCAATTAATTTGTTTGAACCCAGAAGGTTCTACTATTATTGCTATTTAAAAATTTGTTTATTTATTGTGTATATACAAACCTAAATTATACTTCGTTGTATCCTATTACTAATTCGTATTTTAATTTATGCATAAGAATTCTATTCAATTCTATAATCTGTTTCTTTTCTTCTTGATTAACCGTTTATTTTGTGAACACTGGAATTCTAATGCATTCTGTTGTATTTATTAGTTTGGGTATTTAATTAATGAGTAATATTATGCTACTATTGATTTATTTTATTTCAATTAGTATTGGGTATTTAATTAATGAGTAATATTATGCTACTATTGATTTATTTTATTTCAATGCCCAAATTCTAACTCATATTAATCGATTATTTTAATTTATGTTAAAGCCCAAGTTTCCCAACTACTCTATGATGATACTATTTTAGTGTATGTGCTAAACTCTAATCTTATTTTGTTATATCATCTCATTCTTATTATTATTATTATTGTTGTTGTTGTTGTTGTTATTATTATTATTGTTGTTACTATTATTATTATTATTAGCAGTATTATTATTACTATTATTGTAGTTTGTTGTTGTTATTATTATTAGCAGTATTATTATTATTACTATTATTGTTATTATTATTGTTGTTGTTGTTGCTGCTTTTGATTGATTATTAAAATCAATTTCTATTTATTAATTGTATTTGTAGTTATTTCAAATAATTTCTATATTGTAATACAAATTATATTTTGTTATATGTAACAACCTGAATCTTTCAAATAATTAAGTATAAAGTTTTTTATTTGTTTTCACGTGTTTTGCACGTGTAATTTAATATGTGTATTTAGCTTTAAAGATTATTCTTATGTCATGAATAAATATTTTCTTCTCTTTTAAAATTAAAGCCTATTATTAATCTTTAGGCCTAATAGTCTAATTCTAGCCCACTTAAAATTAATTAATTAATTAATTAAAGAGCCCATGATTTTAGCCCACCTAATTAGCCTACTAGTTAACTCTATTAGTAATTAATATAACTTGTAGTGTAGACTTGATCATGTAACAAATAAATGAACAATTAATAATTGTACAACTTAAACTAGTGTGCATGTGATGGCACGTGCACTGCACATGCACGTGCAATGGAGCACTAGGGGGTGGCCGGCCATATTTGGACTGGAGGGAGAGAGTGGAAGAGTGGTAAGGTGGTTACTAGATGATGGGTAGTTCTTCTAACTTCCAAATGTATCATAGATTTTCATCTAAACTCATCTCAACCCTCCATTTACTCTTGAAATGTGTATAAATACCCCCCCCCCCCCTCACTCTTTAGGCCTAATAGTCTAATTCTAGCCCAGTTAAAATTAATTAATTAATTAATTAAAGAGCCCATGGATTTTAGCTCACCTAATTAACCCACTAGTTAATTCTATTAGTAATTAATACAACTTGTAGTGTAGACTTGATCATGTAACAAATAAATGAACAATTAATAATTGTATAACTTAAACTAGTGTGCATGTGATGGCACGTGCATTGCACATGCACGTGCAATGGATCACTAGGGGGTGGCTGGCTGTAACGCTCCGAATCCCAAATACACTGAATTCGAGATGTTCTACAGGATCTTTCCACTTCCTTTAGTACAATTTTACAAGAAAATTTGAATTTTTCACTTTACATCAGAGTTTACATAAAACTTTACACTTTACATTGCACACAAGAAGTAAAAATTTACAACAAATGAATAAATGTACAACAACATTGTATAATCTTTAGTCATCTGTTCCTCTTTAATCTTTATCATGTCATTTACCTGCATATAAAACTGTGGATACGTCAGTTTATTCAACCGACGATCATTATACACGGCCATTCTCTCTATGCCGGAAATAGTATAACTTATTTTCCATATTTAACAAACACAAACTTGTCACATATCAAACTAAAGGGACTACCCTATTGATGTCGTGTTGTGATTGTGCACTTAGTCCTTAATGCAATTATTTATATTAGATGACACTAATGCGCACTTGTTCGGATTCTATGCATCCCATACCACATAGGTCCGAGGGCAAGCCTCTTAATCGTTCTTCATCTTTGTAGGGTTCAATCCCTCGCCATGACTTAATCTACTACTGTAACTACGGTGAGTATCCTAGATGATCTATGAGTACAAGCTCGTGTACAGAAAACCTGGAGGGGAATCCCACGCCATGTCTTGACTCATCAAGCATGCATTCTGTGGCAATTCAGCCTCCTTTATGGCACACGATCCTCTTGCAGTCACCAAACATCCCACAAGCGTGGCTAAAGTCCGATCATTACTGAGTTGTGCCCACGCCATGTCTTGACTCATCAAGCATGCATTCTGTGGCTCACACACTCGCACCGTAAACTCTAGTTCTCATACTCGTGTTTTTCTCTCACTTTCATCACGTCTTCACTATGCACTATTCTTAATTTAATAGAATCATGAATAAAATCAAAGCTCTAGAGTTAGCCTCTCCACTAAACCGGACTCATTCATTTATTCAAACATGACCAACCTTGGTCTTTCATTTCAATATTTCATTTCATTTCATTCCAAATGCCGGGGGAGACTTAGCTACTCTTTTGTTTCAATTCCAATTCACAATTTCTAAATTGAGCATTTCTAACTCATAAATTCATATTCATAATCATAACAGATTTCTCTTTCAATAGCATGATCTCTAAATTTATTCAATAGTCCATAATCATACATGGAATTTATATACTTCATCAATTATTAATTTCACATTGAAATTCACATCACTAACGAATATTTACTTTTCATATTTTTCACACTATTCTCAAATGAGAATATTTTGCATCACATCACACAATATAATTTCTTTCTTTGCCATATTAATTTTCTAATCCTTCATTTCAAGTCATTTTTGCAAGATATAATTTCACAAAGAATATCAATGTGGAACCATAGTTCTATTTACACATTTAGTCACAAATTATACTTTATTTTATGTAAATAATTCCCAAATTATTTTTAATATGTCCCATATATTTTTAGAAGAATAGTCATATTTTTCTATAATTTTTTGATCACCAAAACATAAAAAAAAAACATTTTTTTGAATCTGCCGAAGCCAAGATTCAAACCCAGCACCACAGAGAACACAGCCGAAGGCACAGGTCACTAGGCCACTTGCGCCAGCGGTATAAAAGGGAAACCAGAGAGTTAAATACTCTCGGTTCGGAACTGATTGGATTTAAAAGAAACGCACATAAAAGGTGGTATTCTCAAGAGTCGAACCAGTGACTTGTGAGAACCCAACTGCATTTCTAATTGAAAGAGGGCTTTATAGAAAAATAATTAAAGGCACATATTTAAATATCTATACTCATCATGATGAAAATATTTACCAAAAATATTGCACGTGCACATTACGTGCAAAATAAAATAATTTTTCATTAAATAAAAAATCAGGGCATTACAACACTCCCTCCTTAGAATAGTTCCGTCCCCGGAACTACAGTCAAGAGCGAGAAAACAAACACTCACAACAAGAACAAAAAGATAAAAAGATACAATCAAGCAAAAAGCTCAGGATAGTCTTTCAACATCCTCTCCTCAGACTCCCAAGTAGCCTCTTCAGCCAACTGGTTTCTCCAGACTACCTTGACCATCGGTATCGTCTTATTCTAAAAGACTTTCTCTCGACGATCAACAATCTCGATAGGAGACTCGATGTAATTCAGATCCAACTGCAAACCTTCCGGCACTTCAGGCAAATGATGACTCGGATCTGGAATATAACCTCTCAGCATAGACACATGAAAGACATTGTGCACCTGAGATAACTCTTCCGGTAATTCAAGCCGGTAAGCAGTTTTCCCGATCCTTTTCAATATCTTGTACGGGCCTATAAACCTCGGGACTAACTTTCTGCCTTTGCCAAATCGAACCACACCTTTACTGGGCGATACTTTCAGAAAGACGAAGTCACCAACCTCAAGCTCAAGGTCCCTTCTCCGGTTGTCTGCATAGCTTTTCTGCCTGCTCTGAGCTTCTACCAACCTTTTCCTGATCAGAACAATCTTTTCAGAAGTTTGCTGCACAAGCTCAGGACCAAACAACTGACGCTCCCCAACTTCAAACCAACAAACAGGTGTTCTGCACTTCCTGCCATACAAAGCTTCGTACGGTGCCATCCCAATACTGGTCTGAAAACTGTTGTTGTAGGCAAACTCTACCAAAGGTAAGTGCCTTTCCCAACTGCCTCTAAAGTCTAGTACACAACACCGAAGCATATCCTCAAGAATACGGTTGACTCTCTCGGTCTGCCCATCGGTTTGCGGATGAAAAGCAGTGCTGAAATCTGTCTTGGTACCCAAAGCTGTCTGAAGACTCCTCCAGAAATGCGAAGTAAACTGCGCATCCCAATCAGACACAATAGTTGACGGAACACCATGAAGCCTGACGATCTCGCCACCATACAACTCAGCTAACTTGTCCATCGAAGCAGTGAGTTTCATCGCCAGAAAGTGAGCGGACTTGGTCAGTCGATCGACTATAACCCAAATCGCATCATTGCCTTTAGGACTCTTAGGCAATCTCGTAATGAAATCCATACTGATGTTATCCCACTTCCATTCCGGAATAGGTAACGGCTGTAATAGACCTCCGGGTCTCTGATTTTCGGCTTTGACTTGCTGACAAACCTCACACTTTGCCACAAATTCAGCCACATCCCGTTTCAAACCTGACCACCAGAAATGCTGTTTGATGTCTTTGTACATCTTAGTACTCCCAGGATGTACCGACAAAAGAGTAGCATGCGCCTCCTGAAGAATACTCTCTTTTAGGTCCGCTTGATTTGGAACACATAGCCTATCTCCAAACCATAGCACTCCATCCCTGATTTGAAATCCGGGCAACCTGCTAGCACCAACCTGCTCCTTCATCTCCAAAATATCAGCATCAACCTCCTGACTTGCAATGATCCTTCCATTCAGTATAGGCTGAAGCCTCAACTGAGCCAAAGATGCTCCCAATCCTTGCAAGACAACTTCAGTACCTGCTCGGTCCAATTCCTCAATCAGATGCTTCTGAGTTGTAATCAAACTGGCTAAGCTGCTCTTGCGACTAAGTGCATCAGCAACAACATTAGCTTTCCCAGGATGATACTTGATCTCAGGTCGCATGTCCTCGAGCACTTCCAACCATCTCCATTTCCTCATATTCAGATCCTTCTGCTGATATATGTACTTCAAGCTCTTGTGGTCCGTGTACATGTTTAATTTCTCACTGTACACGTAGTGCCTCCATTGCTTCAGGGCAAAGATAATCGCAGCCAACTCCAGATCATGAGTCGGATAATTCTTCTCATGCGGTCGTAGTTGCCTAGACCCATAAGTGATTACTCTTCCCTCTTGCATTAAGACACAACCAAGCCCCCGATGTGAAGCATCGTTGTAAACATCATACTCAACACCTGCTCTAGGCAAAGCCAAAATAGGTGCAATAGTCAGTTTCTCTTTCAACTCCTGAAAGCTTGCCTCACATTGCTCAGTCCACTTGAAGTTCACATTCTTCTTGGTCAGTCCAGTAAGCGGTACAGCTATCTGAGCATAACCTTGAATGAATCTCCTGTAGTTTCTGGTCATTCCAAGAAAACTTCTGACTTCCTTTACTGTAGTATGCCTAGCCCAATCTCTCACTGCCTCTATCTTCTGAGGATCAGTTGCCACTCCCTCCTTAGAAAGGATGTGACCTAGGAATGCCACTTCAGATTTCCAGAAATCACACTTGGATAGCTTGGCATACAACTTCTGCTCTTCCAACTTCTTCAAAACTGCTGCTAGATGCTCGGTGTGCTCCTCCTCTGACTTGGAGTACATGAGGATATCGTCGATAAACACCACGACGAAAGAATCAATGAACGGCCTCAGAACTCTGTTCATCAAATCTATGAAGATTGCGGGTGCATTCGTCACTCCAAATGGCATAACTAAAAATTCGTAATGCCCATGTCGAGTTCTAAATGCAGTTTTACGCACATCTTCAGCTTTCACTCGAACTTGGTGATATCCTGATCGAAGATCTATTTTGGAGAAAACAGCTGCTCCTTGTAGACGATCGAACAAGTCATCAATTCGAGGAATAGGATACTTATTCTGAACAGTGACCTTATTCAGCTCTCGGTAATCGATACATATTCTCATCGATCCATCATTCTTCTTTACCAAAAGTATTGGTGCTCTCCAAGGTGACGCACTAGGTTGAATAAAGCCTTTCTCCAACAGTTCCTTAATCTGCCGTTTCACCTCATCCTGTTCCACTGGAGCCATCCTATACGGTGCCTTAGAAATTGGTGCACTTCCCGGTTGAACAGTGATGCTGAACTCTACATCACGATGCGGGAGGTAACCCAGGAAAATCATCCAAGAACACAGTCGGATAGTCCCGAACCACAGGAATCCCTTGCACTTCCACAGGAGTCTCTTCCTTGCGGATAGCTGCCACCAGCCTAGAACACTTCTTCTTCCCTTGGAAAGTGACTTCAGGTCCACCTGGAGCATTCACTGTTACCGTCTTGGTTTTGCACTCGATGCTTGCACTGTACACCGACATCCAATCAATGCCAATGATAACATCGACTCCCAAGATAGTCAGCTCGATCAGATCAATCCCAAAGATTCGATCCCCAATCACAATCTCACAATCAGCATAATACCGATCAGTGGTTAAAGTTTCCCCTGATGGAGTAGTTACTGCTAAGATCTTGCCTAGGAAAAATCTTCGGTTCAACTCCCAACACTTTAGCAAATTTAGGAGACACAAAAGTATGAGAGGATCCAGTATCGAACAACACAACAGCTTTCATTCCATTAAGATAAAGTTCTCCTGTTACATAATACACACTCATTACGTAACAGTTCACTAAATAGCGGGAAAAAGAAACAACGGTCTAACTTCTACGGTTCCTCTTCGCTTCTCGAAGTTCTCCCCGTAGTTCATCAACGTCATCCTTCAGCACATCGGTTAGATTCTTCCTCTTCTCGAGTTCCCATACACGATGACTGAGAACAGAAAAGTCGTCCTTACGCTTTGCCAACTGAACCTCCAATAATCCGACTCTCTCTCGCAGTGTTTCTACCTGCCTCTGAAGAGATATCACAAGACCATTCGGAACTGGTTCTTCTTCTTCATCAGAAGAGTCATCATATGAATCCGGGGGTGGGGTGATCTCTCGGGATTCAGGCCATTCTTCTTCGTCAGAATCTGCTTGCCCAAGATAGTCTTCGTCCTCGGAATCTGCCTGTCCAGGATGGTACTCTTCCTCGATGATATGCCAGTCGTCGTCTCCAGCAGGGTCGAAGTGATCAGCCATCTTAGAAATAGAGAGGAAGAAGCATAAGTCATAGAGCAACACAAATGTAAGTCACTTACATTTAAATCTCTAGACTCAAACACACACTCTAATGTCCACTTCTAGGGTGTCGTTCCTTATAAATTAGTACAAGTGTGAAAGCGTGGCTCTGATACCACTCTGTAACGCCCCGAATTCCAAATACACTGAATTCGAGATGTTCTACAGGATCATTCCACTTCCTTTAGTGCAATTTTACAAGGAAATTTGAACTTTTCACTTTACATCAGAGTTTACATAAAACTTTACACTTTACATTGCACAGCGGAAGTAAAAATTTACAACAAATGAATAAATGTACAACAATATTGTATAATCTTTAGTCATGTGTTCCTCTTTAATCTTTATCATGTCATTTACCTGCATATAAAACTGTGGATACGTCAGTTTATTCAACCGACGATCATTATACACGGCCATCCTCTCTATGCCGGAAATAGTATAACTTATTTTCCATATTTAACAAACACAAACTTGTCACATATCAAACTAAAGGGACTACCCTATTGATGTCGTATTGTGATTATGCACTTAGTCCTTAATGCAATTATTTATATTAGATGACACTAATGCGCACTTGTTCGGATTCTATGCATCCTATACTACATAGGTCCGAGGGCAAGCCTCTTAATCGTTCTTCATCTTTGTAGGGTTCAATCCCTCGCCATGACTTAATCTACTACTGTAACTACGGTGAGTATCCTAGATGATCTATGAGTACAAGCTCGTGTACAGAAAACCTGGAGGGAAATCCCATGCCATGTCTTGACTCATCAAGCATGCATTCTGTGGCAATTCAGCCTCCTTCATGGCACACGATCCTCTTGCAGTCACCAAACATCCCACAAGCGTGGCTAAAGTCCGATCATTACTGAGTTGTGCCCACGCCATGTCTTGACTCATCAAGCATGCATTCTGTGGCTCACACACCCGCACCGTAAACTCTAGTTCTCATACTCGTGTTTTTCTCTCACTTTCATCACGTCTTCACTATGCACTATTCTTAATTTAATAGAATCATGAATAAAATCAAAGCTCTAGAGTTAGCCTCTCCACTACACCGGACTCATTCATTTATTCAAACATGACCAACCTTGGTCTTTCATTTCAATATTTCATTTCATTTTTATTCCAAATGTCGGGGGAGACTTAGCTACTCTTTTGTTTCAATTCCAATTCACAATTTCTAAAATGAGCATTTCTAACTCATAAATTCATATTCATAATCATAACAGATTTCTCTTTCAATAGCATGATCTCTAAATTTATTCAATAGTCCATAATCATACATGGAATTTATATACTTCATCAATTATTAATTTCACATTGAAATTCACATCACTAACGAATATTCACTTTTCATATTTTTCACACTATTCTCAAATGAGAATATTTTGCATCACATCACACAATATAATTTCTTTCTTTGCCATAATAATTTTCTAATCCTTCATTTCAAGTCATTTTTGCAAGACATAATTTCACAAAGAATATCAATGTGGAACCCTAGTTCTATTTACACATTTAGTCACAAATTATACTTTATTTTATGTAAATAATTCCCAAATTATTTTTAATAAGTCCCATATATTTTTAGAAGAATAGTCATATTTTTTCTACAATTTTTTGATCACAAAAACATAAAAAAAAAAAAACATTTTTTTGAATCTGCCGAAGCCAAGATTCGAACCCAGCACCACAGAGAACACAGCCGAAGGCACAGGCCACTAGGCCACTTGCGCCAGCGGTATAAAAGGGAAACCAGAGAGTTAAATACTCTCGGTTCAGAACTGATTGGATTTAAAAGAAACGCACATAAAAGGTGGTATTCTCAAGAGTCGAACCAGTGACTTGTAAGAACCCAAACGCACGCTCTGACCACTTGAGCTACGTGCTCAAGTTGTCAAAGTACAACTCAAATTCTTTTTAATACAATTCTCTCTGTTATTCAAACAATTCGATATTCAACAAGTCCTCATTTCATTTTGTTTTTATAACAATTACTGTAAAATTCCAGATTGACTAACATCATCATAAGTTATATTCCAGTACAATAAAAATAATTTTTTCGATAATCAAAACATATTTTTCATATAATTAATTTGAATTGTGAACTATCACTACCACATTTCTTCTTTTTCGACATTTCTCAACAGTTAACGTCACTAATCTCTTTATTAGCAAACTACACATTAATTCTCTATTTTTAATCTTTTACCAAACATACAAAATTATATCTTAATTCATTTATTTCAATATAACACAAAGATCCATTTAATCACATGAAGTAGCATTGTCAATATACTAATTTTGTGTATATAATTTGTGATATAGATAATGAGATTTTCTTTAACAATCCATGGTTATAATTAATTCACACAAAACTTAGATTTTTACTAAGCAAATCACATACAATTGTACACCTACATTCCAATTAATTTATAGCTCAAATCTTCAATTAAATGTGTACTCTTATTAGTCTTTTTCATGCATCATTTTTCCATTCCAATCTAGCATATATTCCTATTTAGAAATATAGAAAATTTACCCACCTTATTGAAGAAAGTACAACTAGCAACCTCCTAGACGAATGTCCTTGCAACGAATTGCTCCTCCTCCTAGATGCGCGCACACTAGCAAAAATCCGAGCACTCCAAAGCCAACCCGAGCACTCCAAAGCCGGCCTTCCTCTTCTTGTTGCAAGCACAACCCACACAATTCTCTCAATCTTTTAACTCACTAAAATAACTACTAGATAAAGTATTTTGAACTATAGGTTGGAGAAAATAATTTGCACAAGAATAACTAGCCATGGGGGGGGGGGTATTTATACTAAAAATCAAGGAGAATGGATGGCCAAGATTGAAGTAGGAGTTAGGAACAAGTGGCTTAGATTTAAGGAGGAGTTATACTAACCACCCATAATCAAGTAACCACCACACCATGATCCCACTCAAATTTTCCCATTCCCTCCAAAAGAAGCAATCCGGCCTACCTAGGATGGTGCACATTGCACGTATACGTGCAATGCATGTGCATGCAATTGCCTCCAAAAATTTGTACATTTTATTTTGTAAAAAAAAATAATCTTTAAATTGTATCCTGCATGACAAGTTGTATTTAAAAATAAATTGACTCATGGGCTTTAGTTTATGGGCCAAAATAATTATTATAAAAATAATAAATTAAATTAACTTTGGGCTTTTAAAAAGAAAAGGCTTTTTGTCTAATTGAAAGAGGGCTTTATAGAAAAATAATTAAAGGCACATATTTAAATATCTATACTCATCATGATGAAAATATTTACCAAAAATATTGCACGTGCACACTACGTGCAAAATAAAATAATTTTTCATTAAATGAAAAATCAGGGCATTACACCGGCCATATTTGGTGTGGAGGGAGAGAGTGGAAGAGTGGTGAGGTGGTTACTAGATGATGGGTAGTTCTTCTAACTCCCAAATCTATCCTAGCATTTCATCTAAACTCATCTCAACCCTCCATTCACTCTTGAAATGTGTATAAATACCCCCCCCCCCCCCCCCCCTCAATCACTCTTGTCATTTGCATTAGAAATTTCAAAAGAGAAAAGATAGAATTATGTAAGAGAAAAGATAGAGTTGTATGAGAAAAGATTGAGTATTTGTGTGTTTGTGTGCTCTTGTACTTGGGTGGCAGGCTAGCACATCAAGGAGGTCTCGGGTTCAAGCTTTGCTAGGAGGAAAAGGCTCGAGTTTGTGTGGCAGAAACTAGGAGAGGAAGGGAGACGATCGTGCATTCAAGGAGTTCTCTAGGAGTTTCTTATTTGTTTTTTCAAAAGGTGGGTGATTTCTCTACTTCTAGTTTAGATACCATGTTAGGAATTTAATTTCTGAATATGTTAGAAACAAATAGAAAAGTTGTCATATACTTGCTTGAAGAGACTAGTAAGAAAAAGAGGAAGTTCTAGTTTATTTACTTAAAAAAATTAGTAGATGAATTGAAATGTGTTAATTAAGAGTTTTCATGATGTTTTATTACTATATTTTCATGCTAGAGTATATATAAATTTGATAAATCATACTTGTATGAAATTGTGCTTGTGAATGGTCTGTAGAATGCAATTTAACACCCATGATTTGTGAAATAAATTAATTAGCATCGAAAAGTTACAATAATTGTTGAATTTTAAATGTATTGTATAAGTAAATTTATATTCACTTGATTGTCAAATATGTTATCTTTGGAATCATAAGAAATGAGTGAGTTTTATAAAAGATCAAAATTAACTTGAGGCTTTAACTATGTTAAAGAATGAAGAAAAATTGTGCAAACATAATGTGAATAAATGGGAAACAAGTAGATAAAAAGATTCATCTAGGAAAGGAATTTTTCAATATCGAAAAATGTATTAATGTTCCACTTTTCAAAAGAAATAAGAGAAATAGTCTACTATGTGGTTAAAAATGAGAATTTTGGAAATCTAAGAAAATATAATATACTATTTTTCAAAGAAATATATTCTGGAAAACGATTTAGATTTTTATAAGTAAAAATTGATTGAAAAAATCAAGTTTATTAAAGAAAAAAAACTAGATACAGTACAGTCCATACAAAAAGTATTTAACTAGACCTTATATCGGTTAGTCACTCAAGACCTATTGGTCTTCGGGTGCGTTTTGGGTATGTTACTGTAGCACAGCGGGGGGTACTGGTCTCGGGTTCGAGTCCTGAAGAGACTCTATTTTTATGAAATTTCGATTTTTAAATCAAGTCACCGAACTATACTCTAAGTATAATTAAAGCCCCTTTCATATCAGTTAGTCACTCTGGAACAACCGGTCTTCGGGTGCGCTTTGGACCGGTTACTGTTCACAGGCGGGGGCGTTGATCTGGGTTCGAATCCGGCCCTGGCCTTTTGTTTAGTTTTTATTTTTTTAACTTATTTTGATTTTTGGAGTATTTTAAGTGTATAAAAATTGAGAAAAAAACTAGAATTCTTCTAAAATTACATAGACTTCATAAAAATTATTTCTACCATATTTGACATAATATTATAAGAATTAGAAGTAATTTTGAGAAGGAGAATTTGATAAATATTCTTAGATTATGACTTGATTAATTAAAGAAAAGGAATATTTTGAAGATAAATAATTTTTTGTGTAGAGATTAAAATTGAGATTGTCAACATGGAAAATTGAGTAAGATAATAAATGGATTTTGTTGTTTGATATATGCAAGAGTGTGTGGAAAATGAAACAAAAAGATTATGATGAAATGTGAAAATTTTGTGAGTATAAACATTTATTTTTGGTGAACATGAAAAGAGATTGAAACTAAAGTTTAGCTATATCCTTACATCGGCATGAATGAGATTTGAAAGAGAAATGTGATAATAAAAGACCAAGATTGGGTCGTGGTTAACAATTGATGTTTAAGACCGATTTAAAGGTAACGTCAATTCTAGAGTGTTAATTTTTACTCATGATTCAATTATCTAATGATTATACACATAGTGGAGATGTGATGAAAGTAAGAGAAAAACACAAGTATGAGGGCCTCGTATCTACGGTGTGAGAGTGTTCACAGGATGTCTACATGATGCGTCATGTCAGTGAATACATCTCTAGAATATCGGGACCGTGGCAACTCTTGTGGGATGCTTGGTGACTACGTAGTGCCATCGTTCCATAGTGGAGGTAAATTGTCCATTGGATGTCTGCATGATGCGTCATGTCATGACATGAGATTCTCTCCAGGATGTCTGGACATGGACTTGTAACTCATAAAACATCTAGGATACTTACCGTAGTTACCATAGTAGTTAAACTCATAGCGAGGGAATCAACCCTACAAGATGAAGAACGATTAAGGGCTTGCCCTCAGACCTATGTAGTATGGGATGCATAGAATCCGAACAAGTGCGCATTAGTATCATTAAATATAAATAACTGCATTAAGGACTAAGTGCACATTTATAGACGACATCAATAAGATAGCCCCCCTTAGTTTTGTTTGTGAACAACTGTGTACTTTTCAAGTAAGAGAAATTTATGTATTATATCCCAGCGTCAGTTGTATGCAACTGACGTGCCCACAGTTTCTATGCAGGATAAAATGAATGAGTGGACTAAAGAGGAACGCTGCTTAAAGAATTGTTTCATGTGTTACTTTATTCATGTAATATGTTGTAATTTGCTTCCGCTCTTGTTGATGTAAACATTATTGTATAAAAAGTTTTTAATTCCTTGTAAAATTGTACGAGTGAAGTGTAAAGATCATGTGGAACTTCGAATTCGGTTTTATTTGGAATTCGGGGTGTTACATTATACATCCTTTTTTATTTTGTTATTCTGTCCCCTATTGGATCTAAAACCCAAACCCATGTTTTCCCCTTATTAGATACTAACCATTAACCAAATATCCTATTAAACCCTATAAATAGTACTATACAGCCCCCCCCCCCCTAACCTAACCTTAACTTACTTCTGTGTAACCCCAGCCATCACCCTTCTTCTTCCCCCCTCACCTCTGTTTCGATTTTGAACCCAAACTGTCGCTTCCTCGCTTGCCTATCCCCATCCTCACCTCTGCCAATTGCAATGCCTCACTCCTCGCCATCCCGTCTTCGTCAACCTCCACAAACCCATCCTCCGTCATCTTCCGCCGTCTTCGTCCCTCACCCTCACCGAAACCATCAACCCAATGCCTCGTCGATGCCCTCGACCGCAACCACCTCTCATCCAACCACCGAGAAACCCATCAACTTCTCATCGCCATCCCTCCTCAGCAACCCTCTCGACTGCACCCCGCAACCACCGTTGACGTCCCCTGTGCTCGTTGCCTATTGTTCCCCTATTTTCTTCCAAAACAGAGGACGCATTCGAAGCTCTGTTTCTGTCGACCGTTCTTCCCCCGTGCACCACCTCGCTGTCCACCGTTGACTTTCGTCGCCCTAGATTCCGCCAGCCTGTCCCTGAGCGCCGCCAGTACTGTCGCTGCAGTCCACCACCGTGCCACTTTTTTTGTGTGCTGTTCGGTATAGTAGTTTGCTATTTGCCATTGCGGCTGCTGTCCACTGTGTGCTTGATTGGCTGTTTGTTGTTTTGATTGGGTGGGCTGTTGTGTGTTGCTTTGCTGTTCTGTGTTTGCACGTGCTCCGCCCGTGCAATCGTGTGTGTTGTTGCCATCGGGATTCTCATCCCATTATTCTATCATACTCGAATTTACCATCTAAGAGGCAAGTCTCTATTGATCTAGTTTATTTTTCTTGTTCAAAAACTCTTTTGATCTTCGTAAGTAGATCCTGATTTTATTATATTGTTATGCTGTTTGCCTTCCATTGAGTATATTGAGGGTTTACATGAGCTAACCCAAAATATTCTTGACTTCGTGCCAATATCTTTGACTCAAACCCTAGTCCCTATTGCACATTGCATATGCACGTTATACATGAAAACAAGTATATCCATATTATAGAATTGTTTGATGATTAGAATGTTCCCGACTGAATATTATTTCCATGAATTAATTTCCATGACTGTAAATTGCATCGTAAATCTTGAAAATTGCATGTTAATTATCAAATAGCACCTTGTTTATTAATTATCATGAATCATATGCTTGTATGATGAAATTATTGCCTATTCATATTAAATTAGTTTCTGGCCTGCTGTTTACTTTCTTTTGTATCAGAATTTAACCTGTTGCTATAGTAATTTGAAAGAACTTTGTAAATATGAATTGTAGCCCCATGTGTCTATTTTCTAGAACATTCGACGGAATTGAATTACGATTTATAATCTGTTAGATATCAGTCTTTTAGTACAACTAGGTCTGAATTTTCAGATTCACAAATTTTAGGTGTATCACCCTGATTTATTAATAAATAGAACATGTTAACAGTAAAATTAAAATGTGAAATTAATTGGGATGATACTAGACATGCTTAGGAATCACCCTGAATTTTTGTGAATTTAATTGACAAGTTTTCTGATATATGTGAATACAATCTATAACCTGCTGCCTGAACATAAAACCTGTAAAGAATAATAATTTGAACCTAGTTTCTGCGATTTTCATATATCGTGTGAATATTCGCTGGAACCGGCAGAGAGTTTAGTTTCTATAACTTCTGACGGATCCAGGTTTTCTTTCCTGTAGCAGCGGTAATCTCTATTTTTGTACAGTAATGTCCTGCTGTCCTGATTGTGTGATTTGTATTATTTTAATATAATGTTTCTTGCCTTGTATGTAATGAGTAGAATTAGTCACACTTAGCATGACATAACCTTGACACCTTCTTGCATGCTAACATAGGATACAATAAAATATTAACAAGTCGGGGTATTAAGGGAAAGACCTAGTAGTGGACAATATAGGAGAGTGTACTCGGAAGGGCGTCCGTGTTCCCGTGTTACATGTTTACTGACCAAGTTACCGACCAAGTTACTGACCAAGTTACTGACCAAGTTTACCCACCAAGTTTTATAGTCATGAGAAGACTCGAGTACATGACCCTACAGAATTCACCATTAGAGTCTAGAACGATCACTGTTTGCATGCACCGAATCTGTGGAATGGGACGCAGTAATACGTGCATTAGATAGGTTAATAAAATGAATAATAACCCTCATTCGACATTTCGTGCTTGAACCCGTATACTGTCATCGATATCGATCTTGAATTGAAAATCATTAATTATTGCAAGATTAAACATAGACCCTTGACAATATTGCCAATCCTTGATTTTGTTCTTGACTTTGATCACATCCTTTATTCTTGATATACCATGTTTCTTATTATTCCTTGCTTTCCACTACTTGCTATCCATGACTTGCTCTAAGGATATTATTTTCTCTATTTTTAGATCACGAGTTTACATGTATCGATGATGAGTTACCAGAAGGAATTGGTGAGCAACGATTTTAGAAGACGGAGCCCAAGAATAGACTGCTAGAATTGTCTTTTATGCTATCTTTCCTTTGAACATTGTTATTCTTTTTGTACTTTGTATTCCAGACTTGTGTGTCCTGAAGTTTACTTTTTCCCAGATGTTGGATATTATTTAGTGAATTTATTTCATGATTATTTTGGAGTTTATTTCATGATTATTTATGTGGTTATTATTTTCTTGCGTGGTTGTATTATCTTGTATATTGTTGAGTTAATCTGTTACAGCTCATGGATGATGAATAAATTATTCGTTGGCCCTTTATTACGTGCTCGTATTCCCGTATCTTAGGAAGCAGGGCGTGACACCAAAACTCCAAAGCATCAAAATAGTCCAATGATTCTTACTTCAGAAACTCCAAAAGCATCAAATTAGTCCAATAACTCCTTCTGGTTGTTTTAGTAGTGTAATTTTATATTAAGTTTTATTATTACCATTTGTGGTGGTTACTGCTTGAGTCTTTGACAAACGCTAGTGCCTTAGTTTTTGAAATTGTGGTTTTTAATTATTTGATTTTCTTATTCTTACAAGGTTTAAGAGGCAATGGACTGAGGGTTGTGATTGACTTGAAGAGAGAGAGAATTTTGAAGGAGAGTATGTCATTAAAAATTAGTGTGTTTATTTAATTATGTTGCTCAGTCTAGGACAAAACATAACTCATATGCCACATACTGTAACGTGTTTAATATACTTGAAGTTGACGAGCCTAAATGAATTGAGCCTCGATCTTAATCGACCAGAGCCTATACGAGCTCTAAATGAGCCGAGCTCAAACAAGACTTTTTCATGTTCGTTCATCTAAATGAATGAACACAAATTTAAGTGAAAGCTTGAATGCACACAAATTTATGTTAAAGCTTGGTTCATCTAACTATTGAACGAGCTTGAAGCTTTGACCGAGCCAATACCGAGCTGAGCCTGAGCCGAATTTTGAGCTTCAAGAGCTTATTTACATCCCTACGCTTAATTGGAAACCTTACCGTTATATATTATGTTTAGTCCCATACCAGATTATGTATTAGTTTAGTATTTGGTTTCCTTCTATATATATGAGATATTGTACCAGTTATAATCAATCCAATAATCTTTTCTCAATCTCTCTGTTAACCTTATCATGGTGTCATAGCCAGGACCCCAATTTTCTTTCTCCCTCAGGTAACATCAACTTCGGCAACTATCCTCGACTACGGCATCAATCCCCGCACCTCAACATCTCTCTTCTCGACTGCGGCTACCATCTTCAATAGCGGCATCGCCTTCTTCCTCTTTCCACTCTCAGATTCCCATCACCTTCATTGTCCTCATCAAAACCCATTAGACTCTATCATACTCCATCGAAAACCCTCGAAACCCAACCCCTCCCTGTCGTCGACACCTACCCCCTGTCTTCCCGTCGAGCCAGCATCAATAGCAATCCCCACTTCCTTCTCGAACACCAAAAACCCCACTTACGAAACTCCAGACCTTCCCGACCCAAATCCAACAGCCCCGTCGACTTCAACCTCCCAACTCCGGCGAGCCCGAACTCTTAGCCGCCACAATCCCCAAATCCCATAACTTGTAAACCCTATCCGCCCTCTCTTTCCTTAATTTCTTCAAACCCTAACCAATACTTAACCCGTTTTCCAAAACAAAAAAACCCGAACCTACACGCAAACCCACATCCAAAACCCAAACTTGTTTTTTGTTACCACAATCCAAAAATAAAAATTAAGAAAATAAAAAAAAAAAATAAAAAAACCAATCCTAACCAAAACCCACACTCAAACCCAAATCCAAAATGCTAACCCGAAAATCCTAACCTACAACAACTTAAAACCCTAATCCTATCCCAACCTTAACCCTACCTCTCCCTACTGTTGCTGATCTGTTGCTGTCACTGTCGATCGTCCCGCGGCCGCCACCGTTTTTCCTCGTAAAAAAATCCAAAAAAATTAAAATTTGCATGTACTAGTTATTCTCCAATGGAACCTTAGTTTTGCCAGTATCTTTCCGTATCCACCGACTTCTTCGTTGTTGCATCTTCATCTTCACTCTCCCTCACATTCCAATCCTCATCCAGATCCAGACAGCAGCAATGCCACTGTCATACTGATTCCGGCCTCCTCCCTCATCTCAGTAACCCTTCCCCACCCCTTCTTCCAACACCAACAACGATAGCAGCATCCAGATCCTTATCCCGATCCCGACAACAACAACATCTCCATCCTCATTTCGATTTCTGGCACAACACTACTAGTCTCATTCCTCCTCGCAGTACCTCTTCCCTCACATCTTCTACCATGACAGTTACTCCAGCTTGCCATCTCCTGCTGATTGGGCCAATCTTCAGCATCACCTCGCTTAGCTGGAACTCCAGTTCTTGGGATAGTTTGTCAATGCTGGTCCCTCTGCTCATGCATTCTCTGTTACTCCTGATATGAATTCCTCCTGAATTTTAGATTACAGTGCATCACATCATTGTATTAGTAATTATACATTGATCACCACCAACACTGCACTTCCCTCTCACCCTCCATCTCTTCACATAGTCGATGGCACACAACTTCTCACTACAAACTCAGGATCTATTAGCTCTCCTACTCTCATATTACCTTATATTCTTTATGTTCCCAATTTATCCATGAACCTTATTTCCATTATTACGCTGTGCGGTAGTGGTCTTGTCGTTACATTTGATTCTTTAGGTTATTCTATTACCGATTCACACACTGGTCAGTAGTTTGGGTGTGCTAGTCGACATGGTCGTTTATATCATATAGATTTTCTACATGCACATGAATCTCATCATAGTTTTGCTAGTGTTGTGTCCTGTGATGCTGAAATGCGGCACAGAAGTTTAGGTCATGTTAGTGAGTCTCAACTCAAGACTTTAGCCCATAGTGGTGCCCATGGTCCTCTTGTCATTTGGCCAAACACATAATAATCCCTTTTAATAACAAACACACTTTTCAAACCACCCATCCTTTTCAACTTGTTCATTCTAACATATGAGGACCCTCTCCTGTACCTTCGTACAAAGGCTATCTCTATTATGTTGCCTTTATGGATGACTTTACTCGATATACATGGGTTTTTCTTATGCACCAATAATCTGAGATTCCTAATATTTACTAGTTCTTTATGACCATGATTAACACTCAGTGCGCATCAAGACTTTTCGCTCAGACGGTGCTCGTGAGTACACTTCTACTATTATAAGATCCATCCTTTAGTCCCACGACACACTTTTTCAGCAATCATGTCCTCACACACATTAGCAGAATGGTGTAGCTGAGCATAAACATTATCTCATTCTTGAGACAGCTCGCACTCTTTTACTCTCCTCTTTTGTTCCTTGTTCTTTCTGGGATGAAGCTGTCATAACTTATGTTAGCCTCATTAACATCACTTCCTCATGTACCCTATCTAGTACGACACCTTGTGAGGCTTTTCATCACTCACCATCAGACTACAGTATGCACCATAGTTTTGGGTGCACCTGTTATATCCTTCTCCCTCTAACTAAGTGCACGAAGTTCATTGCTCGAGCTACAAAGTGTGTTCACCTAGGTATTAGTTCGAAGCACAACGGACATGGTTGCTTTGATTCATTGGCGGGTCGTGTCCATATTTTCCGACATGTCTCTTTTGTGGAAGACTCTCTTTACTACTTGAAATCTCCTAAGGATACTAGTATTCTCGATTCCCCAGTTGTTGGGCCTACCTCCCCAGACACATCTTCATGCATTCCCTTCGATCCCTATCCTTTGGCTTCTTTCCCATCTCATTCAGATGTTACACCTCTTGTTCCTCCTTTAGCAACACCACATGCATCACCAGAACATCATGCACCCACACCACCTGCATCCCCACAACTGCATGCACCCACCCCACCGACCTCACCCCATACCCTGTAAATCCCCCACCGGTCCGTTAGTCTACAATTTGGCATCCCACCGACACATTATACACATGATGCCATTGGTCCTTCAGAGTAGTTTGGATTTGCCACCTTAGCTTCCTCCTTACCACAGTTTCATGCAAATCTCACTACCATATACTCCACACATGAGTCCAGAACCTATCAGGAAACAATTCAATATCCCGAGTGCCGGAAAGCTATTATAGAGGAATTCAGTGCATTTGATCAGACTGACACTTGAGATGTTGTTCCACTGCCAGTGGACGTCTAGCCTACTAGCTGCAAGTGGATCTTCAAGGTCAAATATCAATCTGATGGCTCCATTGAGCGGTACAAGGCTCGTCTAGTTGTCTGAGGATTTTCTCAGGAGCATGACATTGATTATGATGAATTTTTTCTTTAGTTGCACAAATGACTATAGTTCGCACTCTCCATGCCGTTGCTGCCATCCGTCAGTGAACGTTATACCAGATGGACGTGAAGAATGCATTTCTTCATGGTACCTTATCTGAGGTTGTTTAAATGCATCATCCTCCTGGCCTTACCACACCTCCTCATCATATTTGCCGTCTACGTCATGTTATATATGGTCTGAAATAGGCCCCTCGAACCTAGTTTGAGTGTTTTCGCCGTGTCATCACACAGGCCGATTTCAGTTGGAGTTCACAGGACCACTCTATTTTTAATAGGTCGACACCACAGCGGAGGGTACTTCTACTATTATATGTTGATGATACGATTGTTACTGGGGATGACTCCGCATGCATTTCATCTACCCAGAAATACATTCACCAGCAGTTCCATATGAAAGACCTTGGCAGACTACGTTACCTTTTAGGTCTAAAGGTTGCTCATAAATATCGGGGGATCATCATTTCTCAATAGAAATATACATCAGACATTACCTCCACATGTCTCTCTGATAGTCGATCAGCCGATACTCCCTTAGAACTTCACATGAAACTTCGTCCCACAGATGGTGAGCTCATTCCCGATCCCACTAGGTACATGTAGATTGTTGGACAACTTGTCTACTTATGCTTGACCGACCCGACATGCAGTCAATATAGTCAGTCAGTTTGTTTCCGTTCCTACATCAGTTCACTACAGTGTTTTTCTTCGGATTCTCAGATATCTTTGGAGCACTATTGTTCGCTCATTATTCATGCCTTCTACATATAAACTGGAGCTTAGTGTATATTCTGATTTAGATTTGGCGGATGATCTGTTAGGTTTCAATGGCAAACACAGATTGAATACACAGCAGAAAAATTACAAAAATTATTAAAATCTAGTCATGGATCCATGCGAAAACTATAAATCGTGTTTAGGAATTATACCTTACTAGGATTATACACGTGCTGTGCATGTGGGGAAAATTGGGGAGATGAAAAGGGCAAAAAAAAGTTCTACCAGCACGTGCGTTACACGGGTTGGGATATGGACAAATTACACTAAGGCCTTCTCCCATTATAGTAGTAGAGATGGATGGATCTGATGTTTCCAAGATATGTGATCACAACACTGCGATGTTGCGGTGCCTCTAAGGTACCACACGAACGGATCAAAACCAAGCTTTCCTCACGCCGTGGTGCTAGCTGCGGCATAGGGCTGTTCCTCACGATCTCTCTCTCATAATTTATGTGACAGCTAGGGTTTTCTCGTGGCTTTTTTTCACATATATATATATCATATGTATTGCTGCAGAAAATTAACCCTAAGAGAGTAATGAGGTCGTTGGGCTCACACTCTGACCTGGATCAGATTCGTGTGTGGACCTCTGAACTTTAGTCAACTCATTTAATATAATTAAATTTCCAACCAATATCAGGAGTTCGAGTCTTACATGGATTCCCAATTAAATTCATCTTATGAATTTAAATCTCAATTTCGATCCATTCTAAGTGTGTGACCCTGTAGGTTCTCGTTACGTTGACAGTAATACTAAAATCATATCCTGCTCTTTCCCTCTCCCTGTTTCCATCTAAACCCAATTCCCATCACTCCGACCACCTTCGAACCATCCCCTCGTCAACCTCTCCTCCTCGTCATCTGCCCTCATCCCCGTCTTCGTCACCCACCTGCTCGAACCCAACTCAACCGAACCCATCAACCCATCTCATCTTCACCGCCGTTTCCATCGCCAACCGTCTCCGTGCACCCCCTTCATCCTCCGCAGATCCCCTCCATCCTCTTCGTCATCGTCCAAGTCCTGAGCGCACCCCATCGGCATCTTCCCCTATTTTCGAGAGAAAACAGAGTTCGCTCTAGTTGAAGCGTCACCATTGCTGTCGCTTCCCGACCGCAGCGCCGTTGTTGTCAGTGCCGTCGCCTCACCTTGGTGTCATCGCCGTCGTCCCGAGCTCAACCAGCCATCGCTGCCATCTCCTGCACTCTCTCTCTCTCTCTGTCAAAGGGAAGAAGGAGAGAGGGGATTGGTTCGTTTCGGTGTTCGTTGTTCTGGGCATAGCTGATTCGGGTTTGCTGTGCGCTGTTTGCTTTGGATCCACTGTTGGATCTGCTGTGATGTGCGTGTGTTGCTATTTGTTGTTCGGTCTTCGAGTTGCTGTTTTGGTTTTGCACGTGACTCGCTCGTGTTCTCGTGGATCGTCGCCCGGGATTCTTATCCCGTTATTCTATTTATTCGAATTAATCGTCTAACAGGCAAGTCTCTTCTTGAACCAGTATTTTATTTTGTTCAAGATTCCTTTGATCTCTGCAAGTAGATCCAATCCTTTTTTTATCATGCTGTATTTGATAATTCTGTTAAGTTTATCGAGGGTTTAAAAAAGCTAATCTAACATACTCCTAACATCCTGTCACTTGTTTTGGTCTAAAACCTAGTCCCTATTGTTTCATGCATATGCACATTTACATGAAAACAACTAGACCCATGCATAGGGTTGTTTGATGTATTGGACATGTTAGATTGAATGTGATTAAACGAATTGATTACCATGCCTGTGAAATTGCATCTTAGAACTAGAATTTTGCATGTTATACATCAATTGACACTTTGATTATTAATTTGTATGAAATATATGATTGTATAATTTAATTGTTGCCTATTCATGTTAAAATAAACTCTGGACAGCTGTATGTTCCATTTTGAATCAGATTTTCAACCATGTTACCGTCATATTTTGAAATAACTTTCTGAACATGAAATTTAGCCTCTGATGTCTAGTTTACTGCCATTTTTTCGGATTTGAATTCGGGTCTGTAATCTATTAGATATCATCATTTTAGTATAGTTGTGTTAGAAATTTCAGATTCACAAATTCATGCATATCTTTCTGTTTTATAATTTCTTTGATCATGTTAACAGTAAAATAAAAATCTGAAATAAATTAGGCTGAACCTAGACATGTGTAGGAATCACCCAGAATTTTTATGGATTTATTTGATGAGTTTTCTGACATGAAACAAATAGGTGAACACAATTTATATCATGCTGCCTGAACATAAAACCTGAAAAGAAAAGAGTTGTCACCCTAGTTTCTGTATCTTTTATATTCCTTATATATATTTGCTAAAATCGGGTGGAAGTCTAGTATCTAGAACTTCCAACGGTTCAAGATTTACTATTTTGTAGTAGCAGTGTTCCATGTTTTAGTACATCAAGGTCATGCTGTCCTGATCATGTGATGTATGTGTAAATGACTTGTTTGCTTCTTGATTTGTCTATAACGGATAGAATTAGTCACACTTAGTATCATACAATATTGACACCTTCTTGCATGCTCACATAGGACGAAAATAAACTAATAAAATGCCAGGGTATCATGGGTTTGACTTGGTAGTGAACAATCGGAGAATGTACTCAGTAGGGGTCCCTTGCCAGCTAATTCCTGAACCTCCCGAACATCCCGAAAATCCCAAAAATCACGAACATCCCGAACATCTTGAACATCCCAAACATCTTGTACATCCCAAACATCCTGTACATCCCGTAAATTCCCGATTACTGGGCCGAGTACACGAACCGTGAATTCACCATCAGTCTAAAACGTTCACTGTGTGTTTGCGCCGAACCTGTAGTATGTAATGCAGTAGTACGTGCACTAAATAGATTAATAAAATGATTAATAACCTGCATGCTTGATCCTGTATGGAGCTTGACTCAACATCACACATTACATGTGTGATTACTGTAGACCTTTGATATTGTTGCCTACCTTTCCTTTGTTTTTTGACTTTGATCATGTCCCTATTTATTTGATATTCATGTTTCCTTTATCCTCTATTTTTTTCTACTTGCTGTCCACGACTTGCTCTAAGGACACTCTTGTCTCCATTTTTAGATCAAGAATTCACAGGTTTCGAAGGAGCAATACCAGAAGAAATTGGTAAGCAAACTCTCTGAAGATGGAAGCTAGACCTTTAGACTGCTATAGCTATCTCGTTATTTGCTTATTGTGTTGCTTTTATCATGCTTTGTATTCTTGGGCTTTTATGTGTAGCGCCCCGAATTTTCAATATAATATCTTAGAAATACGTGGCACAATTCCAGAATCTATTTCAATGTAATCATAAACATAGCAACCAAATACAGGAAAATTAAACTTTTTATTACATCAATTGTTTACAAAGCACAACGAAAAATAAAACACCTTGAATTACAATTTTCTTTCTTTACAATTTACATAAGCTCTATTATCATTCTATCTCATGCATCCAAATCCCAATGCTATAGGTAATCACTGTAAAACATGAGGCTAGAGATAATCCTAACCCCCAAAACTACAGGAGTCAGCAATAACGGTATGAGTGATATAAAAACAAAAGCAACATAAATAGAACACAAAACATGGAATCATAAACAACATGTAATAAAGACAAGAATAAATGAATTAAGAAATAACAATGAAGCATGAAAAACATCAAGTGCAGCTAGACTAAGTGTAAAGTGTAGAGAAGAGGAAAACACATGCATAAACCAAATCAAGAAAACACAATACTATATACTGACTCTCTAATGCATACTTGTCGGATTCTATGCATCCCACTCTACATAGGTCTGGTGCAAGCCCTTATCATTCTCCACTTAATAGGATTTAATCCCTTGTTATGCAACTAATCCAACTACGATGACCACTAAGAGATGTAGATAAACTGCGAGTATTAGCCCATGCCCCGATAATTCTGGAGGTCAATCTCTATCCACAGATAATTCCGGAGACTATTTCACTCACACCTGGAAATCTTCGAGAATACCCCACACCGCAAGCTATGGTGCCTCATCACACGAATACCCCATGAGCATCGCCTCAACCCCGATAATTTCGGAGATCAATCCCACACCGCATGTAATTCCGGAGACTATTTCACTCATACCTCGATAATTTCGGGGATTATCTCACACCGCAAGCCATACTGATGTCCATAATCCATGTTCTCATTTCATCATATCACCATCTAGTGCCTGTCCTTATCTTTTTAAGTTAATTAAATTAATTTATGAATCTCCTAGAGTTGGTGTACCCTACTGGACATAACTCAACTGATCAACAACAAGCCCTAACAGGACAAACCACAAACTCTCAAGTGTCGGTATACTAGGGTCCCACACACTCTCTAGAGACTCACAACTTAACCATCAATGCAAAACTTTCATTACAACTCATACTTCTTTTAAATTAAGAAAACATCTCAAAAATACTATAATCCGTAGGAAAAATTATATTCAGAATAGTAGGTCATTAATCCAAAAATATTAAAGAACCATTCATTTAAAAGAACATCAGAAAACTCAAGAAAACATCAGTCAGAGCAGTAGCAGTCGACTTCATACTGTAGTCGGTCGACTGTCCCGCGTAAAAATCCAAAACTCCAAGAAGACATCAAACAGAGCAGTGGCAGTAGACTTCATACTGTAGTCAGTCGACTGTCCTGCATAAAAATTCAAAACTCTAAGAAGACATTAAACAGAGCAGTGGCATTTGACTGTATAAAGTGGTTAGTTGACTGTCCCGCATGAAAATTCAAAACTTCAGGAAAACACTGCAGCCAGGATCGCGACGGTCGACTGTCGTACCTGCAAATTGCAGTTTGAGTTTGTGTATGTTTCAACTGAGACGGTGTTTTACTTTAAAAAAACGAAATATGTAAAAAGTACATTCTTGAGATGACCAAACATGACTTGTAGAGTATATAGGAGTTCATATAAACAAATCAAAACCACCTCGAATTAATAAAATAGCAATTTATTGAATTTCTTCAAAATAAGACATGAATATGTGCATATATCAGAATAGGGTATTTGAGAATCAATTATGCATCAAAATAACTTTGTAAATAGGGGATACATTGTTCAAAACTATCTCAGTGCTAAAATAATCAAGATTAAGTCAAATCTCTATAAAACTCACAAAAATTCAATTCCTTCAAAAACAATGAAATGGAGTGTAGGCATGTATGTGTATGTGGTATATCTAAATCATCAAGAAACCATTGTAAATACACAATATATAATTCTAATTCATCTCAGTAGTTGAAAACAACTCAAATTCAATTGAATACTTCACATAATCACAAAACCAAATTTTGGTCATAATGTATCATATCCGAAAACAACCCCTTTTCTAAAAACTTTAAAACTTAATTTTTTGACTCAATAGTCGTTCTTGTAATTCAGAAATACATTTATCTTTCAACTTACACAGTAAGTCGAAGAGATGATCAAGGTAATGCATATAAGTTTGACATCCAGTGTTAATGTTGCATGAGAGTAAGTTGAAAGATAAACGTAATTAGTATAAAAAAAAATACGTTGAAAATATCTAAAATAAATATACTGATTTGAATATGCGCAAAGAAAAAGTGCATTGAGTATCTTTTCAAAACTAATTTTTGGAAAATAACTATAGTGAGCAGGTAAAAATAAAATATGAATGAAGAGTAATCAGAGTAGAAAAATACATAGATGTAGTAGTTGTATTTATTCGTAACAGTAATAACAATGTTATGTTAATATTCGCAGCAAATTAATATGCTTAAAGTATATTAATTCAAGTAACTAACAAAATATGTGTAGTGGAAACCTAATGATACGTGAAAAAAATTTCGGAGGCACAGTTTTCATGAAAAAAATTCAATTCTTAATTCATTCATTCACCAAAATTCATTATATCAATATAAAATTCCTGACATGCTTTCTAATAGGAAAATCATCACATAAAACATGTATAGAACAATACAAAACAAACATATGTCACTCACCTCAATGAAGAAATCAATTGAATTAATAAAGAATGAGAAAAAACTCTTCTTTTGCAAAATCAAAGATCATTGCTTCGAACTCCGAGAAATTAATAGTAAAAATATATTTTATTTTTTTGTTGCGGAGAGGGACGGCTGTAGTGGCCATAATATAGGTCGAAATCTGGAGTTTTTAGGGTTTTACAAGTTTATGGAAATATCCCTTAACAAAATATTACTTTACATATATAAACTTTTCTTTAATAAAATAGTTAAATATGTTAAATAAATTAAAATCAAATCAAATCCTTTTACTACTGAGTTTTCCAGCCATCCAGCACAGCCCAGAAAAATAAAAATTTCGGATTTGTACTCAAAGTAATAATTTTGCACAAAAGTCCATCTTTTTGTAATATTTGCAAATATATTATAAAATATTCTTAAAAATCCAGAAAAATCAGAAATAATATCTATTAATACATGTTGCCGCTAAATTTGGTGTGGGGGCAAACAGATGAATTTGTGGATTCTTAGGGAAACTGAATAGTAAACCTGTATACCTGTTCCTTTGGGCTTCGATCGTCGCTCCCGCCGTACACCTGCAAAAAGTGCGAGACACCGGGGTTGTTCCCGGTGACGCACCCTCCGACGCTCAAGTCAGTAATCTAGAAAGACTATGAATGAGCGCAAAAACTGGTGAAAGATTGATTACCTCTTAATGGAGATGGATGGAGGGTATTTATAGGCGTCTCAGGGAACAGATTAGGAATGTAATTCCCGTGATCTGATATGGAATATTCCCCTTGTAAACAGATTAGGAATGTAATCTGATAAGGTATATTCCCCGTAAGCAGATTAGGAATTTAATCCCCAAATCCCAGTGAAAAGATAGATATACATCAGGACCGTTGATCAAGATTGATCAGGGACCCTGATTCTATCTTGCTGGATTGGGTGCGCAGTGGGTTAGAACCCGCACCCTCTTGTTGGTGGATCCATCCGTGGGTTATTGGGTCCCTTGGGGAGAAGATCCAATACCCATTTTGGACCCTCTTGTAGGCGAAATTGCCGATTTACCCCTGGGCCCCAAGATTCGTACCCAATTTGGACGGTTCCGATTAACCCCCATTTTTAGCCATATCACGAGCCCCCCACTCCTAAAGGCTAAATCTGATCGGCCTTTGAGGAATAGTTTAACTGTTTTAATGGCTAGCAGAGTTGTATCGGAGTTCAAATGAAGGGTTTTGAATCTTGAAGGGGTAGTGAGGTGATTTTCCAAGTGGATTGAGCTCCGAGTTGCTCATGAGCTCTGATGGTCATGTGGTATTCTCGCAGGGATATCCTCTTTGCCTTCGCGGAGCATCAATTCGTTGTTTTGGGGGTCTTAGATATTTGGATCATGTCTTAGACTTCCCCTAGGGCTCGCTGACTAGGGGGCCGAGGTCCACATGCAGTTCGGTAGGCTTTTCCGGAGAGGAAAGCGAGTTAGGCATAGCTGCGAGCGCTGGGAGTGAGTCTGGCGATCTGTCGGACTTGATTTTACCTTATAACAAGGTCGGTGTCACGAACGCTCGGCAGTGAGTGCCGAACTTGATTTTTACCCCGTAACAAGGTCGGTGTCACGAACGCTCGGCAGTGAGTGCCGAACTTGACTTTTACCCCGTAACAAGGTCGGTGTCACGAACGCTCGGCAGTGAGTGCCGAACTTGATTTTTACCCCGTAACAAGGTCGGTGTCACGAATGCTCGGCTGTGAGTGCCGAACTTGATTTTTACCCCGTAACAAGGTCGGTGTCACGAACGCTCGGCAGTGAGTGCCGAATTTGACTTTCACCCCGTAACAAGGTCGGTGTCACGAACGCTCGGCAGTGAGTGCCGAACTTGATGTTTACCCCGTAACAAGGTCGGTGTCACGAACGCTCGGCAGTGAGTGCCGAACTTGATGTTTACCCCGTAACAAGGTCGGTGTCACGAACGCTCGGCAGTGAGTGCCGAACTTGACTTTTACCCCGTAACAAGGTCGGTGTCACCAACGCTCGGCAGTGAGTGCCGAACTTGATTTTTACCCCGTAACAAGGTCGGTGTCACCAACGCTCGGCAGTGAGTGCCGAACTTCTAGACTTGTCGTTTTTAGGGGTTTGTTTTTTCTGTGCGCCGTTTGAACTTCTGGTGGCTCTGACAGCTCTGACAACTCTGACAACTCTGACAAATGGGACGTTCATTAATTGCAGTGACCTCTGGGCTTCCATCGGTCTGGACGCGCATTAAATTCGAGTCATGATTTGGCGTGATTAGCAAGGCGACGATTGGGGGTCGCTCCGTCGTTTCGTCTGAATGGGCTGGTCGTACGAGCCCATTAACCTCGTTTGGAGCGCCCCTCTCTATAAATCCTCACCCCCCTCTCTCATTTCTCATTTCTCCTTTCTTTTGCTCAGACGATTCCTTGTGCTCAGGCGAATTCTTCCGGTGGTCGGTGTTTGATTCAGGCGAAGCTTTCCGGCGGCTAATTCTTCTCAAGGTAATTTATCATCAATTATGTCTGTAGCTTCTGTCTCCGACGAAGTCTCTTGGTCCGAGCCCTCCCTTGAAGACGTCGAGGACCCGACTCCGACTCCGACCAAAGGCAAGGTGTTCGGCAAGGACTCGATCGTCGTAGATCCGAAGAGGATGGGGGAGTTCGGGCAACTGCCAGGGCCGTTGACGGGGCTCCACAGAGTTCGGCAGCTCCCAGAGGATCAGGCTGAGCGGATTGTTCATGGGAGGGAGAGGTCCTTCGAGGAGAACGCCGCGAGGGAAACGACGGAGGCGGACGATGCGGCGTCGATCCTGCGCGAGGAGGATCTGGCAGTGATCCGGGATTCTTTCTTTATCCCGGAGGAGTACGAAATCATGTTGCCGGGCCCCAGAGTTAGGGCGAACTCACCGCTGCCAGTGACGATGTGTTGCTGGCCGGTCGATGCCTTTCTCGCCGGTGCTCGGCTACCTTTCCACGCGTTCGATGTTGCCGTGGTGAGCTGGTTCGGGGTCAGCCCCATCCAACTCATGTCGAACGCGTGGCGAGTGATTAATGGTTTCGTTCTCCACTGCCAGGCCGCAGGGATCGAGCCGCAGCTGAACGTGCTTCGGACATTATACCGGCTCCACCAAGGAAACAAGTCGGAGTACCGGTATTACTTGACTTCGAGGCACGACGGCAGGCTCGTCATATGCCCCGACTCCATCAAGAACTGGCGAGAGAAGTGGTTCGTCGTGCGGAGTCGGGAGGCCTGGCCGATCCCCTCTGACTGGGTAGAAGGGGTGCCGAAGAGGGCGAAGGCGATGCCGAGGCTGTCAGTAGAAGAAGAAGAGGCGGTCCGGATCCTCCTCGACCGGCCGAAGTACGATTGGAAGGAGCCGACGGAGGACGTCCTCTACAGGGGAGGGCTCTGCCGCGTAGACCCTAGTACGCGGCTCTCGTCAAGTTCTTTTTTCTGTACTCACTGCCTTGGTGTTTTTTATGTGCTAATCAATTTTCGCTTTTGATGCAGAATCTATGGACTACGAAGCGGTCTTGGCGCTAAGGGCAGGGCTTGCGAGCAAGGCGCCGAAGAAGCGCAAGAGGGTGGCTTCCAAGCTGCCCCCGACCTCGAAGTCTCCGAGGATCGCGGCCCCTGTCGAGGAGGTGCAGATCCTTGACAGTCCGGTTGGCACCGTGGCTGGGACTTCGGCTCCCGCACCTGTGGGGGACTTCCCCATTGCCGCCGCCCTCGCCATGCCGACGCCGCCGCTGACCGTGGCAGGCGAGGAGCTCCTGACAGAGGAGCACAAGCGGATTCACATCCCGGACTGGCAAGTCCGGAGGCATGATGGGTTCCTCGGGAACTCGTTGGCGAGCATGCAGGCCATTAAGCATCTCGCCACCCCGAAGGATCGAGCTGCCATGGAGGCGGGGCGAGAGGGCGACGACGTGATCGAGATCGCACGTTCGGCGGTGTCGGTAAGCTCCGAGTTTCCTTTGTTTGTTGCGCTTCTTGAATCACAAAAAATTTTCTAACTCTTTTAGCTCTTCTTTGATGCAGATCATCGTCCACTTCGGCCACCTCACCGAGAGGCTGACAGCTTTGGAGAAAGAGCTGAAGCAGGAGTCCGACCAGGCTCGGAACGAGAAAGCTCGGATGGCGAACGAGCTCGACAAGCTCCGCGTCGAGCATGAGGGCAGGTCGGCGAGGGTCCAGTACCTCGAGGCCGAGGTGAAGAGGCTGGAGGGCGAGCTCCTTCGGCAGAAGGAGGGGTCGGCCAAGCAGTTGGCCGAAGTCGAGGCGGCGTAGGCGGCAGCCGTGAAGGCGACAGAGGACGCGACCTTAGAGAAGGCCCAAGGGTTCCTCGCGCAGAATATGGCGAAGGCCTTCGCTGCCGCCCTCACGCGGGTGTCGGAGGCATACCCCGCGGTGGATGTCTCGGGATGGCGGCTCTTCCCCGGACACGTCGAGGGCTTCGACCCCGAGTCCGAAGGGGAAGAAGAGGAGGAGGGTGACGTCGATGCCGACGCCGGGGTTACTGACGAAGTCCCCAGCACCGCGATTACTCCGCTGGCGGCGGCGTCTCCTTCGGCGAAGTCAACCCCTACTCCACCTCGTCGCCCGGGGAAAGAGGTCGAGCCTTGACTCCGCCTTTTGTTTTTTTTTTTTTTTCTTTTCGAACTCTGTAATGCCTAATAGCGGACTGGCCATCGCTACTTTTGACATTAATGAAAAGAAAGTTTTTGCAAGTGTTGATGTTCGGAAGTTTGTCTTTTGCCCCCTCTTTTGTCGAACAGTCCCTTCTTGTTTTTAGAAAAGAAAATTTTCCAAGTGTAGAGCTTCGGCAGTGTTCGATGTTTTTGCTGATTACTCCGATCTCTTTGCAGCTTATGGTGATCGCCCAAGACGTCGAGCCTTCGCGCTCAGATGAGGAAGCTCGAGCCGAAGTCGGCCTAGGGGCGACGAGGCTGTGTCTGGCGAGGTGCCGAGAGAGACTCTACGAGGTCGAGCTCAGATTGCGCCGAGCTGAAAGCGAGAGGACCCATCTCCAGCTCATCCTCGGCCGGCGAGACATCGAGATTCGCCGTTTGGAAAGCAGGATCGCCGAGCTTATCCCCGAAGGTGAATATTCGCCAACTGATTTCAGTAATGAGATTCGGGTTCAGTGCATCCGTCATAACTTGTCCAAAATAACAGCGGAGAGAGACGATTTGCTTTCTGAGATACAACATCTTCAGTCCGTAGAGGCGAAGCTTCGGAGCGAGGGCGAGGGGCTGACAGCCGAGGTGGCTAAGTTGACGACCGAGCGGGTACAGTTGACTGCTGAAGTCGAGGCGCTCAAGAGAGCGACGGTGAATAAAAGTATCAAGGTCACCCACCTTCGGCGCCTCATCGCCAGCCGATCTGGAGTCCCGAACTCCGCGATACCCCCACGTTTCGATGTCGACGTCAAGGACGACTCGTTGCGGGATCGGATCTCGGAGTTGGAGGCAGAAGCGGCCCGTCTTAAGCCGCATTCAGGGCCGATCAATGTTCGAAGCACGTCATGCACTCGTGCTGAGAGCGAGCGGGGCATTACCTTTTATGAGATGGCGACCCGTCAGCGGATCGGCCAACCTAGTTTGGGGGACGCACAGAGCTCGGTGGCCATTTCGTCGAGTGGAGCATCCGTTGGAGTAGCCACGAGAAGTGGTGCCGAGGATACGTCTCAATTCGCGGGCTTGGGGTCGCGCTCCGGAGACAAGCATCGCCATCCTCGGGTGTCTTTGAAGCGGAACGCTCCGACTCCGAAAAAGCGCTAAAGTGGTCGACTCCGCGGGTTGTTGTGTATTTTTTGTTCTTTGCTAAGTGTAATAAGTCGGCATTGTAGCTTTTTCTTTGGCGAGTTGTAATCCTGTTGTGTTTGTCTTTGTATCGCATTTGTTTCATCAATAAAAGTGTTGTTGCCGAACTCGTGTGTTTTATTCTTGTGACTGTTGTCTGTTGTGCCGAAGCTTCCAAAGTGTTGACTCCGAATGGCGAGCTTCTTCCAGTCCGTTTAGGAGCGAACTCGCGAAGTAGCATCGAGCCAAGTGTGGGACTTCGGTGCCCTTGTTTGATTAGGTTAGGGTTGTGGGAGTGTATCCGAATGGCGAACTACCCCTAGCTTGCTTAGGAGCGAACCTGCGGAGTAGAATCGAACCAAGAGTTGGACTCCGAACCATTCAACGGCTGTGGGAGCAGTTCCGAATGGCGAGCTACTTCTAGTTCGCTTGGGAGCGAACTTGCGAAGTAGAATCGAGCCAAGTGTTGGACTCCAGAACCATTGTCAGTTTATGGGGTGTGGGAGCAATTCCGAATGGCGAACTACCCCTAGCTCGCTGAGGAGCGAACCTGCGGAGTAGAGTCGAACCAAGTGTTGGACTCCGAACCATTCAACGGCTGTGGGAGCAGTTCCGAATGGCGAGCTACTTCTAGTTCGCTTGGGAGCGAACTTGCGAAGTAGAATCGAACCAAGTGTTGGACTCCGGAACCATTGTCAGTTTATGGGGTGTGGGAGCAATTCCGAATGGCGAATTACCCCTAGCTCGCTGAGGAGCGAACCTGCGGAGTAGGGTCGAACCAAGTGTTGGACTCCGAACCATTCAACGGCTGTGGGAGCAGTTCCGAATGGCGAGCTACTTCTAGTTCGCTTGGGAGCGAACTTGCGAAGTAGAATCAAACCAAGTGTTGGACTCCGGAACCATTGTCAGTTTATGGGGTGTGGGAGCAATTCCGAATGGCGAACTACCCCTAGCTCGCTGAGGAGCGAACCTGCGGAGTAGGGTCGAACCAAGTGTTGGACTCCGAACCATTCAACGGCTGTGGGAGCAGTTCCGAATGGCGAGCTACTTCTAGTTCGCTTGGGAGCGAACTTGCGAAGTAGAATCGAACCAAGTGGTGGACTCCGGAACCATTGTTAATTTAAAGAGTTAAAAGCAGAGAGATGTACTAGCAGTGAAAATATGAAAAACTTTATTTATTAATATCTAATGATCGGCTGCTTCTAAAGTTGCTAGCCGTTATTACAATGAAAAAGTAAAAGGAAAAATCACTACTGGTAAAAGGAAGGGAATGGTTTGACATCTCGAGTTACTTAGAGAGGCGTAGTTGCCTTCTCTTGGTATTTCAAAAGATGGTCGGCATTCCAAGTCCTGGGAATTTCTCTGCCTTCGAGATCTTCTAGCTTGTACGCACCGGGGCGAATCACCTTCGAGATCTTGTACGGTCCCTCCCAATTCGGGGCCAGCTTGCTTTTCTGTTCGGGGAACGAAATGGCCAATTTCCGGAGGACTAAATCCCCTTCTTTGAGGTCCGTTGGGCGGACCCTTTTGTTGTATGCTAGCTCGATCCTCCTTCGGTAAGCTTGTTGGCGTATGGCCGCTCTCTCCCGGATTTCGTCTATCAGATCTAGGCTGGCTCTGAGCTCTTTTGCATTCTGCGCTTCTTCAAAGGCCATCAAACGAGGAGAGGGTATCCCAACTTCTAGGGGAATGAGGGCCCTGGACCCATAGGTGAGATTAAACGGGCTCTCGCCTGTTGGGGTCCGCTTGGTGGTGCGGTGATTCCAGAGCACGTTTGGCAGCTGATCGACCCAAAGTCCTTTGGAACACTTGTCTAATCTCTTCTTGATGCCCGAAAGAATCTGTCGGTTGGCATTCTCGGCCTGACCATTCGACTGAGGATGGGAGACGGAGGAGAATCGGTGTTGTATGGAGAGGTCCTCACATAAAGCTCGGAAGGCGGCTCCAGTGAACTGTGTTCCATTATCCGTGACTATGACTCGGGGAACGCCGAACCGGCAAATCACATTTTTCCAGAAGAATTGAACGACTCTATGCTCGGTGATTGTAGCCAGGGGCTCGGCTTCTATCCATTTAGAGAAATAGTCGACTGCCACGACTAGGAACTTTAGCTGTCCGGGAGCTGGTGGAAATGGTCCTAGTAAATCCATCCCCCACATAGCGAAGGGAATCGGACTTGATAGGGAGGTGAGCAGTGCTTGTGGAAGGCGTCGGATGTCTGCATACTTTTGACAGGAGCTGCATTACCGAACGTGTCGTTCGGCGTCCCGTAGGAGAGTGGGCCAGTAATACCCGTAGTTCAACACTTTGCGCGCTAGAGCCCTGGACCCAGAATGAGCTCCGCTGATGCCCTCGTGGAGCTCTTGAAGGGCGTAGTCGGCTTGCCTGGGGGACAGGCACCTTAGGTAAGGCCGACCGTCCACCTGGGTGAAGGAGCGTTTATATAAGATGCCTTCGATTAAAGTAAAACGCTCGGCTCGGGTCCTGATTCTTCTTGCTTCCCTCGGATCTTCAGGGAGGAGTCCGTCCTTTAAGAATTCGACAATGGGTTTCATCCAGTTGTCTTCGAGGAGGACAGGCAATGTTTCAACGGAGTCTGGTGCTTCGTCCTCTATGCTTGGCTTCAAGAGGACTTCTATCAATACGGTCTGCTCAAGACCTTAAAGGGAAGAGGAGGCTAATTTGGATAGGGCATCGGCCTGAGCATTTTCTTCTCGGGGGATCCTTTGGATGGGGGCCTCTTCAAACAGCTCCATGAGGCTCTTGACTTTAGCCAAGTATTTAACCATTCTATCATCGCGGGCTCCATACTCACCGAGGACCTGGTTGACAACCAACTGGGAGTCACTGAAGATCTGTAGCCACTGTGCCCCTGCATTTCGGGCCATTCTTAGATCGGCTATTAGCGCCTCGTATTCGGCCTCGTTGTTTGAAGCTTTGAAATTTATACGGAGGGAGTATTGGAGGATGAAGTCGTCTGGGCCTGCCAGGATGACTCCTGCCCTGCTTCCCTCATTGCAAGAAGATCCGTCAACATAAATTGACCAAACCGGTGGACCCTTTACTGTTTGGCAGGGCTCAGGGATTGTACTCTCAACTATGAATTCGGCCAGCGCCTGAGCCTTGATAGCGGTCCGAGGCTGATAAGTTATATCATGTTGGCTCAACTCGATCGACCACTTCATGAGGCGACCGGAAGTCTCAGGCTTGTGAAGGACCTGTTTCAGTGGCTGGTCGGTAAGGACGACCACCGAATAGGACTGAAAGTAGGGTCGAAGCTTTCTCGCGGCCATTACCAGGGCATAGGCCATTTTCTCAATCTTCGGGTACCGGAGCTCGGCGCCCCGAAGCACCTTGCTGACGTAGTAAATGGGCTTCTGAGCCCTCTCTTCTTCTCTGACTAAGACCGCACTAAGCGTCTGTTCGGAAGCTGCCAAGTAGAGGTAGAGTGGTTCGCCAGGTATCGGTTTGCTGAGAAGAGGTGGATTGACGAGGTAGGCTTTAAGCTGGTCGAAGGAGTCTTGTTGCTGCTGCCCCCACTCGAATCCTTTAGCCCCCCTGAGAGCTTTGAAGAACGGGAGGCACTTCTCCCCGGACTTTGACAGAAAGCGCCCTATGGCAGCTAGGCGACCAGTCAATCTCTGAACTTCTTTAACATTTCTGGGAGGGGCCATGTCTAATATGGCCTTGATCTTTTCCGGATTTGCTTCAATTCCTCGTTGGCTAACCATCAAGCCGAGGAACTTCCCTGATGAGACGCCGAACGCACACTTGTTCGGGTTGAGTCTCATTTTGTGCTTTCTTAGGACGTCAAAGGCCTCCTGAAGGTCGGCCACATGATCAACACCTCGGATGCTCTTTACAAGCATATCATCGACGTACACTTCCATGTTTCGGCCGATCTGTGCCTGGAAAACCTTGTTGACGAGGCGTTGATATGTTGCACCCGCGTTCTTGAGACTGAACGGCATGACCCTGTAACAATAAAGGCCCTGGTCGGTAACAAACGACGTCTTCGGGATGTCTGGAGGGAACATTCTTATCTGATTGTAACCTGAGAAGGCATCCATGAAGCTGAGGAGCTCATGTCCCGAGGTTGCGTCAATCAGAGTGTCGATGCTCGGTAGAGGGAAAGGATCCTTGGGGCAGGCCTTGTTGAGGTCGGTGAAATCAATACAAATTCTCCACGTCCCATTCGACTTCTTCACCATTACTACGTTAGATAACCACTCAGGGTAGTTTACCTCCTGTATGAATCGGGCTTTCAACAGCTTGTCTACCTCCTCCTTGATAACGAGCTGACGCTCGGGGGCGAACTTGCGCCTCTTCTGCTGAACCGGTTTGGACCCCGGATCGACGCTCAGGCGGTGGACTAAGAGTTCTTCGGAGATACCGGGCATGTCTGCTGCGGACCATGCGAAGAGGTCTTGATTGGTTCGGATGCATTTCACAATATCTGAGTATAGGGCGGACGGGAGGGTCTTGCTTACGAAGAACTTGCGGGTCGGCTCTTGTTCAGAGAAGAGCACCTCCTCCAGTTCATCCACCGGCTCGGAGGTCAGTCTTGCAGTGTCTTGAGGAATTTCCAGAGTCTCTAAGCAGAGGACGGGCCCAAGGGTTGAGGTCATGTAGCACTTCCGGGCCTGCTCCTGATTTCCCCTTACTTCCCCGACCCCGGACTGGGTGGGAAACTTCATCTTCAGATGGTATGCTGACGGGACAGCTTCCAGAGCTGCGAGGCCTGGCCGACCCAAAATGACGTTGTAGGCAGCGGGAACATCCACCACCATGAAGTCCATTGGCTCTGTCCGGGTGGTAGGAGTTTTGCCGGCAGTTACATCGAGGGTGATCACCCCTTCAATAGTTACCGGAACCCCCGTGAACCCATGGAGAGTGTAACCGGCGGGCTTGAGCCTGTCTCTGGAGAGCTTTAGGCCTTTAAAAGCGGAGAGAAAGAGGATGTTGACGGAGCTGCCGTTGTCTACTAAGATCCTCTCCACTTTGAAATTCGCCATGTGGAGGCTAATGATGAGGGCGTCACAATGTGGGATACGAACTCCCTCGAGATCTTCGTTGGAGAAGGTGACTAGCACTCTGAGGCCTTTGGAAGGAGGGGTGATCCGGACTGAGTTGACTTCCCTGATAAATGCTTTTCGAGAGGAGTTCGAGGAGCCCCCCATTGGACCCCCATGGATGAGGTGGAGGACTCGCTCTTCCTCAAAGTCTGGCGTCTCTTCTCGTTCCGGACGCTTGTTACCCCCCGAGGCGGGGGAGGAAGTTCGGCTCGGTCCTTTCTTACAAACTTCGTTAGTTTCCCCCACTGGATAAGGGCTTCGATCTCGTTTCTCAGAGCACGGCAGTCGTTGGTGTCATGCCCATGGTCCCGGTGATAGCGGCACCATTTCTCTTTATCTCTTCTCTTGGCGGGGGTGTTCATCTTCGGAGCTGGAGGCAAGACCCCTTCTTTTTCGACTTCCATGAAGATGGTGGAGATGTTAGTGGTGAGGGGAGTGAACTTCTCAAATCTAGGGGGAGGTCGGCGCTGGCCGGCATTATCCTTCTGGAGCTTCTTGGCTCCTTCTTCTTCCGCTCCTTTTCTCTTAGACCAGGAGGTAGACCCCTCCAAGTTGGGTTGTTGCTCGGCCTCTTCGGCCCGGATATACTTTTCAGTGCGAAGGAGAAGGTCGGAAAAGTCATGTGGTGGTTTCTTGGCGAGGGAGGAGCGGAGGTTGGAATTGAGGACATTGGATTGAAATGCTACCGTAGCGACCGACTGGTCGAGGGATGCTATGGATCTGGCCTCGGCTGTGAACCTCTTCACGTAGTCTCTCAATTTTTCCCCCTTCTTCTGGTGGAGGTGCAATAAGGAGATGCTCATCTTCTCGGCCCTTCGGCTGCTTACGAAATGTGTGACGAAGAGGGTTTCGAACTGTTCGAAAGAGAATATCGAGGAGGGGGCGAGACGAGAATACCACTCTCGGGCCGGTCCTTTGAGAGTTGTGGGGAAGGTTTTGCAAAGGAGGGCATCGGAAGCTTGATGTAGGAGCATCAGGGTCTTAAAACTTTCAATGTGATCAACTGGATCGGTTTCCCCGGTGTAAGTCTCAAATTGAGGAGGTTTGAAGCCGAACGGGACAGGTGCATCCACTATGGTTCGGGAGAAAGGGGGTCGGCTAGGACGTAGGGTCCTCCCCCTTAGCTCTTCTTCTCGGTTTATCTGACCCAGGCGTCTTTCTACTTCATGAAGACGGCGGTTCATGGTGTCATCTTTCCGACGGTAATCTGCCGAGCCACGAGACTCGTCTTCGTATGAGGGAGAACGAGGGCTGCGGCGATGGTAACTTTGGGAGCGGCGAGGACTTGGGGTACGCCGAGAGTTGCTAGGAGCAGGATGAGGAGATGGGGACCGTCGGTGAGGGCTTCAGACTGGAGGAGGGGATGGCACCTTCGGCTCATTAGGATTTTGACGAAGGTTGAGAGCCTGCAGGATGGTACCTTGGAACTACTGGAACTCGGCACGGGTGATTGGTGCCTCATTGTTCCTGGGCTGTTGCCGACCTGCGGGAGAGTGCCTTCTTCGGTAATGACCGGGGGACTCCTTCCTCCCCCGGCGGACGGGGGACCTGTGATACCGGTGGCGAGGAGACCGCTCGCCCGGATAGTGTTGGCGGGAGGCTCCCTCTCGGGCCCGTTTTTCTTCCAGATGGCGGCGGAGATCATCCTCTTTCTGGCGGTTAGGGGCTGTATTGTGGCGACCAGAGGCTCGGGGGTGATGGGAGGCCATAGAGTCAGTGGAGGCGTTGCGGATGGAGACCTGTTCTTGATGAAGGGGTTGTTTCTGAGGGTTAGGACCCTTTGGATCAGGAGGGGGAAGGTTCTGTTGGAGCGGGTCTTCCGCCGTAGGGGGAAGCTGCGCTTGTTGTTGAGCAGGATTGTTGGGAACTTCTTGCTGGTCAGGGTTGGGTGCCCGGTTGGACCCCCTCGACCTGACTTTTCGAGGTGGCATGGCTGGAGAAAACCTGTTTTCGGGGAAGAGGAGAGGTTCCTATTCGTTAGTTTCCCACAGACGGCGCCAATCTGTTGCCGCTAAATTTGGTGTGGGGGCAAACAGATGAATTTGTGGATTCTTAGGGAAACTGAATAGTAAACCTGTATACCTGTTCCTTTGGGCTTCGATCGTCGCTCCCGCCGTACACCTGCAAAAAGTGCGAGACACCGGGGTTGTTCCCGGCGACGCACCCTCCGACGCTCAAGTCAGTAATCTAGGAAGACTATGAATGAGCGCAAAAACTGGTGAAAGATTGCTTACCTCTTAATGGAGATGGATGGGGGGTATTTATAGGCGTCTCAGGGAACAGATTAGGAATGTAATCCCCGTGATCTGATATGGAATATTCCCCTTGTAAACAGATTAGGAATGTAATCTGATAAGGTATATTCCCTGTAAGCAGATTAGGAATTTAATCCCCAAATCCCAGTGAAAAGATAGATGTACATCAGGACCGTTGATCAAGATTGATCAGGGACCCTGATTCTATCTTGCTGGATTGGGTGCGCAGTGGGTTAGAACCCGCGCCCTCTTGTTGGTGGATCCATCCGTGGGTTATTGGGTCCCTTGGGGAGAAGATCCAATACCCATTTTGGACCCTCTTGTAGGCGAAATTGCCGATTTACCCCTGGGCCCCAAGATTCGTACCCGATTTGGACGGTTCCGATTAACCCCCATTTTAGCCATATCAATACATATTAGATTTTCCAATTAAAATTTCTGACTTTTACTTTCCAAGAAAATATTTGCACAAGATCAACATAAATTTCATATTTGCAAAAACACCATATTTGTTTAAATCATTACTAAATCAACTCTAATAAAATTTAAATATATTTTATTTTCAATGATGTCCATGGCAAGCCCAAAAATCAGTGAAATTTTTTTTTATTATTTGTTTGAGATCCAAACGGCATTTTACATAAAAGCCCATCTCTTTCGAGGTATTTATAAAAATAGTTTCTTTATTCAGAAAAATCACAAAATTTAGGATAGACTCAATTATAAGTGGGAGAATTTAATAAAAATTTAAAATTGGATATTTGCACCAAAAATATTCACACTTGTTTTGCACGTGTAAATCGACAAATTTGTAAAATAGTCAAATTAATTTAAATAAATATGAAAATTAAAATATCATAAATAAATAAGGAAAATCAATTATTAACCATAAAATTTTAAGAATTCAAAATTCATAACTTTGCACGTGTGTTGCACGTGCAAAATTGCAGTTTCAAGAAAATAGTCAAAATAGTTAACTTTACAAATTTAATATTATTTAATAATGCAAAACAAATCTTTTTATTTTGCAGGGTGTTACATCACTCCCCCTTTAGAAAAGTTCTGTCCTCAGAACTATTCTAAGCAAATGAAAACAAGATACAAAACTTACAAAACAGTTTCGAAAATTTACTCTATCACTATTTTTATAGTTGGATTTAATTACTAAGCAAAACAAAAATAACATTTAATTATAGCCCGAAGAGTAAAAGGTGAAAACTGACATGGCAAAAGTAAAAGAAATCCAATTGAATACACCATTAATCCCCAATCGTAAGAAAATAGTAAGACTATGCTTATAGAATAAGAAGTCAAAAGTGAAAAGATAAAACCCAAATATAAAAAGGTTGATAACCACACAACAAGAAGGAACACAAACTTAGAGGTTATAAAAAAATAGCGTTGGGAAAAATAAACAATCAAGATACATAGAAATACGAACAAATTCAGCTAAGTAAAGAAAATATTAATAATAATGAATGTACAAGACAAGAAATAATGAGTATACTGGTGAATGTCGACATTGTAATCAATACTCGAAAAACACATTAAAGGGTAACGAGCAAAATAGACCAAAATATATATATGCAAGAAGACTCAAAAGAAGTTCATTAAATATTACAAAAGTAAGCGTTAAATTATTAATTAGGATGTGGAAACAAAATAAGTGAGAAATATAAAAGGTCAAAGAATTGGAAAACGGTGGCAATAAATAGTAATTACAAAAGAACGAAAACTTAGACCATAGTTGATGTACTCAATCTTGAAAAATCTTGTGAACACAAAATAGAGTAAAAATCAACTATACTTGTTCAAATTACATGAAAACATAAAGTGTAATTTGTATAAACAAAAGTCATAAAAATAATATTTCTTTACCATTAGTTTCATTATATAAGTAAAAAGTTCTGAAATATCAATTATTAAATAGGTAGAAAATCTCATCCTTAATATCAAGTTGCAGATTTGCCTTCACGACATCAGGTTGCAGGTTGCCGTCTGGATATTCGGTTGCTCATTTTGCCTCTCCAACATCTAGTTGCAATTTGCCTCCATTGACATCGAGTTGCATATTTTCCATCTCGACATTAGGTTGTACCGAAATGGTTAAATGGAAGATGTAACCTTCCATTTGCACAGGGATATTGGACACTTAATTGAAGTATGATGTTATATTTGAAAATTTGTGATATAAAAATAGTAGCAAAAGTAAGAAATGGAGTTGAAAGTCACACGATGGAATATTAAAATAAATGTGTAGATTATAAATATCAAACACAATAGTACAAAATAGTAGTAGTGAAAATGATTTATAAAAGTAAGGAGAAAAACGGAATGAAATATATGCATAAGCACAATGCAAATGTGAATGAGAAAATAAATTAGTGTAGCAAATTTACACAATAAATGTATCATAAAATATACAGTAATGTAGGAATTAAATAAGTGTCAAATGATATGCATAGCAAGTATGTTGAAATACCTGGTACATATATAGTAACTAGATTTGCCCGTGGGCACGTGCCTACGGCACGTCTTCGGAACGATGCAACACACGAAAATCCCTGTAAACAGTAAAACAACAATTATGTAGTTCAAGTTTGAATAGTATGATAATAATTAGTTGTAAATAAAAGTCCATGTTTCTATCAGTATATGTTGAAAAATAATTATAAATGAGGGTGTAAAATCCAACTTCTTAAAACTTTAAGTGTGGAAAATGATGAAATTTAACTGTTAAAGAGATATTTGCTATTTTCAATATAACATGTGCAATAAAAAAAACATAAAAAATCTAAAAATTTTACAAACCTAAAATCTTAAAATCTAAATTTCTAAGTAACAAAGAAAGAATGGGATAGAGAGAGGAAGAGAGAGAGAGAGAAATATGAAAAAGTGAAGAGAGAAGAGAGAAATAGTAATAAGTAATGAGTTTTTTAGTTTTGGGGGGAAAATTTTAATTTTGGGGTTTGAAATTTTGGGTGGAAAAATATGTTTTGTGAGAATCAATTTAGGCCATTGATTTTAGGGGAGATTGAATGAGAGCCACTTGATAGCTTTCTTTGTAATTTATTAGATAGACTAGGTATGCCCGTGGCACGTGCCTACGGCACGTATTCGGGACTGCATGTAAATTTAGTTAGAGTTATTTAATTGGGTGAACTGCATATAAATTTCTAAAAAAATTAAAACATTTTAACAAATAATTGTTAAAGAGGTACAAAAAAGGTGGGTGTAAACAAATACACCCACCTTTCTAATACAATCAACTACTCTATACAGGCCTCCTCTGAAATTATATTGCTTCTTAATAGTTTTCTAATACGACGTCTTTAAAATGTTTCATACGGCACGTTATCGCGACGTCTTAACTTTCTTTAAAATTTTTAGTAAATATTTCGACAGTATTATTTAAAATTTTACAGGCAGGATTGTAGTAAAAATTTCGATAGAATCTCTCAGGAAATATTATTCCTTTGAGAGCAATTCCTTAACATCATAGAAAGTCAAATTGAATCCTCCCTAGCCCAATCCAAACCACATTACACAGACATAATATATATTAGGCTCTGGGAAAAAAAAAACATCATATGACTAAAGATATAAAATAAAAGACCAAGATATAGTTTGGAATCATAATAGATTTTAGGAAATTTTCTGAAAATTTCGACAGAACCTCCCTTAAAATATTAGCCATTTTACAGCAATTTCTTACGGAATTTATCATCACAGTCAAGAAATATAAATCCTCCCCGGGCCAATCCAAGCAACATCACACAGACATTATATATATAGGGCTCTGGGAAGAAAAAATCTTCATATGACTAAGATACAAAATAAAAACCAAGATATCGTTTGAAAACATAATAGATTTTAGAAAATTTAGTAAAAATTTTGACAGAACCTCCCCTAAAATATTAGCCGTTTTACAGAAATTCCTTATGGAATTCTGCTAACAATTAAATATATGACATCACGGGCAATAAATATCAATCTTCCCCAGGCGAAACCGAGCAACATCACACAGGCATCATATATATAAGGCTCTGGGAGAAAAAATCAGAATATAATGCAAGATACAAAATAAAAACCAAAAATTCGTTTGAAAATGTAATGAATTTTTTGAAAAACCTTCGAAAAACCTTTAAAAAACCAAACACAGAACCCAATACTCCACAAAATTGTGGGTACGGGTATTAACATAACTATATTATATCATCATTATATACAGTTACTTACATCATCTCCCAAAATGCTAAATATTACAATTATTACAACTATTATATCCTCCACCATACTAAACACCAACCAATTGAATGAAAAAAAAAATTACATGGTTGTAGGAGAACACAATGGTCGAAGTCTTCAAAAATAGGACCAAACAGTGAGCCTAAAAAAACAGTTAGAGTTTTGAATCAAATAGTAAGAGTTTACAATAAACAATTAAAACAATAGTAATAGTTTTGAAACCATTACCTTTCAAACAGAACAATGGCTTCAACCAAACATGTTCCTCATCACCCTACAAAAAGTTAAACTGTCAATATGTACATGACGATTTTGAGTGTGGATGACAATCTGGGAAAAAAAGAAGAAGCATTAAATTAGCAGGAATTAACTGTTAACATAGGGTGTAGTTGTAGTAAATATAAATTTACCTTATTGCAACCCCAATTCATCAATATAGTTGCATTTATAAATTTGAGGTCCATGTCAGCTGCTTCCCAGTTCTATTAAAGTTCAAAAGTAAAACAACAATGAAAATAAGTTTTGGTAAGGTAAATCTATCATATATAAATGGATTTTTTTATTTTGTCGTCTTGTTTCATTAAAGAAAAAATAATAAGTTAATTGATTTGAAGAGTTTGCTGGCTCATTATTGATTTAATGTTTGCCATCAAATAATAGAAAGGGTGATACTTGTTTTTGCTAAAATAATTGTTTGTTATTGCAACTCCAATTGCTATATAGTTGAAAATTTAGCATCGTCTTGTAGAAAAATAAAGAGAGATTCAATATATATATGCTTGTGTTTAAGATAACCATAGTTATATTTAATATCCATCTCTATGAAATAAGTAAAGAAGTTAATCTGTTACAGATTTAAACATATGAGTAGTGTAACTGTGAAGTGTAAATTGAAAAAAAGATGATCACACTAAAGGCTTGATAGTGTAACTGTGAAGTGTGAATTGATAAACAGATGATCACACTAAAGGTCTGATAAGATACTAATTGTCATTCATATTTCAAGAATTTGTTTAATAACTACTAATGTATATACTTTTCTTTTAAGATCATTGTTATACATCATCTCCCAAAATAATAACTGTTAAGATCATTGTTGCCATGCATACTGAAATATATAGTTAATAAGATTATCTGTATACTTGAGAGGACACAATTTTATAAAATGTGGGCCAGGTCTAGTTAGTGGGTTTAAACTAAACCACTAAAAAATTACAGCCCAAACTCACTTCAACTATCATAAAATTCATACAGTTGACTAAATTAATTGTACCATTATCTTTATCCTTGCTCAACCCCATTGCTAAATCTCTGCCTTTCTCTCTCAGGCCTGCTTCACATATCACTCTCTTTGTTCTTGTAATTTCCTTTTAAACCTCCAACAACACCAGCCTATGGTTCTCTAATTTCCATGAAGCTCATCACCACTGAGCAACCTCTATCAGTCCTCTCTCCACCTCCAATCAATAAGTTATCTTCAACCTTCATTAATCATCCTTTTTATCTTTTCCTCTATCCCGGTCTTATAGCTTCTAACAATGGCATCCACATGCCTTCACTGATCCTCACAATTGGTATGGTACAGAGGTGGCTCAGCTGACATCAATCGAAACTTCATTCAAGTTTGATTTAGAAGTTTTTTTTTGTTATTATCATTGTTGTTAAGGATGGTTAATTGGTTGAAGAAAGGTGAGTAACAATATTAGTAGCTTGACATTCATCCATCCTTAACTTTCTATTTTTAGTTCATCATACAGTGTATCTTTCTAGTTAATTATGCTTGAATACCCTTTTTTTGTCATTTAAATATGCTTCCAAATATTCTAGACTATCCCCCCTCCCCTCTCATCCTCTTCCTCTTCCTCTCTCTCCTTAATTACTTCATCTTCTACTAAAAAATTGTATATACACAATATTTCAAATCTAAAATATAGGGTTGTGCTGTTTCAGATTTATCCCAGCTGAAGAGTTTGAAGCTTAATCTCCAGCCTCTCGCTTCACTACGCTTCTACTACTTTACATTACAATCTACAATTTCATCAAATTGGTGTGCATTTGAATTGTCCCGTTTTATTGGATGTTTCCTTAATTTAGATTACAGAACAGACTCAGGTTATATTTTCTAGGTAGTGAACCAAAAGGTTTGATGGAAGAAAGAAATTATTGGTCTGCCCAGTACCATATGAAGAAAAAAAATGTTACTATGCTAACAGCTTCATTATAATCTTCTTGTGCTTGCTATACTATCGTTCTGCCGAGGTGGTGGAAAAACAAAGAATATAATATCATCTAAAATGAAATTTAGACACTGTATACTTGAGAGGATGTGCTGAGAGTATGGTAATGGTAGCTCATGCACAGTTTGGTAGATGCATTTCTTAATTCTATTTAGAGAAAATTTAATAGTTTGTGGATCATCCATAATACTATTTAATAGTTATAATAAATATTGGTGACTTGAGTTTATGGAGATCACCTAACTGAATAGAAAGTTTTATTCAAGTAAGGTTCATTAGTTAGAGTATGAAAATTTTGTATGGCTGATTGATGCATGGTACACCCTTCAAGTCTCACTACTTGTGAATCAATCATATGGCTGAACATGGAGAACAACTAACTAAAGACATTCTGAAAAATTTAAGATTAAAAAAGCAAACATTATTTACCTAACAGCGTCAGAAGTTTGAGAGGTTCTTTGCAGGCCAATATTTGGCAGTACTGAAGTAGTTTGTCCATCATACGTATGTTTCTGTGGTACATTAGAAGGAACAGTTATTCGAGGTAAACATTCTTCAGTTGCGTCTAATACTCGTGTAGAGCACATTTCAAGTTTCTCTCGTTCTCGTCGTCTACGTTGGGCCAACGTAGCTTTCGATATAACATGAACATTATGAGCCTAAATTTGTGAAAATGAATCGTTATAAATGACTGTTTAAGAGGAGAACCACTTACTTATTTGAGAATGTATTAATTTTCACAGTATGAGGATAAATAAAAGAAGCAGTGTGAGGAAAGATAAAGAAAAAGCATTGTAGATAAAGCAAGATAAAGAAGCAAGATAAGCATATACCGCACTGGACATTTCATTTTCTTTTCTCTTTTCCTTGCCAGAATAACTTGTTTCCTTTCTCTACATTGGGTGGTTAAAAAGTAGGAATTAATAAAAAATCAATAATGAGCAAAAGACCAACCAAGTAATAAGAGGTGAAGCTTACCTTGCGAAGAGATATTAGATTAAGCTCGCGTTCATCTCGAATGGTAACCTCGACATTTTTTTGTCGAAGAAATTGCACCTGCAATAGAAAAATATCAATTTTGAATGTAAGTGGACAATTAATTAATGTTCTAAGAACACAATGAAAAGCTTAACTTACTGTTTTTTCCAAGTCAACATCAACCTGTAAGGTATTAAAGTAAACATTAAAATGAGAGGAACTTATTGTTATATCAAGAGTTGTAGATTTTTTTAAAAAAATGAAGATACTTACATGGCCATATATAGTAATGTCATCCATTGCTGTTCTTTAATTGGAGCAATTGACCTATATATAAAGGAGGGGAAATATATGATGATTAACTTTGACGTTCTAATTATTTTAACAAACCAATCAAGAAAATGTATTAACTACTATTAACTACTATGATCTATCTTCTTTAATGATTATAAATTATTTTAAAAAACGTATTAACTACTATGAGATATGGTGTTTAGTCAGGTGATCAATAAAGAAGAACAGGATGTAGAATGACTAAACACAGTTTTTTGGGAGAATCTCACTAAATCCCAAGATTCCATATCTGTAGATTCTAACGATTTTTTCTTTCAAATTGATTGTGTTTTGGGTTAAACATAGCAGTTTTGATGTGCTTGTGGTATAATAGAATTGCCTTCAATTTTTTTTAAAAAACTGATCTTTTTTATTATTCCTCAATCAAGATTGAAACGTTTTTCATGGGTTTTGTTTATTTCTGTGTTTTGTGATTATGTTGAATTTTGGGGGGTTGAGATTTGGGCACTTTTTTATTTATTTATAAACTAACCTTAGGTTGTATCATGTTTTTTTTCAAAATATACCCTAAAGTTGGTTGATTCAGTTTTCTCTTATGAATTGTTTTTCGAATCTGTTTGATGGAGTAACGGGCAGTATTAGAATTCTTGTTTAGTAGATAATTATGTACTCAAATTGGAAATAGATCTTATTCGCGAAGCTTTTTTATCCTCCCGTATTATTCTCTGTTATAATAAATTAATTATGTTAATATTAGTTGGTTTAAATTTCTTTTCTTTAAAGTATGCTAATTGTGATCATTTATCTTTTGCAGCTAATTAAATCTTTTCATGATAACTGTGTATATTGCTGGTAAATGGAGATGAATTTCAGTTGGTGCTTTCGGACCGCCCTAGTTGATTATTTTGTTTTCTATAGATGATATTAGTTGTAGTTGGCACTTGAAGGTTGGATTAGAAGCATGTCTATAATGTTCTTGGTGATGCCCAATCACTCATGCCATGAGAGTACAACTTTCCTCAATTTAGTACTTCCTTTCCTCTCATCTGACTACGTCCAAGTTAGTAAAAGACACTGCATAGCTGGTGTGGAGGTTCATGTTAGAAGTTTGTTCGTCGTCCAGTGAAAGGAAGCAGAAGTAGTGTTCTACAAATCCAACATTGGAGAAGTAAGTTAATTGTGGTAATTTAATCCTCTGATATCTGGAATTTGTGTAGGTCAGGCTAATTTGTGTAGGTATAGACTTGTAAAGGAAATTGGAGACGGAACATGCGGGAATGTCTATAGGGCAGTAAATGTGGAAACAAATGAGATAGTAAGTATTTGCTGCTTAGAAGACAGGGTTTTGTGTAATATCTGGTTTATGCTTGGCTTCTTTTCGCTGGTTTCTTAGGCGTAACAGATTTGAGTGCTTACTTAGTTACTTTATTTAATAAGAAACTGGCATAGTAAATCATTTTGTGACCACTCTTCTTTAGAAAAAACTGGTTATTGATTAGTATTTGTACTGATATCAGGTTGCTGTCAAGAAAATGAAGAGAAAGTTCTACTATTGGGAAGAGTATGTGAATCTAAGAGAAGTTAAGGTTTGCTACTCTGTTTCTTCATTTTTGTGTCCCTTGATTTAATTGTTTTTTCAAGTGAGAAAGTCTAATGAACCTCTTTTTGCAGTGTCTTCGTAAATTAAACCATCTAAATATTGTCAAGTTGAAGGAGATTGTTAGCGAGAACCATGAGCTTTTCTTCATTTTCGAGCACATGGTGAGGGCATTGATGTCCTACTCTTATCTATATTTCATATATAGCAATCTTAATATGGTAATTTTGGTTGGTGCTAAACATAATTTTAAAAATCTATGAGCTTGACCAAGAATGACAACAAATATTTGACCCCATCTCTTTCGCATTGGCTTATTCTATAGGCTCTGCTGTTTGTGTATATATGGGCTTTCTTCATATTACTTGAATTCATCTATTTTATAGAGCAAGCAGTATGATATATTGATATTATAACCAGTAACCCGTGATTGGGGTTTGTCTTGTCTGGTTCAAGAGTATTTATGACCAATTTCCTTTTAATCATATCCTCTAGTAAGTCATGATGTGGCGTATAGAAAGTGCTCTGTGGTGTCCACCTAAAAGGTTGGAAGAAATATTCTATATACAATTGAAAAATTGATTGGAACTAATGAGCACAACGACTGATATTTTCACAATTGATTAAGTACAGTGTTCATAATTTGACAAAATTTTCGTGAGACTTGAAGCATTTTGGTAATGTAATACTACAAACTGAATATTGGAAAATTCTTGATTTCCTTGTAAAATTAGTATAGTTGTAATTCAGCTGCGCTTGACACTCTTTTTTAGAAATTTATCTGTAGTTATTGGCAAAGAAATTCTAACATCCGCAGTTTTGATATGGTACTACAAAGAATATTCCCTTTATTTTCAAGTTAGCTCGACTATTTCCATATCTGAAGATGAACAGGTTATGTAACAAATCTAACCCCTGCTCCTATGTAATAAACAAACCTAGAATAAACGCTATGCATTCTATGTTTGATCTTCATATTGTTTACTTAAATTAGGCAAAAATTGCCACCCATTCTGAACCCTACTCGCCACATCCACAACTCTACTTGACGAAGCGATAGGAGCTGAAGTCATTGAAAATTTGGAACCATCCTCAGAAACACGATAAGCTTCCACACCTACAACACTAAGCCCATTGCCTACACCTACAACACTACAAACTCTACAGTGCAAACTCTTCAAAATCAACAATCTCACAGCAGTACAAACTCTTCCCTTTATCAATGCTCGCTATACTACTACTCCATCCCCTAACAATCTCCGAACCAACAACACTAAGCCCATTGTCTACACCTACAGAATTATCCAGCATTTCCAATATCGAAATCAACAAAATTCCCCTTAATCCCTCCCAAACCACCCACATTGACTTCCTTCAATACCCAAATATCACAATACAAACATATGTGCTTTTAATCTAAGAAATTCTCAATACCCAAACATATGTGCTTTTAAAGATACTCAAATCTCTCTAACAAAAACAGCACAGTCTTGTCTAGGATACCCAAATCTGTCAATACCCAAATCTCTCTCAATACCCAAATTAGTCAATCTTTTTCAATACCCAAAACAGCACAATTTTTCTAATCGATGGTTGGATTTTGTAATCTGTCAACACACAAATATCCAAATTTCTCTCAATACACAAACTTCCTTCAATACCCAATTCTTCTAATCTGTCAACACCCAAATCTCTCTCAATACCCAAATATCACAACAAAACAGCACTATCTCAATCAACACACAAATATCCAAATCTCTCTCAATACACAAACTTCCTTCAATACCCAATTCTTCTAATCTGTCAATACCCAAATCTCTCTCAATACCCAAAACAACACTATCTCAATCAATACCCCAAGCAAAAAAATAGCACAATCGATGGTTGGATTTTGTATACCTTCTTCTAATCGATGGTTGGATTTTGTAATCTGTCAACACACAAATATCCAAATTTCTCTCAATACACAAACTTCCTTCAATACCCAATTCTTCTAATCTGTCAATACCCAAATCTCTCTGAATACCCAAATATCACAACAAAACAGCACTATCTCAATCAACACACAAAAATCCAAATCTCTCTCAATACACAAACTTCCTTCAATACCTAATTCTTCTAATCTGTCAATACCTAAATCTCTCTCAATACCCAAAACAGCACTATCTCAATCAATGGTGAAATAGCACAATGCATAAAACAGTACAATCTCAAACAATACTATGTCAATACCCAAACAGCACTATACCCAAAACAGCACTATCTCAAAAAAATAGAACAATCGATGGTTACCTGAGATGGTGAAATCGACTGGGTGAAATCGATGGTGAAATGACTGGAGGTGAGAGCGGAGGGTGATTCTTCTAATCGACTGGAGGCTGAAATCGACTGGAAGGTGAAATCGACTGGAGGTGAAATCGACTGGAGGGGGGTTGGCGACTAGAGGTGGGGGCACTGAAGAGGAAGCGGAGGTGGTAGGGGCGCTGAAGAGGCGCCGGAGGTGGTCGGCGGAGAGAGAGGTGGTGGTCGCTGATGGATGAGAGCGGAAGGGAGGAGGAGGTGGTTAGGATAGGGAGGTGGGGGGGGCGCTGTAGACGGCCCGATGGCGGGGGTTGCTGAAGAGGCGACGGAGCGGAGGTGGGGGGTGCTGAGGAGGCGACGGAGCAGAGGTTGGGGAGAGAGAGGAAGACTGAGAGAGAGCGGGGAGATAGAGAGAGGGAGACAGTGAGAGAGAGAGAGAACGGGGAGAAGAGAGAGAGAGAGAGAGAGAGAGAGAGAGAGTGTGTGTGTGTGTGTGTGTGTGTGTGTGTGTGTTTTTGAATTTGTGGAGTTTGAAATTTGGGCGGGAAAATATGTTTTGTGAGAGTAGATCTAGTCCATTGATTTTGGGATAGATTGAATGTGAGCCACTTGATAGCTTTCTTTGTGTTTTATTATATAGATATAGATAGTAGGAAGTACATGTAGAAATCAAGAATGTAATGATAATAGAAATTAAGTAAAATATAAGTAATGGGTGCATATTGTACATTCGAGAAGTATAATGCAACAAAATTAATAAGTAGCTTTAAATGGTGAAAAGTAAATATAACAAAAGCAGTAAATAGTAAGTAACAATAATGATATTGGATATAAGGGGAAAAATATAATTAACAACAAAAATTAAATGTGCAGAGATATATTTATATGAGTAAAATATTGCAATCAAGTTTAAAAGCTCTAAAATAAATAAGACAATACAAAATAATGGAAAATATACTATCGAAAAATCCAATATATATAAAATGAAAGTAATATGCAAAACAAAATTTATAATATAGCAAAACAATAATGAAAGGAAATAGAAGTAGCAATAATAACTTAACACGTAGTAATTCAAAACTTAATGTAATATGTAAAAGTATTATCAAAATATACAAGTAACGAAAAAGCACATGAAAGTAAAAAGGATGAAAACGTCAAGAAAGAAATGAGTAAGAGTTGTAAAACAAAAATGAGCTTGTGAAATGCTAAAAAATGCACTGTTGAATTAAAGCAAAAGTTGCCAAATAATAACTTGGATAAAAGAATAAAAAGTAAAAACCAATAGTAAAGTCAAAGAAACAATTTTAAAAGAAAGACAAGACGATTAGTGAAAGCATTAATGATTGTACTAATGTATAGAAAGAATATAAACTCGGTTAGAAACTAAAATAAAATCAATCACTCACAATAAAAGAAACCGAATAAAAGTAGAAATAAGTAATTTATACAAAAGTTATTTAGTAAGCAAACAAATATAAAACAGTAAAAAGTGATAGGATACAAGAGTGAGAACTACAAAACCAAGGAAAATACGAGAAAATAATTAATTAAAGGAATGTAGCGGAAGATAATTAAATTTAATAATTAAAAATAAATAAATAAATAAATAAATAAATAAATAAAAATTAACACTAGCGAAAATCATAGAATCCAAAAATTATATACAGTGGGTTAAATAGGAAAATATATAGTAGATCATTAGTAAGTAAGATAGAAAATATACAAGTTGAAAGGATAATACCTTACATAATAAAATATCAAATGCACAAAGCGAACAAAAGAGATCAAAAATAGCTAGTGAGAAAAATATATGGTTTATGCAAAAATAACCAAATCACTTGCGATAAAGAAATTTCATTCAAGTCTAAGCATACAAACAGTCTAAATCTCATTACAGGTCTTCATGATCAAGCAATCAAATCACACACATCAGATGTCCACCAGGGTACTCACACTTCTAATGTCCACCTAGGTTGTATTTAATGTCCACTTGTGTACTCATACATCTACTGTCCTCCTAGGTTCTCACACATCAAATGTCCTTTCATGTTTATTTCCTGTACTATGCTTAAAATTACTAATTGAAGCATGCTCTGATACCAATCTCTATAGCGCCCCGAATTTCCAATATAATATCTTAGAAATATGTGGCACAATTCCAGAATCTACTTCAATATAATCATCAACATAGCAACCAAATACAGGCAAAATTAAAATTTTTTATTACATCAATTATTTACAAAGCACAGCGGAAAATAAAATACCTTAAATTACAATTTTCTTTCTTTACAATTTACATAAGCTCATGCATCCAAATCCAATGCTATAGGTAATCACTGTAAAATATGAGGCTAGAGATAACCCTAACCCCCAAAACTACAGGGATCAGCCATAACGGTGTGAGTGACATAAAAACAAAAACAACATAAATAGAACATAAAATATGGAATCATAAACAACATGTAATAAAGACAAGAATAAATAAATTAAGAAATAACAATGAAGCATGAAAAATATCAAGTGTAGCTAGACTAAGTGTCAAGTGTAGAGAACAGGAAAACACATGCATAAACCAAATCAAGAAAACACAATACTATATGCTGACTCTTTAATGCATACTTGTCGGATTCTATGCATCCCGCTCTACATAGGTCCGGTGCAGGCCCTTATCGTTCTCCACTTAATAGGGTTTAATCCCTCGTTATGAAACTAATCCTACTACGATGACTACTACGAGAAATAGATAAATTGTGAGTATTAGCCCATGCCCTGATAATTTCGGAGGTTAATCTCTATCCACAGATAATTTCGGAGACTATTTCACTCACACCTGGGAATCTTCGAGAATATCCCACACCGCAAGCTATGACGCCTCATCATACGAATACCCCATGAGCGTCGCCTCGATCCCGATAATTCCGGAGATCAATCCCACACCACAGGTAATTCCGAAGACTATTTCACTCACACCTCGATAATTCTAGGGATTATCTCATACTGCAAGCCATACTCATGTTCTCATTCATCATATCACCATCTAGTGCATGTCCCTATCTTTTTAAGTTAATTAAATTAATTTACGAATCTTCTAGAGTTGGTGTACCCTACCGGACTTAACTCAACTGATCAACAACAAGCTCCAATAGGCCAAACCACAAACTCTCAACTGCCGGTATACTAGGGTCCCACACACCCTCTAGAGACTCACAACTTAACCATCAATGCAAAACTTTCATTACAACTCATACTTCTTTTATATTAAGAAAATGTCTTGAAAATACTATAATCCATAGCAAAAATTATATTCAGAATAGTAGGCCATTAATCCAAAAATATTAAAGAACCAATCGATTAAAAGAAGATCAGAAAACTCAAGAAAACATCAGTCAGAGCAGTGGCAGTCGACTTCATACTGTAGTCGGTTGACTGTCCCGCGTAAAAATTCAAAACTCCAAGAAGACATTAAACAGAGCATTGGCAGTCGACTTCATACTGTAGTCAGTTGACTGTCCCGCGTAAAAATTCAAAACTCCAAGAAGACATTAAACAGACCAGTGGCAGTCGACTGATTAAAGTGGTCAGTCGACTGTCCCGCATGAAAATTCAAAACTTCAAGAAAACACTGCAGCCAGGATCGCGACGGTCGACTGTCGTACCTGCAAACTGCAGTTTGAGTTTGTGTATGTTTCAACCGATACGATGTTTTACTTTATAAAAATGAAATCTATAAAAAGTACATTCCTGAGATGATCAAACGTGACTTGTAGAGTATATAGGAGTTCATAAAAACAAATCAAAACCACCTCAAATTAATAAAATAGCATTTTATTGAATTTCTTCAAAATAAGACATGAATATGTGCATATATCAGAATAGGGTATTTGAGAATCAATTATGCATCAAAATAACTTTGTAAATAGGGAATACATTGTTCAAAACTATCTCAGTGCTAAAATAATCAAGATTAAGTCAAATCTCTATAAAACTCACAAAAATTCAATTCCTTCAAAAACAATGAAATGAAGTGTAGGCATATATGTGTATGTGGTATGTCTAAATCATCAAGAAACCATTGTAAATACGCAATATACAATTCTAGTTCATCTCGGTAATTGAAAACAACTCAAATCCAATTGAAGACTTCACATAATCACAAAACCAAATTTTGGTCATAATGTATCAGATCCGAAAACAACCCCTTTTCTCAAAACTTCAAAACTTGACTTTTTGACTCAATAGTTCGTTCTTGTAATTCAGAAATACGTTTATCTTTCAACTTACAGAGTAAGTTGAAGAGATGATCAAGGTAATGCATGTAAGTTTGACATCCAGTGTTAATGTTGCATGAGAGTAAGTTGAAAGATAAATGTAATTAGTATAAAAAAAATACGTTGAAAATATCTAAAATAAATATACTAATTTGAATATGCGCAAAGAAAAAGTGCATTGAGTATCTTTTCAAAGCTAATTTTTGAAAAATAACTATAGTGAGCAGGTAAAAATAAAATATGAATGAAGAGTAATCAGAGTAGAAAAAAACTTAGATGTAGTAGTTGTATTTATACGTAACAGTAATAACAATGTTATGTTAAAATTTGCAGCAAATTAGTATGCTTAAAGTATATTAATTCAAGTAACTAACAAAAGATGTGTAGTGGAAACCTAATGATACGTGAGAAGTATCGTAGCAGCGTTTAAACGTACTATAAGCGCAAGTGTTGCGAATGATGATTTAAACAATAAGAACACAGTGCATAGTGTTGTAGAACGTTTTGAGTTTAAATAAAAAAACAACGTTGCTCATACTACTCTAGACTTTCTTTAAATTCATATTAATTACTAATTCTTGTAATTCATTAAACTCATACACAATCTTTTACAATGGTTTACCCATGAATATATGCAATCCTAATCATGTTATAGTTAAATTCTACTCATCAAAATTATCAAAACATAGTGTATGTATATGCACACAGTGAATAACCCTACTTTATTCACTTTTGTGTAATCTACATCAAACAACTTGTTATATGCAATCAAATCAACAAGAATATAATACAAAATATCATACCCATAATTTCTATTGGGTTCTTAATAATCTCAAGTCATCTATGTAAAAGTCTAATCATCGAAGGCATAGTTTTCATGAAAAAGATTCAATTTTTAATTCATCCATCCACTAAAATTCATTATATCAACATACAATCCCTAACATGCTTTCTAATAGGCAAATCATCACATAAAATATGTATAGAACAATACAAAACAAACATATGTCACTCACCTCAATGAAGAAATCAATCGAATTAATAAAGAATGAGAAAAAGCCCTTCTTTTGCAAAATTCAGGATCATCGCTTCGAACTCCAAGAAATTAATAGTAAAATATATTTTATTTTTTTCTAGAGGAGTGGGACGGCTGTAGTGGCCATAATATAGGCCGAAATCTGGAGTTTTTAGGGTTTTACAAGTTTATAGAAACATCCCTTAACAATTATTACTTTACATATATAAACCTTTTTTAATAAAGTAGTTAAATAGGTTAAATAAATTAAATTAAAATCAAATTCTTTTACTAATGAGTTTTCCAGTCATCCAGCATAGCCCAGAAAAATAAAAATTTCGATTTGTACTGAAAGTTGTAATTTTGCACAAAAGTCCATATTTTTAAAATGTTTGCAAATATATCATAAAATATTCATAAAAATCAGAAAAATCAGAAATAATATCTATTAATACATATTAGATTTTCCAATTAAAATTTTTGACTTTTACTTTCCAAGAAAAGATTTGCACAAGATCCAACATAAATTTCATATTTACAAAAATACTATATTTGTTTAAATATTTACCAAATCAACTCTAAATAAAATTTAAATATATTTTGTTTTCAATGATGACCATGGCAAGCCCAACAGTCAGTGAACAGATCCAAATGGCTTTTTACATAAAAGCCCATCTCTTTCGAGGTATTTATAAAAATAGTTTCTTTATTCAAAAAAATCACAAAATTTAGGATAGAATCAATTATAAGTAGGAGAGTTTAATAAAAATTTAAAATTGGATATTTACACCAAAAATATTCGCACGTATTTTGCACGTATAAAATTGATATATTTGTAAAATAGTCAAATTAATTTAAATAAATCTGAAAATTAAAATATCATAAATAAATAAGGAAAATCAGTAATTAACCATAAAATTTGAAGAATTCAAAATTCATAACTTTGCACGTGTATTGCACGTGCAAAATTACAGTTTCAAGAAAATAGTCAAAATAGTCAACTTTACAAATTTAATATTATTTAATAATGCAAAATAAATCTTTTTATTTTGCGAGGTGTTACATTATGACCCGGAGTTTGTTTTATCCTAGATGTTGTATTATTATTTGGTGAATTTATTTCATGATTATTTTGGAGTTTATTCATTATTTATGTGTATATATTTCTCTTACGTGATTGTATTCTCTTATATATTGTTGAGTTAATTTATTACAGCTTATGGTTGATGTATAATAATTCGCTGAGTCCTATGTTACGTACTCGTATTCTCGTATTTTGGAAAGCGGGGCGTGACAGGTTTTCTGTGGTATCAGAGCCGAGGGTTGGATAATATATCAGTCAAACATGACTAACTTTATGGAGGTCTGGCTTTGATTGATATATTAGTCAAGTTTGGCTCTAGCCAGGTTAACTCAATAATATGCGCAGCACGTTGATCACATGAACATATAATAACTTTAATATAATTTGGATATTAATCCTATTCGATCCACATCTGACCCCTTTGCATTCTATCCTTTGATTCCTTGTTTCCTTCCATCCCTTGCAGTCAGTCTCTTCCTTGACCCTTCATTGAGTATAAACTCATTCTTTTCCTAACTATATTCTCTTTATAATTTTTCCAGAATATTTTCTGTATTTCGATTATTATGTGTTATATTTTGGATCTTCTGTTAAAATGTTTTCTAAATGAAAATTATGTATTTCGAATAATGATGCATTTTGACTTCACTTTCCTTTTTTTTTTGATCGACTATATATATTCCTGTTTGGATTATTTTAAAAATAAAGTTGATAAGCCAGATTCTTATTTTGTTGTATAATGTTATTGTTACTACTATTATTATTATTGCTATTGTTTTTCATTATTATTATTGGTAATACTATTATTATTGTTATTACTATTGCTATTATTATTATTGTTTTCATTATCTTTATTATGGTTGTTGTTACTGAATTACTTTCACAAAAATGTTGAGTCCAAACTATATTTTGTCTTGCATTATTATTCTTACCAGTACTGTTAATATTTTTTTTAATGTCATTGTTGTTATTATTATGTTATTATGAATATTATTATTGCTACTATTATTATTATTATTATTATTATTATTTTGTTATTATTATTATTGTTATTGCATTATTTTCTAGAATGTGTTGAATCAAATTCTGCCATGTATGTATTATCATTATTATCAGTATTGTTAATACTTTTTATTATTATTATTATTACCAGTATGATTATGGTGATTTTTTTATTGCTGTTATTATTATTGTTATTATTATTATTATTATTATTATTATTATTATTATTATTATTATTATTATTATTATTATTATTATTATTATTATTATTATTATTATTATTATTGTTGTTGTTGTTGTTATTATTTTTATTATTATTGTTATTATTATTTTATTACTAGTATGTGTTGTTATTTGTATTATTGTTATTATTATTTTGTTAAAACCCATTGGTTTTGATCTATATTATATCATTTAATTATTTAAATTGAAGCCCAAACTTTATATTCATTTTGCATTATTTATTTATATTTATCTTGAGCCCAACCCAAATTCTCCTTCCTATACTCTCCTTGATCCTGGTGTCTCATTCTTATCTTCCTGCTCGGTTCGTCGATCGGTGTCATGTGGCCTACAGCGACATGTATGTTGCTTGGGACATCACCATCGGAGTTGCGCAGCGAAAGCGTGGTGGGCCCATAACTCACAGGTCTCAGGATTCCCTTGTTGTTCCTTCTTCTTTGCATCATTCAGTTCTTCTTCGTCCTTTTCACTCGTCATTTTTCGTCGATTTATTATTCGACATCGACCTTATTTATGTTCTTTTCTTATTCCAGTGCTTCCACCACTTGAGTCCTCTTATTCTAATTTGTTGCTTTGTTATTTCTTGAGTTTTCTTTTTTCTATTTTCCTGTCTTGTTATTTCTTAAGTTGCTTTTGTTTTGTCCTACTGCTTGCCAGAATGAATTTCGAGAACGAAATTCTTTTTGTAAGGTGGGTAGGATTGTAACCCCCTTTTCTGCAATACAAATTTTATGAGTATTTTCTGTATTTCGATATTTATAACTGCGATATTTGTTAAATTCGTTTTGAGTTTCTTTGTTAAAGAAATTTTCTAAACAATAGTTGTAATTATCTCAAATAAACCTTGTTTTCATTTCTACTTGATCAACTATTTACATTTTAACCCTCAAAAAAATATTATTAGTGTTTGGACTATTTCAATAAATTCCTATTTTATATTATTTTACTACTCTGATAATTGCTATTGTGTTGTTAGTATTGTTATTACTACTATTATTATTATTATTTTTATTGACATGGTTATTTTATTATTCTCATGGTTATTATGATTATTTATTATTATTGATTATTAAAACAAATCCCTTCTTATTTGATAATTGTGTTTATAATTGTTTCAAATAATTTATGTAATACAAATTATATTTTATCAAGTATCTTATTCCTTGTATTTGGATTTATAGTGATCAATTATATTCATATACAATCTATTCTTATTTATTGGGTCTAGTACCCAATTACCCAATAGCCCAATATCTCCTTTTTCCCTATAAATACTCTAGTCTCTATTTAATAAACCCTAATCCTATTAATCTCCATCCGTCATTAACCCCCTAATCCCCTGTTACTGTTCATCCTGCTCTTTCCCTCTCCCTGTTTCCATCTAAACCCCATTCCCATCACTCTGACCACCTTCGACCCATCCCTTCGTCAACCTCTCCTCGTCGTCATCCGTCGTCATCCCCGTTTTCGTCACCCACCCGCTCGAACCCAACTCAACCGAACCTATCAACCCATCTCGTCTTAGCCACCGTTTCCATCACTGACCCTCTCCGTGCACCCCCTTCATCCACCGCAGATCCCCTTCGTCCTCTTCGTCGTCGTCCAAGCCCGGAGCGCACCCCGTCGGCGTCTTCCCCTATTTTCGAGCGAAAATAAAGTAGTTTGCTATCGTCGGAGCCTCACCGTTGCCGTCGCTTCCCGACCGCAGCTCCGCCATTGTTAGTGCCTCCGCCTCACCGTGGTGTCATCGTTGTCATCCCGAGCTCGGCCAGCCATCGTCGCCGTCTCCCACACTCTCTCTCTTTCTTTCTGTCGAAGGGAAGAAGGAGAGAGGGGATTGGTCCATTTCGGTGTTCGCTGTTCTGGGCGTAGCGGATCTGGGTTCGCTGTGCACTGTTTGCTTTGGATCTACTGTTGGATCCACTGTGGTGTGCGTGTGTTGCTGTTTGCTGTTCGGTCTTCGAGTTGCTATTTTGGTTTTGCACGTGACTCGCTCGTGTTCTCGTGGATCATCGCCCGTGATTCTGATCCAGTTATATTCTATTTATTCGAATTAACCTGTCTAACAGGAAAGTCACTTCTTGAACTAGTATTTTACTTTGTTCAAGATTCCTTTGATCTCTGCAAGTAGATCCCGTCCTTTTCTTATCATGCTGTATTTAACAATTCCGTTAAGTTTTTCAAGGGTTTACACGAGCTAACCCGACATACTCTTAACATCGTATCACTCTCTTTGATCTAAAACCTAGTCCCTATTATTTTATACGTATGCACATTTACATGAAAACAACTAGACCCATGCATAAGATTGTTTGATGTATTGGACATGTTAGATTGAATGTGATTAAACGAACTGATTACCATGCCTTTGAAATTGCATCTTAGAAATAGAATTTTGTATATTAAACATCTATTGACACTTTGATTTTTAATTTGCATGAAATATATGATTGTATAATTTAATTGTTGCCTATTCATGTTAAAATAAACTCTGGACTGCTGTGTGTTCCATTTTGAATCAGATTTTCAACCATGTTGCTATCATATTTTGAAATAACTTTCTGAACATAAAATTTAGCCTCTGATGTCTAGTTTACTTCCCTTTTTGAGGATTTGAATTCCGATGTGTAATCTGTTAGATATCATCATTTTAGTACACTTGTGTTAGAATTTTCAGATTCACAAATACATGCGTATCTTGCTGTTTTATAATTTCTTTGACCATGTTAACAGTAAAATAAAAATCTGAAATAAATTAGGCTGAACCTAGACATGTGTAGGAATCACCCAGAATTTTTTTGCATTTATTTGATGAGTTTTTTAACCTGAAACAAATAGGTGAACACAATTTATATCATGCTGCCTGAACATAAAACCTGAAAAGAATAGAGTTGTCACCTTAGTTTCTGTATCTTTTATATGCCTTATATATATTTGCTGGAACCGGGTTGAAGTCTAGTTTCTAGAACTTTCGACGGATCCAGATTTGCTATTTTGTAGTAGCAGTGATCGATGTTTTAGTACAGCAAGGTCATGGCTGTCATGATCATGTGATGTGTGTGTAGATGACTTGTTTGCTTCTTGATTTATCTATAACGTATAGAATTAGTTACACTTAGTAACATACAACATTGACACCTTTTTGTATGCTCACTTAGGATGAAAATAAATTAATAAAAAGCCGGGGTATCATGAGTTTGACTTGGTAGTGAACAATCGAAGACTGTACTCGGTAGGGGTCCCTTGCTAGCTAATTCCTGAACATCCCAAAAATCCCAAAATCTCGAAAATCCCGAACATCCCGAAAATCCCGAACATCCTGTACATCCCGTAAATTCCCAACTATTGGGCCGAGTACACGAACCGTGAATTCACCATCAGTCTAAAACGTTCACTGTGTGTTTGCGTTGAACCTATAGTATGGGATGCAGTAGTACGTGCACTAGATAGATTAATAAAATGATTAATAAGCTGCATGCTTGATCCTGTATGGAGCTTGACTCGACATCACGCATTACATGTGTGATTACTGTAGACCTTTGATATTGTTGCCTGCCTTTGCTTTATTCTTTGACTTTGATCATGTCCCTTTTTCTTTTGATATTCATGTTTTCTTTATCCTTTGTTTTTCTCTACTAGCTGTCCACGACTTGCTCTAAGGACACTCTTTTCTCCCTTTTTAGATCAAGAAATCACAGGTCCCGAAGGAGCAATACCAGAAGAAATTGGTGAACAAACTCTCCGAAGTCGGAGCTGGACCTTTAGACTGCTATAGCTATCTCTTGTTATTTTCTTATTGTACTGCTTTTATCATACTTTGTATTCTTGGGCTTTTATGACCCAAAGTTTTTTTTATTCCAGATGTTGTATTATTATTTGGTGAATTTATTTCATAATTATTTTGGATTTTATTCATTATTTATGTGGATATATTTCTCTTGCGTAGTTGTATTCTCTTGTATATTATTGAATTAATCTGTTACAGCTTATGGATGATGTATAATCATTCGCTGTGCCTACGTTACGTACTCGTATTTCCGTATTTTGGGAAGCAGGGGCATGACAGTGTCACCCTTGTATAGTTCGATCTTTGGTTTTGTGATCTCCGAGTAGACTTACTAAAAACAAATGAGCTTAATATCTCATATTGACTCATTTGAGCATGACCATGCATTTTGTAGTCGCACTCAATCAAGGGGCCCATAGATGTCTCTCCTGTTATGTAAGAGAGACAAATCGTATCTAAGTCATTCACATCCTTCAGCATGATTTGTAGTATATCCAATAGTCAACTTTTTAATCACCTTATTACAGGCAACGTTTGACGATATTAAAATATATAACTTCTCATGTAGAGAACCGTAGTGACTTCAAGTCAAAGGACTATATACACTATGGTCACTGTGAGAACTGCTTATGACACTCACGTAATGATCCATATAGCATTCTCATGGTGGATCAGTTCAGTACATTATTACTCTAATATGTAGCCATGTGAAGACTTGATATCTCATATCCATAACCCGTGAGATATGGTCATCAGTCTACGCACATACTAGTCTCTATGCATTATTATTTTCCTAATTTACAATAATACTTGACAAGGGACATTTAAGAATAGTATTCTGATTAGAACCAATAGGATCTCACAATCAAGTGATATTCCTAGTATTGAACATACTATTCTAAGCACTTTATTATTCTCATTTAATCACAATAAATAACACATTAAATGAAATGTCTCATATATGAAATAAATGTCATAATGCAATGTAAACTAGTAATGTCAATACATAACTGGCCTCTAGGGCATACACCGACAGATCCTACTACCAAACGATCTATCACTTGTTTCTGTCTATTTCTTGGTGATTCGCTGATCTCATGGCGAAGCAAGAAACATGCAGTTGTTGCATGTTCTTCCACAGAAGCTGAGTACAGAGCGATGAAAGCTGCAACTTGAAAGATTGTTCATGTTCGTTGACTGTTATCAGATATAAGTGTCACTTTTACAGGAGCAACTTCTCTTCATTGTGATAACCGGAGTGCATTGCACATTGCAAGCGACCCAGGCTTTCATGAGTGAACGAAACACATAGAAATTGATTGCCACTATATTCGTGAGCGTTTTGAAGCATGAACCATTTCACTTCATTATGTTACCTATTCACAGCAGAAAACAGATTTCTTCATCAAATCTCACACTGTTTAGAGATTTCGATACTTGATGGGCAAACTCACACTGTTCGACCCACCATGAGTTTTAGAGAGGGTGTTAAATATTATATTTAGTCTCATATCAGATTATATATTAGTTTAGTATTTGGTTCCTTCCTATATATAGAAGATATTGTACTAAGTTATAATAAATCTAATAATCTTTTCTCAATTTCTTGTTAACCTTATCACTTACAAATTTGTACTGAATTTTGTTGGAAAAACTCATCTTCTTTTCTTCTTCTTCTTTTTTCTTGTTCATAGGGATCTAAACATTGGCAATATTTCAGTATTTCTAAATTTTATTGAAGATACTAATCTCGCTGGGTACCTTCACAATTCACATATTGTATACTATAAAATGACATAAAAAGTATTGTCATAATTATACAATCTTACTGCTTTATTGAATTTCTTTCACAATATTTAGAGGATTTCCTCCATATTAGACAACAAACCCAAAATAATAAAAGGAAAATAGAATCCCAACAACACATGTGTATTGTCACAATTATACAATCTTACTGCTTTGTTGAATTTCTTTCACAATTTCAGAGGATTTGCCCCATATTAGACAACAAACACAAAATAATAAAAGGAAAATAGAATCCCAACAACACATGTCAAAGGAAAAGCAGGAAAATAATTTTATATATATATATATATATATATATATATATAAAGAAGAGAAAGAGAAAAAAAAGAAAAAGAGAGCAAATTAAAACACTCTAGGTTTGGCAACAATGGTAGAGTGCTTCAAAATATGGAGACTGAACTGTCCACCCTTCTCAGTTGTATCCAGCTTATCCTGTCCCGGCGGTGGCAACAACTCGAAGTTCTGAACAAGTCTTCCAATGGTAATCCCCAGAATAGGCAAAGCCAGAATAATCCCAGGGCAGCTCCTCCTACCAACTCCGAACGGAATGTACTTAAAATCGTTTCCATTTGCTTCCACCTTTGCCTCCTCCTCGAGGAACCTTTCAGGTCGGAACTCGTCCGGGTTCTTCCAGTGGGCAGGGTTGTTGGCGAGCCACCAAGCATTGACAAGGATCTTGCTCTCAGCAGGGATGTCGAAGCCACCGAGCTTGGCATCGTAGAGGTTCATGTGGGGGACAAGGAGAGGGATGGCCATTCGGTACCGCAGAGTTTCCTTGATGACAGCTTGGAGGTACGGGAGGCGGTGGATATCAGGCTCAGTGATTTGGACACCCGGGCCAAGTACAGTGTCGAGCTCTTCTCGGAGTTTTTGCTGGATGTCGGGGTGGTTCACCAGCTCGGCTATTCCCCATTCAATTGACCATAGGGTTGTCTCAATAGCTGCATCGTATAGGTCATTCATTGTTGTTCATAAGCATATAAACTGAGTTGAGTAATTTGCATTAATTAATACAAGATTGGCATATGGGTTTTCAGAAATGAAAACCAAAAGGTTGAAACTTCTGTGAGAAGGCTTGTCCATATCCCAATCCTTACAACGCACATTTAATACTACTATAATAATGGGAGAAGGCTTTAGTGTAATTTGTCTATCTACCAACCCGTGCAACGGACGTGCTGGTAGATTTTTTTTTTTTGCCCTTTACATTTTTTCCCAAAAAATTTCTTCTTGTGCACAGCACATGTAATACTAGTGAAGTATAATGCTTGAGATAGATACAGAAAAAACTAACAACCACTGTATGTAAAATGTGAAAAACTAACAACCTCTGTGCCAAGGTTAAATTTTAAGTATATCACCAGTTTGAGTGTTAAGTCTATATGGATGACTTCTAATTAATTTCCTAACGAAATTTTGTATAGCTGTAAAATATAACATGAAAAATATAATATATGGATTATGGACCAAGTCCTAAGGGAAGTATTCAACGATTTCTAACAAGTATATCAGATAGATGATTGCGGAAATATTTACTGAACTTCCAGGTCGTAGTGTAGTGCACATCGGTCCATAACTTTAACGAGAAAAAATTGCTGCCAACACTCTTAGTGAGCACTGACTCTGCACCGTAAATTTTCAGACTTTTGCAATGAAATAATAATAATCGCACAATGGTGTATAAAAATAATGAAATGTCGACATAAGGGAGGTGAGCCAAATTTCTATTTTTTTTGTTGTTTACTCATTTTGGTAGGTGGCTGTAATCCTGGATAGGGCAAACACAAAGTATCGATGGTGGGTGAGCTAAAGTTTGTTTAATTCTCTCTCATTTGTTTATGGTTCAGTTGAAATCAGATAAAGATTGTTGAACTAGTCAGGCCCCATATTTCTGAATTGGCGAGCCTTTCAACAACACCATGTTCAATTCGCTTTCGCTACCTTAACTTGCGGTTGAGTAATCATATTGGTGGCTAGTCAGTGTTAGCTAATCAAAGATGTCATCCTCGTAAATAAAAGCTTACTTTTCCACGAGGAAAATGATTATGTTCAGCACGTAATTGTGTCACAAGACTCACAACTACCACCATGATGTTATGGATCACTGAATGAATACAGCTTTCACATTAAATGATACACCTACATATTAAAATACAAAGAAAACTATCAAGTGACTCTCATTTAATTGACACATCTTTATTTACTTAGAAATTTAGATTTTCAGATTTCAAGGTTTGTAAATTTTTAGATTTTTTATATTTTTTTATTGCTCATGTTATATTGAAAATAACAAATATCTCCTAAACAGTTAAATTTCTTCATTTTCCACCCTCAAATTTCTAAGAAGTTAAATTTCTTCATTTTCCACCCTCAAATTTCTAAGAAGTTGGATTTTACATCCCCATTTATAATTATTTTTTAACATATACTAATGAAAACATTGACTTTTATTTACAACTAATTATTGTTATACTATTCAAACTTGAGCTACATAATTATTGTTTTACTGTTTACAAGACTTTTCGTATGCTTTATCGTTCCGAAGACGTGCCGTAGGCACGTGCCCATGGGAAAATCTAGTATTTAAATAAATCCCGACTGAATCCCGAGATACGTACCATTTGTTTTGTTCACATATCATGATGGGACCAAAAATTCCCATGTAAGGGAGGAAAAACATATGGACTCTAAAGGTCCTTCACTAACTACCACATCAAGCAAAGCTCAGCTGAGCACTGAAGGTATGACTTAACAATGAGTTATTGTTTATCTGTAACAGACAAACATGTGTGTATGTATATTACCTAACGATTAAATGTGGATCACTGATTTAAAACAAAAGGGGAAAGTTCTCTTCACATGAAACAAAGGAAGTGGTAGTATTTTGTGATTTCAGAAATTGCAGGAAGCCGTCGTGATCAAGTTTGAACTTTCTAGTGAATGTTTGGCATTGGAGTAGCTATTCAATTTTATGGGGGTGCAATCAAAAGATAAAAGGAAAGGATATCCATCAATTTTACGGAAGGTTGGCACAATGCAGTGAATGACCTATGATTGACAACCTTGTTTAGATATTCACGGTGTGGATGTCTAATTGTTTCAGCTAAAATACTTGATGTCTTGGTCAAATAGTCAATCAGTTCAAAAATATAAGTTATTCTATATTTCTACATGACTATTTAGGAACAACCTAGATTGTGTTAAGAGTACTAAACTTTCTTGAAAATTGAAGCTCTTAAATGAGCTAGATAGTGTAAAAAGTCATACTTACCCTCTTCTATAATTAATGGACCTTTAAAAAATGAGGAGATACGAGTAAAATTAAAAATCTCTTAGAAAAGTACTCAATGGACCTTTAAGAATAACAATATATCTATTTTGAAAACCTAAATGACTTATATTGTGGAACAAAAAAACAAAAAAAAAAAACATAGAATGACTTGTATTTTGGAAAAAAGGAAGGTTTACTTTTAAGGGATCAACTACAAATTAGTATGTTACAAGCCAAGGCATCTCCTGGAAACAACTGAAAACAACTTTAGGCGGCTCAATTTATCAATATTATACATCAAAGGAAATACAAGATTTGGTTTCCAATTAGAATAATAGGATTAGCTTCAAATACATAATGCCATGAAAGATGAATTTTTTTTAGGATGGGTTGTCGACCTAACACTCAACGTATCTTATTAGTCATCTTTTACAAAAAACAAAGTTTGAACCAAGAAAAGACAAGAATGGCGTCTAAATTCTCCTAGCTTTTAGTACAACTAAAAGAAGGGAACATTAGCGGAAAAAAAAAATCTAAAAGAAGGGAAAATGACAGATTTTCAAAAATAAATTACTAATGATAAAGCTGAAAAGTAGTTTCGGATGCCAAGTTGCTACTTGCAATCCAAACAGCAGTTGCTAGAGTTCATTCCCCGTTTCCTCTTTCTAGTTACTTTAATGAAGTATTTCTTCAGTGCTTAATTATTTATTTTCGAAATGAACTGTACGGATAATTTCATCTCTAAATTGGGTAAGTATTAACTACTAAATAAAAAGAGTTGTAAAATTTAGGCTGTTGTTTTTTGAAATCTAGACATAGTCCTACTAATAAGTTCAACTAAAATGGTCATATAAAACATATGGATCCACCACCTTCCTACGCAACTCCTACACCACACCAAATATTCAAATTCCTAAACCCAAATCCACACAATGCAACTAACTAGTAACTACCCACAACAATCATCAAGCCTACACCCACCCATCATTAAAATAAGAAGAAAAAAAAAAAGCTAGTTGACCAGTGCCCATAATTAGAAATAAAAACAACTATCAGTCAGATAATAATTAATTTCCTTTTCCATACTTGATTTACTAAAATTAAATACTTGTTCATTAATACTAGTAATAAATAAGCAGCCAAGAGAAATAGTAGTACTCCAGTTGCATAGAATGAATATTCAGAGTCAAACTAGCATACCAGCAACATTAATGTTCTCGACAATGTAAAGAACATTGTCCTCGTTAATCTCGCCCTTCTTCTCGGCATCAAGAATGTGGTCAATTGCGCACTTCAATCCAGCATTATCAGCCGGCTTTGTGCTCGCCAGTTTCCTATCAATCAAAACAATAAATCAGATTCACAGATGAATAACAAGAATATATATATATATATATATAGTATATAATTTCAGTTGATCTACTAGTATTTGCTCAGTGCTCACTTTCTGTCTTCAAGAAAATAATCCTTGAAAAGCTGCAGCCTCCTCTCCTTCACCTCCTTGCATATCCTCAAATACCCTCTCAAAAAGGGCCTGAGAATGGGAATAAAATCACCGTAATTATAGTCGAAACTCTGCGCCAACCTACTCCTCTCCCCATTCAACGCCTTGAGCTTCACAAACAGAGGATCCTCCTCGCTCTCGAACCTCCTGTCGAACATAATCCTGTACATATTATTGTACATCATCAACTGCAGCCTTCTCCTCAACACAATCCCATCGGTCTGCGCTTTCGGGTCCTTGCTCACATCCTCCACAACTCTCCCAGCCTCGTCCTCCCACCCGTAGCGATACTGGTTGACAACTTTGTTGGTGAAAAACGGAACAGTCATGATTCTGCGCATTTTTCTCCAGTGTTCACCATACACTGTGAAGACCATGTCCTGGCCTTTGCCGGTGAAGATGTCGAAGACGACGTTGCGAGTGCGGGAGCCGAACTCGACGCCTTGGGTGTGAAGGACGTCTCGGGCGAGGGTGGGGGAGGAGACAACGACGAGGTTGCGCTGGCCCATGCGGAGGAGGAGGATGTCGCCGAACTTCTTGGCGAGGGAAGTGAGGTTGCGGTGGTTGAGGTCGTCGCCGACCTGGAGCCAGTTACCGAAGATGGGGACGGGGAGGGGGCCCGGGGGGAGTCTGAGTTTTTTGCCGCGGAGTTTGGAAACGGTTATGGAGAGGATGATCGCAGCGAAGAGGCCCAGGAGGACCTTTTCGAGGAGGAGGAGGACATCCATACTCTTTTGTGTCGAAAAAGAATGGAGGATACTGATTTTGGGAGAACAGTCTATGGGGTGGAGTAGGTATAAATAAGGGGGTTGGGTGGGTGGGTGAAGGGGACCCGGGGGAGGGGGGTAGATGAAGTGGCCGGGGGGTAGGTAAGGGCAGGGAGAGAGAGGGAGTTTGTTTTGTTTTGTTTTGACCGGTCAGTGTAAATGGGTAGGTAGGAGAGAGGGATCAGATTTTTTTTCCATACTGTTTTTTAATAGGGTAATGCTATACCTACTATTAAATTTACAATCTTTTTCTTTACAAACTTAGGCGGCACATTACTATTGAATGTTTCTACCACTTACTCTACAATAAACTCTACTAATAATGTACCACCCAAGATTGTAAAGAGAAAGGGTGTAGATTTTGATAGTAGGTGTAGCATTACCCTTTTTGATAATATTTAGAGTGCGTCTGGATTGGGTTTTAAAAACGGTTGGTTTTCAGTTTTTAAAATCAAAACGCAGGATGATTTTGTTTGGATACAAATTTTTTTAAAATTTTTTTTAAAATTTCACACTCAAAATCTATGTTTAAAATAATTTTTTTTAAAATTTCACACTCAAAATCTATGTTTAAAATAATTTTTTTGAAAACATAAAAAAACCTGTTTTCTGATATAAGTTTTTTTATTTCCCAACCAACATACTTGATGCGGTTTATTTCTGGGAGACGTGTGGATGCACCAGGTGTGAGTTCGGACTCAATTTGTATTTGAAGGAGAAAGCTGCTCGTCTGACGACCCTCGGCTGACCAGGCGGAACCTACGGCTACCTCGGAATGAAGCGGAGATCTGGGCTCGGATCAGAGGGTTCGGATCCGAGGTCTTGTGTACCTACAGACGGTCCTGAAACACCGGGGTTTGTCCCGGTGGCGGACCCTCCGACGATCTAATCAGTCTCTGTGAGAGAGTAGCAATAACTAGGTGAATTTAAGTGGTAAAAGATTGATTACCTCAAAAGGTGGGTGAGGGTCTAGTATTTATAGAGAATCCCAACCGGATTTGGTTCCGCTTGGGGGCCGGGTCTGGGTCCGAAAGCCCATGGGCCTGACGTGGCAGAAGGCCCAGGGGGTTTAGGGCAGACGTGGCAATACCAGGAGTGGTATAGGGCTGACGTGGCAGAACCCTTGGTGGTATTTGGAGCTGACATGGCTGATCGTGGGTCTCCTGCAGTTCTGGGAGAATCGGAGGGCCTAGGCTGTGCCAGGTTATCCCCATGCTTCGCCAGAAAGGGGGGGACGGCCCGTGGGGCTGTCACGGATCGGAGGCCGAGGACTACTGAAGCTCGTCGGATACGAGGAGGCCAGTTCTGCGGAGGTGAACTTGAAGTTCGGCGCCGACCCTGCAGTGGTTCGAAGCCGAACTAGATTGCTATTTTTACCTTTCTTGAGTGAGAGTTGTATTGGGCCCTGGTTGGGCCCCCAGGCCATTTTTACCCTACCACACAAGCCCCCCACTCCTGCGGGGTTGCGGGAGCTAGCCGGGGAGGAGTGTTCATGGTCGTGGAAATGGGATGGCGAATCGTTGAATCTTCCGGAGGAGAGTACCCTGGTGCTCGACCCAACCTCGAGATGACGAGGGATTATGTGTCGACAAGGGTGATGCGAGCCGTTGTTTCTTCCTGAGAAGAGTACCCTGGTGCCAGACCGAACCTCGAGATGAGGAGGGATTATGGGTCGGTAAGGGTGATGGCGAGCCGTTGGCCTTCCTGAGAAGACTACCCTGGTGCCAGACCTGACCTCGAGCTTGGCGAGGGATTACGGGTCGGAAAGGATGATGGCGAGCCGTGAAGCCTTCCTGAGAAGACTACCCTGGTGCTAGACCTGACCTCGAGCTGGCGAGGGATTACGGGCCAACAAGGGTGATGGTGAGCCGTTGGCCTTCCTGAGAAGACCACCCTGGTGCCAGACCTGACCTCGAGCTTGGCGAGGGATTACGGGTCGGCAAGGGCGATAGCGAGCCGTGAAGCCTTCCTGAGAAGACTACCCTGGTGCTAGACCTGACCTCGAGCTGGCGAGGAATTACGGGCCAACAAGGGTGATGGCGAGGCGTTGGCCTTCCTGAGAAGACCACCCTGGTGCCAGACCTGACCTCGAGCTTGGCGAGGGATTACGGGTCGGCAAGGGTGATGGCGAGCCGTGGAGCCTTCCTGAGAAGACTACCCTGGTGCTAGACCTGACCTCGAGCTGGCGAGGGATTACGGGTCAACAAGGGTGATGGCGAGCCGTTGGCCTTCCTGAGAAGACCTCCCTGGTGCCAGACCTGACCTCGAGCTTGGCGAGGAATTACAGATCGGCAAGGGCGATGGCGAGCCGTGGAGCCTTCCTGAGAAGACTACCCTGGTGCTAGACCTGACCTCGAGATGGCGAGGAATTACGGGTCGGCAAGGGTGATGTCGAACTGTCGTGCCTTAGAGCGTTTGAGCGGGGGTAGCCCGCCGTTTCTGCGGAGCATTGAAGGCTCTCCGGAATCTGTGTGATGGTCCAATTTCCTAGGGGCATTAATGGCGCCGCCTAATAAATGCAGATAGCGCATGGGCTTCCGTCGATTGGCTTTCCCCGTGTCATAATGGTTGGTCTATAGGGGAGGCTATAAATACCTCTCCCCCCACAGTGGGTTTGATCACAGCAGGGGTGGTCTATTGGCCATCGGAGGTGTCTGCTTCGGCGGACGCCTGTCTCTTGCAAAAATTTTCAACCCTGGCGGTGTCGGAGATGTGGTTACTCTGCCGCCCCGATCTTCTCTTGGATCTGATGGCTCTTGATACGGTAGTCAGATCCAGGGGAGATCAGGGCGAGAGGGGTAACGGCCGAAATCCGTACCGGTAGAAAAGGAGCCTCGGATTGGTGGTGGCTTTGCCGTCTGGATCCTTTTTCGGGTCAGACTACCCTGACACGGTTGTTTGGCCCGAGAGAGAACCAGACGGGAGGGGCACCAACCGTATTCCGGTCTTGGGGCTGAAGAGCCTCAGATAGAGGGGTCGCCTCCGATCAGGGGTTGGCCACTCTGTCTTCCGATAGGGCTCCAGGCGATGGTGATTTCTGTCCCACCCTCGAACAGTTGGGGGTTTCGGCGCCAACCCGAGGCTGTAAGCCCCGAGCTGCTCGGGGATGAGAGGGGAACCGATCGAGTGCTGGAGCCCGGGGCGTCTGTCGAAGGACGACGCCTTAAACCTTAAGAAAAACGTTTTCTCCATCGTATACTCCATCCGAACCGACCCCTGAGTCTGGCCGCCAGCCTGGCACCCGATGACGTCAGCAGCGCACGTTTCGAGGATGTGGTGCAATTTTCCAGGCGGCAGTTGTACGTCAATCGGTGAATAGTAATTGCGGAAGTCGAGGAGTCGTTCTTATCCTTTATAAGTATTCCCCCCTCTCCTTCTCTCGCCCACTTCTTTCTTGCTGCTTTCTTTCTTGAAAAATCTTCCAACCATTCAGCGCTCGTTCTTGCAGTTAGCTGTACTAGGCTCGTCCTTCCGAAGCGGCCCCCGGTTAGTTGGTAAGTTCTTTTAGTTTAGGCACAGATGGATAGGGCTCAGTCCGGCTCGTCAGCGTCGACGTCCAGGGGGGAAGTGAAGCGGGCCTCCACATCGACGTCGTGGGAGGAGCCCATGCTTGAGGAGGAGTCGGTGCACGCTGCGGAGCCTTCCGATTCAGTTTCGTGGGAGGAACCAGTAGGTGAGGGGGAGGTGGTACACAAGATGAGGCCGTCACGCTCCCGACGTCCCTTTGTGGTGGAGAGTAGCGAGTCGGAGGAAACCAGTGATGGTTCGGACGACATCCAGGTACTGGAGTTGTCTTCCGAGGAGGAGGAGGGTGAGGGCGACATGATGAGGAGATCCACCGTTCAGGGTGCGGGCTCGAGTTTCACGCCGACAGGCCTGGGGCCCTTATCTACTCCCTCGTCGGAGCGAGCCAAGAAGAGGAAGAGGGCCCCGAGGAAGGCGGGGTCGAGGACTGGTGGTTCGAGCCAGGCGCCTGTTTTCCGCAATTTGATGGCAGGTTCGCCTGTACAGCCAAAGCCTTTCCGTCAGTATCCCGACGATCTTTCTGACAAGGAGCTCTTCGGTGTGCAGCCCTCTTCGCCGAGTCGGAGGAGGTTGATGATGGACGCGATCCCGACTGTCTTGGAGGTCGGGGACTTGGAGGTTCTGCAGCTGGCGTATCACATAGGGCCTGGCTACGAATTGTTGCTGCCGAGCTCTACTCTGCGCCCCACCGATCCCCTTTCTGCTTGGTATTGCGTCTTCCCAGTGGACGCTTTCATCTCCGGGCTGAGGTTGCCAGTTCACCCGTTTGTTCGGGATGTGCTGAACTGGGCCTCCTTGGCCCCCATGCAGTACGGGCCGAACTCTTGGAAGCAAATTATCTGCTTTGTGCTGATGTGCGAGGAACAGAAGGTACCCATGAGGCTGAATGTGTTCCGTGCGATGTTGATGATCAGCTCGACGGCCGAGGGTGTTTACTACATCTCTCTCCGGAGTAAGGGGAAGGTCGTTCACAGTCACCCGGACTCCATCAAGGAATGGAAGAAAAAATATCTGGTGATCCGGAGTGAAGAGCCCTGGGACATTCCCACTCGATGGAATCACTCCAAGCCGAGCTATCAAATGCCGAGGCCGAGGGATCTGTCGGCCGAGGAGTGGGGGTTTGTCGAGCGCCTCCGTTCGTCACCCAGTATCGATTGGACGGAGGTGATGGAGGCCAACTTGGCGAGCATTGGACTGAGCCTGGCCGTTATGTGTATGTAGTTGTTTCTTTTCTTTCGGTCCTTTCGTACTTTCTTGCTCATTGCTCTTAATGGTTTTTTCTGCAGATATGGACGAAGCATCGATCAAGGCAAAGAGGCTCGCCATGAGGAAGGAGAAGGCCGAGAAGAAGGGGGAGGTGGCGAAGAGGCCGAGGGGGTCGTCCCTAGTCATCTCGGAGGTCCAGCCCGAGCCGGGGACCAAGAGGATTCGCTCAGAGACGAGCAAGGGGGCGGCTGCTTCGAAGGGCCAGAGCCTAGCGAGGGCCTCCGTTCTTGACAAGGGGAAAGGTCCCTTGGTCGAGGTTGAGGAAGAGGACCCGGTGGTGAGGTTGCTGCGGCAGCGGTGGGCTCCTGACTGGTCGGTCCGGATGGGGGACCGTCTGACCGAGGAGGCCCAGGCCGTCGAGGTGGTGGAGAAGTTGGCGACCCCTCGCGACCGTAAGGCGATGGAGGGCGAGCCCGTGGAGGTGGCATTCACGCGCCTGGCGCAGGCCACCGTGCTGGTAAGTCCGTCGACCCTATTCTCCTTGTTAATTTTTCTGCGGAAGTCTTTTCCTTATCTGCGCTCGTTGGTCGCAGGCTTGCATGCAGGGGGCTAACATGAAGAACCTCTACGAGGCGTCCCTGGCACAAGAGCGAGCTCGGGCAGAAAAGAGCGAGCGGGAGATGAAGGAAATGCGGATCGAGCTCGAGGGTTCGCACAAGAGGGAGCAGCAGATGAAGCTTGAGCTCGAGGCCAAGGATGCGGAGTGGGGGAAGAAGGTGGCCTCCTTGAAGAAGAAGTTCGCCAAGGAGAAGGAAGAGGTGACGACTACGGGCCAGATGATGGTGATCAAGGCCCAGGATGCGTGTTATGCGAAGGCCATCAGCCATGTGAGGCACTTCTACCCGACCATCGATCTGTCCAACTTTGAGTACGACATGGAGATCGAGGGGACGTCAAAGACTCCTGGCGAAGAAGGGCCTGCTCTCGACCCGCCGGCCGACCCATCTGTGCATCCGTCTGTTGACGCTGAGGTGGGACAATAAGCTGTATAATTCTGTCTTTCTTTTCTTCCTCTCTTGACTGTATTTGCCTCCCGCGGACTGGCCACCGCCTTTTTTGTAAGGAGTACTTAAATTTATAGGAAAAAGTTTTTTGACCGGCCAAGTGTTTTGAACTCGGATTTTTCTAAACCTTCTTGCGTGTGTGCATTGGGTTGGCTGGTTCTCCTGTAGGTTGTGGCTCCCCTTCCCGAGGTGGACCCCCATCGTTCCGACGTGACGTGGCTCCGGAGCAAGGTTGAGGCCCTGGAGGCCGCGTTGGTCTGCCACCGAAGGGGGGCTCGTGACACTGATGCGGCTTTGAACTTTTATCGGAATAAGTCTGAAGCCTTAAGCGAGGAGGCGAGCCGGCTGAGGAGGGCGATGTTGGACCGGGGACTCGACGGTGCGAGCCTTGGACAGGCAGTGTTGGGTGCCTCGGTGTCGAGGCCCGCTTCTGAGAGGTTACTTCGCGATGTCTTTGTGGAGAAAGAAATGGAGATACACCATTGCAATATTATGTTGGGTGCCTCGGCATCTTCCTCGGTGGGTCGGCAAGCGGAGGGGGTTCCCTCTGCGCTGCTGCTGCTGCAGCGTACACGACCAGATGATGCCCAAAGCTCCGTGGCTGGGGAGTCGACCGTGGCTGAGTTCAAGGACCATCATAACGAGGAGAGGGATTTTAGTCGCTCGTTTGGAGTAATCCCGCCCTTCAGCGGACCCGAGGGGCTCTAAGATGGCGACTTCTTCCAGTTTGAGATGAGTGGAGTGGTTCTGTAACGGTCTTTGTTTGCTTTCTTAGGACGAAATAAAAGGGTACGAATAAAGAGTCCTGTTCCTTCTTTGCTTCGGCTAGTAGTGTAGTGAACGATGGTAGCTTTTAGGGAGAGTCCACCGATCTGCGAGGGATCGAAGTGGGGCCTTAGGGAGAGTCCCCAGCTTGGATTCGGTTGGAGCCTACCGAGGCGTTGGGGACGATACCGGAGTGAGGACTCAGGCGCCGATCTCATTATCTGGCGTTAGGATTTTAACAAAAAGAGATCTCTTTTGCATAAGATAAGGATGGCCACTAAGACGGCCCTGTACACATGAGTGTTTACACAAAAACGTGTTTACATTTAGCCAGGCTAGAGCCTATGTTTGCCCTTCGAGGAGTTTCATTAGGTACTCGGCTTCGACTGGGGTCTCATCCCGCTCGGTGACAGGTTTGGAAGCAGGGCCGTCCCTCTCAGGTTTGAACTCGACGGCGTCGAGGGAGAACACCCCCCCTCCGACGGTGGTCATGTAGCACGATCGCGCTGCTTCTTGGCTACCTCGGACAGTGCCGACTCCTTGCGGGGTGGGAAATTTGAGTTTCAGATGGTAAGCCGAAGGCACCGCTTGGAGGGAGCATAGTCCGGGTCGGCCGAGTATGGCGTTGTAAGCCGCCTTGACGTTGACCACCATGAAGTCCATGGACTCGGTCCTCTTGACAGGAGCCGATCCTGCGGTAACGTCGAGGGTGACAATCCCTTCTATCACGACAGGGACGCCGGAGAACCCATGCAAGGTGTATCCGGCCGGCTTGAGCTTGCCTCTAGGTAGCTTGAGATTTTCGAAGGCTTCGAGGAAAAGAATATTAACCGAGCTGCCGTTGTCGAAGAGGATTCGGCGAACTTCACAATTAGCCATGCGGAGATTAATGACGAGGGCATCGCAGTGGGGTAGGCGAACGCCTTCGAGGTCCTCTCCTGAGAAGGAGATCGGCATCGGTTGTAGCTTGGGCGAGGGATTGTCGTGGACAGCATTCACCTCCCGGATGAAGGCTTTTCGGGAAGTATTTGAATCTCCTCCCATTGGCCCTCCGTGGACACAGTGCAAGATGAAGGGCGTATCTGCGGCTCCCTCGGATTCGGGATCCCGACCCTGGATGCGGTTCGGGGTAGGGTTCGGAGGCGAGGACCTCCGGTTCCTAGTATCTCGTCGATCCCGCGGCACTTCTCGAGTGAATTCTCGGAGGTACCCCCTGGAGATGAGTTCCTCAATTTCGTCTTTCAGGGCCCGGCACTGGTCGGTTTCGTACCCGTGATCTCTGTGGAAGCGGCAGTAGAAGCGTTGATCTCGATTCTTGTTGTTATTAGATCGGGGGGGTAGTCGGACAATGCCTTTGTCTTCGATTTCTAAGAGGATGGCGGATACGTTATGCGTCAAGGGAGTGTACCTCTCGAAGCGGGGGACCGGTGGGACCTTCTTCGTGGCCCCCGCGTCCCTCGGAGCTTTCTTTGATGGTTCGACCTCTTCGACCTTCGCTTTCCCTTCCCGATGGCCTCCCTGGTATCTTCGGGGTTAAGGGCCTCTTCTGCCCTAATGTATTTCTCGACCCTGTTGAGGAGATCGGGAAAGTCGATGGGGGGTCTCTTCGCCAGAGAAGCTTTCAGCTGTCCATGACGAACGTTGTGCCGAAAGGCCGCAGTGGCGACGCCTGGATCAAGAGAGGAGACCGACCTCGCCTCCGTGGTAAATCTCTGGACGAACACTCTGAGGGACTCTCCCTCTATCTACTTGAGTCCAAGTAAAGAGGCGCTAGTCCTTTCCGCCTTCCGGCTGGTGACGAAGTAGGCGAGAAAATTGCCCTCTAGTTGGTCGAAGGAGTAAATGGAGCCGGGGGTGAGTTTCGAATACCATTCACGAGCCGGACCACGAAGCGTGGCGGGGAAGGCTCGGCATAGCAGGGGATCCCGAGGCACTGTGAATCATCATGAGGGTTTTGAAACCTTCCATGTGATCAGCGGGATCTCCCTCGCCGTCGTAGGTCTCGAACTGAGGTGGTCGGAAATTCCTGGGTATTTCCGCTTGGAGGATGGGGGCGGAGAAGGGAGGTCGGACAGGTCTGTACCCCTGAGCCACCCGTCGGTCGCCGTCTCCTATATGATCGAGGCGATCCTCCATTTCTTGGAGGCGCCTTAGGAGTATGCCATCGTCCTCTGGCTGGTTTGTTGAAGGGCGCGACGCGCTGGTCTCGGCATCCGACCCCGTTTGGGAGCGGAGGGTTTCCTCCCTGGGGGTCCGTCGGAGGGCCCCGAGAATTTTCTCTCCGGAAGTCTTGGAACTCCTTGTGAGTGACGGGGGCTCCCTCGACCCGGTGTGGTCGGTCTGAAGGCTGCCTTCCGATGTGGCTGAGTGCCGACCTCCGTCCCTCGGGCGGCGGTCTCGGATGGTTCGGGGCCGGGTTGGAAGCGGCCCTTCCCCTGCTGCGGCTAATCTGTCGGTTGACGATTACTCCCCGTAGGTCGGGCTGGACTGTACGGGTGGCGCTTCGCCGGGATCCCTGATGGAAATCTCCGTGCCTTGATGCGCGTGGCCCGGCATTGGTATTTGGTGGGGGTGTGTCCCGTCGGTTGACGGAGGACGCGGCCCCCTTGCCCTTGGAGGCCATGAGAGTTCGGCTGTCGAGGTCGCTCGATGGTCGGGCTCGGGCCGGCTTCCGAAGCAGTTTTCTCACAGACGGCGCCAACCTGATGCGGTTTATTTCTGGGAGACGTGTGGATGCACCAGGTGTGAGTTCAGACTCAATTTGTATTTGAAGGAGAAAGCTGCTCGTCTGACGACCCTCGGCTGACCGGGCGGAACCTACGGCGACCTCGGAATGAAGCGGAGATCTGGGCTCGGATCAGAGGGTTCGGATCCGAGGTCTTGTGTACCTGCAGACAGTCCTGAAACACCGGGGTTTGTCCCGGTGGCAGACCCTCCGACGATCTAGTCAGTCTCTGTGAGAGAGTAGCAATAACTAGGTGAATTTAAGTGGTAAAAGATTGATTACCTCAAAAGGTGGGTGAGGGTCTAGTATTTATAGAGAATCCCTACCGGGTTTGGTTCCGCTTGGGGGCCGGGTCTGGGTCCGAAAGCCCATGGGCCTGACGTGGCAGAAGGCCCAGGGGGTTTAGGGCAGACGTGGCAATACCAGGAGTGGTATAGAGCTGACGTGGCAGAACCCTTGGTGGTATTTGGAGCTGACATGGCTGATCGTGGGTCTCCTGCGGTTCTGGGAGAATCGGAGGGCCTAGGCTGTGCCAGGTTATCCCCATGCTTCGCCAGAAAGGGGGGGACGGCCCGTGGGGCTGTCACGGATCGGAGGCCGAGGACCACTGAAGCTCGTCGGATACGAGGAGGCCAGTTCTGCAGGGGTGAACTTGAGGTTCGGCGCCGACCCTGCAGTGGTTCGAAGCCGAACTAGATTGCTATTTTTACCTTTCTTGAGTGAGAGTTGTATTGGGCCCTGGTTGGGCCCCCAGGCCATTTTTACCCTACCACAATACTGTATATATATATATAACATACTGTATGTATATATATATATATATATATATATATATATATATATATATATATATATATATATTATATACGTATACAGTATGTTTGTATGTAGTATGTATATAGTATGTACGTATATGTATGTATATATAATAGTATGTATATATTATTATTATTATTATTATTATTATTTTATGTATATACTATTATTATAATATTATATTAATTATTATTATTATTGTATAATATATTATTATATATCTTATTGATATAGCTAAAAATAGGGTTAAATCGGAACCGTCCAAATCGGGCACGAATCTTAAAGCTTGGGGGGTAAAATGATAATTTCACCTACAAACGGGTCTGAAATGGGTTCTGAGTCTTTTTTCCAAAAGCCCAATAACCCTCCAACGGATCCATCTCAACTGGGTGTGGGTCCTAACCCGCAAGAAACCCTATCCAACTGGATAGAATTAGGGTTTCTCATTGTATTTAATCAACGGCCCTGATTTGCTCTATCTTTTCACTGGGAATTAGGGATTTCATTCCTAAACTGATCCCAAAGGCGGCTATAAATACCCCCCATCCACCACCATTAAGAGGTAATCAGTCTTTTGCCAGTTAACGTTCATTCATAATCTTTTCTGATTACTGACTTGAGCGTCGGAGGGTGCGTCGCCGGGATCAACCCCGGTGTATCGCACTTTTTGCAGGTGAACGGCGGGAATCAACGGTCAAACTCTGGTGAAAAGGTTACAGGTTTGACTATTCAGGTTCCTAGGAATCCACAAATTATATATGTTTACCCCCACACCAGATTTAGCGGTAATAGATTGGCGCCGTCTGTGGGAACCCACGAGTAGCAATCCTTCCTCCAATCGGTCAAATCATTTCCTGCCATGGCACCGAGAAAACTAAGATCCAGAGGGTCCAACCGTGGGCCCACTCCCCCTCAACCGCAACAGGAGGTCCCCCTCCAAACCGTCCAGCCGCAGGGGCAACTCCCCCCTCAACCAGATCAGCCCCCGCAGCAGGACCAACCTCCTCTTCAGAACCTTCAATCCCAAAGGGCTCCGCTCGGGCCCCAGAATGCCGGTGCAGGGGCCTCTCGCCCCAACCCTCAGAAGCAACCTCTTCCTCGTGACCATGTCTCCCTGCATAACCCCTCTACTGACTCGATGGCATCTCACAACCCCCGGCCTTCCGAAGACCTCCGCAATACCATCCTCAAGCGGCAGAGAGAAGAGGACCTTCGCCGCCGTTTGGATGAAAGGCGGGTCCGAGAGGGAGCCTCCCACCGAGAACGTCCAAATGAGCGATCTCCTCATCGCCGAGACTACAGGAGGTCCCCTCCTCACAGAGGACGGAGAGAGTCCCCTGGACACCATAGGAGAAGGCCTCATTCCCCGGTCGGTCGGCAACCCCCGAGAGATGATACCGCACCTACCACCCGTACCGAATTCTAGCAATTCCAAGCAACCATCTTGCAAGCCCTTAACCACCGACCAGACAACAACAATGCTCAAAGGGTCCGTCATGTTTCCGCTTGACCGCTTGCATACTCGCCAAGGAGTTGCTGAGGAATCCGTCATGTTTCCGAACTTGCCAGTCCGAAACATGGATCCTTTTGTGCTCCTCGGTCAGGAGCTCCTCGGCCACCACCGACAGCGGGGGCATTGCCATCCCAAGGGCTGCGGCGATAGGGAACTCGCCAACCCCGGTTGACGCCGAGGCACCTCCATCGGCACTGGCCGGGCTTCCGAGGGTCCCCACATCCTCGGCCACCTCCGTGACCCTTGGAGTCTTGGCGGTCGGCAACTTGGTGGCCACCCTCTTGCGCTTCTTCGGTGCCTTACTGGCATGGCCTGCTCTCAAAGCCAACACCGCATCGTAGTCCATCGCCTCTACATTAAAAACGAAGTTTGTTAGCATGATAAAAAGTCATGAAAAGTGAAGTATGAAAAACAAAGCACGGAAGCCGCATACTGGGATCTACGCGGCAGAGCCCTCCCCTGAACAAGACATCCTCGGTCAGCTCCTTCCAATCATACTTCGGCAGATCGAGAAGTGTCCGAACTGCCTCTTCTTCTTCAGGGCGAAGATTGGGCAGTGCCTTCAACCTCTTCGGCACCTCTTCCACCCAACTGGAAGGGATAGGCCAGGCCTCCGCACTCCGCACTATCAAGAACTTTTCACGCCAGTGCTTGATGGAGTCGGGGCATATGATGAGCCTACCGCCATGCCTCGGAGCCAAATAGTACCGAAACTCCGACCGGTTTCCTTGATGAAGCCGATAGATCGTTCGAAGTACATTTAGCTCCGGCTCGATCCCAGCGGCTTGGCAGTGAAGTACGAAGCCGTTTATGACTCTCCATGCGTTCGGCATAAGTTGGATGGGGCTGACCCCAAACCACCTCAGAACGAGGATTATGAACGGATGGAGAGGTAGCCGAGCCCCGGCGATAAAGGCATCAACCGGCCAGCAACACATGGTTACTGGCAGCGGCGAGTTGGCCCTAACCCCGGGACCCGGCAGCATAAGTTCGTACTCCTCCGGGATGTGGAAACAATCCCGGATCACTGCCAGGTCTTCTTCGCGGAGGATCGACACCGTCTCATCCGCCTCTGTCGTCTCCCTCGCCGCGTTCTCCTCAAAAGTCCTCCCCCTCCCGTGAACAATGCGCTCGGCGTGCTCCTCCGGAAGTTCTCGAACTCTGTGAAGACCCGTTAGTTGCCCTGACAATCTGCCAAACTCCCCCATACGCTTCGGCTCTTCCACAATCGAATCTTTACCGAACACCTTCTTGCCCTTATTTGGGCAACTCGGAGTATGGGCTTCGACAACTTCAAGGGAGGGCTCGAACCAAGAAGACGACTCGGAGACAGAGGGAAGAGACATATTTATACTTGGAAAGAAACTAAGTATAAATTACCTTAAAGATTTGCTATCGGAAACTTCACCGAAAAACAGACGGCGATGACCTGAAGCTCTCGCTTAAACACAAATAACTGCCTGAGTAAAAGAGAAGAGAAGTGAAAAATGAGAGAGGGGGGTGAGGTTTTATAGAGCGAGGCGCGCAAAACGAGATTAATGGGCCCAGACTGCCGGCCCATTTACGCAAAACGACAAAAGCAACCTAAACCGTCACCTTGTTTGCCACGCCAAGCCGTAGATCACATTAATTGCTGTCCCATCTGACAAAAGCTCAGAGGTCATTGCATTAAATAGGCATCTCATCCGTCAGAGCTGTCAGAAGTTCAGAAGCCACCAACTCCGCAGGGCGTGCTCCGCCAGAAACGACAAGTCAAGGACCACGACACCAGCTGCCGAGCGCTCTTGACACCGACTATGTTACATGGAAAGTTGGACCTCGGAACCAGCTACCGAGCGCTCTTGACACCGACCATGTTATATGGAAAGTTGGGCCTCGGCACCAGCTGCCGAGCGCTCTTGACACCGACCATATTACATGAAAAGTTAGGCCTCGGCACCAACTGCCGAGCGCTCTTGACACCGACCATGTTACAAGGAAAGTTGGACCCCGGAACTAGCTGCCGAGCGTTCTTGACACCGACCATATTACATGGAAAGTTGGACCTCGGCACCAGCTGCCGAGCGCTCTTGACACCGACCATGTTACATGGAAAGTTAGATCTCGGAACCAGCTGCCGAGCGCTCTTGACATCGACCATGTTACATGGAAAGTTGGACCTCGGCACCAGCTGCCGAGCACTCTTGACACCGACCATGTTACATGGAAAGTTGAACCTCGGAACCAGCTGCCGAGCGTTCTTGACACCGACCATGTTACATGAAAAGTTGGACCTCGGAACCAACTGCCGAGCGCTCTTGATACCGACCATGTTACATGAAAAGTTGGGGTTCGGTAGCAGCTGCCGAGCGCTCTTGACACCGACCATGTTACATGGAAAAGTTGGGGTTCGGTACCAGCTGCCGAGCGCTCTTGACACCGACTATGTTACATGGAAAGTTGGGGTTCGGCACCAGCTGCCGAGCGCTCTTGACACCGACCATGTCACATGGAAAAATTGGGGTTCGGCACCAGCTGCCGAGCGCTCTTGACACCGGCCATGATACATGGAAAATTTGGGGTTCGGCACCCGCTGCCGAGCGCTTTTGGCACCGACCATGTTACATGGAAAATTTGGGGTTCGGCACTCGCTGCCGAGCGCTCTTGACACCGACCATGTTACATGGAAAATTTGGGGTTCGGCACCCGCTGCCGAGCGCTCTTGACACCGACCATGTTACATGGAAAGTTGGGGTTCGGCATCAGCTGCCGAGCGCTCTTGACACCGACCATGTTACATGGAAAGTTGGACCTCGGCACCAGCTGCCGAGCGTTCTTGACACCGACCATGTTACATGGAAAGTTGGGGTTCGGCACCAGCTGCCGAACGTTCTTGACACCGACCATGTTACATGGAAAGTTGGACCTCGGACCTCGCCTAACTCCCTCTCAGCACTCATAACCTAGCCGAGGTGCCTCTCTTCTTCGAAAGAAGGTGCCGAACCACCCACGGACCTCGGCCTCCTGGGCAGCGAGCGCTGGAAGGGGTCGGTAGTGTGATACAAGCGTGTAGGCCGCACAACGAAGAAAAACGACCGAGCCATTCGCCAAAAAATTGCAAAAAAATAATTAAAAATTCGGGAAGTTAAGGAAGAACTCATGGAAAGTAATTGTAAAGTTGGGGAAACATTTTCTAATCCCCAAACAAGTAATCATTGCCAAGAACAATCTTCTAAGACCCCCGAATGAGGAATTGACACTTCGCAAAGATAAACGAAAACACCACATGATCCGAAGAACTCAGGAACAACTCAAAGTGCAACCAACTTGATAAATTACCACACTCCCTTCTTCAAGATTCAAAACCTCCCATATTGGACTCCGACACAACTCCACTAGCCATTAAAACAGTAAAACAACTCCTCAAAGGCTGATCAAGCTCAGTCTTCAGAAGTGGGGGGCTCGTGATATGGCTAAAAATGGGGTTTAATCGAAACCGTCCAAATCAGGCGCGAATCTTGAAGCCCAGGGGCGAAACAGTAATTTCACCTACCAATGGGTCTGAAATGGGTACTGGATCTCTTCATCAAAGATCCAATAATCCACGAACGGATCCACCTCATTCGGGTGCGGGTTTCAACTAGCAGAAAACCCGATCCAGAGGGATAGGATCAGGATCTCTGATTAATACTAATCAACGACCCTGATTCACATCTATCCTTCCACTGGAAATTAGGGATTACATTCCTAATCTGTTTACAGGGATTATATTCCTTATCAGATCACAGGGATTACATTCCTAATCTGATCCCTAAGATGCCTATAAATACCCCCCATCCATCTCCATTAGGAGGTAATCAATCTTTCGCCAGTTTTTGCGCTCTTTCATAATCTTTCTGATTACTGACTTGAGCGTCGGAGGGTGCGTCGCCGGGAACAACCTCGGTGTCTTGCACTTTTTGCAGGTGTACGACAGGAGTCAGCGTCAAACTCCGGCGGGACAGGTAACAGGTTTGCTATTCAGTTTTCCTAAGAATCTACAAATACTATCTGTTTGCCCCCACACCAGATTTAGCGGCAACACCAACAATACCCCAAAATAAGGGTAAAAGATCATAATCAAACAGACATGCATTGATCCATCAACTAATCAACAAATACACACTAAAATGAACGTAAAAATTTACTAAAACAGGGAGAGAGAAAGAAGAAGAAAAAAACAACCTAGAATCGACACAAAGCACAGATCAAACAACAATATTTCAGTCTACAAAGAACCATACCGATCTTAAGAACTGAAGATTCTGAACGAATTTGGATGGGTGAGCTCTCAAATCGCCTCCTTTTCTCTCTTGGTTTTTTTTTCCTCTTTTGAAGAAGAAGAAGAATGGGAGGGAAACGGAGAATGAAACGATAGGGACAATTTTGTGTATAATGTATAATAATGTGTAGAGGGGGGACTTCTCGAAAGAGAGAGAGAGAGAGCGGGAAAGGGAATTTGAATTTGAGTTTTGGTGTTTGAAATTTTGGGTAGGAAAATGTATTTTGTGAGAATCAATCTGGACCATTGATTTTGTTTATATTAAGTGAGAGCCACTTGATAGCTTTATTTGTGTTTTATTATATAGATAATATATTATTATTACATATATATTATTATAATTATTATATATTATTATATATATGTATATTATTAAATATGTTTATTATAATAAATTATCTTATAATATTATATATCAGTATGTATGTATAAGTATACATCATGTATGAATCCGAGTATATACAACCAAACTCATACATACTGTATATATAATAGTATACAATATAAAGTATTTATGTATATACATATATACATAAATACGAATTATGTATATACATACATACCGTATACAGTTTATCAAATGCCTTTTATATTTTAATTTTGAAAAAGCTATTTTATGAAAACAGTTTACCAAACAATACTCTGTTTTCATACTCTATTTCCGAAAAAAAAACAACTTTATAATTTTTTTTCTTCAAAAACTAAGTTTAAAATGAATTTTCAAAACAACGAACCAAACGCAGCCTAAGCGATTTGACCTAATTTCAGAAATATTTACCCAACTGATCTAGTTTTGGACACACCAGCATTAATCGTTATTAAAAATAATGACATAAATTAATACCTTCCAAAAAGCAACATCAGTTTACATTTTTTTTAGCATGCCGCTATTTGGAAAAATGGCATTAGTACATTTCTTGTACAAGTGTGAACCTTCTGACTTGAAAAAAATTTCAAGTGCTGAAACAACTTATAAATAATACCGTTATCCCCAAGAACGACATTCGCATTATTGATGCCGTTGTTTGAGATAACGATATCAGTTATAATACTCATTAAACTCTCTTCCTCCACAACTGTTCTTCCAAATAACGATATGAGATAACGATTGCCGTTCTTAGAAACAACGACAACAATTCACAGAAATAGATTAGCCAAATATAAGAAATAAAATAAACTATTGTCGTTGTTCCAAACAACGAAATCAGTTATACCTAATAATGAATATTATAACTGATGCGGCTATTCCTAACAACGACATTTGTAATGCTGTTGCCATTGTTCCAAACAACAACATCAGCTATAAGAATATTTTGTGCTCACATGTTTTTTCTAAGTTAGAGAGAGTACACGATTGAGAATAAGTTAATTGATGCCGTTACACCAAATAGTGGCATGCGAATTTTTTTTTATAACTGATGCCGTTTTTTGACAAAACGGCATATAAATATTCTATGCCGTTATTTCCAATAACGGTTAATGTCGACGTGTCTAAAACTGGGTCAGTTGGGAAAATATTTTTAAAAGTGGGTTAGATCGCTCAATATTTTCAAAAAGTGCGTCAGTACAACAAAAAATTCAAGGGAAAGTGGGTTGCTTTTGTTTTGGGCCTTTTGGTAGAAGTAATCAAAAAAGATTGTGTTGCATAGAGCAGGAGTGTTAGTTAAGTGATATTATCATACTGTATATGACAAGCGCAAGCAAACAAGCATGGATGAAGCGAGAATGTTGGATTAAGCAATGCCAAACATCGATGAGAATCCAATGCTTTATGCGGAGGGTGAGTCAGGGCATCAGAACAGGCCGAAAGGCATAATCGATGGACAACATGCGAAGATTCATGTACTAACCCTTGTTGTTCCTGATGGACGGAGGATGCTACATTAGTTGAAGGAGGATGGTTATCAGTTTAAGGATTAAGAAGAGGTAGAGAAAATACAACGAGTCAATGTCGAAGTTTAGTTAGCAAGTGCAGTTCGAGTGTTTTTTCTTTTCTTTTATAATGGTCTGCGAGTTTTTAATGAGTATGGCAAAGTTAGAGAAAGAGAAATATTGTTTAACTATATAATAAATCACTAATTTGTTAACATCATATTATTCAATAACAAATTGCTAAACATTATGAGTAAGTATTATGAAATAACAATTTATGAGCGAGTTATATGATTTTTTTTAGCACATATATAAGTGAGTTATACACACACACACACACACACAAGGTTATCCCACGTGAAAATGCATTTGTTCCTCTATTTCTTTTTGCCCTTCACTTCACACCCCACCTCATTTTTCTCGTTTCTTGAATTTAGAAATATATTTTGTTTCCCAATACATACCATTTCTAACATTGATATTATGAAATATATTTTGTTTCCCAATACATTCCATTTCTAACATTTGATATTATAAATATACTAGATTTTCCCGTAGGCACGTGCCAATGGCACGTCTTCGGAACGATACAGCATATGAAAAGCATTGTAAACAGTAAAACAACAATTATATAGCTCAAGTTTGAATAGTATGACAATAATTAGTTGTAAATATCACACCCCGATTCCCAAGATTACAGAATATGAGTACATGACATTGGCCCAGCGAATGACTAATGTCACCCATAAGCTGTTTATCCGATCAACTCAACAATATAATCAATACAGAACAATTGCGCAGGCAATAATAACAATCTCATGAACAATAATACTTGGAATAAACAATATGAGATAAGCAAATATAATAATAATCCAACATCTGGAAACAAATAATAGCAATATTTAGGGTCAAAAGCCCACAATACAATGAAATAACAATAGTCCAATAATAAAGTCTTCATGACAAAGCAATAATTTATTAAGCCTTCACCAATATTGTTCTCTCAATCCATCAGGCAATTCTCCATCAACACCTGTAAACACTTTATTTAAAAGAGAAGAAAAATTATCCTTAGAGAAAGTCATGGACAGCAAGTAGAGAAAGCAAAGAACAATAGAATAATGATATAACAATGAATTCAATGGATCAATAGAAATCAATAACATGGGACAATAATCAATAATCAAATATCACGTTAATCGATGCAATTGTTATAAACAATGATTCAATATTCGGTAACAGTAATCAATGATCAATATCAATAACACTTAGCCATTATTCGATACCAATAGGAGCAATGATGTACAGTATGCAGTGTCAATGCCGTGTCAATTCTTAAGTCTATTTTAATCCTAACTAATGTAGAACTTCATGCATCCCATTTATTTACTGTCACGCTCTGCTTCCCAAAAGAGAATACGGAATACGGATACGTGACTAAGCCCAGTGAATGATTTTCATCATCTATAAGCTGTCAGGATCTTTACAATATTTCACAAGAATGATCAGAGTAGGAAGCAAGAGATGTCAACCATGCATGCATAATTGAATCAATATACCAATAGGAATTACTTGAAACAAAATATCATAATCTCAAATAAACCAGATCTGAACAAGTCAATAATCCTGGGTTACATTGCCCAACTACAAAAATAATCTAAGTAACAGATACATTTATTCAAATAAGCAATATGAAATAATAAAAGCAAAACTCCAGCATCTAGATTCTCATATCGCCTACTCCATCTGGCAGCTGATCTCCAAAATCTGCAATTTAATAAATTGTAGGAAGAGGAAAAAGAAAATAAACTCCCGTCAATGCAAGTTACGTGCTGCTTATAGTACAGGCACAAGTACAGGGATAAAATAAACCAGAATAAAGTAACAACAGAAATAACATAGCATGGTATAGGTATGTTAACAGAAACAAGATAACTAACATGAATCAAGAAACAAAATCAAGTAACAGGATACACTAACAGGTACAGGAAACATTTAGCAAGTGTTAAGCAGGCAGGTAAATAGGTATACAGGTAGACAGGTAAACATATATACAGGAATACAGGTAAACAGGTACAAGGTAACAGGTATCATGTTATATCAAGTCTTGTATTATTACTATCTAGGTATGACTTCATGTGTCCTAAGTTTATACCACATGTTTGCTACATTCAAACAAGTTTCGTTTAGATTTCATAGTGGAGTCCATAGGGTTGTGTACTCAGGGATCAGGAAAAACAGGAACAGAAACACGTAGAACCTTGTGGCTCTCTTCTGAGTACACCTTCCTACAGGGAAGTGTGCAGTCAGGTAATCAGGTAAATAGGATTGTATATCATGTATTCATGAATATGTAACAGGTGGGAAACATGAGCCCCCTTCCAAGTACACATTTCTATATTTTTCGCTACTAGATCTTTCCCTTAACACCGGCTTGGTTATTTGTTATTATTATCAAACATGCATCTATGTGTTACAAACAGGGCAAGTATAACATAGAATAAACAAGTAACAGGTTCAGGTTGCAAGATAAACATGTACAGGTGAAAGACAACACATGAAATGACAGAACAACGAAAATTCTAGTTCAGGACAGCAAGACAGTACTGCACTAAATTTGGAATTCCCGTTTCTAAAAAAATGTAAACCTGGATCTGTCAGAGAATATGGAAAATAGACTCTTGTCCGAATCCAGAAAATATATATAAGTCATATGGTATTTCACAACAACAGGACTTAAAACAGATTTGAATCTAGAAAACGTGTTCAGTCAGAATCAGAAGTTTGTCTTCATCAACAGAAAAACAACATGAAAACTTACTAATTAAATCCACGAAAAATCTGGGGTATTCCTTAGTATGTATAGTAACAGATAATAAAGTTTCATAATTTTCCAACATAGATAGAATAGTCAAGTAAAATCAGAAAGTAGCAAGATACAGTAGTTTTGCAAATCTGGAATCACAAACACTGCAGTACTAAAACAGCAATATCTCACAAAATATAAATCGAAATCCAGATCCGTCAAAAGGGTGATAAAATAGGTACAGTAGGCTATAATTAATATTCACAAAGTTTTTATAGAAAACAAATTGAATCTGGTCGAAATTATGTATCTTTACTGAACAGTATGAAAATTCTGCAAGTATAGAATAGTTTGTAAAAGTCATCAATTAAATACATAAAAATTAGGGATTAATCCCAATCAGGTCTAGTTGTAACCAGAAAAATATTGGATCAAAATATTATCTTTAACATCAGTAAAAAAGTAAATAGTCATACAGAATACGTATATGACTGGATCTGAAATTTTAAACACATCTGTAGTAAAATAGTCATAACTCGCAACTAATAAATCGAAACTGAGATCTGTTAGAAAATATGAAAAGTAGACAGAATTCTCTATAATTCATATTCACAAATAATTTTCATATACTGACCTTAATAGGGTCTAAATTATTGAACAAAAACGGGAAATCGATAAAACGGGAAATATCCTTCATGCAAAAAATCAACTAGTTCATATGAAACTCATCCAAAACATAACCAAACGTAAAATATAGTGTACTAGATGTCCAAGAAACATAGTATAGGGTATTTGCAAGTCTACAACAAGTATACTACAACTAACACAACCAAGCACAGGATATGATACGAACAACATGCAAGTATACATCAAGAAGTGGTCATTCCTAAGTTATTTCATGTCATGTGTGTAATTAGGCAACTACGGGCGGGTCAACACAATAGAGACAAGATATAACAGGGATTTCACACAAGAATTGTCTCTAGAACACAACTACACTACATGCAGTATTTAGTACTTTTATTACACAAAGAAAAGAATACAAGTTACTTGCCTTAAAGCCGACGATAGAGACAGGTGATGCAAAGAGAATAACGGGAACGGATTCTCCGGTACGAACACAAACACAACGAACGAATCATGAGCCAAGCCTCGAATCAACACGCACACAGACACGATCACCAAGAGAGCAAGAGGAAGAGACGAAGAGAGAAAGTAGCACACGGTAAAGGGAGGCACTGTCGAGGCTGTGCTGTGGTCGACGCAGGGAGGCAGTGCGTCGCCCTGGCTATCGCTGATCTGGCTGCACTACAAGAGGCAGAGGAGGAGACCAGGAGGCACAGAAATTGAGGGGTAGGGAGGTGCAGGGCAGTGTCGGGACAGGGGGTCGAGAGCAGGGAGGAGGCACAGCAGAGATGACGCAAAGGATCGGGAGAGGGAAATAGGTGAGAGATAGGGATCGGGAGGTGCAGGGGTGAGATGGTCGGGAGAAAGAGAGAGCAGGAGATGAGTTAGGCGGCTGCATGGGTTTTAATATATATATATATATATATATATATATATATATATATATATATATATATATATATATATATATATTGGTGAACATGAAGTTAGGGTTAGGGGTGTTGGGGGTGTGGCGGCTAACGGGTAGGGGAGTGCAACCGGGTTTGGGTTTGATAATAATGGGTATAAAACAGGGTATGGGTTTTATGTATAATGGGTTATATTGTGGATGATAGTCTATAGGGTTAATGGGTATTATAGGGTAGTGGATTTTTTTGGGTATGAATAATCAAAATAAAAGAAATATAGTGATCCAAAAATAATAAGATGGCAAAAAATGGATAAATAAAATAGGCATGAACAATATTAAAATAGAGAGGATCAAAATAATAGCTCGATCAATAGAATGATGAACTCCAATAAAATACGTCAAAATATAAAATGAATATATTGAAAAAGAAGATCCAATATACGGTCCAAAAGAGATACAATGAGGATAAATACACTAAAAAAAAATACACCCAAAAATACAGAAAATGAAAAACAGAGGTTACAAATCCTACCTACCTAATATGAAGAATTTCGTCCTCGAAATTCAAACAAGAGATACATAGGGTAATTCGAAAAGAAAAGAAAGAACAAAATAAAAGCTACTCAAACAGATGAGGAAACTTCTGCTGAATCTCCTCCTCTAGCTCCCAAGTCGACTCATCCGGCGAGTGAGGATTTCAAGAAACACGAACTAGCATGATGACTTTGTGTCACGCCCCGCTTCCCAAATGAGAATACGGAATATGATACGTGACTAAGCCTAGAGAATGATTTTCATCATCCATAAGCTGTTCAAGAATCTTTACAACATTTCACAAGAATAATCAGAGTCGGAAGCAAAAGAATCAACCAAGTATGCACATATGAACCAAAATACCAACAAGAATACTTGAAACCACAATATATTAATCTCAAATAATCCAGATCTGAATAAGTCAATATCCTGAGTCACATTGTCCATTTACAAATAAATCCAAGTATAAGATACAATTATTCAAGCAAGCAACAAGAAATAATGATAGCAAAATCCAGCACTAATATTTCATATCATCAACACCATCTAGTACCTGCTCTCCAAAGTCTGCAATTTAAACAATTGCAGGAATAGGAAAAAGAAAATAAACTCCCGTCAATGCAAGTTACGGGCCGCTTGTAATGCAGGATACAAGTACATGGGAAACTAACTAATACATGGAATATGCATAATAACAAAATATAATAACTAGCATGGTAAGATAAACAAGTACAAGAGGCATGTAACAAGTATCAAGTGAACAAGTATCATATAAACAAGCATCAAGTGTCAAGTATCATGTAAACATAGCAAGAATATTACTAGCATCACACAAGCATTTGCAAGTACAAAACATAGCAAGAATATTATGGCATGATCATGTAACAAGTTCAAGTTGCAAGATAAATATGTACGAGTACAAGATAACACATAAAAGGATAAAATAGCTAAATCTCTAGTTCAGGTCAGCAAGACCATACTTCAGTAAAACTAAAATTCTCATTGTTACAAATATGCAAACCTGAATCCGTCGAAAGTTCTAGAAAATAGACTCCCAATCGAATCTAGCAAATATATATAAGTCACATAGTATTTTACATAATCATAACTCAAAAATAATTTGAATCCAGAAAATACTTTCAGACAGAAATCAGAAGATCATATTCAAAGTCAGGAAAACAGCATGAAAACTTGATAAATAAATCCACGAAAAATCTGGGATATTCCCCTATATGTATAGTAACAGAAAAAAAGTTTCATAATTTTCCAATAAAAATAGAGTAGTCAAGTAAAATCAGAAAACAACAAGATGCAGCTGAAATCACAAACACTGCAGTATGAAAACAGCATTATCTTGCAAACCTCAAATCGAAATCCAAATCCACCAAAAGGGTAAGAAAATAGATACAATAGGCTAACTTTCATATTTAGATATTTTGGAAACAACAAGTAGAAATAGGTCGAAAATCAAGTTCTTTACTGAACAGTAGTAAAATTCTGCATGTAAACTCTTTATTTGCAAGCATGAAAAGGTTTGTAAAACTCCTCAAATAAATCCACCAAAATTCTGGGTAAACCCCAGTCAGGTAGAAGTACTGTGCACAATTTCAGATCAAAATAATAATTTTAACACCATAAGAAAAATAGATTACTCTTCATAAATCATAGAAAACACAATCTGGAAATCTTTCGACACTAATGTAGTAAAATAGACATAACTCACAAACCGAAAATCAAAACTGAGATCCGTCAAAAGGGTTGGAAAATAGACAGAATTCTCTACAGTTCATGTTCACAAAATATTTTCAAATACTGACCTTAATAGGGTCCAAAATACTGATCAAAACGGAAAAGCCAGCAAAACTGAAAATATTGCATATGAACAAAATCCACTAGTTCACATAGAACTCATCCAAAACATAACCAAACACGAAATAGAGTATACTAGATGTCCAAGCAACATGTTACAGGGTATTTCACAAGTATTCGACAAGTCTACCGTGAGTAACACATCAAGCACACGATATCATCTGAACAACACGCGCATATATGCAACAAGAAGTGGTCAATCCTAGGTTATAACATGTCATGTATGTCGTGAGGCAACTATGGTCAATCATCACTATAAAGACAATATCAACAAGAGGAACACACAAATTATCTCTAGAACCCAACTACACTATAAGTGGTATTTAGTACTTGTATTTGCAAAGAAATTTAATACAAGTTACTTGCCTCAACCGATGATGAAAATAACTCCAAGCAAGAATAACGGGAACAAATTTTTGGCCAACAAACTCAACGAATGAACAAGAAGATGAGCGCATGAGCATCGAACACACGAACCCAAAAATGAGCACAACTCACAAACCACGAGCGAAGCACGAATGAACGAACTCAACGAACTCAACGAACTCAAACGAACACAACAACGAGCGATACCCATGAACCATGACAATCACGTGGATCCACTCACCACAACACTCACTCCAAAAGAGAACGAGAGAGAGGGAGCACCGGGATGGGGGTTAGCGGCGCTTGGGTATCACACGAAGAGAAGGGGACAGTCGGGGGGGCTGCCTGCCTGCCGCTGGCACACGACAGAGACAGAGACAGAGTGGGGGGTAGGGACGTAGCGAGACAGAGATGGAGAGGGGGGTGCAGTGGAGTAGGGCGAAGGAGCTAGGGTTTCGGGATAGGGGCAGGTAGACGGGAGAGCAAGAGAGCGGCAGAAAGGGATGGGGAAATAGGGCTTGCATGGATTTTAAATAGTGGGGTTTAGGGTTGAGAGGTAGGGGGTAGGTAGTGACGGCGGAAAATAGGGTGCAAGGGAGTTTTCAGGTGTGGGTGTTGGACTAACGGGTTGGGTAGTGAAGTAGGTACCCGGGTTTGGGTAATTGAAGAAGTGGAGTTTGGTTTTAATATATAGGGTAGTGGTTAAGTGGATAATAGGGAATTTAAAATGGGTATGGATATAAGGGAATGGATATTAGGATGATAACAAAGTGGGTAATTGGGGATTCAAGAAAAAAATTATAGATAGGGCAAAAAGAACAAAATAATAGAAAAATAATTATAGGATGTGAACAACAATAAGGACAGCTCGATCAAAATGGAACGAAACAAGAGGCGAACAAGAATCAAGAATCCAAATAAAAGAAGACAAGAACAATAAAATGAAAATATATTGAAAATATAATCCAATATACAATCCAAAAGAGATATAACGGAATCAAATATAAGAAAAAAGAAAAATACACTAAAAAATACACAGAAATGAAAAACAGGGGTTACACCTTGTTCTTAAGCACTTTCTCCTGCCGATCCAAAATAGCAAATGACGGAATCTCACAAGTCAAATCCGGTCGAACGGTTAACTCAGAATAGTCGATCACGTGGTTCTCATCTCGAATGTATCTCCTGAGCTGTGAGACATGGAAAACATCGTGCACTCCTGATAAAGCTGGCGGCAATGCAAGACGATAGTCAACCTTGCCTACTCGCTCCACAATATCGAACGGTCCAATGAACCTAGGTCTGAGCTTGCCCCCATCACCAAACCGAATGACATCCCGCCAAGGCGATACCTTTAGGAAAACATGATCACCAACTTCAAACTCCAAAGCTCTCCGATGGACATCAGCCCATCGCCTCTGCCTATCCTGAGCTGCCTACAAGTGCTTCCTGATCTGAACCACCGCATCAACTGTCCTAGTGATCAACTCTGGACCCAACAACTTTCTCTCATCAATGTCATTCAGCACACTGGTGATCTGCACTTCCGCCCCATAAAGTGCCTCGAACGGTGCAACTTTAAGACTGGCCTGAAAGCTGTTATTGTACGAGAACTCTACGAGATGCAAATGGTCCTCCCATGATCCATCGAACTGCAGCATACAGGACCTCAACATGTCCTTAAGAATCTGGATGGTTCTCTCTGACTGTCCATCAGTCTGGAGATGAAAAACTGTAATGTACTTTAATTTACTCCCCAAACTGCTCTGAAGACTCTCCCAAAACTGAGATTTGAATCTCGTATCCCTATCGGATACAATACTGAATGGAACCCCGTGAAGTCTGACAATCTCTTGCATGTACTTCTTAGCTAGGCTCTCAGTAGACTGCCCGACATGGAAGAATGAAGTGAGAACTCTTTGTCAATCGGTCGAGAATCACCCAAATGGCATTATGACCCTTAGGACTCCTTGGCAAAGCAGTCACAAAATCCATAGTGATATGTTCTCACTTCCACTCCAGAATGGGAAGTGATTGAAAAAGTTCGGTGGTCCTCTGATGCTCTGCCTTAACCTGCTGGCAGATCAGACAATAAGACACAAACCGAGCCACAACCATTTTCATATCATGCCACCAGAAATGAAGCTTCAAATCCCAATACATCTTAGTACCTCCACGATGGATAGAATACGGTGACTGGTGGGATTCTTCAAGCAACCTCTGACGAACCTCACCCTTTGGGGCACACAACCTAGACCCAAAACGAAGCGACCCATCAACATGAATAACCATATCCGTTCTGGAACCAGACTCAACTTCAGCTCGAAAACCCTGCAACTGCATATCACCAGCCTGCGCCTTTTTGATCTGATCAACAAGAGATGACTGAAGCTGGAGCTCCAAACAACTCCGATCCGAACTCGGCAACAACACATCCAACTCCAACCTCCACATCTGCTTAACCAAACCACTCTACTGAGTCAAGAACATAGCTGCCGGTCTCCTGCTCACAGCATCTGGCACCAAGTTCACTCTACCAGGATGGTATTGCAAACTGATGTCATAATTGGCCATAAGTTCCAACCAATGCCTTTGCCTCATGTTCAAATCCTTCTGGGTGAAGATGCACTTGAGACTTTTGTGGTCTGTAAAGATCTCCACTCGGTCCCCAAGTAAATAATGTCTCCACAGCTTCAAAGCAAAGATCATTGCTGCTAACTCCAAGTCATGAGTCAGATAGTTCTTTTCATGCGACCTCAACTGCCTCGGTGCATAAGTAACGACTCGACCCTTCTGCATCAGAACTACTCCAATACCCTTACCAGAAGCATCACAGTGAACTACAAATCCGCCTGAACTATCTAGAATAGTCAACACTGGCACTGACGTCAACCTTCTTTTCAACTCAGCAAAAGCCTCACTACAAGTCTCAAACCAATAGAAAATCTCATCCTTCCCAGTCAACTTAGTCAATGTTCCTGCTATCTTTGAAAAATCTTGAACGAATTTCTGATAATAGCCAGCTAGACCAAGAAAACTCCTGGCCTCTGAAACTGACTTGGGAACTGGCCAATCCTTCACAGCCTCAACCTTTGTCGGATCCACAGAAATACCATCGCCTTAGATAATGTGCCCCAAGAAAGTGACCCTGTCGGGCCAAAATTCACACTTACTGAGTTTCTCATAGAGCTGATTCTCCCTCAAAGTCTGCAGAACAAACCTTAGATGCTCAGCATGATCTTCCTGATTCCGAGAATACACCAGAATGTCATCAATGAAGACCACTACAAATCTATCCAGGAACTAGGAAAAGACCCTGTTTATAAGACTCATGAATACAACAGGCACGTTCGTGACCCCGAACAGCATCACAGGATACTCATAGTGTCTATATTTGGTCCTGAATGTAGTCTTCCGTACGTCAGTCACCTTCACTTTGACTTGATGATACCCAGAACAAAGATCCAACTTCGAGAAAACATCAGCTCTCTCAACTGATCAAATAATTCATCGATCCTAGGCAACGAATACCGGTTCTTCACAGTAACACTGCTCAGTTCCCGATAATCCACGCACAGTGGACGACTACCATCCTTTTTGTTGACAAAAAGGACTGGAGCACCCCAAGGCGAAACACTCGGTCTGATGAACCCCAAATCCAGTAACTCCTGAATCTACACCTTAAGCTCTGCTAACTCAATCGGTGCCATCCTGTAGGGACTCTTCAATATCGGCGTCGTACCATACTGAACTTCAATACCGAACTTTACATCCCTATAAAGGGGTTAGCTAGGAAACTCCTCTGGAAATACATCTAGAAAATCCCGGACTACTAGAGGCACAGCCTCACAGCCTGAATGCAATTCCATCGCACTAACCTCCTGGTCAACTGCAGTCTCAGCTCGGCTAAGGAACATCTCCCTGACATGGAACTCAAACTTTGTACGATCTGGGATCCAGAATACAATTTTCTCTGCATAGCAAACAATAATGCCGTGGGATTCACCCAACCAATCCATACCGAGAATGACGTCGAATCCTGAATTCCCAATTACAGTCAGGTTGGCCTTGAAATCTGCACCTCCAATAATCACGGGACACTGCCTGCACTCCCAGGAACAAATGACAACACCACCACTTGTCGCAATGTTCCAAGCCTCTGACATGATGCTGCACTCCAACTGATGGCGAGCCACGAACTGAGAAGAGATGAAGGAATGGGTTGCCCCAAAAAAATGAACATGAGCAGGGAAAGAGCAAACAAGGACAACACCTAAAATAGAATAAAAAAGATACAGGGAAAAAGAATGGATGAACAGGGGTGAGGAAAAACACAATGCAGAAAGATAATATGAAAAAATAAATGCAAGATAAATGAAAGGATCAAAAGAGAAACAACAAAACAACAAAATAATAAAAGCAAAATATACCTGCAACAACACCCTCTGCTGTCTCACATCAGTAGCAGTCAGGTTGAAAGCCTGACCCCTCCTGAGAGCAGCGGTCCTCTGACCGACAATCTGACGCTGAGGAGGAAGCGGTGGCCTGACTGGACCACGAGCTGGGGCTACCTGTTGAACTAGACCCCTGGCTAGAAGACCCAACTGCTGCTGTGGCTACAGAAAATTTCGCACTGAATGGTCAGTAGCGCCACATATGAAGCATTGGCGATTGGCACGCCTACATTCCCTACGATCATGCCGAGCCAACTGACAGAAGTCACAGAAACCAACCCTCTGGGAACCAGTAGAAGGGTAGGGAGCTGCCCTGGCAGGATGAGCGGGAACTGGCCTCCGAACTAGCCCACCAGAAGGCCTAGCAACAACAGAGTGCGGAACAGTTCGCTGGGGAGAAGCCAACCCACCACGAGCCTGCTCCTGAGCTCGAGCTGCCTCAAGAGCTTCGGCATAAGTATGCAAGCGAAGGGAGACAAGCTGCACCTTAATGTCTCGCAACTGTCCTAAGGTGAATCTACGAGCCCTGTCCTCTTCGGTTGCCACAAGAACGGCTGCAAAGCGGCTAAGTCTTATAAATTCAGTGGCATACTCATCCACAGACCTGGAGCCCAGTTTCAAGAAAGTCTCATGTTACAACATTGCATGGACAATATGTAACAAAATTCCAAAATAGAATAACGACCAACATGTTTCAGGGTCAAGAACTGTTGCTCCATTTCCACTCGAGTGCTGCTAGGGAAAAACTTCTCCAAGAAGCTCCTAGTGAACGTGGCCCAAGTAATCGGTCGGCTCGAGCCTTTCGGACTCGGACCTCCACCAAATATGAGCCAGATCCACCAACTGGATGGCCACCACATCCACTCTATCAGCATCGACAACACTTGTGGCCAAAAGAAACTGCTCAGTCCGAATCAACCACTGTTTTGCCTCCAAAGGCATCTCAGTGCCGGAGAATCTGTCAGGATACAGCCTCATGAAATCTGTGACTGTACCCGGATGGGGAGGTAGAGCTGCCTACATAGGCACAGTGGGAGGCAGAACCCGAGCAGCTTCCAAAGCCATCACAAGGTGACTGTGGTTCTGCTGCATATTGATCAACTGTTCTAACAAATTGGTAACGACCTTAAGCCCGGGCTGATCCTCCTGGGGACAAGAAGTAGAACCTCTACGAGCCATGGTCTGCACAAGATAAAAAACAATTAGCATCCAGATCAAAGTTGATTATAATTCATTTATGTATGTGTGGTTTGTGTACTGTTGAGCCAATCTCAGGTCGAGCCAAGCTTGTCTAATATATCACTCAAACTAATACATTAGCCAAACCTAGGCTTTGATACCACTAAAAATCTTGTTACACCCCGCTTTCCAAAAGAGAACACGGAATACGGATACGTGACTAAGCCCAGCGAATAAATTTCATCATCCATAAGCTGTCAGGCTCTTTACAACATTTCACAGGAATAATCAAAGTAAGAAGCAAGAGATGTCAACCATGCATGCATAATTGAATCAATATACCAATAGGAATTACTTGAAACAAAATATCATAATCTCAAATAAACCAGATCTGAACAAGTCAATAATCCTGGGTCACATTACCCAAATACAAAAATAATCCAAGTAACAGATACATTTATTCAAATAAGCAACAGGAAATAATAATAGCAAAACTCCAACATCTAGAATCTTATATCACCTACTCCATCTGGCAGCTAATCTCCAAAATCTGCAATTTAATAAATTGCAGGAAGAGGAAAAAGAAAACAAACTCCCATCAATGCAAGTTACGGGCCACTTTTACTGCAGACACAAGTACAGGGATAAAATAAACCATAATAAAGTAACAGCGGAAACAACATAGCATGGTATAGGTATGTCAACAGAAACAAGATAACTAACATGAATCAAGAAACAAAATCAAGTAAAAGGATATACCAACAGGTACAGGTAACATGTATCAAGTGTCAAGCAGGTAAACAGGTATACAGGTAGACAGGAAAACAGATATACAGGAATACAGGTAAACAGGTACAGGTAACAGATACATGTTATGTCAAGTCTTGTATTATTACTATCTAGGTATCACTTCATGTATCCCAGGTTTTTACCACATGGTTGCTACATTCAAACAAGTTTCGTTTAGATTTTGTAGTGGAGTCCATAGGACCGTGTACTCAGGGATCAGGAAAAACACGAACAGGAACATGTAGAACCTAGTGGCTCTCTTCTGAGTACACCTTCCTATAGGGAAGTGTGCAGTCAGGTAATCAGGTAAATAGGATCGTGTATCATGTAGTCATGAATACGTAACAGGTGGGAAACACGGGCCCCCTTCTAAGTATACATTTCTATATTTTCCAGTACTAGATCTTTCCCTTAACCCCGGCTTGGTTATTTGTTATTATTATCAAACAAGCATGTATGTGTCACAAACATGGCAAGTATAACAGAGCATAAACAAGTAACAGGTTCAGATTGCAAGATAAATATGTACAGGTGAAAGACAACACATGAAATGATATAACAGCGAAAATTCTAGTTCAGGACAGCAAGACAGTACTGCACTAAATCTGGAATTCCCATTGCTACAAAAATGCAAACCTAGATCTATTAAAGAATATGGAAAATAGACTCTCGGCCAAATCCAGCAAATATATATAAGTCATATGGTATTTCACAACAACAGGACTCAAAATAGATATGAATCCAGAAAACGTGTTCAGCCAGAATCACAAGTTTGTATTCATCAATAGGAAAACAGTATGAGAACTTACTAATTAAATCCACAAAAAATCTGGGGTATTCCCATGTATGTGTAGTAACAGAAAATAAAGTTTTATAATTTTCCAACATAGATATAATAGTCAAGTAAAATCAGAAAGCAGCAAGATACAGTAGTTTTGCAAATCTGGAATCACAAACACTGTAGTACTAAAATAGCAATATCTTACAAAATATAAATCGAAATCCAGATTTGTCAAAAGGGTGATAAAATATATACAGTAGGATATAATTCATATTCACAAAGTTTTTATATATAGCAAATAGAATCAGGTCGAAATTATGTATCTTTACTGAACAGTATGAAAATTCTGCAAGTATAGAATAGTTTGTAAAAGTCATCAATTAAATCCATAAAAATTATGGGTTAATCCCAATCAGGTCTAGTTGTAACCAGCAAAATTTTGGATCAAAATATTATCTTTAACATCAATAGAAAAATAAATAGTCATACAGAATACGTATAAAACTGGATCTAAAATTATAAACACATCTGTAGTAAAATAGTCATAACTCGCAACTCATAAATCGAAACTGAGATTGTCAGAAAATCTAAAAAGTAGACAGAGTTCTCTATAATTCATATTCATAAATAATTTTCATATACTGACCTTAATAGGGTCTAAACTACTGAACATAAACGGGAAATCGACAAAACAAAAAATATCCTTCATGCACAAAATCAACTAGTTCATATGAAACTCATCCAAAACATAACTAAACGTGAAATATGGTGTACTAGATGTCCAAGCAATATGGTATAGGGTATTTTGTAAGTCTACAACAAGTATACTACAACTAACACAACCAAGCACACGATATGATACGAACAACATTCATGTATACATCAAGAAGTGGTCATCCCTATGTTATTTCATGTCATGTATGTAATGAGGCAACTACGGGCGGGTCAACACAATAGAGACAAGATCCAGCAGGGGTTTCACACAAGAATTGTCTTTAGAACACAACTACACTACAGGCAGTATTTAGTACTTGTATTACACAAAGAAAAGAATACAAGTTACTTTCCTTAAAGCTGACGACAAAGACGGTGATGCAAAGAGAATAACGGGAACGGATTCCCGGGCACGAATACAAACACAACGAATGGATCACGAGCCACGCCTCGAATCAACACATACACACACATACGATCACCAAGAGAGCAAGAGGAAAAGAGGGAGAGAGGAAGTAGCACACGACAAAGGGAGGCACTGTCGAGGCTGTGCTGTGGTCGACGCAGGGAGGCAGGGAGGCAGTGCGTCGCCTTGGCTATTGCTGCTCTGGCTGTGTGATAGGAGGCAGAGGAAAGGAACAGAGGGCACAGACGTTGAGGGGTAGGGAGGTGCAGGGCAGCGTCAGGACAGGGGGTTGCGAGCAGGGAGGAGGCACAGTGGAGATGATGTGAGGGATCGGGAAAGGGAATAGGTGGGAGATGGGGATTCGGAGGTGCAAGGGTGAGATGGTCGGGAGAGAGAGAGAGAGAATGCAGGAGATGAGTTAGGCGGCTACATGGGTGTGAATATATATATAGGTGAACATGAAGTTAGGGTTAGGGGTGTTGAGGGTGTGGCGGCTAACGGGTTGGGGAGTGCAACCAGGTGTGGGTTTGATAATAATGGGTATAAAATAGGGTATGGATTTAATGTATAATGGGTTATATTGTGGATGATAGTCAAAAGGGTTAATACGTATTATAGGGTAACGAATTTTTTTAGGTCTGTATAATCAAAATAAAAGAAATATAATGATCCAAAAATAATGAGATCGCACAAAATAGATAAATAAAATAGGCACGAACAATATTAAAATAGAGAGGATCAAAATAATAGCTCGATCAAATGGAGACGAAACAAAAGACTGACAATAGAATCAATAACTCCAATAAAAGACAACGAAATAATAAAATGAATATATTGAAAAAGAAGATCCAATATACGGTCCAAAATTGATACAATGAGGATAAATACACAAAAAGAAAAATACACCCAAAAATACAAAAAATGGAAAACAGGGGTTACATTTACCACATGGTTGCTACATACAAACAAGTTACGTTTGGACTTAGTGGTGGATTTTATAGATCATGTACTTGGCAACGATAATCAATATTCAATATCCACGATTCAATATTCACTGCACGATACGACAATTCGGTAACGATACAATACACGATAGATTGGGTTACCGTCGTAAGCCACAATCAAACGATAAAACAATAGCTGGTAACAATATTTAGAAAAACACGAGCCCCTCCGAGTACAGTCACTATATTGTACACTACAAAACTCAACCCTTAAACCCTGGCTTGTTAATTATTTTATCGATCCAACAATATAATATGCAATTAAGAGACATGAGATGAACAATATTATCAATAGCAAAATAATAAGATGATAACTTGGATAAGACGATTCGAATGATGACAATAAGATAGATCATGCAATGCAACATATATACTTCAATTCATACAATACAATGATATAGGAATAATTAATTTAAGAAAACTGGAAATTAGAATTATGGACATTAAACACAACAGTAGTAAAATGATCATAACTTTTGCAATACAACTCGGAATTCAGCGATTCAAGATGTTCTGGAAACTGGAAAGATAAGACTACAATTCTTATTTAGAAAGTAATTTATTTTGAGATCATTTACTGAGTCGAAAATAGTAGACAACATATAGCCAACAAGTAACATACAGGGTTTTGGGTATTTTTCATGAAATAAATTAATTAAACATGATGAGTTCTACTTCAAATAGTCGGTAAACTTCATAATCAACATGATGGGTGCAATAACATGATAAATAAAATCAGAAACACATACATACACTAATTTAGCATCAATCAAATATCAATCGATCAATCATACAACCTAGCAATTATTTCTACAATAATTTAATTGTGTCCTGACCATATGGATAACGCTATTAACGATACTATATGAATACATGAAAGATTCAATCTTTGGATTCAAAAGTGGCACGAAGTCAAGAATATTAGGGTTAGCTCGTGTAAACCCTCAATAGACCAACGAAAGATAATCAATACAACGATGATCATGATCTACTTGTGGAGTTTTAATAAAAATTCTTGAATTTGATACAATTAGCAATTCAAGAGGAAAAGTGACTTGCCTTTTGGACGATGAAATTGAATACCAAGAATAACGCGATAAGAATCCCGGAGTAATGAACCCACGAACTCACAAAATAACACCTGCACACTACGTGCAATAGAGGAGTAGGGCAACACAGCACAGAGTCAAAAGCAATAAGATCGAACAAAAGGCCGAGATCAAGTATTGAGATTAAGATGGCCAAAGATCCAACATCAAGATGAAGCTCCTGATGTTGATGATCATGATCAGATCAAGGGTCAAGATCCAAGCAATAACTCAAAACAGCAAACAGCCATCCTACCCCCACAACAGCAAACAACAATCTATCTCAGAGAGAGAGAGGGGGGGGGGGGGGGGGGGGGGGCAGCGGGGACAGCGGATGTAACCCCTGTTTCCCATTTTATGTATTTTAAGTGTATTTTCTTTTTCATTGTATTTGTTTCAGCTTGTATCTTTTGGACCGTATTTTGGATCTTTTCTTCTATATATTCATTTGGTTGATTCTTCGTCTCATTTGAGTTCTTAATTTTTCTATCGATCTATTCTTCCCTTCTGGTTTGATCGAGCTTTATTTTTTATCTCAAATTTCCTGATTTGCTCAATCCTAATTATACTGTTCTTGCCCTATTTCTTTATTATTCATTTTGATGCTATCTTGATTTTTTTTTTGGATTCCTATTTATTTTTTTTAAACCATTTTGTTTTAATCCATTATACCCATTTCTTGTATACACCTAATATCCACCTAAAACCATATGGCTACCCCCTACTCCTCTAACCCTAATATTTTTTTCTTTAAACCCATATATAAACCCCCCCTACTCCACCCAGCCGCCCTATATCCATCTCCCGTCCATCTCTCTCTCACCCTGTGCTCCTCTCTCGATCCTCCTTCGCTTCCGCTCTCATCCCCGACGCCCTGTTCCTCGTGCAGCCTACCCCGGTGTCGTCCTGCCTTCATCCCGACGTCGCAACACCTTTGAGAAGTAGCGACAGCATGAGGTTTTGTGCTTCCCCGCTCGTTCACCACGACACCAGATAGCCGCAACCGCAGCCATACCAACTGCTGTGAACCCCGATGCTCCCCTTCCAATCGCAGAACAGACAATAGCAACAGCGACCGGTGAGCATGCCATTTCTGCTGTCCGTCCATCTCTCTCGTTCTTGTGTGCTTGTGGTCTCGTTGGTTCTTGTGGTTGTTCGATCTTTGCTCATTGTTCAGGGGCATTTTGGAGCTTGTCGTTGTGTTCGTGGGTTGTGCTCATTTTGGGTTCGTGGATTCGTAGTCGTTCGTTGTGTTCGTCGGTCGGGAATCCATTCCTGTTATTCTTGCTTTGCACCATTTTGCCGTCGTCTATAAGGCAAGTAACTTATATTCTTTTCTTTGTGTAATACAAGTACTAAATACCGCCTGTAGTGTAGTTAGGTTCTAGAGACAATTTGTGTGTGAATCCCCTTGTTGATATTGTCTATATTGTGTTGATTCTACCATAGTTGCCTCACGACATACATGACATGAAATAACCTAGGATTGACCACTTCTTGTTGTATATATGCGTGTTGTTCATATGATATCATGTGCTTGTTCGTGTTATTTGTGGTAGACTTGTTGTGGACTTGTGAAATACACTATACCATGTTGTTTGGACCTCTAGTACACTATATTTTATGTTTGGTTATGATTTGGATGAGTTTTATGTGAACTAGTTGATTTTGTGCATGAAGGATATTTTTAGTTTTGTCGATTCTCCATTTTTTATCAGTATTTTAGACTCTATTAAGGTCAGCATTTGAAAATATTTTGTGAACATTATTTGTAGAGAATTCTGTCTATTTTTCAACCGTTTTGACAGATCTCAGTTTCGTTTTATAGATTGCGAGTTATGTTTATTTTATTACAGAGGTGTAGAGAGATTTCCAAATTTTGTTTTCTATGAATTTGGAAGAGTAATCTATTTTTATCCTGATGTTAAAAGTATTATTTTGATCTATAATTTTGCACAGTATAACTAGACTTTATTGGGATTAACCCTGAATTTTTGTGGATTTATTTGATGAGTTTTACAAACCGTTCTATGTTTCCAAACAATTACTATACATGCAGAATTATCATACTATTCAGTAAAGAACCTGATTTTAGACTTATTTCTACTTACTGTTTGTAAAATATTTGAGAATATGAAAGTTAACCTACTGTATCTATTTTATCACCATTTTGGCGGATTTGGATTTGGATTTATGATTTGTGAGATATTGCTATTTTTGTACTGAAGTGTTTGTGATTCCAGATTTACAAAACTACTCCATCTTGATGTTTTCTAATTTCACTTGACTACTCTATTTAAATTGGAAAATTATGAAACTTTATATTCTGATGCTACACAGGAAGAGGAATACCCCAGATTTTTTCGTGGATTTATTTAGTGAGTTTTCATACTGTTTTTCTGACTTTGAATACGAATTTCTGATTTCTGGCTGAACATGTTTTCTGGTTTCAATTTAGTTTTGACTCTTATTTTTGTGAAATACTATATGAGTTATATATATTTTCTGGATTTGGCCGGGAGTCTATTTTCCATATTCTTTGACGGATCCAGGTTTTCATGTTTGTAGGAACGGGAATCTCAGTTTTAGTACAGTACTGTCTTACTGTCCTGAACTAGAATTCTCATTGTCCCACTCTTTGAGGTGTTGGCTTTCGCCCGTGCATGTTTATCTTTCGACCTAAACTTATTACTTGATCATACCATGTTATTCTTGCCATGTTTTTTACACACACATGCTTGTTTGATGATAATAATAAATAACCAAACCGGGGTTAAAGAGAAAGATCTAATAGTGGAAAATACAGAAACGTGTACTCGGAATGGGATCCACAGATCCTACGTGATGACTTGATACATGATACTTGACACGTGATTACTTGACACTTGCATGCTTGACAAGTGATTACTTGCTACTTGCACAATTTGACACGTGATACACGATACATGATACATGATACTTGGAGCTTGGAGCTCGATTACTTGATACATGTCCCTGAGTACACTGGCCTTTATGATCCACTATGAAATCTAAAGCGAAACTGTTTGAATGTAGCAACTATGTAGTAAAAATCTGGGAAGCATGAAGTTTTACCTAGATAGTAATAACACAAGACTTAAACATGATACTCGGTACTTTGATTACTTGTACATGATACATAATACTTGATATATGACACTTGATACTTGTTTACTTACACTTGGTACTTGTCACTCGTTTACATGAAACTTGTCTTACTTTTCACTTGATACATGCCACGTACACTTGTTTATCTTGCCATGCTAGTTGTTATGTTTTGATATCATGCCTATTCCATGTTATTAGTTATCTTTTCCTATGTACTTGTATCCTGCACTACAAGCGGCCTGTAACTTGCATTGACGGAGTTTATTTTTTTTTCTCTTCCTGCAATTTATTTTATTGTAGAGCAGGATGATCAACTGCCAGATGGAGTTGGAGATATGAGATATTAGTGCTGGAATTTTGCTATTATTATTTCTTGTTGCTTATTTTGAACATTTGTACTTGATTACTTATATTTATTTTGTATTTGGGCAATGTAATCCAGGATATTGACTTATTCAGATCTAGTTTATTTGAGATTATAATATTTTGGTTTCAAGTATTCTTGTTGGTATTTTAATTCATATATGCATGCTTGGTTGACTTTTCTTACTTCTGACTCTGATTATTCTTGTGAAATATTATAAAGATTCCGAACAATTTATGGATGATAAAAATTATTTGCTGGGCTTAATCACGTATCCATATTCCGTATTCTCTTTTGGGAAGCGGGGCATGACAGCGGCGGCGGTGGACTGGTCGGCGGGCGGCGGTGATGTATATCACGAAGTCTGGAAGCTACGAGGATGGGTTGCTCTGTTTTGGGACGAAAAACAGAGGAAGGAGAGACTCAGCGACTCGACTGGCTACTAGCGATGAGGAGGTGGAAGATGGAAAGTTGGGGGATCTGCGGTGGTTGGCAAGGACGATGGAACGGTGCAGTCAACGAAGTAAGGTGATTGGTGGAGGTTGCAGTCAATGGGCAGTCGTGGGTTCGACGAAGAGAAGCGAGGAAGAAGGAGGAACAGGGGTGCTCGGGGGCTGCAGTCGACGAAATAGAGGGGCTTAGTGTTGGGTTTCGGCTTCGGTGCTGCAATCGGTAGGGGCGAGCGGGGATGGTGCAGGGGTAACTAGGCGGATGGAAGGAGGAAGATGGAGGAGAACCGCAATGGGTTCGGAAGGCGATGGGTTCACAGGGGCGGCGGAGGAAGACGAGGATGGAGACGAGTCAAAGAGAATGAGTGGGAGCAGGGGGCGGTTGTGATCGGGATGGGTTTAAAGAATGACAGAGGTAGGGGAAGAGGGGTAGAGGCGATAGCTGTAGATGGGGTTGGGTTGAACAGGGGTAGGGGTTGTTTGGCGGCTGTGATGTGCACAGTAGGTAGGTTAGGGTAGGGTTATTAGGGGGGGTTATAATAGTATATACTGGAAAAGTGGGGGTTATTGGGATATTGGGTTTCAAGATCCAATAGGTGATAAAATAGCCAATAAAATAGGGTTTATAACGAAATATAATTCGTGTTGCAATATAGAAATTTATTTGAAATAACTACAAATACAATTTATAAATAGAACTGGATTTTTAATAACCAATCAAATAATAATAATAATAATAATAATAATAATAATAATAGCAATAATAATGATATGTATCAAATTAGGATCAGAGATTAACAATTTATTAAAATCCAAATAGTAATAATATAAAATATAAATAGTTGATCACTTAGAAATAGAAAATTAAGTTAAAATATACTATTATTCGAAGTAAATATAATTTTCGATTCAAAAAGATTTTGATAGAAGGTCCAAATCGAATTAAAAAGAAATTTGTTGCAAATAATCAAAATACATAAAATATTCAGAAAATATGTATTTACGGGAACATGGGTTACAGTAAATAAAAGTCCATGTTTCCATTAGTATATGTTGAAAAATAATTATAAATAAGGGTATAAAATCCAACTTCTTAGAACTTCGAGGGTGGAAAAATGATGAAATTTAACTATTGAAGAGATATTTGCTATTTTCAATGTAACATGAACAATAAAAAAAACATAAAAAATTTGAAAATTTACAAACCTGAAATATGAAAATCTAAATTTCTAAGTAAATAGAGAGAGAATGAGAGACAGAGAGAGAAATAGAGAAAAAGAGAGAAATAATTAAATAAATAAATGAGTTTTTTTTTTTGGGATTTGAATTTGAGATTTGAGATTTAAATTTTGGGGGGGGGGGGGGGATGTGTTTTGTGAGGTTAAATTTGGGCCTTTGATTTTGAGGGGATTGAAGAAGAGCCACTTGATAGCTTTCTTTGTGTTTAATTATTTAGATTTTGTTTCTCAGTACATACCGTTAAAAAATTTGATAACAAATTTTTATAAAAAAAATTAATTTGTTAGCTATATCCTTTATTACTTTTATTTTTTCAGATTTTGATAGTAAATGCAGTAATAGACATACACTATACAGTTTGTTTTTCCTTGTTAATGTAGAGATAGGGGACCAACGGACTTTGGGAAATTAATGCGGACCTTTAATATCCTATATTAATTAGCAATATTAAAAATACCCGATACCCGGACTCGATATTGAACTAAAACTGACTCAGTCTGTTACGGGTCGGGTTCGAGTCCTAAACTGAAAAAATCGTATTAAAATAAAAAGAAAATAAAAGAAAACCCAATCCTTCCTCCTCCAAACTTCCATCTTCTTCATCATCATCATCATCCTCCTCCAATCTCCCAAATAAAAAACCAATCCCTCCTCCAATCTACCAAACCTGAATCTCCACCGCCACCATTGTTAGGTTTCGATGGCAATCCAGTTTTCACAAGGGAAAAATAATCACAAAATATCGAAACCTAACCATGAATCTGTGTGAAAACCATCAATCGTATTTAGGAGTTATACCTTAAAGATATCTGGTGTCTCCAAAATATGCTAATCACGGCACTGCAAAGGTTGCGGTGCATCTACTGTATCCACACGAACAGATCAAATCAAGCTCTCCGTCATGCCGTGGTGCTAACTGCAGGAAGGGGATGTTCCTCTTGATTTCTCTCTCATAATTTCTGTGACGGCTAGGATTTTCTTCTGTGTCTTTTCCACAGAAATATATCGTATATATAGGTGCAGAAATTCAACCCTAAGAGAGTGGTGAGGCAGGTGAGCTCACAATCTGACCAGTGTCAGATTCGTGTGTGGGCCTTCTAACTTTAGTTGTCACATTTAATCTAATTAATTACCCAACCATGTCAGGAGTCCAAGTCTTATTAGGATACCCAATTAAATTCATCTCATAAATTTAAATCCCAATTTTGATCCATTCTAAGTGTATGACCTTGTAGGTTCCCATTACGTTGACAGTAATACTAAAATCCTATTCTAATGTTACAAACAGTGAGCTGTATCTAGTAATACATCACTGCTACTCAATTAACGGGAATATCAGTGATTTTTCATAACCCATCCGTGACCAATGCTTTCATGTAGTCTATTCCTTTTGTCCAGATATCTTAACTGACCACAAGACATAAAACGTGTCACCCTTGTACAGTTCAATCTTTGGTTTCTTGATGTCTGAGTAGACTTACTAAAATAAATAAGCTCAATATCTCATATTGACTCATTTGAGCATAGCCATGCATTTTGCAGTCTCACTCAATCAAGGAGCCTGTAGATATCGCTCATGTTATGTAGGAGGGACAAATCCTATCTAAGTCACTCACATTCCTCCGCATGATTTGTATTATATCCAATAGTCGACTTTATAATCATCTTATTACAAGCAATATTTGACGGCATTAAAACATATAACTTCTCATGTAGGAAACCGTAGTGACTTCAAGTCAAAGGACTACGTACACCATGGTCACTGTGAGAACCGCTTATGACACTCACGTAACGATCCATGCATCATTCTTTAGGTGGGTTAGTCCAGCACATTATTACTCTAATATTTTCCCATGTAAAGATTTGATATCTCATATTTATGACCCGTGAGAATGGTCATCAGTCTACGCACACACTAGTCTCTATGTATTATAGTTTCCTAATTCACAATAATAATTGACTAGGGACATTTAAAAATACTATGCTAATTTTAGTCAATAGGATCTCATAATCAAATGCCTCAATAGGAAATAAATGTCATGATGCAATGTAAATTAGTCATGTCAATACACAAATAGCCTCTAGGGCATACACCAACAGCCACCACCTTAGCTTCAACCCCCTTAACCACCCTTTTGTTGCCCCCGCTCCCCACCACAGCATGTAGTGCCCATCATTGCCCCCACTCACTGCCCCCGCTTGCCGTCGCCGGTGCTCCACCACCACCGCCTCATCTTCAACTCCCTCAACCACCAGAGTTTTTTTTTTCATTTTCTTTGTGTGTTTCTATTTATTTATTTATACTTTTATCTTGTTTATTGTTATTTTAACACATTTTTTTAGTTTTTCTGAACATATAAAATATATAAATATTGTAAGAAATTCCGATGTACAAGAATCATCAATCATATAAGAAAAGTTTATATTATTTTTCTTAATTTTACAACAATGGAAATTTTACAACCGTCAACATGTTATAATACATACAAGTTACATAATTTGAAAATTACATGATAAGAGAGGAATTAGATTTTGAGATAGCCTAAAGTTAGTTTGAAGAGAGGGCAGAGGACTACTGTCGTGTACCTCAGCTTAACCTAAAACTTGGATCTTATCGGTCCAAATTCCCTAATAAGCTTCTTACTATACAAATTTTCAATCTTTAGTCTTCATTCTTCGAGAGGTATCTTCAGTCTTCTTCAATTTTTGGAAGTTTGTTTTCATAATTCGTTATTAGGAGTGTTGCTACCGCTTGACCCTTCTGTTATTCCTCGAGTTCTCTGCTCCACTTTCATCCAATATTTGCTGCACACTAGCATCTCCAAAGTCTCCGGTGTCATGCGATTTATTTTCTCGTTCAATATCCTGCCACTAAGAGAAAAAACACTTTCTTATGTGACGGTGGACACCGGGTGGGTTAGTATATCTGTTGAGTTTTTCCACCAAAGGACCATATCAATATCTTGTTCAAAATGACAGTGGATGTTGTGTATTATACCAGTGAAGTTCATTAAGTAAATTATTATTCCTAGATTTTTTAGTCTGATAAGACTCCATATATCTGTATCATCAGTTGCAATACCCTTTAATTTTGAAGAGGATGCAGTACTAGTTGTGTGTTATGTGTGAGAAGTAAATCCAATTTCTTTGTCATAACTATTATGTAAATTATTCAATATTAACTCAAAGTTAACTACAAATTCATCATAATCAAAAGCGTTATCTTCTACCATACTATAAAATATATTAATCAAATTCTTGTACCATCTAACTTGATACGAGAATCCATTATACTAGCAATACAATAGAACATAGGAAGATGACAAAATATTATGAATTTATCATAAGCGGGAACAACAGTAAGACAAATGTACACATCATTCAACTTTCGTTCAAAAGATTTCATCATCTTAAATAATGTAACTAAAATACCGCTAGAAGTGGACTCGTAAGATTTTGAAAATTCAAAAGTTGCAATTTTAAAAAGTTGTAAAATTGCACACCAACTTTGGATATAAGCCCAAGTGTAATCACTCATTTAAAAATTTTCTATGTTTTTTGCAATACAAAATTTATTTATAACATCTTTGTTTTCTAAAGCAAAAGCAAGTAGATCGAAAGTAGAATTCTAATGGTTTTTTACATCTTTAGGGAATTTTCTAAAATTTATTCCTTTAACCGTACACCATTGTTTGAATGCTTGAAGATTAGGACAAAGCAAATCCGTGAAATGCACACAATCTCTTAGTGCACTCACATATGATTCGATCATCTTCAATGCATCTTGCACACAAATTTGAATATGATATGCACATGTAATATGAAAAATTTCAGGCTCTGTATGATGTAATGCGTTATTTAGTGCAAAAAATGTCATCATATTATTCAATACGATATCAAACTAATAGAAAATTTTTATGAGTAATAGAAAAATTAGTGCCTGCTTGTATGACATGTGATGCAATAGCCAGTGCACTATGAGGGTATATAATATATCCAACATATATGATCCTCTTTTGGATGATCTAATCATTATAAATTCAATGACAAGTTACGCACATCATTAGAATATCATCAATACCTTCTCAACAGTCATAGGTTAATGAAATCCTACAAGTTAAACTAATCAAAGTAGCAAGTAAAAAAATCATACAAGTTAAACTAATCAAACTAGCAAGTAAAACAATCGGATTTAATGGTATATCTAGGAATTCACTTAAAATGAAGAATTAGAGCGGTTTGGTTAAAGGTCTCAAGATTCCTACTTTCGAAATAAGAAAATAGTAACTCGTCCTTAATAACTAGTTTTGCCATTTCACTACGAATGAGATCGCGATTGTAACTAAAACTATTTACATGACCGGTCTTAGGGTTGATCTTTTGTTGGGTAAGTTTATTTTTAGTTTTGGGTGTTTATTATTTAAATGACGTGTAAGTGCACCCGTTCCTGTACCCTTTACCCATCTATAAACTATTCCACAATACTTACATCTCCTTTTTCCCCTCTTTTGAATTGGGGGAATCTTGTTCCCATATATAACGATGATATAATAATGAATATGAAATATGAATATTATATGAAGATGGACATCGGAAGTAGATTCTCTATGTAACCATCGTTCCCACTATTTTCATTTTTTCCACTTTTTGTAATCTTTTATTTGTAATTGAATAAAATACTCTATTTTTGTTTCTTGATTATTTTTAATTAGATCTTGTTCATGAAATTCTCCATTCCCCTTGTTGAGCTATTCTTGTTGATCCTAATTTTTTTTATTAATTGCGGGTATTTTTAATTGAACTCTATTGATTTAGATCTATTTCTTATTGAACCCTAAAACCCAATTTCATTGTTCGTGACCCAAAACCGTTATTATTGGACCCTAAACCGCTAACCTAACACCCTAATTGTACCCTATAAATACAACTCGATTGCAAACCCTAAAAAATTGTGCAAATTGGAACCTTAGAGCCGCTCCCTCTCTCTCTTCTATTCTCTCTCCTCTCTGTTTTCTCTCTCCTCATCAAAATTTCCTGCCCAAACTCCAAAACCCATCTCTGTCTTCTTTGCCGGCCAACTCCGACCATCCCCCCGATCTCCGGTGCCCTCCTAAGCACCACCCTCCTCGTTGACAACCTCCGGTGACCCCCAGCACCCAACACAACAACCCCATCCTCCTCTGTTTCCTGTCGACAGCAGCCAAAACCCCAACCCATCGTTGCCCCTTTCCGTCAACATCGACCCCCAACGCTGTCGCCCTCGCTCGCCGTTCACGCCACTCACTGCCGGGTCGATGTCAGCCGGTGACGTCGTCGAGCCCTTTGCCATTGCTGACGTTGCTGCTGTCTCTTTGTGTTATTTTGTTTGGGTTCTCTTTTGCGCATATATTGCACGTATTAAATTGTGTGTTTGTGGGTTCATTGCTTCGAGATCCTTATCAGTTATTCTTGGTATTCAATTTCACCGTTAATAAGGCAAGTCACTTTCCTCTTGAACTGTACATCGTATCAAATTTAAGTTTTATTGAAATTCTTGCAAGCAGATCCTATTCGTTATCATATCGTTGTATTGACTATCTTTCGTTGGGTGTATTGAGGGTTTACACGAGCTAATCTCAATTTACTTGACATTGTGCCACATTTGACTCCAAAGATTGAATCTTTCATGTGTGCATATAGAATTGATAATAGGGTTGTTCATATAGTTGTCACACAAATAAAGTATTGTAGAGAGAATTGTTAGGTTGTATGTTGTTTGCTCGATTGATGGTTGATTGATGTTAAATTGATGTTGATTGATGTTTGTTGATGATAAATTGATGTATGCATGTATTCTAATTTTATTCATCTTGTTATTGCACCCATTATACTGATTATATAGTTTATAGGCTAGCAGAATTGATACCCATCATGTTTAAATTAATTTATTTCATGAAAACTACTGAAAACATGTATGTTGCTTACTGGCTGTATGTTGACTGCTATCTTTTACCCAGTAAATAATCTTAAAATGAATAATTTTCTGAACAAGAGTTGTAGCCTAATCTTTATAGTTTTCAGAACATATTAAATTCTAAATTCCAAGTTGTGTAGTAAAAGTTATGCCCGTTTTACTACAGCTGTATTTTTACTTTCAGATTTTCAGATTCTTGTACGTTTCATGTTTAAACAGTAAAAAGGCTGATCAAATGATAAAGTTTTGCTCTGATAATTTCCAGATTGTTAGTAATCATGTTAAGGAGTCTAGAAAATATTTTTTTATGAATTTTATTTTGAGTTTTTGCTGATTCTAAAATTTTAACAACATGATGTCAAAATTCTGCCTGAACATGAAATCTGTAAAAAACAATGTGTTTGACCTAACTACTGTTGTCGGATTTTGAACTTTAAATATGCGTTTAAACTATGTGGAAGTCTAGTTTCTATAACTTCTGATCGATTCAGTTTTCGATTTCTGAAACAGCGGAAATTTGCATTTTTGTACATACTGCTCTTGCTATCCAGAATTTTATATTCCTGATTTTAATAGATTAATTATTCTTATATCGTACTATTGCATAAATTAATGTATGTATGATGCATTGCATGATCCTAATGAGTTATTGTCACCATTCTAATTGTCCTATTTCATGTTACCATCCTATTGTTCTCCTGATGATACTATTGTTCATCTCATGTCTTAAATTGCAGATTGTATTGTTGCATTGATAAATAATTAATAAGTCGGGGTTTAAGGGATAGACTAGAGTAGTTGACGATATAGAGACTTTACTTGGATGATGGCCTGTGTTATTATTGTTATTGTCATCGTGTAAGAAATTACACCATGGCCCGTGTTATTATTGTTATCGTCATTGTGCAAGAAATTGTCTCAATGTCCCGTATTATATTGTTATCGTCATCATACCCAGTACATGAACTACAAAAATTTAGCACTATAGTCTAAACAAAATTGAATGTATACATGGAACCTGTGGTATGAAACATATGAGACACAGTAGTACGTGCATTAGTTAGGATTAAAATGATTAATAGACATAAGGATTCACATCACCGACATTACATATTGTTCATCATTATTTCTATTGATATCGAATATTGGCTAAGTGTTATTGATATTGAGCATTGATTATTGTTACCAAATATTGAATCATTGTTTATAGCCATTGCATCGATTATCATGATATTGATTATTGTTATTGTCCCATGTTATTGACTCCTATTGATCAATTGATTCATTGTTAAACTGTTCCATTGTTCTTTGCTTGCTCTACTTACTATCCATGACTTGCTTTAAGGAAAATTTTTCTTCTCTTTTTAGATGAAGTGTACACAGGTAATGAAGGGGAATTACTTGTTGGAATTGGAGAGCAAACTTTCTAAAGAACTATTGCTTTATAATTGAATGTTATTTTTAATGAACTTATTGTATTGAGACTTGTTACTATTGTGTTTTGGATTTATTATTTTTTTGGGCTTATGTCCCAGGTTTTATAATTGTTCCAGATGTTGGATTATTATCGTATTTGGATATTTCATTTTGCTTATTCCAAGTATTATTTTTCATGAGATTATTATTATTGCCTGCGCAATTGTTCTGTGTTGATTATATTGTTGAGTTGATCGGATAAACAGCTTATAGGTGAAGTTAGTCATTCGCTTGGCCAATGTCATGTACTCATATTCCGTATTTTTGGGAAGCAGGGCATGACACTCTATGTTTTCAGGAAGAAGGTTGGTTTTCGGTGTTTTGGGTTTCAGTATCTTTAACAAGGATTTCATTGAAAATATGTTTGTGAATTAGCAGATTGGGAAAACTCGGGAAAACTATATTCTTCGCTAATAATATCGGTAACTAATTATGAAATATTAGCGGTGCGAGTTGTGAATTCTTGTGCACTCTTTTGGCTACTTCTACATGAGCATGATGATGCTATTTTATTGTATGAAAAATATAGAATTTATATTAAAATATATATATAAGAAATTAACAAGCAAACAGTTTACAATTAACAAATATTGAATAATAAAATTGATACTGTAATTGAAGAATTGCAAAAGAAAATTGAGAAGAGAATGTTTCTTGTTGAACATTTTTTCACCTATTTTCTTCAAAAATTGCAAGAGTAGTAGCATGAGAGTTGAGAGAGAAGAGAATGTTTTTTGTTGAATGTTTCTTCACTTCTGCTCTTCAAAAATTGCAAGAGTAAATTGAGAGTTGAAACTTGATTTGAAAAATATTGGAAAACTAGAGAGAATTGTTTGGAATGAATTGAGAGACTAAAGAAATTTGTTTGGAGATTTTTGAGTGAATAAAAATGGTATGAAATGAGTGCGTATTTATAGATTTTCATATGATTTGGCGGAGGGGGGGTAAAATGTAATTAAATAAACCTATTATAATAATAATAAAAAAAAGGGCTACATTTCAATGGTTGGCCTGGGCGGGCCAACTGCTGAGCGCAAACGGTCAGCTCGGCCTGAACCTTAGCAGTCCGGGTCAACCATTGAGCCTTCCTGAGCTGACCCAGACGGAACGTTAGTGGTCTGGTCTGGTTCGAGGCCTTTCGGGCCTAGACTTCTAACCGGTGTGGGTTATTCCAGTTTTTGTTTTTGGGAAATTCATAATCCGGACCGCGTATGGGCGGTTCGGTTCGGTCCTCAGCCCCACTCAGGCCATTCCAGGTAGGCCGCAGGCCAGACTGGCTTGGTTGTTACCATTAAGCTCCTTGGATTACAATTTTTGTCGTTTTGCACTTTAAGGAGCTTGCTTACTTCAGCTCCTTGTCGTCTTGTGTGCCGAGGAGGTGAGCACGAGTTTTGAAGTAAATTGAACTATAGATATTGATGGGCACAACCATGAGGTAATTAGACTGCCTAGATTGAGCAAAAACACTGAGTTATTCGGGCGACAATTTTTATCATTTTACGTGCCGGGGAGCTTGCTGATAGCAGCTCCTCGTTATCTTGTGCGCCGACGAGGTGAGCACAAATTTGAAGTAGATCGAGTGGCTATGATTAATGGACGTGAATCACGAGGCAGTCAGATGGCTCAGATTGATCAAAATGCTAAGCTCCTGGGACTACAATTTCTGTCATTTTTCACTCTAAGGAGTCTGCTGACGTCAGCACCTTGTCGTATTACACCGAGGAGGGGGGTGAAAAATTTGAAGCAGATCGAACGTCTCTGATTGCGCCACATCATCCATGGTGGTTACACTGTTTGGACAACAGGGATCGCGCCATGTGGCCACACGGTTACGGAGCGGTTGGACTTCCTTCTCTATAAATTCTCACCTCCTTCTTCTCATTTCTTTTCTTTCACTCATTTTCTTCCAAAAACTTTTCTCTCATTCTTTGCTCTTTCTCTGTCTAGGATCCAACTCCAGAGTGTTTTTTGGCCTCTATTCCATCGTTAAGTCACCATCGTCAGCCAGGCAATCTAATTATAATTTATAAGTCATGTATTAGGTTTCTTCGGGTGGCTCCTGTAGTGCACCGAATTTCATAATAGGATATACAAGACAAAAATCCAGAATTTTACTTCAATGTAAACCAAACAGAACACAAAAATACAGAAAAATTTAGAACCTTTTTTTACATCAATACTCATTACAATGCATAGCAGAAAAAAATACAACACTTTTAATACAACTCGAATCGAAAAATAAAATTCAATATTCTCTTAGTCCAAGCTTTAACTCCTGTTAAACTACTCACTTGCAAATCTTGCACAACTGAAAAAAACTATGGGCATGTCAGTTGAATGCAACTGACACAATGCTGACAAAAGCAGTGACTCTCCAATATCTCTCAATCACAAACTTTTTGCACAACATAAATAAAAAAGTAAAAGGATCATAAATCAATAAATACTGAAAGTTGCATGAATAAAATATGCGACAGGAAAACATTGAAATGCACAAGACAAGGTTCAAGGAAAAACACAAGTGCCCCCGATGCTTACTAATGCATGCTTGTTCGAATTCTATGCATCTTATACTACTTAGGTCCGAGGGCAAGCCCTTAACGTTCACCATATTCCAGGGTTCGATCTCTTGCTATGCAGACCTACAACCATGACTACTATGAGATTTAGACAAGTTACAAGTATTGGTTCTCGCCCAAGAATACTGGAGGTCATACTCTATCCACGGAACATCTTGGAGGCCTTCCCCTCTCGTCCGGGAACTCTTTTAGAGAATACCTCACTCTGCAGGTCATTCTGGAACCCTTATTGCAAAAATGTCTCATGAGCATCGCTCTCGTCCCAGAATACTGGAGATAATCCCACCCGGCAGATCATCCTAGGGTCTCTCATACCCTCATTCCGGAATACTTGGGATCTATCTTGCTCCGCAGATCATCCTGAAGCCCACATACTCACGTTTGCTCTTGTTTCATCATATCACCATCTAGTGCCTGTCCTTATGTGTAAATAGGAGTAACTTGAGCCACCTAGAGCTAGCTCCACCCTACCAGACTTAAATCAACAAAACTAGGAACACTAGCCCTCCCTGGCTAATTTCAATAATCAAACAATTCATTGCCGGTAATCCAGGGTCCTGCTCAACCTCTAATGCTCACAACACAAAATCCTCAACAATCTTTCTAGGGTTCTCATAATAACCCTAAATTTCAATATGAACCACCACTTGGTTCAATCATCAAAACATTCTTTTTCTTTTCATATATGTAAACACCACTTTTCCACAAGTTCTCAAACATAATTTCAATGTCTCATTTAAGATCATTTCATATCAAATATAAGCATTCATTTATCTATAATCACTCAATCATATCTCATTCCTCATTTAATAATCAATTCACTTCCATAAAGACCCCTTCATTTATAGGAACAAATTTTTTTTTACAAACATCATCATTGCCCATTTAAAAGACTCTTTTCCATATTTGAAAATACAATCAAATTTCTAGAATATTTATCAACTTTAAAACTGAAATAACCCTCTTCCAATTCTAGGATTTATCCCTAAAATATGAAATTTCATAGTTTCAAAATATGAAATTCATACATTTTTAAAACTGAAAATAACTCTTTAAAGTCTGAAACATTTATCCTTCAAAACTGAAACACATACTTCCCTTAAAACTGAGAATTTCATCCCCAAAATTATAGTTTTATACATTCGAAATCACAACTCAAGCTTGCCAAAATTGAAAACTCATCTCTTTAAATATGAAATTTATGCATTCTTAGCCTTAAGAACAATCCATTTAAAAATGAATATTTAATTCTGTGGAGTTGAATTTATATTTACTCCATAAACATAGATCACGCAACCAAATTTATAATTCGTTCACTCAAAAATTGAAGATCTAAATCATCAATAAGTGAAACTCAATTTTTTATAAAATCAAAAACTTGCAACTCTTGAATATGATCAAAAAATCACTTTAAACTTCACATTCTTGTCAAATATAATCACATACATACATAACCCATATCCACCCTAGGGTTTGCAACCCTAGTGCACATCCAAAATTTGAAAACTAAATTTTCATAAAAGTCCGAAATTTGCATTTCCAAACTTGATCTTAAAAATCAATTAAACTTCATACAATTGTTTGATTTGTCACACACACACACACACACACACACACACACACACACACACACACACACAACACTAGATTTCTCAAACCCTAGCACCCATCAAAATCCTAAACCATCATCAAAATTCGAGCCCCAAAGTCAGACCTGAAACCCTTCAAGGTCACAAATTTGGGTTTGCACAATGCTCGGGTTGGCACTGTGCAACCCTCGAACCGAAACCCTACCCCCTTGGGTTAGCCGCCAAATCTTAACCTTAGTTGCCGAAACCCTTTTGCACTCAAAACTTAATTCTTTTTTATGCAAAAACACACAACTTCATGCCCCGACCAATTAGAATTCAATTTATGAAAACTTTATTCATTAAAACAGTGAATTAAACTTAAAAATCTCATCTTTAATTGATCAACATGAATTTTAAAAATATTTGACAAGTTCCAATAATTTACAATAATATATGGGTTCGTTAAATCAATTTCAATAAATAAAAACACGATCTCTCATGCACAATGATATTCATTACTTAAGATCAAACCAAATAAGATCATCATGCATTCAAGAATTAATTTTTATGTTATGTTATCAATCCAACTTCATCTAACAATCAATCTCTCCCATATCTCATAACAAACATCACATTCATGCTAGATCACAATCATAGATTAATGAAAATCAACCCTACTGTGGTACTACAACATTCATGAAGAAAATAAACATACAAGATAGTTAGAGAGACGCCCGCCTCTTGAAGAAATTGATACAAAGTAGTAGTTTTCTTCTCCAAGCAATAGATCACCTCTCCAAGCCACAAAAAATCACCAAAATATAAAAAATAAGAGAAAGGCCAAAACCCTCTGTTCATTCCCTCTCTTATATGAATGGGTTCTGGAAAATTAGGGTTTAATCGCAATTTTGCAATTAAGTCCCCCCTCCAATCCCAAAATTGCATAATTAGTTATTTACTCAAATTTTCCAAATCCAGTCCAATCAAATATAGAAAAAAATCCACCCGCAAATCCCTCTACTGAAAACTGGTCCCAAATTATAGCTAAACAATTTTGAAATTATTTTTTTTGGCTCCAAACGACTTTTTACAAAAAAGTCACATTCTTTCAAAATATTTACAAAAGCAGTTTCCTTATTCAGAAAAATCTCAAAAATTGTAATATATCCAATTATAAATAAGAGAACTAATTTAGCAACTCAAAATTGTAAAACTTGTATTTAAAAAATATTTGCACGTGTTTTGCACGTGCAAAACGACATTTTCACAAAAAATCAAGATAATTAAATTAATCGTTTAGAAAATTATTTATTAATTAAAAATAGAAAATTTAAATTTCTGGGGTGTTACAGCTCCGCCTCCTCCTGGGATCATATTGATGAATCTCTTCCCGTCTTACGAGAAAAGAGAAGTGGAAAGAAGTAGCCGGTTTCTCCTTTATATTGGAGGAGATAGTTGAGAAGATCAAGGAGTCTACGTGTCTACGTGGAACTTTTTCGAAAGAGCTGGTCCCCATTGTCATTCTCCCGTAGTTCGAAGACTTAGGGAATTTTATTCGGTTCGGTAGGCATTATGACTAACCTGATTACCGCCCCGCCAATGAGGCCGATCACATAAAGACTATTCTTAAAAGCGAAGATCTTATAAATATTAGAGTGGCCTTTGAAATTCTGTCAGAGTATGAATTGCTTCTATCAAGCCCTGCGGTCAGGGTGTTCTCCATGATGAGAAATGAGTTTTGTGTCTTCCCTCGTGATGCCTTCCATATCAGGTTACAGCTGCCCATGTACCCATTCATGAAGGAGGTTCAGAATTGGTACCAACTTAGTCTTGTGCAATATCTACTGAATATGTGGAGACACTTGACTGGCTACATCCCACAATGCCAAAACATTAGCATCGAGCTGAATCTGACTCTCTAGAGGAAGTACTTCAGACTCCATCAGCTGAATAAGATGGACTTCTGGTCCTATCTCTCTCATCGCCGCTACATGAGATTAGTTGAGAATTCTGATTCGATAAAGCATGGGAAGAGCAAGTATTTCATCTTCCACAGTTCTGAGTTTTTTTTTTTTGGGGGGGGGGGTCCTTACAAAGTGGAAGGGGTACATGCCTAAGAAAGTGAAGGCCGACCCTGAAGTGAGTGAAAAGGAGAGGAGCTTCAGTGATGCTCTCCGAGGGTGCAAGGAGTTGAAGTGGAAGGATGTGGCAGAGGAGACCCTTTTCTTTTAGTGGGGGAAGGGGGGGGGGGGTGTTGAGCCTGATGAACCCTAGTATGACATTAGTTCCAGTTTTCCTTTTATTAAGTACTTAGCCATCTTTTCCTTTTGATTTATCTAATTCTCATATCTCTGTTTGCTTTTTTTGCAGAAGCGGAAGGGATGGACTTCGACACTATCATGGTGGTCTGATGGGTTGAGTAGCAAGGCACCAGAGAATAAGACTATGAAGAGGACTTTGAGCAAGTCGACATCCTCGAAGGAGGCCAAGAGCTCTTCGGCCTCCACCCCGGTGGTGGCTTTGTTGTCACCTCTGGAGGCGTCCATGAGCCCTACTACGAGGGGCCTTTCCTTGGGTATGATCTTTGCGGGCAAGCATCATCACATGGTTGTTAAGGTAGACAAGATCCTCTCTGAGGAGCAGAGGAAGATCTACGTGCCTGATTGAAACGTCAAGTGGCACGATGGCTTCCTTGGTGACTCGGCAAATTTCCTTGAGGCGGTTAAGAGTCTCCCAGCCCCACGGGGATTAGAAGGGTTTGGCTAATGAGTTGATCAACTCCTCCATCCTTGATATCTACCAAGACAACTATCGGTATGTTTGGTTCTTGTAGCATAATACTAATATTCCTCCATTATTTCTAAGTCTTGAAACTTTTCTTCTTCGAGATCACTTTCCACTTAGGCAACCTGATCGAGCAGATAAAGACCGAGGAGAAGTTCTAGAAGGACAAGACCACTTGGGCCAAGATGGAGAGGAAGAGGTCAACCAAGGATCTGGAGGTGGTAAAGAGTTGGGAGGCGGTTCTTTTCGATCGGGTCACTGACCTTGAGGCTGAGTAGAAGATGGAGAGGGAAAAGGCAGTGCAAGAGAGGGAAAAGGCAATGGCGAATGAGAAGGCAACTGCGGTGTCGAATGTAGAGGCCAAAGCACATGATCATCTCTTTACAAATATGAAGAAGACCTATGCTAAGGCTATTTTTGATGTGGTTCAACGCGTCCCTGACTTGGGCGAGAAGGGATACTATCTTGAGTTTAAGTCAGGGGAAGAACTGGCCAAGGAGGAATGGGAGGGCAAGGAAGAAGAAGTGGAAGAGGAGGAGGCCTCGAAGGGGCCTGCAGTCGGAGAGGAGGAGTGCCCGAAGGATGGTGCAGGGGGAAGGGAAGGAAGCGGCCGAGACTTCCACTCATGTGGCTCCGTCGACCATGGTGGACCCATGATCTTTCCTCTCCATATTTCATCTTATTTTGTTGTTGTAATTTGCCTAAATAGCACACTGGTCACCGCTCATGTAAATTCACTTTTGATCAATGATTTTTTTTGGGTGTCCAATACTTTATTTTTTTGTTTTGTGATTCAAGAGCTTTTGATGTATTTTGGGGTTCCATGACCTAGGGTTAGGAACCCTACTTCCAGATGAGACTTGATGAGATTGGGTGGGATCTTGATGAGATCTAAGGATTCAAAATTTGCCAAGTTTGTGGTGTAGAATGAGAGATGGGAAGTTGCTAGGAAATTTTCTAAAGACTAATGTTGACTCAATCCAAATCACCCATTTCCCACTCACCTCACAAAGCTCATCTCCACCCTCCACCTATCCCCTACCCAAATCTCGGCCAAACCCTAAGCCCTCTTCTCCATTTGCTATATTAGCTCCATTCTTCACCCATTTCTCCATTTTCTTCTTCTCACGGTTTCTTAGTTCAAAAAGAGAGAGAGAGAGAGAGAGGGAGAGAGAGAGAGAGAGAGAGAGAGAGAGAAGAGAAGAAGTAGGTGAAGGAAAAGAGAATGAATATTAGCCAAGAAAATCTACTCTTGTTGTAGGTGGTGTTCTAGTAGGAGCAAGTTAGGAGGAGAAGGGAAGCCTAGAAGACAAGGAGCTCATCTCAAACTCTAGGGTGGGGGTTCTCTAAACTCTACTTTTTTTGATATTCTTTTTATGTGATTCTTATGAGTGGGAGTAAATAAAACTAGCTTGATGACATGCATGAATAATTGTTGAGTTTTACATCTTGAGCTTGATTATTAAGTGCAAATTTTTATATCTAGATTAAATGAAGAGCGTGCATGTGATGTTGTAAGCTTAGGAATTTCTAACTTACAAATGGCTTAGAATATTGAACCAAAATTTTTAGGGTATGTTCTACTATGAATCTTGAGTATACTAAAATTTTTTTCATAATATTTGGGGCTCATTTTGTAGCTCAACCAATTATTTCTTTTCGGAGCAGTGAGGAGTAGGAAACTGCTGTGTTTATCAAAATTTGTGTGCTCTTCCAAAAATCATATCTCATAATTGGTAGGGCATATTAAGCCCAATTTTTTTACTAGGGGATCTTGAATGTGTTAAAAACCATAGTTTCAAATTTCAAATTTTTCTGAGTTTGCTTGATACCTCAAAAAATATATATGCTGGCGAATGGTCCAGAACCAAAGGCTGGCTCTGCTATGTTTTAGAATTGAAGTTCAATAATTCATAAATACTTATTGGTGCATAATCTTGCAATGAAATTTTTACTGTAGTATGTGATGTGAGTCTAGATCACGTTTCTAAAATTTTAGAATTTATAGATAACTCTGGATGGGGTTTTAAAAATAGTTTGTAAAAGGAGGTAGACACCCTATCTGAAAACAGAATGAATTTTTATGCTGAGTTTAAAAAGCTATAACTTTCTCTGTGTTATGAATCTGAATGCAATTTTTGAATATACTAGACTTGTATATGTCTAGTTACTGAGTCTAAAATTTCATAAGTATTGGAATTGTAGTTGAATTGTTATTGAATTTTAAATAGAACAGGTTTAGTTTTAGTTAAGATTAGCTAGTATGTGAACTTGTGCTTTTCTGGATTGATGTGTTCAGAATCTGCGAAAATGATTAACTAAAGAATTGGAGTAGAGACTCTTAGCTTTCCAAAACATCTTGAATCATGAAATTCTAGTTTTTTGTCACGCCCCGCTTCCCAAAAAGAAAATACGAAATACGGATGTGTGACTAAGCCTAGCGAATGATTTTCATCATCCATAAGCTGTTCGGAATCTTTATAATATTTCACAAGAATAATCCAAGTCAGAAGCAAGAAAAGTCAACCAAGCATGCATATATGAATCAAAATACCAACAAGAATACTTGAAACCAAAATATTATAATCTCAAATAATCCAGATCTGAATAAGTCAATATCTTGGGTCACATTGCCCAAATACAAATAATCCAAGTAATCAAGTACAACTGTTCAAAATAAGCAATAAGAAATAATAATAGCAAAATTCCAGATCTTATATCACTAACTCCATCTGGTAACTGTAATACCCCGTAATTTCGAAGGGTATATATATATATATATATATATATATATATATATATATATATATATATATATATATATATATGGGTAAAAGGGATATGAGCAACTTGCTCATTTAGTAAATGAGCAATTGATTATGTGGCATGCATGTGATACATTGGACAACTAACCTTTTTAAAGATTGTCCAATCACATGTATGCCACATAATCAATTGCTCATTTACTAAATGAGCAAGTTGCTCATATCCCTTTTACCCTATATATATAATAAAGGTTGATAATGGAGTTAAGGGCGCCTACAGAATTAAATGAACAACTGTTGGTTAAAAAGGTTGAATGGATGATGACGTCATCAGGGCATTTGATTTCGGAATGGAATTAAAATCAGAGAATGTGCTGTCTTTGAATTGCTTGGTTGATGTGGCATTATATATGTGCACACAGGATTAATGGAAATAAGAAAAGAGATGAAGTATTATAGTCCCATATCGGGAATATTACAAAAATTAATTGAGTATAAATAAAATTGCCTATGATCAAGAGTCACCTAATTGGTTAACCACCTTTTGAGAGACAGCCTGTGGTGGGCAGTTGTACTACATAATATCTAATTTTTCTTCTAAAAATAATAAAAATTTTCAGAGTATTGGGGCGGGGCGTTACAAATGGTATCAGAGCCAACTTTCGACACCGGGTGTGGAAGAGGGCCTCAGTATGATCCGCGGTGTTGAGAGTCATTGATCTCCGAGATCGGATATGATCTGCGGTGTTGAGAGTCACTGATCACCAGGATTGGGTATGATCTACGGTGTTGAGAGTCACTAATCTCCGGGATCGGGTATGATCTGCGGTGTTGAGAGTGATTGATCTCCGGGTATCCAATCTGCGGTGTTGAGAGTGATTGATCTCCGGGATCGAGGATGATGCCACATCGACTAGAAAGGCGGATCCTACACTAGATGTGTGCCCCGTACTCAGCGAGGACGCTGATTTCTAAAGGTGGGGTGTATGTAATAGCCCGTAATTTCAAAGGGTATATATATATATGTATATATATATATATATGTATATATATATATATATATATATATATATATATATATATAAAATAAAGGTTGATAATGGAGTTAAAGGGGACCACAGAATTAAATGAACAACTGTTGGTTAAAAAGGTTTAATGGATGATGACATCATCAGGGCATTTGATTTCGGAATGGAATTAAAATCAGAGAATGTGCTGTCTTTGAATTGGTTGGTTGACGTGGCATTATATATGTGCACACGGGATTAATGGAAATAAGAAAAGAGATGAAGTATTATAGTCCCATATCGGGAATATTACAAAAATTAATTGAGTATAAATAAAATTGCCTATGATCAAGAGTCACATAATTGGTTAACCACCTTTTGAGAGGCAGCCTGTGGTGGACAGTTGTACTACATAGTATCTAATTTGTCTTCTAAAAATAATAAAAATTGTCTGCGAATTAGGGCAGGGTGTTACAGTAACTGTTCTCCAAAATCTGCAATTTAATAAATTGCAGAAAAAGAAAAAAAAAGAAAACAAACTCCTGTCAATGTAAGTTACGGGCCACTTGTAGTGCAGGAACAAGTACATAGGAAAAGGTAACTAATAACATGGAATAGGCATGATACAAAATATAACAACTAGCATGGTAAGATGAACAAGTGCATGTGACATGTAACAAGTGTCAAGTGACAAGTATCATGTAAATAAGTAACAAGTAACAAGTGTCGAGTATCAAGTACAATTATCAAGTATCAAGTATCAAGTACCATGTAACATGTAACAAGTGTCAAGTGATCATGTTCAAGTATTGTATTAATTACTATCTAGGTAGCACTTCATGCGTCCCAGGTTTATACCGCATGGTTGCTACATTCAAACAGTTTTGTTTTAGATTTCATAGTGGATCATAGAGGGCAGTGTATTCAGAGACAAGTTCTAAGTAATCGAGCTCCAAGCTCCAAGTATCATGTATCACGTGTCAAGTTGTGCAAGTGTCAAGTAATCACGTGTCAAGTGTGCAAGTGTCAAGTAATCACATGTCAAGTGTCAAGTATCAAGTAATCACGTAGGATCTGTAGATCTCCTTCCGAGTATACATTTCTGTATTTTCCACTATTAGATCCTTCCATTTAAACCCGGGTTTGGTTATTTATTATTATTATCAAACAGGCATGTATGTGTCACAAATAGGGCAAGAATATCATGTTATGATCAAATAACAAGTTCAGGTTGCAAGATAAGCATGTACAGCTGAAAGAAACACATAAAAGATTAGAACAACGAGAATTCTAGTTCAGGACAGCAAAACACTACTGCACTAAAACTGGAATTTCTGTTGCTACAAACATGTAAATCTGGATCCGTCAAAGAATCTGGAAAATAGACTTCTGGCCAAATCCAGCAAATATATATAAGTCATATAGTATTTCACAACAACAAGTCTCAAAACAGATTTGAATCCAGAAAGCATGTTCAACCAGAAATCAGAAGATTGTATTCAAATTCAGGAAAACAACATGAAAACTCATTAATTAAATCCACGAAAAATATGTGGTATTCCCCTATATGTGAAGCATCAGAATATAAAGTTTCATAATTTTTCAATATAAATAGAGTAGTCAAGTAAAATCAGAAAAAAGCGAGACATGACAGTTTTGTAAATCTGGAATCACAAACACTGCAGTTGAAAACAGCAATATCTCACAAAATACAAATCGAAATCGAAATCCAGATCCGTCATAAGGGTGATAAAATAGTTACCGTAGGCTAACTTTCATATTCACAAAATTTTTAGAGAAACCAAGTAGAATCAAGTCGAAAATCAGGTTCTTTACTGAACAGTATGAAAAATTTGCTAGTATAGTAGTTGTTTACAGGTATAGAATAGCTTGTAAAACTCATCAAATAAATCCAAAAAAATTCAGGGTTAATCCCAATCAAGTCTAGTTGTATTGTGCAGGATATTAGATCAAAGTAATACTTTTAACATTACGATAAAAATAGATTACTCTTCAGAACTCATAGAAAACAAAATCTGAAAATCTCTCTACACCTCTGTAGTAAAATAGACATAACTCACAAACCATAAAACGAAATTAAGATCTGTCAGAAGGGTTGGAAAATAGACTATCATGCCCCACTTTCCAAAAATACGGGATGCAAGCACGTGACACGGCTTAGTAAATGACTTGCGTTATCCATTGGCTGTTATCGATTCAACTCAACAATATAAACAAGAAGTAAAACAACCACGCATGAAATGAAAGAATAATCACATAAATAACAACATTGGAAATTAAGCATAAAAATAACCAACATCTGGAATTTAACAAACAATATTCAAGTCAAAGCCCACAATACAAAGAAGACAACATTTGTTCAATTTATTAAAGTTCTCAAATAAAGTAATATTTATTTAAGCGGCGCAGCAAAATATTTCCTTCACCATTGTTGCTCCCCTAGTCCGTCAGGTATATCTCCTTGATTACCTGTAAGCTGTTCATCTAAAGAGAGAAAAAATGTCCTTAGTACAAATCGCGGACAACAAGTAGAGAAATAGAGAACAATGATAATAACGGTATAACGATGAATTCAATGAACTATGAAATCAATAGTGTTGAACAGTGACAAAACGATAACAGTACAATGTGCAGTAACGATGATTTATAACGATAACGATAAACAATAATAATAATGGTAACAATAGCGATAACATTGTTCAATAAAGATGACAATATGCAATAACAATGTGATGAAAGTCTTAAGTCTATTATTCATTTTTAATCCTAGCTAATGCACATACTACTGCATCATATTCTACAGGTCCCATGCATACAATCAATTTCGTTTAGACTAAGGTGGTAGATTCTATAGTTCATGTACTGGGTATGATGACGATAACGGTAATAACCGTGGACATGTGTAATTTCTTACACGATGCCGATAACGGTAAAACATTGGACATGTGTAATTTCTTACATGATACCCATAACGGTAAAACACTGAACATGTGTAATTTCTTACACGATGCCGATAACAATAATAATCACTGGCCATCATCCGAGTACAGTCACTATATTGTTAACTACCTTAGTCAACCCTTAACCCCGACTTGATTAACATTCTTTATTCAATTAACATACAATAATGCGATTAATAAGGGACACTAGAGATATGACAAAACAACCCTAAGATCATGCAATATACTCTATAGAAATAAATGCACCAAATATAATATTATAGATTCAATTCTATATTATTAAACATAGGATCCCAATTTTGGACAGCAGTAGCTTGCTGTACCAAAATCAGAATTTCCGTTGCTACGAGATTGCAAATGTGGATCCGTTATAAGGTCTAGAAACTAGACTCATGTCCGGTTCCAACGCATATAACTAAGGTACATAAGATGTTGTGGTAACATGTGTCAAAACAGCAAGCTATACAGGATTTGTGTTCAGCCATAATTTGTAAAATTGTGTTCATACATATGGAAAAGGACTGAAATAACATTAATTAATTCCGGGAAAGTAGATAATGTTCTCTAATGTGTCTAGTATCAGCATGCAAAATTTTGAGTCATTATCTTACATGTAGCATGGTTAAATTAATTGGAATCAAAGTGTGGCAGCAGTTCTTAGGATCTGGAATTGTACGATACAGCAGCAGTAAAACTGCGATATCTCTCAAACCGTAACTCGGAATTCGAAAATTTTGTATGTTATTGGCAACTAGACACTTGGGGCTACATTTCATATTCAGAAAGGTATTAATTTTAATGACATTATCTAGGTTGAAAGAGCACGACAATGTTCAGGTTGGCAGTAAATTCAGGGTCTCAATATAATTTTTCATGCATAAAAATAATCAAGATGTTATGAATGGTGAGTTAGAGGTTAACAATAATAAATCACAACAAGTTACCCCTATGTGAACATGGTATTATGATATATAATGTTCATAACCCTACTAATTACAATCATCTAATTTATTAGTATCAATCACATGAACAATCAACCCTAATATACAATCTACAATAGTTGTGTATAATGTCATGAGATGAAATGCAACAATAGTTCCCTATTCTTATATTCAATAACTAATTACATGAATGCATGTAAGATCTCTATACATTAGAGACAAAAAGACGACACGAAGTCAAGACTACTACTTGGATTTACTCGTGTAAATCCGTAGCATCCCAACGATAGATAACAATAACAATATACGATATTCAATATGGATCTACTTGCGGGATTCTATAAATAATCTCGAATACGATACAATACAATTCGAAAGTAAGATGAATTGCCTTTAGATGATGATTAGACCCGATAATTTGAGAATAACAGGATCGAAATTCCGGTGACACGGCGATGAGCAAACGATCACGATGATCACGATCGGACACAGATCTCGATGATCAAGATGGTGATCAAGATGAAGATCAAGCGAATCCAACGGCCGAGATCGAATATAAAATATAGGAATTAGAAGAGTACCAAAAGAGTAAATATACCATGTTGACAATTTGATGAATGAGAACAAAAAGTGGATCAAATATTTAACTTATAAAGTAGAAGATGAATGAGACGATCAAGGGCCGAGATCAAGTGTGATCGGTCAATCGGACTGGCTGAGATTGAAGATCAAGATCACGATGATCAAAAGAGATCCGATGGTCGAGATCAAGATCTTGATGATGATGATGGTGGTGGTGATGATCGATGCAAATCCAATGGCCAAGATCCACGGATCAAGAAGCGATCGACAGTTTAGATTGATCAGATCGGGATGGAGATGATAATGGCTCGGATCTTGATCAGATCGGACGGCCCAGATCCACCTGATCAAAACTTGATCAAACCGAGCAAGTGGGTGCTCTGCGACACGACAGAGGTCGCGAGGGCAGAGCTACGTTGCTCTGGCTGCTGCTGTTTGTGGTACGTCGAGATGCGACAGTCGCTGCGGAGGCTGGGGATTGCTGGCAGGGCACAGGAGGCAGGCAGTGGAAGGCGGTGGTTGTCGGTGGGTGGCTGGCGGCACGAGGAAAGGTGTTGGTCTTGCAGAGCGGTGTCGAAGTGGCTATTGTTGGGGTGTGCCACAGGGAGAGGGCACAGGGTAGTGCTAGGGAGGCATATCGCGGCTATCGGAGTCTGGTGCTGCGCCGATGCAGAAGCGAGCTCCGGGCTAGAGGCGACGCGATGCAGGAGCGCTACGGGATCGTCGCTGGCTGAGCGCGACGCAAGAGGGTGGCTTGACGTCGGGGTTGCTGTTGCTGCAGCTGTTGGCGGGTGCAGTCACGGCAGCGCGACTGGGGTGGAGCGATGGGAGGTCGAGAGCTGCTTCGCTGGCATCAGAAGCATAGGGAAAGTGCAGGGAGCTAGTGTTGGGGCTCGGTAGTGCAAGGGGGGAAGGCAGGGATGGGTTTTGGGTAGACGGGAAGGGAAAGAGAGAGAGAGGGGAAGGTGAAGAGGTTGGCTGCTGAGTAAAAATAGGTTTGCACATGAGCTTAGGGTTAGGGTTTTTAGGGTAGGTTTAGTAGGGTTATATATGAATAGAGTTATAGGGTATTGGGTTAATTTAGGCGGGTTTGAATCCAATAAGAGATAGGCTATAGGGTTTTGGGTATTGAATGAGTTTAAATCTATTAAGGAAAATAAAATAACTAATAAAAATGTAGAATTATATAACAAAACATATTTTGTACTACAATATGAAATTTATTTGACATAACTACAAATACAATTAACAATAGAAATAGATTTATAACTAACAATCAAAGGTAATAATATTAATAGTAAAAATACTCATAGTAGTACTGATAATAATAATAATAATAATGATATACACATCAAAATAGTATTTGAGATAAACAAGTTTATTAAAATCCAAATAGTAATAAAATAAGATGTAAGTAGCCGATCACTTAGAAAATAAACAATAAAGTTAGAGTATACTATTATTCGAAGTAAATATAATTCTCGGCTTGAAAAGATTTTAATAGAAGGCCCAAATCGGGTTTAAAAATGAAAATAAATTTATAAATAATCAAAATACGGAAAATATTCAAAAAAATACGTATTTACGGGAACGGGGGTTACATAGACAGAATTCTCTACAGTTCATATTCACAAATAATTTTAATATACTAACCTTAATATGGTCTAAAATACTGATAAAAAATGCAAAACCGGCAAAACAGAAAATATATCTCATGTACAAAATCAACTAGTTCACATAGAACTCATCGAAAACACAAACATGAAATATAGTGTACTAGATGTCCAAGCAACATGGTATAGGGTATTTTGCAAGTCCACGACAAGTATAACATGAATAACACATCAAGCACACGATATCACAAAATATCATGCATATATACATCCAAAAAGTAGTCATCCCTAGTTGTTTCATGTCATGTATGTCGTGAGGCAACTATGGTCGAATCAATACAATAGAGACAATATATAACAGAGGATTCACACACGAATTGTCTCTAGAACCCAACTACACTACAGCCAGTATTTAGTACTTGTATTACACAAAGAAAAGAATACAAGTTACTTACCTTATAGACGATGGCAGGAACAACGCAAAGATCAAGAATAACGGGAATGAATTCCAAGACACGAACTCAACCGAACAAACAACACAACCATGAACCAACTAACGAACAACAAACGAACGAAACCCAACGAACAAAACTCGAACCTACACACACACAACAACCAAGAGAGAGCGAGATGGATAGCCGAGCTGTGCTTGCTTGCCGTTGCGATGACTGTGTCCTGCTGCGGTGCATGGGGGATCGGCCTATCGACAGAACACAGCACGCAGTAGCTGCTGTTACCGTGCGTCGACACAGTGAAGGAGAGGAGCAGGGGGCACGACCGAGGGGGCTGGCTGACCGAGTCGCCGCGACAGGAGGATGGGGCGGCACGGCGGCGGAAACAACACCGTGATGTTGCTGCAGTCGCGGAAGAGGATCACGGCAGATCAAAGGGTAGACGGGGGCTGGTCGACCGTGGCACTCGTGATCAGGGGAAAGAGAGAGACAAGTGGGAGGCTGCGGCTGGGTGCAAGGGGTAGGTGAAGAGGCGGCTCGAGCATGGGTTTCATATATACACAGGCAAGGAGTAGTTAGGTTTTGGGGTGAAGGAGGCGGCTGACGTGGGGGTTCGGGTTTGGGAAAATGCAAGTAGAGTTGGGTTTAGGTTGAGCACATGTGACAGGATCAATATATTGGGTATTGGGATTAGTTAGATCCTGTGTATATGCTGTTAATGGTTATAGGATTAGATTACGGGTTTAATTGGGTAGGAGGGTCTTTAATGGGGTATCCAATAGGGTATTAGGGAAATGGGTATTGGTTAAATAAATGGGATTCAAATAAGAATTAGAGTAGGATAAAAAAAATGAATGAATAGAATGCAACATGAACAAATAATAATGGGGATCAAAATACAAGCTCGATCGAATAGAGACAACACAATAGGAGATAATAGAGTCAAGAAGATCAAATAAAAGATGACAAAATGAATAAATGGATATATAGAAAAAGAAGATCCAAATACGGTTCAAAAAGAGATACAAGCTGAATCAAATACAAGGGAAAAGAAAATACACTCAGAATACGTAAAATGGAAAACAGGGGTTACATTTTTATAGCAAAATGTATGATTTTTCTAAGTTTGGGGCAAAACCAGTCCTAATAAAAAGACCTTGTTTTTGTGGAGAAACTTATTTCCTGTGAACACCTAATGAGAACTATAGGGGTTTTCCAGTGTTTTAAATGATGAATCTGAGGATGTGATCAACTAGGAAGTTGTAATAGACACTCCCAGCTTTTTATAAATTCTAAGATCGCGTAATTCCGATAAGTGAGTAAGTTTTTATGTTATTGATAAGATGCAGCAAATGCATTGAGGAAGTGTACAACTGAGAACATATAGAAATTTTATAGCATATAGATGGCAGAATCTGTAGATATGTTAACTAGAGACTTGTAGTAGATAGTCTTAGCTTTTCAAAATGGGTAAGATCATGCAATTCCAAATTGCATTTTGGAAGTTATGAGTTTTCTAAGTTCAGGAGTTGTGTTTAAAGTCGATATAGAATTGAGAAACTTTGTTTTGACATGACAGTAAAACTTATGGATTTCTGAAACTGTGTAATTGGAATTTGAGAAAATGATCAACTAGAGAATTGAAGTAGGCATTCTTAGTTATCCAAAAAGTACGATTCATGCAATTCCAGAACGTGGATTAGAAGTTATGATTTTTCTAATATCAGGGCAGATCTAGGCCATTAAGTGGAGTGTTTATTTTGCTTTACTCCAAGTTATGGATTTGTGAACTAGTAGCATTTCTATACTCAAGATATTGATTTTATCCCATTTTGAGTATGTTTACTTGTGTTTTATTGACTTGGTCTGTCAATAGTTGGGTGTCATGTTTGTAAGTAATTGCCGATAAAAGGCATTTCTTGGGCACCGTTGTACCACTCGCTGAGGGTCGCGAGCTGGAGATTTGGTCGAGGACCAACAGGGGTATGGTAGCTGATGGATATCGAATCGTCGGGTTATTAATTTGGCAGACCAGTCAGGGATCAATTATTTGATAAAATATCGTGCATGGTTTTAGGTGACAAACGTATTTTCAGTAAACTGTTATTTAATTAAGTCTTTTTAATTTTCGCTTAAAGACCGAGTTGGTATTAGGGGTGATTCCCTATAATCCGATTTTCTCTAAGGGCTAGCACTAGGTGATGATAACCAGGGTTGTCTCTTCCTGTCAAAGGGATATAGGCTTTGCCTTTTCACTAGTTTAGAACACGGGAGTCGTACCTCACTCTATTAATTCCCGAGGTACCATGATAAGAACGCGATGTTCCCTTATTCTATGTTGGTGGACATGAACGAACCATGGGGTCGTGGTCTCGTGGATCTTCGGCGTTATGGGTATGCTGCGGTGTATCTGTAAGTTCGTCACGGCTTTTAAGATAGGCCCGATGCGCCGGTTATTAGTGGCAAATGGGAATACCCCGAAATTTTATAACCTCAATCATGTTGTACTTATCGGGAACAGGAAGTGTACAATAGTAGAAAGTAATGCATGGCGAGGGTTCGAAACCCTGAAACTGGAGGAGACAGATTGATTTGGAGCGTATGTAGTATGAGATGCATGTGTGTCCAAAGTCTTGCTGACATTAGACTAAGTGCATCTATTTTTCCGTACATTGTGTACTATGCATTAGACTTCAGGTCATGGCATACACCGACACTAGAAAATTAGGATGCATGCTTCTGTTTTCATCAAAGGCTGGTTGGGATTGCTAGTTGGATATCGCTGTTTTCTTATCAGCATTGCGTCAGTATATATACTGACGTGCCCACTCAATTAGGTGCTGGATACCGGGTCGCGAGTGCAGGAGGACTCAAGACAAGAAGGGCATCCAAGTGGGATAGCAATGTACCTACCTACCATTCGAGCAGGTGTAGGGATATCATAGTAGCACAGCGAAAGATTCGAGCTACAGGCGTATCTCAGGGAAGCAGATTGACCACTCAGTGGAGTTCCAGTGGAAGATCAGTTGACCATCGATCTGAAGGGCAGATGAATGTTTGAGTAGTATTTGCAATACTTTAATGTAATTTGTATTCCTTGTTCAAGGACAAGATAATACGTGCAATTAATGATGTAATGACTTTATTTGGCAATAAAAAAATTTTAAATTTCCATATTATTACTGTGTTGAGATGCATTTAAAGAAAAAGATTCTGGTTTGTGTCATGGATTCTGGTAGTGGGATCCGGGGCGCTACACAGTAAGTGGGCAGGGTCAAGGGGAGGTCGCTCCTTGCGGGGTGCGGGGTAGTGCCTCGTCCAGATAAAAAAATTTGCCTCATCATCCTTTACCACCACCAGAGCACGAACCCTTCATGTTTTAAGAAACCCTAACACCACTGCAAACGACGCAGGTGCATGAACTATTCATGCTCTAAGAAACCCTTGCGTCATTGAAAATCACATATTTGCAGGGTTTCCAATGGTTCCAATCCGAGGGATACCCTAGTGTGGCATCTGTATTAATAACCAATACATAAACGAATTCTTATATTGCAACTGTTGCAAAAATTATATCACATATAAATCTTTTTACCAAAAGTACGAACATATCATGAATAATCACATATTATACATAACCGAATTGTAGTTTTGCAAGTAGCTCTGATACCACTGTTTGGCTTTGAGGGTAATCTCAGAATAAATATGCAGCGGAAAATTTAAAAAAAAATATCGAAACCTAGCCATAGATCCATGCGAAAGCCATAAATCGTGTTTAGGATTTATATCTTGAAGATGGACCTCTTGTCTCCACAATATGCCGATCACAGAACTGCAATATTGCGGTGCCTCTACAGTATCCATACAAACGGATCAAATCAAGCTTTTCCTTACACTGCGGTACTAGCTGCGAAAAAGGGATGTTCCTCATGATATCTCCCTCTCAATTTCTGTGACGACTAGGTTTTTTCTCATGTGTAACTTTTCCACAGATACATATCATATATATAAGTTTAGAAAATTAACCCTAAGAGAACAATGAGGCTGTTGGGCTCACAATCTGACCTCGGTCAGATTCATGTGTAGGCCTTTGAACTTTAGTCAGCCCATTTAATCTAATTTAATGTCCAAACATTGTCAGAAGTACAAGTCTGACTTGGATCCCTAATTAAATTCATCTTATGAATTTAAATCCCAATTTTGATCCATTATAATTGTGTTCTCATTATGTTGAGAGTAATACTAAAATCATATTCGTAGTATTACAAACAGTGAGTGGTATCTAGCAATACATCACTGCTACTCAAGTAACATGAATGTCAGTGATTTGACATAACCTATCCGTGACCAATGTTACTATAACCCCCATTCCTGATAATTAGTATTTTCTGTGTATTTTCTATAATTTGATTTTTGTTTATTTTTTATATAAATTTATTTTGTGATAAATTCATTTCGGGTCTTGTATTAAAGTGTTATCTAATCGAGATTTTATTCATTTTGGATAATGGTATATTCGAACTTGTTTTCTATCCCTAATTGATCGACTATTCATATTATTAATTTTCGGATTTTAATAAATGGTTAAACTCAAATCCTATTGTGATGCATATTATTATTATTATTATTATTATTATTATTATTATTATTGCTATTGGTATTAATATTTGTTATTATTGTTGTTGTTGTTATTGTTATCGGTATTATTATTTTATCATTATTATTAGCATTATTATTACTATTTTGTTTTAAGCACGAACATGCTCAATTTTATATGCATTTCACTATTTGATTTAATATATATATATATATATATATATATATATATATATATATATATATATATATATATGTATATTTTAAATACCCTATTGTTCTTTCTAGATTATTTTCTTTTTGATTAAATTTGTTTATGAAAAATTTCCGTTCTTGATCGAGCTTTTCTTGTTGAACCTATTTTCTCTTATTTAATTGTGAGTATTTTAATTTAAACCTTATTGATTTTGATCTTTCTCTTAATTGAACCCTAAACCCCAATTTCATGTGTTCTTGACCCAAAACCACTTTTATTGGACCCTAAACCACTAACCCAAAACCCTACTTGTACCCTATAAATACAACTCTATTGCAAACTCTGAAAATTGTGCAAATTGAAACCCTAGCCGTCTAATCTCTCTCCTATTTCTCTCTCCTCCCTGTTTCTCCCTCCTCATCTCCCACACAAACTCCTGAACCCAATCCTGTGCTCCCTCTCCCGTCGACCCCCTTCGTCCACCCCATCTCTGGCGACCCCCGACCACGCTGCCCACCTCCAGTCGCCTAAACCCTGCTTTGCCCTCCATCACACTCCTCCGGCGACGCCCAGATACCCGCCTCCACACCCGACCCCCCAACTCCTTCTACTCTGCCATAGACATAGCAGCAGACCAGCGACCCCTCAGTCTGCTCCTCTTCTTGATCGACGGTGCGCCACCCAGTCGCTGCTTCCCCTAAACATTGCCGCGACCTCGTCATCATCAAGCCACGACTCCAATCCCGAGGTCCTCGTTGCTATAGCTACTGCCGTGTTGTCCCTTTGAGTTGCTTCTGCCCCTTTATTTGTTGTTGTTTTCTATTGCTATTGCTATGTTGCATTGGCTCTTTGTGTGCACGTGTATTGCACATATATCATGTGTTAGTTCGCGGGTTCGTTGCTTCGGGATTCTCATCCCGTTATTCTTGGTATTTGTTTTCACCGTCTAGCAGGCAAGTCACCGTCCTTTTGAATTGTTAATTATATCAAATTCAAGTTTTATTGAAATTCTTGCAAGTAGATCCTATTCATTATCATATCGCTATATTAACTATCTTCGTTGGGTCTATTGAGGGTTTACACGAGCTAACCCCAATATTCTTGACATCGTGGCACTTTTGACTCTAAAGAATGAATCTCTCATGCACTCATATAGTATCGCTAATAGGGTTATGCAATTGATCACCGCACAATTAACCTACCATAAATTTTATTACTAGGGTGTATGTTGTTTGATCGAGTGATGTTCGCTTGTTGTTAAATTAGTGTATGTATGTGTTTCTTAATTTTATTGATCATGTTATTTCACTCATCATGCTGATTATATAGTTTATCGACTAGTAGAATTGATACCCATCATGTTTAATTATTTTATTTCATAAAAACTGCCCTAGAACCTGTATATCGCTTACTGACCTGTATATTGATTGCTGTTTTTGAACCAGTAAACGATCTTAAAATGAATTACTTTATGAATATGAATTGTAGCCTTATCTTTCTAGTTTCCAGAAAATCATGAATTTTTGAATTCCGAGTTGTGTAGCAAAAGTTATGCTCATTTTACTACAGCTGGGTTTTTAATTTCAGTTGTCCTGTTTGGTATTTGAGTTGCCAACTCAAATCCGGAGTCCCCGGTTCGAGCCAAGACTTTTCCTTCAAAAAAAAAAAATAATAATTTCAGATTCTTAGATTATTGTACGTTCCATGTTCAAACAGTAAATAGGCTGATCAAATGATAAAATATTACTCTGATAATTTCTAGATTGTGGCACAACTTGTTTAGAAACCTAATAAATATTTTTAACGAATTTTATCTTGAGTTTATGTTGATTCAAAAAATAAAAAAACATGATGTTGAGTTTCTGCCTGAACATAAAATTTGTAAAGAACCATGTGTTTGACCAAGCTACTGTTGTCGAATTTTGAACATTAAATATGGGTTGGAACCATGTGGAAGTCTAGTTTCTAGAACTTCTGACGGATTCAGTTTTCGTTCCGAAACAGTGAGAAAATGCATTTTTGTACAAACTACTCTTGCTGTCCAGAATTTTATATTTCAGTTTTTAATAGTTTAACTATTCCTATATCGTACTATTGCATGAATTAATATGTATGTTGCATTGCATAATTCTAATATCTTATTGTCATCATTCTCATTGTCCTATCCCATGTTATCAACCTATTGTTTTCCTATTGATACTATCGTTTACCAAAATGTCCATTGATTGCATTTTGTATTGTTGCATTGATAAATAATTAACAAGCCGGAGTTTAAAGGAATGACTTGAGTAGTGAATAATATAGTGACTGTGATGGTCAGTGTTTATCGATTAATTGTGGAGCGCTGACGACGGCACCCCAATCTATCATGTATTGCATCAATGAATCGTATCAATGAATCGTATCAATGTATCAATGTACTAATGTATCAATATACCAATGTACCAATGTACCAAATGTACCAATGTATCAATGTATCAATGAATCAGTGAATCATCGTAATGTATCGAGCAACAATATTGTATCGTATCTGTGATTACCGCACCGACACATGATCTATAGAATTCACCACTCGATCTAAACGAAATTGATTGTATGCATTGAACCTGTAGTATGGGTTGCAGTAGTACGTGCATTAGTTAGGATTAAAATGAATAATAGACTTAAGGGTTTGCATCACATCGACATTGCATTTTGTTCATCATTGTTCCTATTGATATCGATTATTGTCTAAGTGTTATTGATACCGAACCGTTGCATCGATTACCATGTTATTGATTATTGCTATCGTGCCATGTTATTGATTCCTATTGATCCATTGACTTCATTGTTATATCTTTATTCCATTGTTACCTGCTTTCTCTACTTACTGTCTATGACTTACTCTAAGGACAATTTTTCTTCTCTTTTTAGATGAAGTGTTTACAGGTGTTCCTGATGGATTGGGAGAACAACATTCGTGAAGAAATTGATTGCATCGCCGCTTAATAAATATATATTTCTTTGTTATGAAGACTTAAGTGTTGAACTATTGTTATTTCATTGTATTGGGCTTTTGACCCAAATATTGCCATTTGTTTCGAGACGTTAGATTATTATTGTACTTGGATATTTTATGTTGCTTCATTTTCAGTATTATTGTTCATGAGATTATTATTATTACCTGCGCAATTATTCTGTATTGATTATATTGTTGGGTTAATCGGATAAACAGCTTATGGGTGACGTTAGTCATTCGCTGGGCCAATGTCATGTACTTGTATTTCGTATTTTTGGGAAGTGGGGCGTGGCAAGGTTTTTAGTGCTATCAGAGCCCTGGTTTGGATAATATATCATTCAAACGTGACTAACAAAAGGAAGTTTGGCTTTGATTGATATATTAATTAGATTTGGGTTTTTATCGGTTTGACTCAACAGTATGTGCAATACAGAGAATCACATGAACAATTGATAACCAACGATCTGGAAACTAGTCTTATTTGATTCCTCTTTGACCCCTTCACATTCAGTTCCTTCATTTCTTGTTGTCTTTTGTCCTTCCATTCATTAAATCCTTATTGGGTAAAATTTTATTCTTTTTGTACCCACTCTTTTGATTCTGGTGCTATCTGTTCTTCTTCTTCCCGATTGGTACGTCGATCGGCATTGCTTGTTCTACAACGAAATGTCTACAGCTTGGAGCTTCACCATCAGAGTTGCGCAATGGAAGCATGGTGGGCCCATAACCCACAGGTCCTAGGTTTCCCTTGTTGTTTCTTTTTCTTGCATTGTTTGCTTCCTTTTCATTCATTTGCATTCATCATCACTCATTGAATCTTTATTTAACGCCATTCTTAATCACTTCATTCATATCCATGTTTCTTCTTATTTTGGTGTTGTCACCGTTTTGTCTTTCCCTTTGAATGCCCTATTTTGTTACCCACAATTTTGTCTCTTTTCCTTTATTATTTGTTTTGTTATTTCACAAGTTAGCTTTTGCTTTGTCCTATGTACTGCCTGAACAAATTTTGAGGACAAAATTTTGTTGTAAGGTGGGTAGGGTTGCAACCCCCATTCCCGATAATTAGTATTTTACGTGTATTTTCTATAATTTGATTTTTTTTATAAATTTATTTTGTGATAAATTCATTTCGGGTCTTGTATTAAAGTGTTTTCTAATCGAGATTTTATTGATTGTGAATAATGGTATATTTGAACTTGTTTTCTATCCCTAATTGATCGACTATTCATATTATTAATTTTCGGATTTTAATAAATTGTTAAACTCAAATCCTATTGTGATGAATATTATTATTATCATTATTATTATTGTTATTCTTATTGCTATTGGTATTAATATTTGTTATTATTGTTGTTGTTATTATTGTTATCGGTATTATTATTTTATGATTATTATTAGCATTATTATTATTATTATTTTGTTTTAAGCCCGAACATGCTCAATTTTATATGCATTTCACTATTTGATTTAATGTGTGTGTATATATATATATATATATATATATATAGGGAAAAAGGGGTATGAGCAACTTGCTCATTTAGTAAACTAGTAATTTACACGTGCGATGCACGTTTTGAATAATTTCAAAAAATAAAATAAAAACTCTGACGTATGGAGGATTTGAACTGGAAACCTCCTTTATATTAGTTATGTACGTGCGTTGTACATGTTGGTACAATGACAAAATGACAAATGACACTAAAGACTTCTCCCATTATAATATTAGAGATTATTATTATTATTATTATTATTATTATTATTATTATTATTATTATCATTATTATTATTTTTTGAATGCACGTGCGGTTTACGGATTAGATGAGTTTACAATGAGGGTTTTAATTGGATGTGTATTGCACGGGTTGGTAGAATGACAAAATATTTACAAAGGACACTAAGGCCTTCTCCCATTATAATATTATATATATATATATATATATATATATATATATATATATATATAGAGAGAGAGAGAGAGAGAGAGAGAGAGAGAGAGAGAGAGAGAAATCTTCGGTTGCACACTACTTTGGTGAGCACTCCGTGAGCACTCACGAAATAGAGCACCTATGACAAATCCGAACCGCTCATATTGTTCTATATACCTTAGATAGCCTAACAATAAAAAATCAAATAATTTGACGTTCATTTGCCCATGATTTACATCATTACAAAATTGTATGGCTGAAAATTCTAACAGCATGATGGATTGGCAAATGAACTTCAAATTACTTGATTTTTTATTGTTAGACTATCTAAGGTATATAGAACAATATGAGCGGTTCGGATTTGTTATAGGTGCTCTATTTCGTGAGTGCTCACAGAGTGCTCACCAAAAGTAGTGTGCAACCGAAGGGGACTCTCTCTCTATATATATATATATAGGGAAAAAGGGGTATGAGCAACTTGCTCATTTAGTAAATAAGCAATAGATGATGTGGCATACATGTGATAGAAAAATCCTTGAAAGGGTTAGTTGTTCAATGTATCACAAGCATGCCACATAATCAATTGCTCATTTACTAAATAAGAAAATTTCTCATATCCCTTTTACCCATATATATATATATATATTTTTTTTTTAAATACCCTAATTTTGTTTCTTGATTATTTTCTTTTTGATTAAATTTGTTCATGAAAAATTTTCGTTCTTCTTGATTGAGCTTTTCTAGTTGAACCTATATTCTCTTATTTAATTATGGGTATTTTTATTTAAACCCTATTGATTTTGATCTATCTCTTAATTGAACCTTAAACCCCAATTTCATGTGTTCTTGACCCAAAACCGCTTTTATTGGATCCTAAACTACTAACCCAATATCCTAATTGGACCCTATAAATACAACTCTACTGCAAACCCTAAAAATTGTGCAAGTTAAATCCCTGAGTCGTCTAATCTTTTTCCTCTCTCCTTTTTCTCTCTGCCCGACTCCTCATCTCCCGCTCAAACTCCTGAACCCAATCCTGTGCTCCCTCTCCCGTCGGTCCCCTTTGTCCACCTCGTCTCCGGCGACTCCCGAACGCGCCGCCCACCTCCAGTCACCTAACCCCTGCTCCACCCTCCATCACACTCTTCTGGCGATGCCCAGACAGGCGCCGCCACACCCGACCCCCCAACTCCTTCTACTCTACTGTAGATAATCAGTAGCCGACCCGTGACCTCTCTATCTGCTCCTCAACCTGATCAACGACGTGTCCGCCCAGTCACTGCTTCCCTTAGTGTCGCCGCCACCTCGTCACCAGTCTGTCCCACCACCGTCGAGCCACGACGCCAGTCCCGAGGTTCCCTTTGCTGTAGCTGCTGTCGTGTTGTCTCTTTGAGTTGCTGCTGCCCCTTTATTTGTTGTTGCTGTCTATTTCTATTGTTGTGTTGCCTTGGCTCTTTTTGTGCACGTGTATTGCACGTATATCATGTGTTTGTTCGCGGGTTCGTTGCTTCGGGATTCTCATCCCGTTATTCTTGGTATTTGTTTTCACCATCTAATAGGCAAGTCACCGTCCTCTTGAATTGTTAATTGCATTAAGTTCAAGTTTGATTGAAATTCTTGCAAGTATAGATCCTATTCGTTATCATATCGCTGTATTGACTATCTTCGTTGGGTCTATTGAGGGTTTACACGAGCTAACCCCAATATTCTTGACATCGTGCCACTTTTGCGTCTAAAGAATGAACCTCTCATGCACTCATATAGTATCGTTAATAGGGTTATGCATATGATCACAGCACAATTAATCTACCATAAATTTTATTGCTAGGGTGTATGTTGTTTGATCGAGTGATGTTTGCTTGTTGTTAAATTAGTGTATGTATGTATTTCTTAATTTTATTGATCATGTTATTTCACTCATCATGCTGATTATATAGTTTATCGACTAGTAGAATTGATACCCTTCATGTTTAATTATTTTATTTCATGAAAACTTTCCTAGAACCTGTATATCGCTTGCTGACCTGTATATTGACTGCTGTTTTTGAACCAGTAAACGATCTTAAAATGAATTACTTTATGAATATGAATTGTAGCCTTATCTTTCTAGTTTCCATAACATCTTGAATTTTTGAATTCTGAGTTGTGTAGCAAAAGTTATGCCTGTTTTACTATGGCTGGATTTTTAATTTCACATTCTCATATTATTGTACGTTCCATGTTCAAACAGTAAATAGGCTGATCAAATGATAAAACTTTACTCTGATAATTTCCAGATTGTGGCTCAACCTGTTTAGGAACCTAATAAATATTTTAAACGAATTTTATCTTGAGTTTTTACTGATTCAAAAAATAAAAAAACATGATGTTGATTTTCTGCCTGAACATAAAATCTGTAAAGAACCATGTATTTGACCTATCTACTGTTGTCGGATTTTAAACTTTAAATATGCGTTGTAACCGTGTGGAAGTGCAGTTTCTAGAACTTCTGACGGATTCAGTTTTCGAGTTTTGAAACAGCGGGGAACTAAATTTTTATACATACTACTCTTGCTGTCTAGAATTTTATATTTCATTTTTTAAGAGTTTAACTATTCCTATATCGTACTATTGCATGAATTAATGTGTGTATGTTGCATTGCATAATCCTAATGTCTTCTTGCCATCATTCTCATTGTCCTATCCCATGTTATCAACCTATTGTTTCCCTATTGATACTATCGTTCACCGAAATGTCCATTGATTACATTTTGTATTGTTGCATTGATAAATAATTAACAAGTCGAGGTTTAAGGGAATGATTTGAGTAGTGAATAATATAGTGAATGTGTCGGCCAGTGTTTATCGATTGATTGTGGAGCACTGACTACGGCACCCTAATCTCTCGTGTATTGCATTAATGAATCGTATCAATAAATTGTATCAATGTATCAATGTACCAATATATCAATGTACCAATGTACAAATGCACCAATGTACCAATGTGTCAATGTACCAATGAATCAGTGAATCAGCGTAATGTATCTAGCGATAATATTGTATCGGATCAGTGATTACCGTACCGACACATGATCTATAATTCACTACTCGGTCTAAATGAAATTGATTGTATGCATTGAATCTGTAGTGTGGGTTGCAGTTGTACGTGCATTAGTTAGGATTAAAATGAATAATAGAATTAAGGGTTTTTATCACATCGACATTGTATTTTGTTTATCATTGTTCCTATTGATATCTATTATTGTATAAGTGTTATTGATACCGAACCGTTGCATCGATTACCATGTTATTGATTACTGCTATCGTGCCATGTTATTGATTCCTATTGATCCATTGACTTCATTGTTATATCGTTATTCCATTGTTTCCTGCTTTCTCTACTTGCTGTCCATGACTTGCTCTAAGGACAATTTTTCTCCTCTTTTTAGATGAAGTGTTTACAGGTGTTGATGGAGAATTGCCTGATGGATTGTGAAGGACTTGATTGCATCGCCGCTTAATAAATATTTATTGCTTTGTTATGAAGACTTAATTATTGAAGTATTGTTATTTCATTATATTGGGCTTTTGACCCGAATATTGCTATTTGTTTCCAGACGTTGAATTATTATTGTACTTGGATATTTTATATTGCTTTATTTTAAGTATTATTGTTCAAGAGATTATTATTATTATTATTGCCTGCACAATTATTCTGTATTGATTATATTGTTGAGTTAATCGGATAAATAGCTTATGAGTGACGTTAGTCATTCGCTGGGCTAATGTCATGTACTAATATTCTATATTTTTGGGAAGCAGGGCATGAAAGTTACTATGTAGTCTAGTCTCTTTATCCAGATATCTTAATTGACCACAAGGCAAAGAGCGTTTCACCTTTGTATAGTTCAATCTTAGGTTTCTTGATGTCCGAGTAGACTTACTAAAACAAATGAGCTCAATATCTCATATTGATACATTTGAGCAGGATCATGCATTTTGCAGTCTCACTCAATCAAGGGACCTATAAATATCGCTCCTGTTATGTAAGAGAGACAAATTATATCCAAGTCACTCACATCCCTCTGCATAATTTGTAGTATATCCAATAGTCAACTTTATATTCACCTTATTATATGCAACATTTGACGACATTAAAATATACCACTTCTCATGCAGGGAACCGTAGTGACTTCAAGTCAAAAGACTACGCACACCATGGTTACTGTGAGAACCCCTTATGACACTCACGTAACGATCCATGCAGCGTTCACATGGTAGGTCAATCCAGTACATTATTACTCTAATATGTACCCATGTGAAGACTTGATATCTCATATCCATGACCCGTGAGATATAATCATCAGTCTAAGCACGTACTAGTCTCTATATATCATTGTTGTCCTAATTCACAGTAATACTTGATTAGAGACATTTAAGAATAATGTTCTGATTACAACCAATATGATCTCACAATCAAGTCATGCACTTGATATCCCATGGTATTGAACTTACTATTCTAAGAACTTTATTATGTTCATATAATCACACACAAAAAACACAATAAATAAAATGCCTCATATATGAAATAAATGTCATGATGCAGTGTAACTAGTAATGTCAATACAGAACTGGCCTCTAGGGCACACACAAACATGGGCAACAACATCCGTACCTCTGGTTGGCAAAGCCTAGTTTTTCTTAATCATGTGGTGAAATCCCTGAATCTCCAGCCAGGCCTTCTCAAATATGAATTTCCTTGTTTTTCGGGAACTGAGCTCTCCCGTGGAGAGTATGATGGGGATGTGGTATGAGGTTTTTCTAGGAAGTGATTTAGCAGATGCCAGTGGGAAATTCACTTCCCAGTCCATGGAGACTAAGACTCTATCGAGTTTAGCCATAATGGGGCTGCTTGTATATTTGACCAAGTAAATTGCCTATCATTAATGGGAATGTCAATATGTTCCAACTCATTAATCACCCTATTGAAGTCTTCCCTATCCATGTCGTTCGATCATCTGCCACGATGCTCAAAGACAAATCTTGTGATATTGAAATCACCCCCAACAATCCATGCATTCTGCCACCATGCTTGGATCGAGAGGAGTTCATTTCAGAATGCCTCCTGTCAGAAGATAGATTCGGTCCATAAACGATGATAACCGTTTGTGTCCAGCTGTCTGTACAACGTAACAGTCGGACCGAAAGTGAATAATCTCCTTGGAATTCATCTGGACAAGCGAAGGTATCTGGGTTAAAACCGAGGGCAATACCCCTTGAGGCACCGTTTGAAGGACATATTTTCCAATCCTTAATTCTAGTCCCTCCAAGTTCCTAAGATTAAACCCCTGCGTAAGCTTGGTCTCCTGCAGACCCACCACCTCTGCTTTGGAAGTATTAATAACGTCCCTGGACATGTCCCTTTTACCTTGCCCCCCTCCCCCTCATATGAAGGAGGCATCGAAATGGGGTTTATTGACAAGTGTACTTGTACTCTGCCCCTTTCCCAGCCTCTAACTTTGTTAAGTAAGAGAGCATTACGCTCAAAATCCTGAATTAAAAATATTTGTATCTGACATAAAATTAAAGATAGATGCTAGGAAACACCGCATACCTACACTGTCATTTTTGGCTGGCTTGGCCTCTGCAATAATATCTAGGTAGTCGTCCAAGAACTCCTCATGAGTGTAACCCCTGTTTTTCCAAAAATGTATTTTTTGTATTTAAAAATTTTCGCAAATTATTTTTTCGGTTTTCAGATTCTTTTGTGATGTATTCTTGACTCTTCTATTAAAATCTAATTTTTCGATCAATAATTTTATGGTAACTATTTTCTAGGAATTTTACATTGTAATACAAATCTTAATTTTGATATTGTTACCTTGACCTCTATTATTATTTTTATCATTTTTCTTATATTATTATTATTACTGTTATTTTTAATACTGTTATTAGTATTATTGTTATTATTGTTATTGTTATTGTTTTTATTTTTATTATTAGTATTTTTTATAAAATCCTAATTGTGTATTTTTTTTATTGGTGATTTATTTTCCAAATACCCAAACCCAATATCTTTTTAACCCTACTCTTATAACCATTACCCTGTTTAAATACCCATTATCCTAATCTATACCTAATATCCCATTAACCCTTTTACCCATAACCCATTTGTAACCCATTAAATACCCCATACCGTATTACCTATTCAACCCGTTATCACCTATACACTGTTTAATTCCCTAAGACCCTACCCAAAACCCGATACCCACAACACCCAAACCTATAGCCATCACCTAACCCTAAACATACCCCCGATATATATACCCAGTTACTAACCTGTTCATATTTCTATTCTTCCCTAGCCGCCTGCCTCCAAACCCATCATCTCCGATCTTCTTCATCCCTATGCCACCGCCATGGCTGCCTCCTTCTCATCCCGGCCTCCCGCTGTGTCCCTACACCCTCTCCCCATCTCCTCAGTGCCCTCTTCTCTGCCCTGGTCAGCCGCAACACCCCTGGTCGACTCCTCCCTGTGCTGCTCCTCCGTCGATGCACGGCAGCACAGCCCCTCAACAGTGCTCCCCTGCTTCCCTGTGCGTCTCCCCGCACCTCCAGACGACCTTCGACACTACAACAGCCGCCTGTGCTCTCCTCCTTGCATCATCGGTGCCCCTCAGCGATCGCGACAACAGCAGCAACCCACCCCTCCTGCTGTGCACCCTCCTGTCGCTTCCTCGTAGCCACCTGCGACAACTCCCTCCAGGCTGCCTCCTCCGGAGTGCTGCTCTCCATCCCTTAGCGAGGCAGTAGCACGACAATGCCGCGGCACTGTCATCTGCCATCAGCCTCGCCTGAGCATCGCCACCCACCACCGGTTGTCGCCAAGCCTGTGCAGCCCCTGAGCGTAGGTGTGCTGGTTGTTTGGTCTTGATCATGTTTTGTATGTGAGCCATCCGATCGCCGTGATCCTTTTGATCATCATGATCTTGATCATCATGATCTTGTTCATCATGACCATCATGTTCTCATGATTGATTGATTCTTGGCTATCCGATTCCTTTGATCATCATCATCTTGATCGTCACCATCGGGGTGATCTTAGCCATTTGATCGCGATCATCATCAACTTCATCATCACCTTGGTCTGGACTGTCCGATCTTGTTGATCTTGATCTTGATCTCATCCGTGCCAATCTGCCGATCGTTGTTTGATCATCTTGATCTTGATCGTCATCGTGATCCGTTCGTTGGTTTGTGTTCGTGATTGTTTCGTGATCTATTTGTTGTGTTTGTGCCCCGGGAATCCATTCCCGTTATTCTTGCTCTTGTGCTATTTTCGTCGTCGTCTCCCAGGCAAGTAACCTGTACTCAATTTCTTTGTATGATACGAGTCATAAATTTCGCTTGTAGTGTAGTTGGGTTCTAGAGGCAACTCGTGTGTGATGTATTTTTGATGAGTATTGTCTCTATAGTGCTATTGACCATAGTTACCTCACGACATAAATTTGACATGAAACAACTTAGGTTTTGACCGTTCATGATGTGATTATATTTGTGAGATAATTATGAGAAATCGTGTATTTGTTTGGATCCATGTGATATACTTGTTGTGGACATGCTATAGACCCTAATTCATGATATTTGGATATTTAGTAGACTCTATAACATATTCGGTTGCGTTTGGGACGAGTTTTGTATGTTGTATGTTGATTTATTGTTAAGAGAAAAATCTGTATTTTGTCGATGATCAGTTTTGATTGGTATTTTAGACCATATTAAGGTCAGTATCTTAACTTCATTATTAAACATGGTTTTTAGAGAAATCCGTCTTTTTCCAAACTGTCTTACCTTGATCGATTTCCTTTTCGTATGTGTGATATATGATTATTTTACTACAGAGGTGTATTTCATTTCCAAATTTCGTTTCTTGATGATTTCGATAACTAAACTATTTTGATACTAGTGCTAAGAATATTATTTTTTTGAAACTTTGTACAGTATTTCCATATCTATTTAGGGATTACCCAGAATTTTGGTGGATTTTATTGATGAGATTTATATACCGTTTCATGCTTGTTTATAAAAACTATACTTGCTGGATTTTGCTCATTGTTCTTTGAAGAAGTATATTTTCACCCTAGTTTCTTTTCCTGTAAAAAATATTTATGAAATATGAAAGTTAGCTTATTTTATCTATTTTCATATACCTTTGGTGGATTTGGATTTCGTTTCACGGTTTGCGAGATATTACAGTTTTCGTACAGCAATGTTGGGAATTCCAGATTTGCCAAATTATCATTTCTTGATATTTTCTGATTTTTGTTGGCTAAACTAATCTTACTGAAAAATTACGATACTTGATTTTCTGTTACTACACATATAGGGGAATACCCAAATTTTTCGTGGATTTATTTAATGAGTTTTCATGCTGTTTTCTTGCTCTTGAATACGATCTTCTAATTTCTGCCTGAACATATTTTCTGGATTCAAATCAGTTTTAAGATATGTTTTTGTGAAATACTATATGGCTTATATATATTTGCTAGATTCGGTTGGAAGTCTATTTTCTAGAACTTTTGATGGATTCAAATTTGCATGTTTGTAACAACAGAAATTTTAGTTTTACTGCAGTATGGTCTTTCTGTCATGAACTAGAAATTTGGTTATTTTATCCTGTTATGAGTTATCTTGCACCCGTACATATTTATCTGGCAACTTGAAATTGTTACATGATCATGCCATATTATTCTTGATATGCTTTGCATACATACATGCTTATTGGTAATAGTAATAAATAACCAAGCTGGGGTTTAAGCGAAAGATCTAATAGTGGATAATTCAGAAACGTGTACTCGGAAGGGGGCCCGTGTTTTCCATTTTAATTCATGTTGATACATGAACCTGTTGCTGCATGGACTTGTTGGTTCATGTATCTGTTACATATTGCTGCATGGACCTTTTGGTTCATATACCTGTTACCTGTTGCTGCACGGACCTGTTGGTCGTGTACCTATTGCTTAATGAACCTGTTGTTGCATGAATCGGATTATTTGTGTACCTGTTTGATTCATGAACCTATTTCCTGTTATCCTGATCCCTAAGTACACTGCTCTCTATGGTCCACTATGGAATCTAAAGCAAAACTGTTCGTTGTAGTAACCATGCGGTATGAGATGCATGAAGTGCTACCTAGATAGTAATAAATACAAGACATAACTTGACATGACATGAATACCTGATACATGCTCACCTGTTACATGATACCTGTTACCTGATACTTGTACATGATACCTGATCACTTGATTCCTGATACTTGATTACTTGAATATGATACATGCTTACTTGATACTTGACTACATGATACATGAGACTTGATACATGATACTTGACACTTGATGCTTGTTTACATGATACCTGTTTACTTGACACTTGATACATGCCACTTGTACTTGTTCACCTTACCATGCTAGTATTCTATTTTGTTATCATGCATATTTTATGTCATTAGCTAGTTTTCCCATGTACTTGTATCCTGCATTACAAGCGGCCCGTAACTTGCATTGACGGGAATCTTGTTTCTTTTTCCTTCTTCCTGCAATTCGTCAAATTGCAGATTTTGGTGATCAGCTACCCGATGGAGTATGTGATCTAAAGTTCTAGATGCTGGAGTTTTGCTATCATGTTTTTCCTACTATTATTATTATTTCTTGTTGCTTGCTTTGAATAATTGTATTTGATACTTGAATTTATTTTTGTATTTGGGCAATGTGACCTAGGATATTTGACTTATTCAGATCTGGATTATTTGAGATTAATATATTTTTGGTTTCAAGTATTCTTGTTGGTATTTTGGTTCATATGTGCATACTTGGTTGATTCTTTTGCTTCCGACTCTGATTATTCTTGTGAAATGTTGTAAAGATTCTTGAACAGCTTATAAATGATAAAAATTATTCGCTAGGCTTAGTCACGTATCCGTATTCCGTATTCTCTTTTGGGAAGCAGGGTGTGACAATGAGTCATCTTGGCAACTTTCTGATCCCTAAAATCAATAGAGACTCTCGATGGCTCAGAGACAGTCTGTGAAGTGGACGCTTGAAAAACTAGAGGTTACCATCTCTAGAGTAGGGGATATAACTCCTCTCTATGTATCTGTAACAAAATCTGAGTTGTCGTCTGTGAATGAATATTTCTCATCGAGGTTTAGACGTGCCTTCAAATCATCATCACTAATAGAGGGATCCACAAAAGGAGCTATCATGGGAGCGGACCCCTTCATAGGCCCATCTTCCCGAAGAACATCAAAGTCGACACTTATACTTGTGGGAATAACCGAGGACCCCTCTATGGGCCCCACCTCCGAAGAATTATATGATGTTGTAGTAGTATTGAAGATAGTAGAAGAAATATTCTCGAATTAATACCATGCATGGGCCCTAAACCCAAGCCTACGCCCAACCTCTTTATTAGGCTGATCCAAATGATTTAATTGATTTAATTGATGGGCCCCTTCTTGGGCCCATCCATCCTAGGCCATTCCACTGCCCGTACAGCGTGCATGTCTTCGTTGTTGGGCTAAGAATCGAACACAACGATAGATCACATGTGTGCATCGTCAGTTCGGTTCTGTATGATATGCAATTGTACGTGATATGTTCGTGCTTTTGGAAGAAATGTTCATATGTGATATGTGTTCTGCAACTGTTGCGATATAAGGATTTGTTTATGTGTTGGTTGTTTGACACAGATGCCGCACCATGGTAGACCTCAGTTTAGAACCATCAATAACCCTAGAGCATCAAGAGTTGATGTGAAGCGGCTTAGAGTTTCTTAAAGCATGAAGGGTTCATGCGCTTGCGTTGTTTGCGGCAATGTTAGGGTTTCTTAAAGCATGAAGGTTTCATGCACTTGCGGTGATAAAGGATGATGGGGCATTTTTTTTTTTTTGGGCTGGGGTGCTGCCCCGCACCCCGCAAGGGGCGGCCTCCCCTTCACCCCAGCCCACTGACTCTGCGTAGGGTAATATTGATTCCACAAAACTAATCATTTTAAATAAATGAAAAAAAAAGTCATTCTGATTGTAATTTATATACAGCCTGCTTATCGTGCCTTTCTCTCTATATTCTGATTGTAATTTACATACGGCTTGCTTGTCGTGCCTTTCTCTCTACATTCGGATTGTAATTTAAATATGAACTGCATGTTGTGCCTTTCTTTCTACATTCTGATTGTAATCTAAATACAGATTGCGTGTCATGACTTTCTTTCTACACTCCGATTGTACATTCTTTATTTATATGTATTTAATCTCATTGTGGAGTCAAGGAATTGTCAACCATACATGGACATGATTTGGAAGTTACTTGGAGAAGACGCTAAATCCCTATGTTTAGTTATTGATACTCTTATTGGCTTGGAGAATCAGTGTGTTAGGGGCCACAATCGTGTCACATATTTTTTATGCCTTTATTTTGTATGAGATGCATTATTTTTGTTGTATGCTCACGGATAATGAATGGTGAGACCAATTAATAAAATAACAAAATACCTCAAAATAAATATTAAGTCCCAACAAGATGCCTTCCAATGCTCGTATAGGCTTGGATCGATTAAGTGCAGGTCTGCCAAAGCAGGGTGCCTTTATCTATCCTTGTTAGATGTAATTGAATAAAAGTAATATTCAACTACCAACCATTGGGTCTGACTTAAGTAGGCTATTTCGATAGGATGGAAGGTTTAGAGGCATAGAGTTGGGCTTTAGTCTATGAGATAGATTAGAATAAGTGTTAGCTGCATATGATGTAATTGGAAATATTCCCTACCTAAATAACTGAATTTTGGGTGATCAGTTAAAGCTGACTAAAAACTAGGTGAAATATGGATCTTGACATTCTAGAAAATCTAACTATGGGATTTTCCGAGTCAATGATGAGGGTCGTTGATTTGCATGAAATAACAGGAGGTATATTTAATAAAATACCTTGTTAAATATTTCAATTTCATGATACATACTTTACATATTTCTGTTGATGGTGTCCTTGTTAAATATTTCTTACTTTGCATATTTCTGTTAAATATTTCGTTGTCATGATATTTTCTTTGTATTTTTCTGTTGATAGATTACCATGACATCAAACATATCTAGTAACCTGTTATTGTGATCCGTCCTTGAAAAGGACAAACTATCTGGGACAAATCTCCTAGACTGGTACATAAATTTGAGGATAGTCCTCAGGCATGAGAAAAAATTGTATGTTCTAGAATAGCCTATTCCTGAGCCACCTGCTGCATGTGTCCCTCGTACTAAAGGTGATGCTCATAAGATGCATCAAGATGACGTCTTGGACGTTGGTTGTCTCATACTAGCCACCATGAACTCTAAGCTTCAGAAGTGACATGAGAACATGGGTGTCTATGATATGATCATTCACCTCAAGAGGCTCTATCAAGAGCAGGCTAGGCATGAGAGGTTTGAAGTATCAAATGCATTATTTCAGTGCAAACTGGTAGAAGGATGCCCTGTTGGAACTCATGTGCTCAAGATGATTGGGTACATTAGAACCTTGAAAGTCTTGGTTTTCCTTTGGGTCAAGAGTTGGCCATTGACTTGGTCCTACAATCATTGCTGGAAAGTTATTGTCAATTCATCATGAACTACAATATGAATGAAATTGACAAATCTCTGCCAGAGCTGTTAAGCATGTTGAGAACTGCTAAGCAAAATATTTGTAAGGGAAAGACCATTATGATGGACCAACAAGCAAAAGGTAAGGGTAAGGGCAACAAGAAGATTAAGAAATAAAATGGTAAGGGTCGGTACCGCCGAGTCAAGGGTGGCGATAGACCTAGACTCTGTCGTGAAGCGTCTGACGAAGTCCTTGAGGGGATCCTATGCCATTTGCTTCAATTCCAGCATGGAAGCACTCGTCTTCTTGGTTTTGTGGCTATTGATGAAATGCGTAAGGAAGAGTTTTTTGAGCCGTTCGTATAGGGAGACGGACCCTAAGGGGAATTGGGAGTACCACTCCCATGTCGATCCCTTCAGGGTGGCTGGGAAAGTTCTACAGAGGCGTGCGTCAGAGGCTTTGTGGATCATCATGAGAATTCTAAAACTCTGAATTTGGTCCGTGGGGGTCGGCATTACCGTTGTATGACTCAAAGCTGGGTGGTTTGAAGTTCTTTTTATGGGACTTCGAGGATGGCTCCAGTGAAGGGATGTCAAATGGGGCAGTATCATCTGCCTTGGTGATCCTCCTTACGACTGATCTGATGAAGGAAATTTTCCATCTCTCGAAGGCGACAAAACGACACATCTTCTCGGCTTTCGGATTGGGATGATCCATGTGACTCATATTCTTACTCGGTCCGAGGGTGTGGACAACTCGTTAGGCGGTCCCTATTCAGGGTACCTTGGAGGGCCTTAAGGAGGTGAAATCACTGAGCTCAGCCCGGGTCACGGGCACCCCTCTTCTTTGTTGTTCTTGGGAGCTTGCCGACTGACTGGAGTTGGGCTCCTCTAGCATCTTCATCCTAGTGGGGAAGGCTTCTGATGGGACTTCTATTATCGGGATGAAGGACTCCTCTGGCTCCTATGGCTCCTAAGTGGGAACCCCCAACCAAGGAGGGAATCTCGTCAAGGTGCTAATGGAGGTTCGTCCCTTTGTTCCGGGTGTTGATGAGCTCACAAAGATCTGATTGCAGAAGGTACACCAAGGAGGGGGTGGATGTGTGGATCAAACCCATGTTCTCGACCAAATGGGATTTTGGACGGTTGAGTCGAGAACCCGTTGATGCAGCCCCGCTGGGAGGAGGCTGCGACTGCAAAAAAGAAGATTCGGCTTGGCAGCTAGCGGCTTTCTTCTAGGAGGCATGGATGGAAGTGTTTTAGGTGGACGTATCTGATCGGAAAAACATATTCATGGCCTTTCCACAGATGGTGCAAATTCTTTTTATGCTAATTTTGGTGTGGATCAATCTGATGACGAGTTCTTTTATTAAGGGAGAAAACACTAATATGGAACGTCGATCAGGATCTGGATTTGGATGGCTAGAAATGCCTAGATCTGAATCTGGGAGTCTGGGAACACCTTGATCTTGATATGGATGGTTGGAATCGTTGTAACCCCTGTTTTTCCAAAAATGTATTTTGTGTATTTTCGGTATTTAAAAAAAAATTGCAAATTATTTTTCCGGTTTTCAAATTCTTTTATCAAAATGTATTTTTTTGGATCTTCTATTTTAAAATCTGTTTTCGATCAATAATTTTAAATTGAAACTATTTTCTATGATTTTATATTGAAATACAATTCCTAGTTTTGTTATTAATTCTCTTATTATTATTACTGTTATTATTGTTATTATTATTATTAATTTTGACTGGTTATTGAAAATTTATTTATATGTGCTAATTGTATTTGTATCTATTTTAAACTAGTATCATGCACATGCGATGCACGTGGAGGGAGAAAGAAAAAGACCCCAAAAAAAAAAACCGAATGAAAAGGATTAAAAAAAAATGCACCGTGTATTTTAAATAAATTCTATTTTTTTTTGTAATAAAAATTATATTTTATTATCAACAATATTTTATTTGTTATTTTATTGAATTTAAAACCCTATTCATTTACCCATTCAAATTCTTAAACCCATTAACTAAATCCTATTCCAATAACCCATTTTAAATGAACCCAAACCCATTTAGACCCATTTCCCTAATTAAGCCCATTACCCTATTCTACCCACAACTCAGACCTGTTATACCTTACCCCTGTACCTATTACATTACCCAAACTGTTTACTATCCCCATAACCCACCTAACTACCCGTTACTATTTATCCAAACCCGAAAACCCCCAGACCCGTCACCTATATCCCCTAACCCTAATCCGAATTTTTTCCCAAACCGACCTATTTTTTGAAAGTTTTTCCCAAACTGACCTACTTTTCTTTTTAATTCCCAAAACGACCTACTCGGTCTTTGAAGGTCTTCGAAAGACCGAGTCTTTCAAAGACCGCGCAGTCATTTTGGTAAATACTTTCGAAAGTGGGTTAGTTTGGTAAATACTTTCAAAAAGTGGATTGTATTCATAAAAACTTTCAGAATTAACTATAATTATTATAGTGAATATTATTGACCAAGGTGAGTTCTTGTCCTTCATTTAGGTGCATATTTCTCCCCACTAGTCACTGGAAAATAATTGCATCTTTTTCTTTGATTAACCGACTGAAATATTTGCTGCTGCATATCCTATCTCTCAATTCTTATCTACTGGTGTGATGGGTGTTGTCCTAAATCTAGAAAGAAAAGCATTATTGGGTCTAAAATCATAACATTCACGTGTTTAAAACTTTCAAGATCGTCTGAGCTAATTTTCTTAGTAAAACTCTATACTTTGTATGGTCTTTTTATTTTTTCATCTTTTGTTGTTATCTATTTGCCTTTTTATTACCAGGTTAATAGCTGAAAAATAAGAATACAATGATGCAGGTTATTTATTTTTCTAGTTGTAATCTATACAATATATTATGCTAACTCACTTTTGGTTCAAGTATTTTTCTAATTTTTTCTTTTTAAAACAAACAAAAAAAAGAATAGCAAATATAGGAGGCAACTTCCCACTCCTTCTCCATCCAAATTTTGAAGTGCAATTATATTTATTAATCAAACCTTAAAAAACATGCAATATTGTATATATGTTATCAGGAGAATTTTTTTTTCAAAAATAGTCCTCATAATTGTTCACTTTTCAAAAATTATGTGCGATGTATTATTGCATAGTGTTATATTTAAAAATTATGTGTAATACAGTGGTAATTATGAAATTTGAATCCTCTTGGTGAATAATTCACTAGAGACGTTCACTGGCCCATTTAACCATGTAAAATGCTAGACATACATGAGTTTTTACCCCAAACATACATTATAAATGTAATGGGGGACACTTCTCACTAAAGGACAATGTTAAACCTTGTCTTTTAGTGAGAAGTGGGCCCAATGCATTTATAATGTATGTTTGGAATAAAAACTCTTGTATGTGTAGTCATTCTCTTTAACCATACACTCTTGGTGAATAATTCAAAAAGTGGGTCAGTACGGCAAAATTTTCTATTCAAGAGAATACAATATTATGACCCTCAAAAGAACACTTGCAAAATAAAAATATAGGAAAGTGTAGGTAATAGTGGCTTAATAATAAAGAAAATAAAGCATCAATACTGATATTCAAAATCGCCACCTTTAAGTTTTAACTAACCAAGCAAAATAATATAAATTGAAAATTATGTTGAAGAACATGTGAAATAATGGCACTAATGTACCACAATTACGGATTTGAATCCTATCCAGTGAAATACTAATTCACTAGAGTCGCCCATTTAACCACACATCTTGTTGATCATTTGTTGATCATAACAGAAGGCACACATTTTGATGCAAGATGTATGGTTAAATGGGTCAGTAAACGTCTCTAGAGAATTATTCACCAAGAGGATTCAAATTCCATAATTACCACTGTATTACACATAATTTTTAAATATAACACTATGTAATAATACATTGCACATAATTTTTGAAAAGTGAACAATTATGAGAACTATTTTTGAAAAAAAAATTCTCCCGATAACATATATACAATATTGCTTGTTTTTTAAGGTTTGATTAAGAAATATAATTGCACTTCAAAATTTGGATGGAGAAGGAGTGGGAAGTTGCCTCCTATATTTGTTATCCTTTTTTTTTGTTTGTTTTAAAAAGAAAAAATTAGAAAAATACTTGAACCAAAAGTGAGTTAGCATAATATATTGTATAGATTACAACTAGAAAAATAAATAACCTGCATCATTGTATCCTTATTTTTCAGCTATTAACCTGGTAATAAAAAGGCAAATAGATAACAACAAAAAATGAAAAAATAAAAAGACCATACAAAGTATAGAGTTTTACTAAGAAAATTAGCTCAGACGATCTTGAAAGTTTTAAACACGTGCATATTATGATTTTAGACCCAATAATGCTTTTCTTTCTAGATTTAGGACAACACCCATCACACCAGTAGATAAGAATTGAGAGATAGGATATGCAGCAGCAAATATTTCAGTCGGTTAATCAAAGAAAAAGATGCAATTATTTTTCAGTGACTAGTGAAGAGAAATATGCACCTAAATGAAGTACAAGAACTCACCTTGGTCAATAATATTCACTGTAATAATTATAGTTAATTCTGAAAATTTTTACGAATATAATCCACTTTTTAAAAATATTTACCAAACTAACCCACTTTCGAAAGTATTTACCAAAATGACTGCGTGGTCTTTGAAAGACTCGGTCTTTCAAAGACCGAGTAGGTCGTTTTGGAAATTAAAAAGAAAAGTAGGTCGGTTTGAGAAAAACTTTCAAAAAATAGGTCGGTTTGGGAAAAAATTCCCCTAATCCTATACCTATATATTAACCCATGCATACCCTTTTTACTCAGCCGTTTCATCTTCCCTCCCCTACCTCTCTCTCTCCCCGACCTTTCCCCTGATCCCGCTCATCTCTCCTTCCCTCCGCTCTACTCCCTCTCCACCTCGCGACGACCCCCGTCTCCGGCCGTGTCGCGTCGCCCCCAGCCCTCGTCAGCCCTGCCTACTTCTCTCGACTGCAGCCACGAATGCAAGCGCCAGACCAGCCAGTGCCTGCAGCCGCCTCCTTCTCCCTGTTGTCGACAACAGCATCGACGCGCCACAGTTCCGCCAGCAACTACTGTAGTCTCCCTCCCTCTCCCCAGCCTGCATCACCCCGGGGCTGTCGCACCAGTGCAGCGACAGCAACCCCCCTCCTGCGCGACTGCACTGTCTTCCGACCGCCTGCAGCCACCTACAGCAACCCCCCCGATGCCACCGTCGTCTTCCCGTTCACCCCTCGCTCTCTTTTGAAGTGTGTGGGTTGGTTCGAGGCATTGTGTTTGTTGGGTTGTGGGTATTGAGTTCGCGTGCTCGTTCTTGGTCCGTGGGTTGTGCTCTCGCCGTTCTTGCCGTTGTTTGGTTGTTGGTTTGTGGTGTGCGCTTGGGTTCTCCGTGCACGTGTTTTTGGTTGTTCGTTCGTTCGTTATTCTTGATCGTTGGTTCTCGTTCTTGGTTCGGGTTTGTTCGATCTTGGTTCGTGTCCAGGAATCCGTTCCAGTTATTTTCTTTCTTTCGTTGGATCCATCGTCGTCTTTCAGGCAAGTAACTTGTACTCCAATTCATTTGTTTGATACAATTCAAAAAGTTCACATATAGTGTAGTTGGGTCTAGAGACGATTCTTGTTTGTGTTTTCCTTGATGGGTTTTGTCTCTATTGTGAAAACTTGACCATAGATGACTAACGACACAATCTTGACATGAATTAACTTAGGTTTACCCATTCTTGATTTTGTTCATGTATGTGAGACTAGTTGTGAAAATTCGTGATTTGGTTGAGACCCATGTGTTATATTTGGTGTGGACATACTAGATACCCTAATTCATGATGTTTAGACACTTGGTAGATTCGATTTCATGTTTGGATATGTTTGGATCAATTTTCTTGAATCTATGTCGATTTTGTTTTTAAGGGAAAAATTGTAGTTTGACGCTGATATGTTTTGTTTGCTATTTTGGACTTTTTTAAAGTCAGTATCTTAATTTCGGTATAAAACATGAGTTTTAGATAATTTCGTCTATTTTCAAACCCCTCTGACCTTGCTTGATTTTGATTTTGTATGAGTGAGTTATGACTGTTTTACTACAGAGGTGTCGATCTTTTCCAGATTCTGTTTTTTGGTAATTTTGATGACAAATCATTTTAAAGAACTATGCTACACATATTATTTTGATCCAAAACTTGGTCAGTGTTTCTTTATCTAGTTAGAGATTACCCAGAATTTTGGTAAATTTTATTGATGAGTTTTATGTGTCGTTCATGCTTGTTTATGAAAACTGTACTTGCTGTATTTTACTCGCTGTTCTGTAAAGAAACGTATTTTCACCCTGATTCCTTTTACTGTATAAAAAATATTTGTGAAATATGAAAGTTATTATATTTTATCTATTTTCACATCCCTTTGGCGGAATTGGATTTCATTGCACTGGTTGCGAGATACTTCAGTTTTTGTATAGCAGTGTTGGGAATTCCAGATTTTCCAAAGTATCATTTCATGATGTTTTCTTATTTTTGATGACTAAACTAATTTTACTGAAATATTATGAAACTATATATTTTGATTAGACATATAGGGGAATACCCCAAATTTTTTCTGGATTTATTTGTGGAGTTTTAATGATGTTTTTCTGACTGAGAATTCTTTTTACTGATTTCTGGCTGAACGTGTTTTTCTGGATTCAAATCAGTTTTGAGTTATTATTTTGTGAAATACGATATGACTTATTTATATTCGCTAGATTCGTGTGAAAGTCTATTTTCCAGATCCTTCGACGGATCCAGAATATGAATATACACTGTTTTGCTCGTTTATGTGATTGTAAATTATCTATGTATGTTTATTTGTTTTCCTGAACCTAATACTGATTATACCATGTTAATTTGATATTATTTCGTATACATTCACATCTGTTTGATGACCATAATAAAAGTAACCAAGCCGGGGTTAAGGAAAAGATCTAGTAGTGGGAAAGCATAGAAATGTGTGCTTAGAAGGGGGTCCGTGTTTTCCATATGATTATCTATTATCTGTTATCTGACCTTGTACATTACTTCTTATATGAAGGTGTAGAGGAGAAGAGAACCACTAGGTTCTATCTGTCTGTCTAGATCTGTTATCTGACCTTGTCTACATTACTTCTTATAGGAAGGTGTAGAGAAGAAGAGAACCGCTAGGTTCTATCTGTCTGATCTGATTATCTGATATCTGTCTGAACCCTGAGTACATGACCCTATATGATCCCCTACGAAATCTACAAACATAACTAATTTGAATGTAGCAACCATGTGATAAAAGGATGGCACATGAAGTGCTACTTAGTTAGTAATTAATACAAGACTTATAAAAATCTGTATCTGTATCTGAAACCTGAATCTGAATCTGTTATATGTATTTGGCTATCTGTTATCTGATCATCTGATTACCTGTCATCTGTCTGACATTATCACTTGACACTATATGTATATCTGCTTGACACTTGACACATGTTAGTATACCATGCTAGATCTATTTCTGCTATTAATTAGATTTATTTAGTTTTCCCCATGTACTTGTATCCTATATTATAAGTGGCCTGTAACTTGCAATTGACGGGTACTTGTTTTTCTCTTTCCTTCTCCTGCAAATTGTCAAACTGCAGATTTTGGCGATTAACTGCCCGATGGAGTATGTGATCTAAAGTTCTAGTTGGCTGGAGCTTTTTGCTATCTTCATTTATTTCCTGTTGGTCATTTTAAACAATGTATCTGTTACTTGTATTCTTTGTGTTTGGGCAGTATGACCCAAGATATTTGTTTTATTCAGATCGTGACTATTTAAGTTTAATATATTTTGTTTCAAGTATTCTTGTTGGTAATTGGTTTATATGTGCATGGGGTTGACTTTTCTGGCTTCCGACTCTGATTATACCGTGATATGTTGTAAAGATTCCTGAACAGCTTATGGATGATGAAAATCATTCACTGGGCTTTTGTTGCGTATCCGCATTCTGTATTCCTTTTTGGGAAGCGGGACGTGACAATCGCCAAGATCTGGATCTGGACGACTTAAAATGTTCGAGGACCTACTAAAAGTCTCAACGCTAGAGTTGGTCCGATGTAAGACCCTTAGACTAGCAACTCAGGATAAAGATTAGGGTATTTTAGTGGATAAATATTGATTAATTTTGACTGATTGGGGGGGGGGGGGGGGGGGGGGGGGGGGGGTATTTATAGGCTAGAATCTGTTATATAAGATAGATTTGAACAGGTATCTTTGAAGAAACGGTTGGAGATTCTCATAGTAAATGTATAAAATAAGCAACTAATTCCTATTTACGACGAATTTGACTGACAACTGTAATTAGCTTGAAATCCCCTTCTTCTTGGACTACAAGTAAGTTATAATTGTGGATCTGGTTGAGCTGATGAGCCAGAAGACAGCCATATTATTCTAGTAGGCCTGTTATTGTTGTAAAACTATTGTATTGCTCTTTGAAACTTTGAGATGCATGCTGAGATAGTATGACTCTGATTTGATCCGTATGAAACATAAACCGTAACACTTGCAATAATTAGAGCCTAAGGGATTAAATATTTTGCTTTGTACAGACTATTCTTGATGGCTGTTTCATATAAAATGCAACAATAAATTCTACTAATTCTTCTTGAGTTAAAAAACTGTGCTAAATTATGGCAAATTTAAGCATCACTTGAGCAGCATAATTAAACAATTATTATAAATCAACCTTTCTTTTATAAGAATGAAATAAAATAGAAAAGGTCCACCTATATAGAGATGATTGACTAATCGATAGTAATAATTCATGTTGAAATTTTTACTCGCCAATTTTTTCAAAAAATAATTTCTTAATAATTAAGAGTTGGTGATTAAGCTGATGCGATAGCACAGAGCAAGTCTATATATATCACTGCCTAAGACTGAGTTTTGTCTGACTTTTGTAAACATTATATTTATATATGCCATTCTAATAAAAAGTTAGATGACAGACAAGTTAAATTAAGGTATACAATAACGGATTGGTGATATAGTTTTTGAATTGATTAAGCAATTAAATTGCAGAGCCGAAGCCAGAATAATTTTACCGGAAGGGTCAAGTTAAAATTCTATGATTATATATAAAAATATAGAGATTTTTTCGTAATTTTTAGGAGGGCAAACAATAAAACTTAATTTTCATGGGGGTTAAATTATAATTTTTTGAAGGGTTTATAAAATTTTCATGAAGGAGGTTTTTAAAAATTCTAGAGGGGCCAGGGCCCCGGGACACCCCTGGGCCCTCACTAAGCTCCGCCTGAGCTCCGCCAATGAAATGGATAGTAACTTTATTTTGTTCATTTATTTTACTTCTAATGTTGATTACTATGTAAGATCTAAATATCTTAAAATAGTATTTTGGATTTTGGATGACCTTAAGTTTACTTTGATGGAAGAATGAAGTTATGGTTAAAAACCCTAATATGGTTTTTAACTTGTATGTCCCTATCAAATAAGTGAATATCATATATGTCCTTTACAAATATATATTGTCATATTTGTCCCCAACCATATATACCACATTTTTTAATTATCTCTTTAGTTAAAAAAATCTCAAAACAATGGATAATTTTTATTTTTTAATGGACTTGATGAAAAATGATTAAAATATTTTATTCTCTACCATTCAAACATTATCTTATTCATCTTAGTAAATCCAGGCAATTGTTTATCCAACCGAGATTGATTAACTCGTCTCCAAATTTGTTTATTTTTTCAAGAAATGGACAAACTAACAATGCATTTTTGAGAACTATATTTTCTTTCTCACATTACTTCTCCAAATTTGGCATCAATCTTGTTTTTAATGATAGATTATATGTTTCCTCATTTATTTTTCTTAAAACTCTTATCTTTTTTTATTTGATTGTTTAATTTGATCTTTTAATTTAATTTCTATTTATTTCGTAATGATAAAATCACGGTTAACTTAGTGATCTAATACAGATTTAAATATAAAATAAAGTCCAAATTATTAGAAATATATACAAATATATACATTTATGACCGATATATATGTACATATACAATACTTAATACCCAACTCAAGGTCAACTCTAGCTTACGTTAATTAACTGGTTGAGAATTTAGGAGTATAGTGGGTAACTAACCTACTTTTGGAAAATATTTAGCCAAATACCCCACTTCCTAAAAGATTTAGTCAAATACCCCACTTTTATAAAAAATTTAGCCAACTATCCCTTCTAATTATAATAATCAAAAAGCAAATTTTTATATATAACCCTACTTTAGAAATTATAAGCTATAATACACCTTACCCTTAGAAAAGCTGGATAATTCACAGAAAATATAGAAACTTAAATTAAAAAATCTTTCAAAATTCAAGATTAGATACGTTGATAAAAGATTAGTAGAAAGTAAGCATATTGCTAGAAAAGAAATATCAGAATACCTATTACTAACAATAAAAGTAACTAATCAACTACCTAAAGAGATACAAAAATAAATAGCATACAAAGTATTAGATTACAGAAACGAAGAAGCAAGTTGGTATTACCAACACCTACTAGCAAACAAAATAATAGGACATGGAGCCAAAAATTTATTTAAACATACAAGACTTGGAAGAAGATTACAACGGTCCTGAAATGTTCAGTGATATAAGAAAAGATTTAAGAATCATAAATAAAAATATAAAAGAATTAGGAAGATATATGACAGACTACCCAAAAGAAGAATTGGGCATAACAGAAGAAGGTATGAAAGAACTAGAAACCATAACAAAACTTAATATAAATATCTTGGAAATAGAAAATTTAATGGCAAATCCTAATTCCGAAGAAGTGCAAGAAGCCTTGAAAAATCTAGATATAACAAACGAAGAAATAAAAATGGACCAAGATAAGATTATTGAAAAACCTTTAGAAATTTCAAATAACATGTATGAAATTTTAAGACCACCACCTAACAAAAAACCATACCAATTACCATGGAAATGGCAAAATACAAAAAGAAGAATGCAACCAGGAAGAAATAAAGAAAAAGAAACCCCAAAATACGAACCAACAGAACACTACGAAAAAGGAATAGCAGGAAATGGAGAATGGTTAGACCTAGATTGCGTAAAAGACGTAGATAGAACAATTGAAGAATGGGTAAAAGCGTCACTAATAGTAGGATTTAGGCAGAACCTTAACGAAAATGCATTTGAGAAATTTATAGAAGCCACCTTTATGGGAGTAGTAGCAAAATGGTGGAATGGACTAGAAGAAGAAGAGAGAAATACTATAAGAAAATCAAGACGAATTGATGACAAAGGGACTGAAGAAAGCTCAGCACAACGGACGTTAGGTTTAAAAGAAATAATTACAAATTACGAAAAAGCAATAAGAACCAAATTCAGTGTATACGATAAAGGAGAAAAACACACTATATATAAAAAGAACCAAGCAAGATGGAGACTAAGTAACTTAGAAATATGTGACATGTGCCATTTTGATAACTATGCTTGTGAATTCCGAGAATATTATCAAGATAGTTATTATACAAAAGAAGAATGGAGTCCAATTTTAGACTCATTCTTTCTAAAATTACCTAATCTATGGAGTATAAACATATATAGTGCATACATAAATGAGAAAGTAAAACCTAAAGTAGACACTTTAGGGTATAGAACGCAATTTGTAAAAGATTATAGAGACAAATTATGCTAAGATGTTAGAGCAACAATGAAATATTACAGAACATATAAACAAAGAATTTGCTGTGAAGATGCAAGACCAAATCATTGGGGATGCAATAATAACTATAGATACACAAAGAAGAATAATCACAAATTCCAAAAATATCAACCAAAATATAGGAAAACTTTTAAGAGATATAGAAAACCCTTTAAAAAATACTTTAGAAAAATGAAGAAAAATAAAAATAGGCAGTATACGAAAAATTCAAAAAATGTAATTGTTACATATGTGGAGAGGTAGGACATATATCACCAAATTGTCCTAAAAGAATGAAAAAAGAAAATGTAAAATACGTAGAAGAAATTGAAGAAATGAATAACATAAATTACGAACCCATAGAATATGATGAAGAATGGTCAGAAATAAGTGAAGATGAAGAAATAATGGTAATGGAACAAGATAGTGGAAGTAGTGAAGGTGAAACAGAAGAATATGAAATAAACATGTTAACTGATCTAACAGAAATAGGGAAACCCTCAGAAAGAGAAGAAAACAATGAAGAACTAAGAGAAAGAATATGCTTTGACATACAAAAATACTATAAAATAAGAGAGACCAAATTAGATATAAATCCAAAAGAAATCTTTAAACTACCAATATTTGAAAGAAAGAAAAGCACCATAGTAATAGCTAGGAATAATGAACAACCTATAGACATTGAACAAGTACAAGGCAAAACCATAATCCCATTAATAACAGAAAGAATAATAAGATAAGAGATGGAAAAGATAAGCGAAAAGACCAGAAAAATATTAAGACACATACATTTAGGAGCTGTACAAATAATAATAAAAGCCTATTTTAAGGAAGGAATAAATACACCCCTCCAAATATATCTAATGGAAGATAGGATAATATCAAATACACAAGATGCCTTAATAGGAATAGTGCAAGGAAACCTAATGTACTAAAAGATAAAGTTCACAATAAAACCTAATTTCTCTATAAGCATGACAGAAGAAAATAAAGATAAAAGTCTAGTCATGTATCATAGGTTATCAGGTATAGAAATGATAGAAAAAAGCAAAGTTATGAGCATACAAATAAAAAATATTTACGCTTTCACTAGTAAGCACGAAGTAAAGAATAGAAATACAGACAATTTTAAAATAGAGCCGCTATTCAGCGAAATCATAAGATACAAACCAGCTAGAGAAAATCCTGAAATGACTATACCAAATTATATAGAATTCGACTTTAATAAAGCAAAAGAAACCTCAAAAGGAAAAGCACCACAAATAATGTTCGGAAAGAGATCACTATCAATAAGAAATAAACAACAAGCATTGGAATTAATACCAATAATAAATACATTAGAACACCAAAATAATAACCAATTTAAAATAGAAATAGAATATTATGACAACGGAAAATGGAATAAACAAATAGCCTTAGTTGACACAGGAGCTACCAATTCACATATTAAACAAACGAATATAAAAACCACTGAATTGATAACATTCGATAACCCATATTATTACCTAGATTATTACAATAACAGACATCCAATTGTGCATAAAATCATACTACCACTAAGGATAAATGGTAGAAAGGAAATGTTGTTACACTTACATGTAGACCCAAAACAACATGTTAATGATATGTTATTAGGAACTGACTTCCTTACATCAGTAAAACCTTACTCAATTCAAGAAGAAAAAATCACAATAACAGTAAACAATGAAAGCATGGAAATAAATAGGATATTGGACAAATGAATCCATTAAAAGAAACAAAAAACACATTATACATCCTAACAGAATTTGTTTACGAAGGATACAAATCAAGAAACTATCACAGTCTAATAGACACCGGAGCAGGTACTAGTTTATACCACGAAAATATACTACCAAAATGGAAACAAGATGGTTCTAATAAAAAAGCCATAACTGGATTAACTGGACAAACTATCATACTAGACAAATATCAACAAAATATTAATGTACAAATAGGAAATTACATTCTAAAAATACCTATCATATACCAGTTTGACGATATGAATAATGATGTCCTCTTAGGAAATGATTTTTTCCAACAATACTATCCCATAACTATATCACATAAATTAGTCATATTTACAATACCTTGCAGACACCAAGCAATAGCAATCAGAATAACCCAACCTTATTCCAGAACTGACCTACCACACATCAGAGTTTCTTCAACCTAGCGTGGTGAATACCAATACTTACCAAATAAAACTAGAATACAACAAGTTCAAGTAACAACTACAAAAGAAATTTTACAAAAACAATTAGAAGATCTGTGCGGAGAAGACACCTTAGCAAAATGGAACTTAAGTGAACCCACGGCACATATAGAGTTAATAGATAAGAACAAAATAATTAAAATTAGACCAATAAGACATACTCTAACAGACCTAGAAGAATTCTAAATACACATAAAAGAATTAGTGAAAAATAATTATATAAGAAAATCACAAAGTCCACATTCATCACCAGCATTCATAGTAAAAAAACATTCAAAAGAAAAAAGAGGTAAATCTCAAATGGTAGTAAATTATAAGGAATTAAATAAAAATACTAAGAGATTTGGATACCCACTACCAGACATGCAAATACTACTTAACACAGTAAGAACAAGAAAAATAAATTCGAAATTTGACTGCAAATCAGGATTTTATCATGTAAAACTAACAGAAGATTCAAAACCTTTAACGGAATTTAGCACACCTCAAGGATTTTATGAATGGAATGTATTACCATTCGGTTATAAAAAATAGCACATGAATTTTCAAGAATATATGGATAAAATTTTTGAAAAATACAACAATTTCATATTAGTATAAGTATATGATATTCTAATAAGATCAGAAAACGAGGAACAACATAAAGAACATCTACTAAAATTCATAGAAATAGTGAAAAATGCAGGCATTATACTATCAAAAAAGAAAATGGAATTATTCAAAACTGAAATAGAATTCTTAGGAACAAAATTATCACATGAAGGAATAGAATTACAACCACATATAGTAGAAAAAATAAAGACTTTTCCTAATGTCTTAAAAGAAAAAAGAGAAATGCAAGCTATAATAGGATTACTAAATCAAACAAGAGGTTACATACCAAATTTACCAGCAAAAATAAATTGGTTGCAACAAAAACTTTAAAAGTTTAAGAAATGGAAATGGACCCCGGAGGATGAAGAGAAACTTAAAATATTAAAACAACAAACTTCAGAGGTACAAAAGTTAAGATTACCTGTTAAAAAATGTTCTTGGATAATAGAAATTGATTCATGTGAAACCAATTGGGGAGCAGTATTAAAAAATTTTGAAATAGGAGAAAGTGAAGAAAAATTAGCTAGATATACTAGTGGATCTTTCACACAAACCCAACAAAATTACCACATAAACGAAAAAGAACTACTAGCAATCTTAAAAGCTATAAAAAAGTTTGAACTATTCATAATACATACAAAATTTACGGTAAGAACAGATAATACGCAAGCAAAGAGTTGGATTAATAAAATAATAGACCCCACCATAGCAAATAAAAGATTAATAAGATGGCAGATGGAGTTAGCACATTACGATTTCTTAATAGAAAACATAAAAGGAAAACTTAATATTTTACCCGATTTTCTATCAAGAAATTAACTATTTCACTTGTTGCAGAATGAAAACCAGAGTTTAGCAAATAGAACAAGATATAGTCTACCTAAAGGAGACAGTGGAGCAATTAAAAGGAGCATTTATCTAGTTACAACTACAAATATGTGGACTCCAGAGTCTGTTCTATCAGCATATAAGCCAGCATGTAACCACAGAACATATGGCGGACAATAATAGCGAAAAAATGAGTGAGATAGGTGAGCCTTCTCAGTCAGTGAAAGAAGAAGCAATTAAAACCACATACAAGGAGACACTTCTTACTGAAAAAGCTCCTACCAAAGTATCAAAAAAAATATTATTTTTACAATATATTCAAAAGCTATGCCAAGTAACAAAGGTAAACCAATTCATCAAAACCATATCTTAGCAGCACATGAACAAGGCCATCATCCTACCAGGAGCTAATCCGAGAACAACTAGGGCACTGTTCGAAAGAGAACTTATTCATTGCATTTACCCATCCAGAGAATGTGAAGAACTAATCCACCTACCAAGAGAAATTTACAAGGCAGCTAAAAGTTACTTTGGGCTCACGAAGGCCTCCAAAATATATGTTAGAATGTATTCAGTCATCCCTGAGTATCTTAATGATGAGGAAGAATTCCCAACGGAACATGTTATAAAAATAGGTATGACCACCCAAATAATCTATGGAGCATCAAATATTGTACCATTTAAAGCTGAAGAATTTGAGAAATTAATCCCAGAAAGAAGGGCAATGGGCATTAGGAATATGTACTGTGAATTAAAAGACATAAAACAAAGAGATAGCAATATATGGATCTATGACAGCCCAGATCCAGATAAGAATAATGTATAGTATAGCAAAGACCAAACAACCACAAGATAAACATGAGCTGTTTGACAGCTGGTATCAGATACTATCTACTGGAGCAATGACAATGACAGCAGAGACAGCTGTACATTACTGTAGCCTGATGAAGATGGAGCACCCACATAAATGTGCAGCATGTGAAGATGTCGGCCAAGAGGAATCTCTTTTCCTGGAATAGGCCAAAAATGTAATCAGAGCATTTATTGCAACCTGATGTAAGCACTTACGTATTCATCCAATTATTGTACATATGATGTAAGCAGTGACGTATGTAAAACCTGTTGTAAGCTGATCCCTTGGTCTATAAAAGGGAAATCAAAACAAGAGAGAAAGGCAGACAATCTGAAAAGAAAAAATTTCTCATAATCTTGGAGAATCTGTTTGTAACAAGCTTGAATGAAATAAAATATCTTTTATGAGTTCATCTATCAGCTTTTGTAGAAAATAAGATATGAACAACTAAATTTCTTTCCCTTAGGGAGAGTTTTGTAAGGCTCTGCCTGAATGATCTTGCAAAAAGACTCATTTGCAACCTTCTATAATTAGACTTTTGTGGTTGTCTGTACCGAAGTGCTACTAGTTGTTCTAGACGTATCTCTCGGATGAAGCTCTATTGAGGGCATAGTAATCTTGAGATGGGAAGAACGTAAAAGGAGCACAGAAATCGGGGTGCATACCAGGGGTATTTTATCCACTGGTAGTAACTGGTACAGAACAGATCAAAGAAGTTTAACTAGGTCGGAAGCATGATGGGCTGTTTTGTTTTGATTTTTTAGGTATCCTTAGAAATCTCTCTTGCTCTTTATTTCATAATTGCTTATTGTTCAAAAGAACTAATGGATAATAATTTTGGTATTGCCTCACCAATTTTTGAATTAATGATTAATTATCAAGGAAGTGATAGAATGCTAGTTTTTTATGTTTATTATCCTCATAGACAAATAAGCATGGATGATTGCTACGAATTCAAATTATTCTTTTTTAGTATTCAACGAGTAATAATCATAACAATAAACTAAATAATTCCTGGAGAAACTATTAATATAATTGGTGAAATAATTGACGACCTAACTTATCACGAAAGATCTTTGTTATTTTATGAAAATGGTATATTTAGTAGTTACGTTTGGAGTCCTACGACTGCATACAGACAATTTCTAGAAGAACATGAACAGAATGGTGGAGAAAATAGACATACAGAAGAACTCGAAGAACCCCCATATGATATAATAGTGAAGGATATGAGACAGAATCAGAATATATGAGAGAACTTGACAACGATGACGATGATATTCCCATCATTCCTGATTACTTTTTCAGAATTGAAAATATCCATTATTTCGACGAATATTATTTTACGCCAAACTTTGATCTTTATTTCAACTCTTTAGACATTACTCTTTAGACTTTTAAAGTTTTTGATACTCTCTTTCTTTTGATTTTCGGGTCTCCAGGAGATTACGCGCTACCCACACCTACAAGTTAAGAGATTTCACGCACCCACCAAAGTCGTATCAGAGCCAGTACAGAGTAAATAATTTTAACTTAATTTCTGTAATTTTTCATAAATTTATTAGTAATTTATAGACTAGAAAGTAGAAAAACTAAAATCTAATAATAAAAATAAGAATTATCCTATAACCCAAAAACTTTTAGTTTTTGTAGAAAGGTCACACATCCTATAAAAATTATTATAGAAAGAATAGTATAGAAATCTAACTAAAAACTAGGGTATTGCACTAATTATTTTCAAAACAAGGGTACTTCCCTAAATATTTTCAAAAGAAGCGTAACAAGCCAAATAACTCAGAATTTAGTGCCTTAGTTGACCTTCTTACCCAGTATTACAGATATATAATTAAAGCAACTAAATACATTGTGGGAAAACAAATTTTGAACAGCAAATCTATATACTTAATTAGCCACGTCATTATTTTTCTCTCTTTCTCTACATGTAGGGCTGCAAACGAATCGAGCTATTCGGCAAGCTATTCGGCTCGAGCTCGGTCAAAGCTCGGTCAAAGCTTGGCTCGAACCGAGCTCGAGCTCAAAACCGAGCTTGTTTCGTAAACGAGCCGAGCTCGAGCTTGATTTTTTTTTTTTTAGGCTAAGCTCGCGAGCTATTTGGCTCGAATATGGTCAAAGCTCGGCTCGAACCGAGCTCGAGCTCAAAACTGAGCTCGTTTAGTAAACGAGCCGAGCTCGAGCCTGAAGGTATTCTGCTCGGCTCGGCTCAGCTCGGCTCGATGCAACCCTATCTACATGCATAGTTTTATGTGTTTGTAATTGATTAAGCTCATGGTAACCATCGTGAACATGCATGGCATTAAAACATCAATAACCCCTAACAAGTTATCCGTATGTGTCACTTTTCTTGTTATCCGTATGTGTCACGTAGTATGCAACAATGTAAGTAGTAGAATCATCCTCATATACAGGGTCACAACCAGAATTTCTTATTGGGAGGCCATAGCAATAACATAAGGGGGCGTTTGGTACAAGGATTTTTTGGCTCCCAGAAATCATAAATCCTGAGATTTATGATTCCTGGGATTTATAATTCTTAGTAATCATAAAACATGTTTGGTAGGTCTTAAACATCTCTGGGAATGTTAGTTGGAAACTTAATTTTCTATATTTGGTTGAGCTACATATTTTCTGGAAATATTAATCTTATTATCCAAAATACCCATCTCATCCTTATATAACAAAACAAACTGTTTGATGAAATACCTGAGTAAAATAACTGACATGAAAAATAACTGATACAAATCTGGGCCACAAAATGCAAACAATTTTAAGTGGTAATATGACTTAAAATTGAAACATGACACAATATTTGCAGGATATCAAAATTTTTGCATGACATCCAACACCATGATTAAATTGTGTCATACAATCTACTAACTAAAATTGTACTTAGAAACACAAAATTGTACTTAGAAACTAGCAAGAAACTCGCAATCAAATAAAGTACCTAAAATAAATTTCTCCTTTAATACTTGGGCATAAACTAAAGTTAGGATCGTATTTCCAAGAAGTTGAAAACAGGAGATGGATTCGCGACAAATTTGGGTTTGGGTTTCATCGTGGTTCATCCCTGACGAATTGGAAGGCATCATCGACAAAACCAGGAGATGGGTTTGTCCACAACTCCGAGAAGATGATGGGAGAAGACCCATCAGAAGTCAAGAATCAGAAACAGATCATCATCACCACCAGAAACCCACCTTCGTCGTCAAAAACAACAATGCAGGTGGAAGGAGAAACAAGGTGTAACACCCCGAATTTCAAATATAGATAAATTCGAGATTTCACAGGATCTTTACTTCACTTCGTACAATTTTACAAGGAAAATTTAAAACTTTTTATTCACAATACATCAGAGTTCAATTACAACTTGGTTTTACACAGCGGAAGACTGAAATTTACAATAAAACATTTACAACATCTTTAGAATAAAACAACACCAGCATATCTTCTTACAACTCTCCACTTTCCTAACTCCATGAATAGTCCAGTACCTGCATGTCAATCTGTGGGCACGTCAGTTACTTAGAACTGACGAAATGTTATACACGGCTATCCTCTCTATGCCGGGAATAGTATAACGATCTCATACTTTAACAAATCAACAAAAGATTGAATGAACAAGTAAAGTGTCAAAGGTGATTATTCTAAACATAAGTGTATGTCATGCCTTAATGCCTAATGCACACATTTCTATACTAGGATGACACTAATGCACACTTGTTCGGATTCTATGCATCCCATACTACATAGGTCCGAGGGCAAGCGTCTACGTACTCCACATTGAAGGGTTCGATCCCTCGCCATGAGATTACCCAGTAATAAAACAAGTTTTAGAATTATTTCACAGATACGGATCTCAGCCTCCCTGGCTTAAATTAACAGATCCCAGCCTCCCTGGCTATTATATCGTGATGATAATCCCGTAAATGCCCTTCTAGCCCCAGTATATACATATTCTTTGGAGTATGGTAAACATCCGTCGACTACCCTAAGTCCCGGATAAAATACAGTCCATCTCCTATGGGGCAACCACAGTCCACCAACTGGGTCTATAGCCACGGAGATCCACCGCCGACTATATAGAAGCACCCATTTACGTTTGCACAAGTTTATCACATCTTCACTTAAGTGCCTAATTATTTTTAGTTCAAGACATGAATATGTTATCACCCTAGAATCAGTTTTACCTCATACCGGATTTATTCACAAAATACGAGATCGCCCGACGGCATTATCTCAAAATCATATCAATTCTTTCTTTCAAAATTACCGGTAACCGAAGTCTTACTAATTCTTAATCATAATCTTTCATGTACAAGAAACATGGGTACACATACCCTTTTGTAATCATGTCTTAAACTTATATAATTTCATCTTTCAATTCATTCACAATTGATCACAATCTTGTCTTAACACTTATCCACAAAGTAATCATTTCATAGTCTTACCACTATTCATGATCTAGTTATTCATAATAAATAATAATTCATTCATAATTTCAAATTCATACGATGTCTAATTTCAACACGATTCAATGTCTCATCTTTGGCACTAAACATGATTTACTTATTCACAACAAAATATTTCATGATCTCAAAAGTCACATAACTCAACCATATTGCATTTCTAGAAATAAAGAGATTCCATTTCACCCTAAATCATTATTTTGTAAATTAAAGTCATGCTCTTTACTAATACTTTTGTAGTCATTTATTTTTCTTCCTATCTCAAATCCTCGTTAAAACTTATCAATTACACAAACACAATTTTTAAGAATAAATTCTTCATTTATGTTTTATGAATACTAAAATTTACCCAAAATGAAACACTTTTGAAAGTTTTTACCCAACTGACCCACTCTCGAAACTTTTTACCAAATTGACCTACTCACTATCAAAATTACAGATCTAGTTCCCACGGAAGTTTTTACCAAACTGACCCACTTTCGAAACTATTTACCAAATCATTTTAAAACCCCAAAATAAAATATAAGTCACCAGGGAGTTTTGAACTCGTGACTATTCTCAACCAAACCCAAATTTATTACGCTAACCAGTAAGTCTATGTGTAATCTCTGTTTAAAAAGGCACAAATGTTCTTTTGTTCAACTATCCACAAAGTGTGTCTTTTTCCATAAAATGTGTTCATTCCAAAAGATCAATTCTTTTACAATTTTAGAAATAATCCTTTCCATGATAGTAACTAATAAAAAGATAGTAACTAATAAAATTTACAATTATTTTAAAAATACTACTTTTCACTTATTTAAAGAAATTCCTTTTTCTCATCTTTTGCAAAACTTAGACTTTTCTTTAGGAACTAAATCCTACAAAAAAAATGAAAACTAGTATCCATGTCTATTTGATTAAAATCTCAATTTGACATAAATTATATTTTATAAAATAAAAATTGCTCTTTCACACAATAGTTCCCATTCTTTTAAAAATAGAACCTACTCATGTCGACATATTATAAACTAATCGAAATTTCATTTTTATTTTATTATAAAATCTAATATGGTCAATAATAAAATTTTACAATTTACCAACATGGTTTATACAAGAATTTGTCTTCTTTCATTAACATGGTATTTGTCACATTAAGACTACCTTCGTATCTATTATGATAGCATGATTCCCATTTGTAAATTTCACATCAAAGTTATTCTCATATATTAACACTATTGTAACCACAAAGCTAATCAAACATACTAACATGGTTCACAACAATCAAGTAATTCTCTTTCTTTAGTTAGCATGGTATACTTTCTTTTTTTTCTACTTAATCACATCAATCACAACATCACTTTAAACTAACATAAATTTTATCTATTCATAACAAGATTCTTCACAAAACATTTTTGCAAAAGAATGTATTCCCAATATTTTTCATACACTCAATTATATCCTCATTCATGCATACTAATTCATGACAATAACTTATTTTGTTATTCTTTCATGATTCTAGAGCATAAACTAAACAACATTTTTCAATAAATTTTCCATACACAAAAAAAAATAAAAATACACTTTTAACATGCATAACATTTTACAAGTATTTTAACATAATTTATGGCATTAGCTCTTTAGTCAAAATTTTCTATTATTTGTTTAATCATAACAATATTGTTATCATTCATAGCATGTAACATTAACATGAAATTTTAACTACACATCAAAACAAAAATATCACTAGCATGCATAATTCTAAATTAGAAAGCATGAGAACCCACCTTTTGTTTGAAGGTTGAAAACTACAAATGAATGGCTCCTTCTTGCTCCTAGCAACTCCTAGTCCTCTTCTCCTCCTAGCAAATGCTCCAAGCAAGAGATCCTCCAAGCACAATAACTCTCTTTCTTTTTCTTACACTCTTTTCTTTCTCTTTTCTTTCTCTTGTTTATTTTATTTTTGGTGTGAAAAAGAATGAGAAATGGGTTGCTATTTATAGGACAATGCTAGGGACTATATTGCAAAATCTCCCACCTAATAATTTCTCATTTTAATTCTCTTTTTAATTCTCACCTCTTCATATTTTTAACTCCTAAAACTCCCAACCTCTCATCTCCCTACTCTCCATGAACTTAACCACTCCATTAATCCCCTCCCCTAGCCCACAAAATAGTCCAAATACATTTGTGTGTGCATGCATATATGCACAAACAAATATGAACACATTTCTATAACTCTAAATGTGTACTAATATGTGTAACTTGTCATGTATTAGTACATGTTTAACTAAAAATGTGATTTTAATAGTGGGCTTGCTACATGGGCTCATTACTAATTAATTTATTTAATTATCTAGTGGGCTTGCTACATGGGCTCATTACTAATTAATTTATTTAATTATCTAGTGGGCTCCTCTCCTAATGGGCTAGATTTTATTCTATAGGTCCATGAATCAAAAGAAGGCTTAATTAAAACTTATGCATGCTAAAATAAGAAATGAGAGTAAGAAAATGGAGATAGAAAACTAGCACGTGCATCATATGTGCAAAAATTGAAAAATGCACTTTAATCAAAATAGGGAAAAATAAATTTTCATTTTATAAAACGAGTTCGAACACGTAAAATAAATAATCAATACACATAGAAATATCACACTTAGAGATGGAAAAATACGTAATTGATACGTGCATTGAAAACACATAAAAAGCACGTAAAAATACGGAGATTGAAATATTATATTTTTGTTGACTCGAAGTAGGATAAAAATCAATATGGGAAATGCATAAATAGTCGGTAGTCAAAATACGTAGTGAAAACACGTTATAAAATACACGTGCGTAACACACGAGGGCAAAATTGTCATTTCAATTTTGCGGGGTGTTACACAAGGAATCAAGTGAAGAAGTTGAAGCCATCATCACCTTTTGAAGGAGATGAAAGCATCGACAACCCTTCAACATCATCATCATCATCATCATCTTTTCATGTCCATCAAGAAGATGAGGAAGAAGGGCATAATAAGAGCATGTATTGTCGTCCCTACAAGAAGTTCCCGTCCCCAGTGAATGCTAGAGACAGGGCTCGGGTGCTCGACTGAGGGGATCGAGGCCGACTGAGGGGATCGACGGCGACGGGGTGCTCGAGTGAGTTGCGGCGACTAAGTGCTCGATGGCGCAGGGGATGGGTTTTTGGGAGAGAAAGAGGTGAAGAAATAGGAAAAGGGGAGAGATGGGTCTTTTTTTGGGGGGCATACTTGTATTTTCAAATAAGTAACATTTTTTCAAGTACTTGGGAATCTAAGAATCCCCCTCGGAAAATTTTTCGAGAAAATTGTGGCAAAAAAAAAAATCATGGGAATCTTTAGTTTCCTGAGAATTTGAATTTTAAAATTAGCACACCAAACATAGGAAACTAAATTCTCAAGTTAAGATTCTTAGGAAACTAAAAAAAATACTTGTATAGTATAATTAAAAAAAATAATCGCATGCAAAAAAAAATTACAAGAAAAAAAAAATTTGGAGAATTTGTTAGTATCAATATCAGTTAGCTAGACTTCAAAGTTTTTTCACTTTTCATTGTCAAAGTGCAAATTAGTAAGTTTAGGTTGTTCTTAAACAACTTATGACAAACTTAATATACAATTGGCATAAATATATGAGATGCAAGCAAACATGATCCAATATTGTTGTTTAATTATTACACAGGAGGAAAGATTACCAAATAACTAATTTTTAATTATTTCCACCAACTTCCGTGGCCCCCAATTCCACTTGGGATGCAATGTGGCAAGCTTTCAGACCAAGAAAAAAGTTGCCACCAACCATAGTCCATTTTAATGAACACAGGAAAAAAAATTGCATAGTCCATAGTTCTATTTATAATTGGTTATTCTTATCTACTATACATTAGACAATTTTCGAGGTGGCTAAACACTATATTTCCGAAGTTTTCATCTTATCTTTGGTGGCGGTCATTGCCACTGCATGCATGCCCTAATGTAGTCCTGGCCTTGCAAATATATACATTTTTTTTTTCGAAGTTTTAATCTTATCTTTGGTGGCGTTCATTGCCACTGCATGTATGCCCTAATGTAGTCCTGGCCTTGCAAATATATACATTTTTTTTTCGGAAGTTTTAATCTTATCTTTGGTGGCGGTCATTGCCACTGCATGCATGCCCTAATGTAGTCCCGCTGTCCCGGCCTTGCAGATATATACATTTTCAAAACTCACATTTATTTATAGCTTGTACTTTTACTAGCTATTTGCACGCGTGCGATGCACGCCCTAATATTTAAAGGTGTGTAGGATTTTGAGGAAGGGGTTGGTCACCGAAGAGGTTGCATGCAGAGTTGACATTTTGATATTTGCACAATTTTGGTTTCTACAGGCATGCACATATTAGTTTAGACAGTAACTTTTTTGTATTGTTTACTTTTAAATTTTGATCAACTTAGTATACATGCATCGTTCTTCCTAGACATTGAAGCCAACATGAACTATTAACGGTAACAAATGAATAGTTTCCTCCTACCAATGTAATTGCATGCAAATTTATTCATCAGCAAAGTAATTGCATAAGTAATTACATGCAAATTTATTCATTTTGATATTTGCATGCATGTGTTTATTTTTTTCGTAATACATGCAAATTACATTTTTGACCTCCGATATTAGTCCTATATTTTTTTTAGCATTTTATGTTTATGGGGGCATGATAGTAAAAAGCCGCCAAAATGGGGCTTTGCTTAATAATAGTATAGATATTTATTCTCAGTAGTACTAAAACAGTATTTTAGCTAATTTTTTTTATTTTTTTCGTTTAGCTAGTAATCCGCACGTGCAATGCACGTTTTATAGGTTAGAACGTGCAATTTGCACTTGGGATATGCACGTGCAATGCACGGATTCGATGGAGGGAGAGGAGGAGACAGTTTCAATTTTTGAGGGAACAAAATTTTATAAAGACTTTAAATGTGAAGTGAAAATTACAGAATTAACCATATATATATTTTTTAGCTTTTTATGTATATGAGGGCATGATAGTAAAAAGCTGTCAAAATAAGGCTTTGCTTAATAATAGTCAGGGGCGAAGCCAGAACAAAATTTTCAGGGGGGCCAAGAAAAAATCCTATAACTATATATAAATATATAGGTATTTTTCATAATTTTTAGAGAGGCCAAATAATAAAATTTAATAGATTTAAGGGGTTTTTTAAAAAAAAATCAAAAAATTTAAGGGGTTTTTTAAAATTTTGGGGGGGCCCGGGCCACCCCGGGCCCCCACATAGCTCCGCCCCTGATAATAGTATAGATAGATATTTATTCTCAGTAGTACTAAAACAGTATTTTAGCTAATTTTTTTTATTTTTTTCGTTTAGAAGGTTAATTTTTTTTAATAAAACTGAATCTACCTTAATTGACTGCTTGAATTATTTCTTATCAATCTAGTAAAACAGACAGATAGACAAATATAAAATGAGATCAATATGATAAAAAGTATATCTTTATTGAAGATAAATACGATATTCAAATATATGTTAGGAGTAAATTTGTTAAAAAGTCTCCCTTTTTATTTTTGCTTTTCCTTGGTATATATATCGGGATGTATTTTTCCAATTTTATTATATATATAGCAATATGCAATTCTCGTTCTACATGACTTCATCAATTCATGGCGTCATCGTGACATTCATTAATTGTTCAACGTGTTAATTAACATGAAAAATCAAGAGCCAAGTGAGAGCAAGTCTTTGACGTCCCTTTCCCGTCAAGAAATTGGGCATAAACGTATGTGTAGGAACCGATCGACATAAAACTCAAAATATTCTAACGAAGGGCACATTTTTCTAATTAATTTTAGAAGAACGTATATACATGAATTTGAAGAAACAAAATAGTTCGAGAGTTGGTCCAGCCACCTACCACCAAAATGATTAGCGTTGAGAATTGGCCACGTTCTTAGATGTGGGTGGATTCAAAAGTGGGCCTAATGCTAATCAAAGATAAGTGGGAATTTAGGTTGTTCATGCGGGAGATACAACCACCCCCTCTAGCTAATCCAATGCAGAAGGACAGATACAAATGGTTGGGTATGGACTGAGTGGGCTGCCAACCTAACCAACTACTCCAATATATTATTTTATTGTTAAACCTCAGGGTCTTCCACTTTAGTTTTGCCATGTCATGCTGTTGGTGTCACTGCATGCATACAACCAAGAAATTGAGGGGTGCATATATATGATTTGGATTTTGGAAAGGGTACATCACATAGGGCTATGCACGGGTCTGGTCGGTGGAGTTTTAACAATTTTTAAATTCAACTCATTTTTTTTCACCTACTCAAAACCCATCCAAAGTGGTCGGATTTTATTTTTCTTATACCCACACCCGGATCCATGAGTTACGAGTTTGTTCGGATCAGTTTCTGGTTCTACGGGTCAGGTCAGTTTTGTCCGATAAACCCAACTTTTTTAATTTGAAGATTATTTTATTTACTCATTTTTAGTCATTTAAAATTAAAAATTGATCGATTTAGAATAATATGGTGAGAACATCGAGAATATGTAACCCTCAACCAAGTCAAATAAACGTTTTAAAATTAGTAGCTAGTGTAAATATATTATAAGCTGCTAATTTATGTCGGGATAGTTGAGAGTTATAACATGTACATATAGATAACCTATATATACTATTACATCGGAAATGAGACAATTCAGTTTGGGTGTAAGCGGACGGGTTTGCTACAAAACCCAAACCCGACCTAGATTTCAAATGGGCATTTTCAAAACAACCCACTTGGGATAGGACGGGTTTTCATATTAAAAAAATAACCCACCCTTTCGGATTGGGTCGGTTGGGGGTAACTTGACACATATAACATGAATCAGTTCATTTTTCCTCGTAGCCTTTTTCGAGAAATTGTTTTTGCAACTTTATTGAATTTTTTATTTTTTGTGTAAAATAACATTTTGTGTTTGTACAACAAAGTATGAGTGTATATGGGTAAAAATCAGAGCCACACGATCTTAGCACATATCTCAAAGCTTCTCAAGGGCGTACAGTAATTCCAACACAACATCAGACCTACAAGAAGAATGTGGGCCGTTTTCAGGCTAATCAGCTCTGTCTGGTCCACAATTATAGCTTACAACCTACGAAAGAGGGATTTCAACTGTTAGTTAAATCCCACAAATTAAAAATTAAAAAACTAATTATATCCCTTAACGAGAGAAAAATCCAATAGAATATTAAAAGATACATTTTCTGGTATGTTTTCTATAACTGATTCATAATCTATAAATACCCCCCCCCCCCCCATCAATCAGTAATAGGTAATCAATATTTCTCCACGAAAAACCCGGATATCCTTTCTAGTTACTGCCTTGAGTGTTAGAGAGTCTTTGCCAGAGCCACATCCGATGTTAAGGCTTTTTGCAGGTTTGCCAAATATTTTGGGCCATCCATATCCTGATCCAGACGTTATCAACCTTTATGATCAAGAACAAGGAATTTTCAGCAATTAGGAATCAGATCATAATCGATGGTCCAGATCAGAACTTTCTTCCTCAAATAAAGAAATCATCATTTGATTGCTCCCACACAAAAAAAAGCTGCAACAGTTGGCTCCGTCTATGGGAAAAGCCATAGATATTCCACTATGATCACATCCATCCATTAAGAACACTTCCAACCATGCCTCCTGCAAGAAAGCAAAAAGCAGCTGCTGTCGTCCCTCTGTTGTCACCACCTCCTCCTCTGCCATCGCAAGCCTCTTCTAGCAGAGCATCCTCGATTGGAACGACACAATCGTATCGAAGAACCTCGTCCTGCTGAAAATTAGGAGTCAGTCCGCACCTTAACCCCCTCCACAGTGCTTCCTGTGTAGCCGACCTTTGCAAAGTCATCACCTTTAAAAAGTAGACCCTCCGTCATCGCCTTGATAAAAAACACTCCTGAGATGGTGTTCCCTACTTAGAAGGCCAAAAGAACCAAATAAGCCCTTAACCCTAGCGGTAGAGATTCTGTAGAACACCCTCACCACGAGGATGAAGATGTGAGGGGAGCTCGACTCTAGTTAGTCAGTGAGCTCCCAGGCATGACAGAGAAGACGAGGTACTCGTGACTCAGGTTGAATCCCGAGACTTTGTCGATCAAGTCATTAAAGCCATCCATGGAACTGAGTAGAGGTTGTCCGCAAGCCTGCACCATAGAATCAACCAAGAAGAGGAGCCCGCAGATTAACTCGATTCGTGGGGTAAGAAGATGTGCTGTTCCGCCGCATTCACAAGATGGAGGATCACTTTAATAAGATATGCCAAGGGGATGGGCCTAGATAAGGAGGACAGAACCCCATCCGACCTCCTTTCACCAGGGCTATTGTAATCCCTATTTTCGTAAATACGTATTTTCTGTGTATTTTTGAATTTTGATTTTTGTAAATTGGTTTTTCGCTTTCAAATTCTTTTTGTTAAAAATGCATTTTTGAATCTTCCATTAAAGCCTATTTTCAATAATTTTATTTGTAACTATTTCCTATGATTTTTTTATACAAATCTTATTATTGTTATTATTACCTGATTTCTATTATTATTATTGTTACTCAATTTTACTTTTTAATGTTCCCAAAATTTATCTAAGTTTAATTATATTTTTACTGGTAATTTTTATTTCCCTAATGGATTTTTAACCCAAAAACCCAAACCCATTATTTTATTGGATCTTTATACCCATTTACCTCTACCCGTTTACCCGAAACCCTATAACCCAACAAAAACCCCTTCAGCCCGTTACCCATTATATATTACCCAATACCCGTTTGCCAACCGAAAAGCCTATTACCCGATACCCTAAAACCCATACCCGTTAAAACCCTATACCCAAACCCGTTTGCATACCCGTTACCCACACCGTCACCACCCTAACCCTATTCCTATATATACACCCTGCCTGTTCTCTCTTTCTCCTATCATTAAACCCCTAGCCGCCACCCGCCTACCCCCGTTTCTTCACCCCCTACATCTCTCCCTTCCTCTTCAATCCATCCCGCTCATCCCCCGCCCTGCACCTCCGCAACCCACCAGTACCCCCGCCCTCCGACCTCATCCTCTTCCTCTTCCCATCCTCACCTCATTGCCCTGTCCCCTGTGTCATGCCTCCTCCCGGGCACCGCATGACTGCAGCGATGCTGCACCACAGTTGACCCTCTCCTCTCCCTTTTCCACCCTACCGGTGACTACCCCTGTGCACCGCTCGCCATTGCCGACAAAGCTCCGCCCTCACCGACCGCCCTGTGTCGCCTTCTGCCCAGTGCCTCCTCCAGCATCGCAACATCCCTGTGTGCACCCCGACACAGCAGCAGCCCCGCCATCTGCCGCCCGTGCTGTGCACTCCTCCGACTGCAGTGACGTCCTGTCGCTGTTGTGCCTTCCAACAGCCACGAAAGCACCCCTAGTCCCCCTGTGCTTCTCTGTTGCGGCCACAGCAGTGGCAACAGCATTCCCCAACCGCGACAGCAACCCCTCGCCGCCGTCCCTTGGCCGTCGTCGCACCGTAGTCGCCACCTATCTGTCGTCATCCCCGCCGCGCTGCTGCCCACCGTCGGAGCTAAGCCAGTGCACCCATTATCGTGTGCTATTGATCAGGGTTCTTGATCATGTTGGATCCTGGCCGTCGATCACCCGTGATCTTGATCTCTTGATCTCGACCGTCGGATTTGCTTGATCATCATCATCACCATCATCTTCATCATCTGATGTGGACCACCCGATCTTGTTGATCTTGATCTTGATCATCATCGTGATCCGTTCGTTGAATTGTCATTGTGATCTCCATCGTCTTCATCTTGTTTGCGATCGGTTATTCATCTTGTTTGTGATCATCTCGTTTGTGATTCGTTCATTGAGTTCGTGCCCGGGATCCGTTCCCATTATTCTTTCTCTTTGCACCGTTTCCATTATCGTCTCTCAGGTAAGTAACTTGTATTCTTTCCTTTGTGTAATACAAGTACTAAATACCGTATACAGTGTGGTTGTGTTCTAGAGACAATTCATGTGCAAAACTCTTCTGATATCTTGTCTTTATTGTGTTGACCTGCCCGTAGTTGCCTCATTACACACATGACATGAAATAACTTAGGGATGACCACTTCTTGTTGTATACATACATGTTGTTCGTATGATAGCGTGTGCTCAGTTGTGTTCAATGTAGTATAACTCGTTATAGACTTATGAAATACCCTATACAATATTGTTTGGATATCTAGTACACCCTATTTCATGTTTGGTTATGTTTTGGATGAGTTTCATATGAACTGATTGATTTTGTGCATGAAGGATATTTTCTGTTTTGCCGGTTTTCCATTTTTGTTTAGAATTTAGACCCTATTAAGGTTAGTATATGAAAATTATTTGTGAATATGAATTATAGAGAATCCTGTCTATTTTCCATATTTTCTGACAGATCTCAATTTTGATTTATGAGTTGCGAGTTATGACTATTTTACTACAGATGTGTTTAAAATCCAGATCCAGTTTTATACGTATTCTGTATGGTAAATTATTTTTCTACTGATCTTAAAGATAATATTTGATCCAATATTTTGCTGGTTATCACTAGACTTGATTGGGATTAACCCCTAACTTTTATGGATTTAATTGATAACCTTTATGAACCATTTTATGCTTGTGAACAACTACTATACTTACAGAATTTTCATACTGTTTAGTAAAGATACATAATTTCGACCTGAATCTGCTTGCTGTCTATAAAAACTTTATGAATATGAATTATAGCCTACTGTATCTACTTTGTGAGATATTGCTATTTTAGTACTGCAATGTTTATGATTCCAGATTTACAAAACTACTGTATCTTGCTGCTTTCTGATTTTAATTGAGTATTCTATACATGTTAGAAAATTATGAAACTTTATTTTCTATACTAAACATACTAGGAAATACCCCAGATTTTTCGTGGATTTAATCAGTGAGTTTGGATGCTGTTTTCCTATTTATGAATACAAACTTCTGGTTTCTGGCTGAAAATGCTTTATGGATTCAAATCTTTTTTTGTGTCCTATTGTTCTGAAATACCATACGACTTATATATATTTGCTGGATTCGACCGGAAGTCTATTTTCTAGATCTTCTAACGGATCCAGATTTGCATGTCCGTGGCAACGGGAATCCCAGATTTAGTACAGTGTTGTCTTGCAGTTCTAAACTAGAATTTTCATTGTTCTACCCTTTTATGTATTGTCTATCACCTGTACATATTTATATTTTGACCTGAACATGTTACTTGTTCATGTCATGTTATTTTTTCCATGTTTGTGACACATACATGCCTGTTTGATAATAATAACAAATAACCAAGCCAGGGTTAAGGGAAAGATCTAGTAGTGGACAATATAGGAGCCTGTACTCGGAAGGGGACTCATGTTTCCCGTGTGTCAAGTTTACCGACCACATTACCGATCAAGTTTACCGACCTAAGTTACCATCAAGTTACCGACCAAGTTAATTTTCTGTTACTGATCAAGTTTACCGACCAAGTTTTGTGATCCTGTGAAATCCGAGTACATGACCTATAGAATCCCCTACAAAATCTAAACGTAACTTGTTTGAATGTAGCAACCATGTAATAAATGGATGGGATGCATGAAGTGCTACCTAGATAGAAATAAATACAAGACTGGATATAACATGACATAATACCTGTTACTTGCATACCTGATACATGATTACCTTGTATATGCTATCTGACACCTGTTACATGTTTACCCACTTGCATGATACCTGTTATCTGTCACACGTCACTTGCACCCTGTTATCACATCATATTACTTGTTCCTGCTCCTGTTTTATGTTAACCATTCTATCACCTGTATTCCATGTTATGTTTACTTCCGATGTTACTCTATTCTTATTTATCTTTCTTTTCCTATACTTGTTCCTGTACTACAAGCAACCCGTAACTTGCATTGACGGAAGTTTTGTTTTCTTTTTTGTCTTCCTACAATTTGTTAAATTGCAGACTTTGGTGACCAGCTGCCCGATGGAGTAGGTGATCTGAGATATTAGATGCTAGAATTTTTGCTACTATTATTTTTATTTCCTATTGCTTATTTTATATAATTGTACTTGGTTACATGGATTATTTTGTATTGGGCTTTTTGTCCCAGACTTGTATTTTGTTCCAGACATGATTATTTGAAATTCAGTATTCTTGTTTCTTGTTTCAAGTAATCTTGTTGACTATATTGATTCAGTTATGTATGCATGGTTGACTTCTCTTGCTTCCTACTCTGATTATTCCTGTGAAATGTTGTAAAGATCCCGACAGCTTATGGATGATGAAAATCATTTGCTGGACTTAGTCACGTATCCGTATTCCGTATTCTCTTTTTGAGAAGCGGGGCGTGACAACTATCCTCGAATCATATCATATGATGGTGAATTCGACCAAGCAGATATATTGAGAACTTCAAAACTCTCATGATGATCCACAAAGTCTCCGATAAAGTCCACTGTAGAACCTTCCCAGCCACCCTAAAGGGATCAACACATGAGTGGTACTCCCGTCTCCCTATTTGGTCCATCTCCTATTTCGATTAGTTCGAAGAGCTTTTCCTCAAGCACTTCTTCAACAGTCACAAACGAGAAGACGAGTGCCTTCCTGCTTAAATTGAAGCAGATGGCGGGTAAACCTCTCAAATGTTTGTTCCGAAGCTTCACGTCTTTGTCTAGGTTTATCTCCACCCCTGACTCGGCTGTAGCAGCAGCTGCATTCAACACAATGTTCATGATACTAAGCTCAAAGCCTCCCTGGCCAATAAGCATGATGGAGACTTCTCTAAACTATTGCAAAGATGTGAGAAGTAAATCTAAGTTAAGGAGGCCCTCCATCCACATAATCATACTGTAGCCTCGTTCGAGAACAAGCGAAGACGAACGAACAGGGAAGGGTTCAAGAAATCTCAGAAGGACTCATTTGGTCCCTCACTTCGACAAGTTCACACCTCTTAAACCAACATATTAACCGTACTCATGAAAATTAAGGGGGAAGGCTACTCTGCCCCTGCAAAAAGGAACCAAGTAAGCACGATGAGAGAAAAGACCCGATAGTGTCGATTTTCACAAGAACCATGGCCACGAAAAGGAAGAGTTCTGAGCCTTCAAAGATGAAATTGAAGCTGTCATTCACCATGGTCACCTTTCAAAGTACACTTTAATGGAGAAGGTCAAGCCTCCACCAGCCCAAGGAGCCTAATAAGCATGTAGAGATGTAATACCCTAGATTTTTAAATTATGCTTTTAAGATTTATAAATAAATTAAAATGATTTTTGGTGATTTAATAAATATTTTTATGAAGTTTACCTTTTTACACGTGCAAAATACGTGCAAATGTTTTCTTGGGAAGTTCAAAGTAAAAAATTATTTTGGAGAAACTCATTATTTATTATTAGATATTATTTGTAAATTTTTTGGATCTTTCTGATATTTATTTGACCTGTTTGCAAATATTACAAAAAGAGAGACTTTTGTGCAAAATTACCACTTAAAGTGAAAACTGCAGATTTTCAGATTTTTGGGCTGGGCATGATGCCTAGTCAACTCAAAGGTAAAGATTTTACTTTTTGTTTTAATAAGTTTGGTTTGTTTTGCAAGTTTTGATAAAGAAGGGTCTTTTTGCAAATTTGCCACTTAGAGGGGCAAAAGTGCAATTTTATTTTTCTGGGTTTTCAAAATAGTGCCAGCTGATAATAAGTGGTTGTTCTTGTTTATAAATATCAATTTAGTAGGTTTATTTAGTTTCCAAGTATAAGGATTTATATATGTATAGATTTATTTAAAAGAGGTATTTTACAAATCTATTTACAAAACCCTAAAACCCTTTTATTCTGGCCTATTTAAAAGAGAGTGTAGTAGCCTCTTTGTTGCACCACACAAAAGGATTTCATTATTATTATTTTCTTGGAGTTTTAAAGCGAGGATCTTGGTTCACTTGCGAAAGGAATGATTTTCTTATTCTCTTTATTTTTCTTCGGTTGATTCTTCAATAAGGTGAATGACATATGTTTGTTTTCTTTTTGTTCTAAGCATGTAGTATGTCATGATTTATCTATTAGAAAGCATATTAGATGATGGCATGAAGATAATGAGTATAATGAGTTTTGATGAGTAGATGAATTAAAAATTGAACATTTTCATGAACTATATACTATTGATGACCAAAACCCTAATTTGATAATTTGTGATTGCTAAAGAACCTAATAGAAATAATGAGTAGGTTGTTTCCTGCATAATCTTGCTGATTTAAACTAGATACTCTGAGATTACATGATGTTATTGCAAAAGTGAATAAAAGCCATGCTTTACTGTATGTATATATGCATGCTCTAATTTGAGAGTTTTGATGAAGAACTTGATTAGTACTTGGTTTAACTGCTTTTATTCATGGGTACTGATGTGAGTAGTCGTGTATGTGTTAAATAAATTTTAAAGAGGGATTTTGGATTGATGAAATCAAGTTTGCGAGTTGGATTTGGGTAATTGAATTTCGGGTCTGATGGTGAATGGCCGAGATCCACTTTTGTGATTTTGTGGAGATTCAATTGGGCTTTGAGTTTTATATGGTACTGAGAATGAAGTACAACCCTGCACTATCCCTTAACATGGTTTTACTGATTTATATATATATATATATATATATATATATATATATATATATATATATATATATATATATATATATATATATATATACATACATACATACATACACACAAAAACACTAATACATGTATATATATACATATCCTGTTTTGAAGAATTTCCGAAAGTGATTCTTGAGTTCTTCATGAAGTTTTCGATTGGATTTGGATTGTTTTAATACTGAGATTTAACCTAAATGTTATACTACTTCTGTTGAATAAATCTGAATGCTTTACTGATGCTTAGACTCTCTTTTGAATATACACATATACACATACACACTTTTGCTGATTTAGAGTGATTTTTGTGAAAAATTGCTCTTTTGAGATCTTGATTTGTTTTGATTTGTTTCATAAACTCCTATATGTTATACAAGTTATATTTGATCAACTCACGAAGTTTAATTTTGATTTTACAAAGTTTTATCGTCGTATTAGTTTAAAACATGCACAAATTTATCAAACTACAACCTGCTATAGTTGACAGTCGACCGAACTAAAGTCAAAAGTCGACTGGTCAGTCGTTGAATTTTGGATTTTGTTTGCAATAATAGTCAACTGCTTCGTCTTTGAACTAAGGACGACAGTCGACTGTCGGTTTTTCTTGAGTTTTGATTTTTGCAGTATAGTCGATTGACAATGTTCAATAGTCGACTATCACTGTCCTGGTTGATGAGTTTTTATTGAACCTTCAAATTTTTGCAGGACAGTCGACTGGTTCTTCTCGACAGTCGACTGTCACTGTCACTACTGATGAGTTTTCTTGAGTTTTGGATTTTCACAGGACAGTTGACTGACAATGTTCAATAGTCGATTGTCATTGCTGATTTCTTGAGTTTTCTTGAGTTTCTTTAAACGATTATTTCTTCGATATTATGGATTATTAATCTACTGTTTTAAATGATGTTTTGCTACGGATTACAGTATTTTACAAGGGGTTGTATTTTGTTCAAACTTGAATTTCTATAACTTCATATAGTAAAAAATATAGATGTTTTCTTTGAAGTAATTGATGTTTTGTGATTTCAAAATATGGTTTTTTGTTATTTAATGAATGTAATATTTTATTTCAATTTGGGAATTTTACCAGTATATTAAATAAATTGGATTTTTTTTATTTAAGAAGTTTTATTGATATAAACATTTTAATGATGATATTAAGATTTTTTTTGGAAGTTTTGGTGTTGATATTCGTTTTGCGAATTTCTAGGAGTTGAGTGGGAGTCTTGTGAACCACCAGATAAGATTTTGTGAATTTTGACTAGTTGGGGTCATTGGGGGTTGTTTTGTGAAATTAAGTCCGGCGAGATACACTAACTCTAGCGAGGAGAGATTTTTGTGTTTTAAAAATAATCAACTTAAGGACAGGCACAAGTGGAGATGTGATGGAACTTGGAAAATATAAGTATATGCTCTTGGTTTAGGTCCAACGGATGCGTTTTAGGACTTGTGTGTTGTCCTGTCTCGAGATGACATTTGTATGTTCGCGTGTCGAGGGTCTGCAGGCCTATTTACAGAGCATGCAGGGTGCATTCGCGTGTTGAAGGTCGGCCGGCCTATTCATATGATGCACCTGGTGTATCCGCATGTCAAGGGCCTTGCAAGCCTATTCGCGAGGTACACGGTAGGGAGATGATTCTCCGGTTTTTGAGCTATTCTTATATGATGCTTGCGCTTCAAGGGTTGTGATACCTATTCGCAGAGTATTCTGGATCTTGTTTCCATCACCGTAGTAGGATTAGTCGCATAACGAGGGATTTTAACACTATAAAGTGGAGAACGATAAGGGCTTGCACCGTACCTATGTATTGTGGGATGCATAAAATCCGACAAGAGCGCATTAGAGAGTCGGCATATAGCATTGTGTTTTTTTGACTTGGTTTTATGCATGTAGTTTTCTGTTCTTTCTTACACTTAACACTTAGTCTAGTTTCACTTGATGTTTTCATGCCCTACTATTTACTATTTCATATTCCTTGATGTTTTCATGTTTTATTTATTGTTATTTCTTATTTTATTTATTCTTATTGTTGACACATATTGTTTATAACTCTATGACTTATGTTTTATTTATGTTGTATTTATTTTATGTCATTCACATCGTTATGGCTGACCCCTGTAGTTTTGGGGGTTAGGGTTATCTCTAGCCTCCTGTTTTACAGGTAGGTGCCTATAGCTTGGGATTTGGATGCATGAGATAGAATGATAATAGTGCTTTTGTAAATTGTGAATGAATGTGTTGTAAAATAAAAGATTGTAATTCAAGGTGTTTGTTTTTCCGTTGTGTTTTGCAAAGAATTGATGTAATAAAAGTTTTAAAAAATATATATCTGTGTTTTGGCTATGTTTACTATTACAATTGAGGTTGATGCTGGGAATTGAGTCACGTATTTCTGAGATATTTTATTGGAAATTCGGGGCGCTACAGAGATTGGTATCAGAGCATGCTTCAATTATAATAATAAACATGGTATAAATATAAACCTAGGTGTGGACATTAGAGCGTGAGTAACTAGGCGTGGACATTAGAGTGTGAGTATCACATAGAGTTAGAACATGATGTTTTGGTTTGGGGTATGGATTAGGTTTTGGCACGAGGTATTGATGTGGACATGAATTGTGTTGTGATGCTCTAACTTTACCCTCATTTTGTAGTATTCAGTAATTGCAGGACTCAGGACCAGGAATGGTGGTAATGGTGATGGGGCTGAAGGTTTCCATGGGGCAGGACTTGATCTTGAGACTAAGATTGCCAGGGTGTATCAGACCTTGAACACATTCATGGCAGCTAGAATGGCATAGAATCAGAATCAGAATCAAGGAGTTGGACCAGTATTTGTTAACGCTGATCCGATGAAGTAAGTTGAGTCCTTCAAGCGGATGAAGCCGCTTGTGTTTGAGGGACAGTCTGATCCAAACGAGGCTGATGATTGAATTTGACAGATGGAGATGATCTTCAAAGTTCTGGAAATCCCAGCAGTCAATAAAGTGAAATTGGCTACGATGCAATTAGAGAAGGATGCTGGCGTTTGGTGGCAGTCAGTGAAGAGGACTTTTAGAGGTCAGCAAGTGACTTGGGAGCTTTTCTGGATGAGTTCAGGGATCATTTCTTTCCTCTGGATATCTAGGAGAAGAAGGCAACGGAATTCTTGAATCTGCAGCAAGGCAACATGACAGTGTGCGAATATAAGACTAATTTCGCTCAACTACCAAGGTATGCACCGGAGCTGATTGTTGATGAAGCGAAGAAGGCCAAGAAGTTCGAGCAGGGCTTGAGCCCAAATTTGAGGTCAAGGATGACTTCTTCGGGCATAAAGAGATTTGATAAGCTGGTCAGGAGAGCAGCTATGACAGAAGAAGATATGGATCAGTTCTAGAAGAAGCAGGAGACCTGGAGCGGGAGAAAGAGGCTAGCAGTTAGTGAGAGTAGAAAGGAGTTCCTAGTGAAGCAGGGCAAGATCAGTAGGCCAGTGCAGAAGGCACCCGCAATTCAAGGCGTGACTTGTTTCAATTGTGGAGAGGCAGGTCATTATCAGGCAGCATGCACCAAGCCTCAGAAGGTGCAGGTTTGTTATTAGCGTGGTCGTGAAGGGCATCTCAGATCAAACTGTCCGCAGTTGAAGAAGGATGGTGCAGGCGGAGGCAAAGTTCAGAGGTAGAGGCGAGTGTTCGCATTGACTGAGGAGGATGCAGGTAACTCAGAGGATGTGATCCAGGGTATGCAAGAATTTTGAATTCATTCATTTATGTATTAAGTAAAACTTTGTTTGAGAATAAAAAGGAGATTTTAGTATTATTCTCCATGTAACAGAATTTGTTTTGGTTAATGGAATAAAAGCAAAAGTTTTATTTGATACTGGTTCTCTACATACATTTGTGTCACCCAATTTTTTTGCTAAAGTCTTAGGTGTGGAACCTATGTTTTTTCCAAGCAGAGTCTTGACGGTGGCAACACCATCAAGGGAAGAATTGACTGCTAATCGATATTACGAAGGCTGTGATATCGAGATTGGTGGGAGATTATTTGGCATTGATCTCATTGTGCTGCAAGTTCGGGGTGTGGATGTGATTTTGGGAATTTATTGGATGGCAATATATGATGCCACAATTGAATGCAAGAGGAAGAGGTGTTGGCGAAAGCACCAGGTGGTTCTGCGGTGACTTTTCAGGAGAAGAAGAAGGACCCGAAAGTGACTGCTATGGTATCTAAGTTGATGATTCCAGATGAAGTCAGAGGCAGTTTAAGAAATTGGTGAGTAAATGGGTATCATCAAGTCCGAAGTCGGAGGAAAAGAATTCTATGCACTTGATAGAGGTATTATAGAAGTTGCAGGAGCATAACTTGTATACCAAGCTGTCAAAGTGTGAGTTTTGGAAGTTTGAGGTAACTTTTCTTGGTCATATCCTTTCTATGGAGGGAGTGACCACGGGTCCTCAGAAGGTTGAGCAGTTGGTGGAAGGTCAGAAATTAGATGCAGAGATTCAGAAGGTGTTGTAGCAAGTTCCCGAAGGCAAGTTATCAGAGTTGCGCAGCGGGAGCTACGTGGTAGTCAGAGGATCGCATGCAGAAGGTTTTTCCTGAACTTTTGTATGATTATGTTCATTTGTATGATTGTACTCTTCGAGTTGAGTTGTATTTCTTTTATTAGATTACATTCTCTTGTGTAATTGCATTTTCTAAACTATGAGATTTCAATTCCATTTTGCTTATTTTGTTTGGACCCTATTAGTAGTAGTTCTGAGGACAAAACTATTCTAAGGAGGGAGTGATGTAATAGCCCAGATTTTTAAATACTGCTTTTATGATTTATAAATGAATTAAAATGGTTTTTGGTGATTTAATAAATATTTTTCTGAAATTTACCTTTTTACACGTGAAAAACACGTTCAAATGTTTTCTTAGGAAGTTCAAAGTCAAAATTATTTTGGGGAAACTCATTATTTATTATTAGATATTATTTGTGAATTTTCTGGATTTTTTCCGATATTTGTTTGACCTATTTGCAAATATTACAAAAAGAGGGACTATTGTGAAAAATTACCACTTGGAGTGAAAACTCCAGATTTTTAGATTTTTGGACTGGGCATGATGCCTAGTCAACTCATAGGTAAAGAGTTTACTTTTTGTTTTAATAAATTTGGTTTATTTTGCAAGTTTTGATAAACAATGGTCTTTTTACAAAATTGCCACTTTGTGCAATTTAGTTTTTCTGGGTTTTCAAAACTATGCCGGCTGATAATAAGTGGTTTTTCTTGTTTATAAATATCAATTTAGTTGGTTTTATTTAATTTCCAAGTATAATGATTTATATATGTAAAGATATATTTAAAAGATGTATTTTACAAATCTATTTACAAAACCCTAAAAACCTATTATTCCGGCCTATTTAAAAGAGAGTGTAGCCGTCTTTTTATTGCACCACACAAAAGGATTTCATTATTATTATTTTCTTGGAGTTTTAAAGCAACGATCTTGGTTTTCTGGCAAAAGGAATGACTTTCTTATTCTCTTTATTTTTCTTCGGTTGATTCTTCAATAAGGTGAGTGACATATGTTTGTTTTGTTTTTATTCTAAGCATGTTGTATGTGATGATTTATCTATTAGAAAATATGTTAGATGATGGCAAGAAGATATAATGAGTTTTGATGAGTAGATGAATTAAAAATTGAACCTTTTCATGAACTATATACTAATGATGACCAAAACCCTAATTTGATAATTTGTGATTGCTAAAGAACCTAATAGAAATCATGAGTAGGTTGTTTCTTGCATAATCTTGTTGATTTCAACTAGATACTCTGAGATTACATAATGTTATTGCAAAAGTGAATAAAAGCCATGCTTTACTGTATGTATATATGCATGCTCTGTTTTGAGAGTTTTGATGAAGAAGAACTTGATTAGTACTTGGTTTAACTGCTTGTATTCATGGGTACTAATGTGAGTAGTCGTGTATGTGTTTAATAAATTTTGAAGAGGGATTTTGGATTGATGAAATCAAGTTTGAGAGTAGGGTTTGGGTAATTGAATTGCGGGTCTGATGGTGAATGGCCGCTATCCACTTTTGGGATTTTGTGAAGATTCGATTAGGCTTTGAGTTTTATGTGGTACTGAGAATGAAGTACAACCCTACACTATCCATTAACATGGTTTTACTGATATATATAAATCAAGTTTGAGAGTAGGGTTTGGGTAATTGAATTTCGGGTCTGATGGTGAATGGCCGCGATCCACTTTTGGGATTTTGTGAAGATTCGATTGGGCTTTGAGTTTTATGTGGTACTGAGAATGAAGTACAATCCTACACTATCCATTAACATGGTTTTACTGATATATATATGTATGTATATATATATATATATATATATATATACACACACACACATACACACAAACACACTGATACATGTATATATATACATATCCTGTTTTGAAGATTTTCCGAAAGTGATTCTTGAGTTCTTCATGAAGTTTTCGATTGGATTTGGATTGTTTTAATACTAAGATTTAACCTAAACCTTATAATACTTCTATTGAATAAATCTGAAAGCTTTATTGATGCTTAAACTCTCTTTTGAACATACACATATGCACATACACACTTTTGCTGGTTTTGAATGTTTTTTTTGAAAAATTTCTCTTTTGAGATCTTGATTTGTTTCGATTTGTTTCATAAACTCCTATATGTTATACAAGTTATATTTGATCAACTCAGGAAGTTTAATTTTGATTTTACAAAGTTTTATCATCTTATTAGTTTAAAACATGCACATATTTATCAAACTGCAACCTGCTATAGTTGATAGTCGACGGAACTAAAGTCGACAGTCGACTGGTCAGTTGTTGAATTTTGAATTTTGTGTGTAATAACAGTCGACTGCTTCGTCTTTGAACCGAGGTCGACAGTCGACTGTCAGTTTTTCTTGAGTTTTGGATTTTTGCAGGACAGTCGACTGACAATGTTCAATAGTCGACTGTCACTATCCTGGTTGATGAGTTTTTATTGAACCTTCGGATTTTCGTAGGACATTCGACTGGTTCTTCTCGACAGTTGACTGTCACTGTGACTGCTGATGAGTTTTCTTGAGTTTTGGATTTTCGCAGGACAGTCGACTGATAATGTTCAATAGTCGACTGTCATTGCTCTGGCTGATGGATTTCTTGAGTTTTCTGATGTTTCTTTAAATGATTATTTCTTCAATATTATGGATTACTAATCTACTATTTTAAATGATATTTTGTTACGGATTACAGTAATTTACAAGGGGTTGTATTTTGTTCAAACTTGGATTTCTATAACTTCATATAGTAAAATATATAGATGTTTTCTTTGAAGTAATTGATGTGTTGTGATTTCAAAATATGGTATTCTGTTATTTAATGAATTTAATATTTCATTTTAATTCTGGAATTTTATGAGTATATTAAATAAATTGGATTTTGTTGATTTAAGAAGTTTTATTGATATAAATGTTTTAATGATGATATTAAAAATTTTATTGGATGTTTTGGTGTTGATATTTGTTTTGTGAATCTCTAGGAGTTGACTGGAAGTCCTGTGAACCGGCAGATGAGATTTTGTGAATTTTGACCAGTTGGGGTCATTGGGGGTAGTTTTGTGGAATTAAGTCCGGCAGGATACACTAACTCTAGGGAGGAGAGATTTTTGTGTTTTAAAAATAATCAACTTAAGGACAGGCACTAGTGGAGATGTGATGGAACTTGGGAAACGTAAGTATATGCTCTTGGTTTAGGTCCAACGGATGTGTTCCAAGACTTGTGTGTTGTTCGGTCTCGAGAGGACATCTGTATGTTCGCGTGTCGAGGGTCTGCAGGCCTATTTACGGAGCATGCAGGGTGCATTCGCGTGTTGAGGGTCGGCGGGCCTATTCATGGGATGTACCTGGTGTATTTGCATGTCGAGGCCCTCGCAAGCCTATTCATGGGGTACACGGCAGGGAGGTGATTCTCCTTTTTTGAGCTATTCTTACATGATGCTTGCGCGTCGAGGGTTGTGATGTCTATTCGCAGAGTATTCTGGATCTTGTTTCCATCACCGTAGTAGGATTAGTCGCATAACGAGGGATTTTAACCCTATAAAGTGGAGAACGATAAGGGCTTGCACCGGACCTATGTATTGTGGGATGCATAGAATCCAACAAGTGTGCATTATAGAGTCAGCTTATAGAATTGTGTTTTCTTGACTTGGTTTTATGCATGTAGTTTTCTGTTCTTTCTTACACTTAATACTTAGTCTAGTTTCACTTGATGTTTTCATGCCCTACTATTTACTATTTCATATTCCTTGATGTTCTCATGTTTTATTTTTTGTTATTTCTTATTTCATTTATTCTTGTTGTTGATTCATATTGTTTATGACTCTATGTCTTAAGTTTTATTTATGTTGCATTTATTTTATGTCATTCACACCGTTATGGCTGACCCCTCTAGTTTTGGGGGTTAGGGTTATCTCTAGCCTCGTGTTTTACAAGTAGGTGCCTACAACTCGGGATTTGGATGCATGAGATAGAATGGTAATAGAACTTATGTAAATTGTGAAAGAATGTGTTGTAAAAGAAAAGATTGTAATTCAAGGTGTTTGTTTTTCCGCAGTATTTTGTAAATAACTGATGTAATAAAAGTTGAGAAAAAAATATATATTTGTATTTTGGCTATGTTTACTATTACAATTGAGGTTGATGCTGGAAATTGTGCCACGTATTTCTGAGATATTATATTGGAATTTCGGGGCGGTACAAGAGAAATACCCCAAGGCCAAGGATTCCGAGCCTCTTGCCATTCTTCATTCCATTCATGGACATCCAATGTGAGGGGAGTCCAACTCCTCCTGAATGGCGTTCATCCGAGAAGTTAACTCTATGCATCACCCCCCCCCCCCCCCCCACACACACAAAAATAATGATGGGCCCCCAGTAACTTTCTTGGATAAAGATATTGCAGGCGTCTGAACACCTCACTGTGATGCACCAGTGGTCAGACTTTCCATAGACAACCAAGAAATCCACCGCATCTTGGTGGATAGTGGTAGCTCGGTGAACATCTTCTTAGAAGCTTTCGAAGGCCTCACGTCTACAACCCACAGGGTTCTCTGGGGTTCCAGTCCAAAATTGAAAGAATAGTCATTCTCGACGTGAATGCGGGAAAAAACCCTATCTACCCAAACTAAGGCAATGGACTTCAAGGTTGTTGATGTAAGAGCCACTTACAATTCCAACCTCAGTCACCCCGGCCTAGCGGTCTTTCACACCATAGCTTCGATGTTCCATATGAAGTTGAAGTTCCCCATGCTAGCTGGGGTAGGAGAAGTTAAGTGTAGCGCCCCAAATCTCCATACTGGAAATTTGAGACCCTACTCCAGGAGTCGAACTTCAAAATAGCCACAATCACAGAAAAGTATAGAAAAATTAAAATTTTTATCCCATATAAATGTTACATTTACAAGTGTTACAATATCCATATAAAAATTACAAGATTTACAAATAATATAATAACACTTGAATATGTCCCTTGGATGCTTGGACCAACTCGAGCTCTGCTGTATCTGTGAATCGGCTCCGGATACCTACAAGGTGGTGAACGTCAGTACTTCGACTGATGCAATGCTGATAATAATAGCGATCTCCAAACTAACATTCACAACCATAATTTATGCAAAAAAGAAAAGTGATGTGACAAATAGAGGTTAATAGATTCGGGATATAGTGTTGTTGTATGCCATGATTCTACAACTAGATGCATCAATCACATGCCAATTTCTAATGTAAGCAAGACTTTGGAGAACTCATGTAGTACAAAATCTAGCCGTCTTTCTCCTCATTTTAGGGATTCAAACCCTCGCCATGCATCCTACTCTTGTACTCAACCTATTCCCTATAGATTTTCGTGTCTAAGGAGGTTTCTGTCATCCGGTCTAGTCCCGTACTACAGTCCTAAAAGTGGTGCTCGTGTTTGCCACTTTGTACCCGCGCACGGACCTCACTCAAAAAGCCGTGTCAAACATTCCGGTACAAATCCATGTACCCAATGACGTCAATGATTCAAATAACACAAAACCCATGCGCATAGGAACATGACGGCCTTGAGGGTCAAATCCCCTTTCCGACAGGAGCTCCTCTCCCGTTCCTTACCCTAGCTCTTTGGGAATTAACAAATCGAGATGCGAAGACCCGTGAACTCAAACCTGAGAACCAAATCCGTATCCCTACGACAGGAAAAGTACAACACCCGAATATGGTCTGCTAGTACTAATGCAATGTACATACTCCTAATACATCACTCTAATCTAAGATTCACTCTAATCATTCAGGTAAAAGATTGCTTCCAAAATTCTGCCCGTCGCCACTGGCCCCGGCGACGCAAGTCCTGCTCGCCACTTCCCCTAGCTTGGAATCGTCCCTCACCATGGACCGCGTTCAATCTTAACCAGCATGAATACAACTCGACGGCACCAACTCGGACGTCCAACGCCTCGGGGGAAGTTCACATCTAGGGTCGATAAACGTAGGGTATCACCCTACCCTAGTGACTAACTCGAGTCACACAATCCTCCACAGGAATCAACACCAACCAGACCAGCAATAGAAACCATTCATCCCCAAACAACTAGTTATCAACTCTTATGTACACAAGGGGTAAGGTTCTCCCAACACTTAGTCAAATTCATGACTAAACAACTATGATGTTTCTGCCTGAAACTTAAAAAGATCATAACTCCCACAATACAACTCAGATTTGGGTGTTCAAGCACAATATGGAAAGTCTACAACTCTCTAGTTGACCATCAACTCAGATTCAGTCATCTAATCCCTCAAAAATGCCTCACAAACCTCAGCCTGTGTATTTCCTATGCACTCGCTGTACATTACCTATAGCATAAAACTCTACCTGCTCATCGGAATGATACAAATCCAGGTTCTGTGGAAATGTGTGAATGTCCTTTACAACTTTCTAGTTGATCACCAATCCCAATTATTTCATTTGATTACCTTAAAACAGTCATCTCTCTCAGGTATACAGAACCACACATAATGCATTACTCAAACAGAGCCTTTAGCTCAAAATCTGGTTTCTGTCCAATCTTGCAAAAATCATAATTATTAATATACTGAAAATAATTTCTTCAAGTAAGGCTTTTTGGAAAGCTCAAGATGTCTACTACCGTTTCCTAGTTGAACACTTTCGCAATTTCTGCTCTTATAGAGCCACAAAAGTACCATCTTGTCATAGTGTCAATACTGACTGAGTTATGCAAGTACATGCTAAAATATTCACCATAAATCACATGCTTATCAAATCATTATCAAGTTTGCATTCCAGAAACTAGACATCATCATGTATAACATGCAAAAAGTTTCACATCCAAATTTCAAGTATTCAAGGAGTTCTACCTATTATAAACATGCATAAAAAATCTGCTGTTATTCAGTTACTCTCTTGACTACTCTTGATTAATTAATTTTTTACATGCATCAAATTTCATCCAAATAATTTCATGATTTTTCTGTAGAGTCCAGATGCATACAAGATAACATGGTAAAAATTTTAGAACTATATCATGTGTCAATTAATTATAAGAATCCCCACAAATTTAGTTATCACAATAGACAGACCCAGTCTTTGCTTTACGACTCAGTCCTAAAATGATTTGATTAAAATATCAAATAATATCAAAAAAGTCCAAAATAAATCATGTATCTTCTAGACATATATGAGATCATTCTGTATAAATTTCAAGATCAAATTTCAATTACTTTGTTCTCTGGAAATTCGAAAACTTAGCATGCAGATCATATTTTCTGTTTCCATTTTCAAATTCTAACAATCTACTCCTGATCCACTATTCTCATACTACTATTACTAATTGCATGCAAGTAATTAAACAAGAATGAACAAGAACAAGTTCAAAGAACTCCCCACCCTTAGTTGGCTTGAGAAGATGAGGCGTGTCTTGAGCTTCGTCCTCCAAATCCTTCTCCAAAGCTTAAGAACACTCATTCTTTTTTGGCTCCTTTCACTCTTTCCTTTTATTTCTTTCTTTCTTACTGAAATTTTCAGAGCTCAAGAGGTGAGAAGGGGGTTTTTAATCAAGAGAGGAGTGAGGGAGAGAGGGGGGGTAGGCCGGCCAAATAGGGGAGGGGGTAGGGGGTAAGGTGGAAGGTGGTTTTTCCAAAAACAATGGACTCTAGCCCCTTGTTTTGAAGACAAGCTTGGATGAAATTTTTTTGGTCTTGATAAAGCTCTAGATGAGAGGTGAGGGGTTAGATTTGAGTGCAGGCAAAGGATATCCATTGTAGTATCATACAATTGCATATTTGCATAGACACCGCACTCAAAACTAGTATATGTACTAGCATCGGTCCTCCTCATTCTAGCGCATCATCAAGAACGCAACCATCCACACGAACTAACCCACAACATAAATGCACTCCATCATTCGTACATATATAATCAAACAAACACTGCAATATATATACATATAGACAATATATATATATATATATATATATATATATATATATATATATATATATATATATATATATACAAATGCATTATATTATCCGGGATATTACATTACTCTATCCTTAGAATCGTTCTGTCCCCAGAACGACGCTAGTGGGAGAGAAGAAAAGAAAGACAAACAACACCTAAAACAAATTTGGATACAAAGCCTTTATACGGCTCTCCGACTCCCAGGTGGTTTCTTCCACGAATTGGTTCTTCCAGAGAACCTTGACCATCGGGATGACCATGTTTCTCAGTACCTTGTCCTGATGATCAAGTATCCTGATTGGTTGCTCCTTGTAGGAAAGATTAACCTGTAGATCTTCCGGAACCTCTGGTAACTGATGGCTCGAATATGGCACATACTTCCGTAGCATAGAGATGTGGAACACATCATGTGTAACACCCCGTATTGTACGATACCTGAATATATATATATATATATATATATATATATATATATATATATATATATGTGTGTGTGTGTGTGTGTGTGTGTGTGTGTGTGTGTGTGTGTGTGTGTGTGTGTGTGTGTGTGTGTGTGTATATTGTCCGTATGCATGCACTTGATTGTAGTATTATGGGTTGATTTTGCTATCATGGTGTGTGGTTAGGGTTACGGGACGGTTCATGGGAGGATTGCATTCTAAAATATGCACGAGAACAAGGAGGACCGATACTAGTATAAACGCTGGTTTTCGGCACGACGCCTATACAAATATAACAGTGTATGATACTACAGTGAATATATATTGCGTATGCTTGATAAACCTCTCATATCGCACTCGTAGGAATGCTTTTACCCTTAAGTTGGGCAGCCAACACAACAAACACCAAACCATGGGCTAGAAGCCATGGTTTGATCCAAAACCACCTACACACCTACCCTACCCCCTAGCTTCAAAACCGGCCATATCCCTTCTCTTCTCCATCATTTTTCCACTCTATTCCCCCTCCTTGCTCTGGAAATTTCAGAACTCCTCCAAGAGAGAAAAAGAAAGGAAGAAGAGAAAGTGAAGAAGAAGGTCTCAAGGAGGGATTTCCAAAGGAAAAAACTTGAGAAGATCCATTCCTCTACAACAACCAAGGGTGGGGAGTTTCTCTAAACCTTCATTTCTTGTCTTTTAATTGATTTTGCTTGCATGCATGTATGATAGGATGTACTAGGATGATCATCTATGAGCTTGGAAGTTGAAATCAGAACTGAAACTAGAAAACTGGTTCAAAATGCTATTTTGTTGATTTTTCCGAAAGCAAACTACAAAGAATTAGATCATGAAATTGTCAGGGATTGTTCACATATGTGTTTAGAATGTTCATGATTTATTTCAGATTTTTCGGTGATCATTTGATATTTTAATAAAATCGTAAGGTGCAACTGTGTCGTAAGGCAAATTCAGCAATTGATAAACAGAATGACTGATGTTGTAGGAATTTTCATTATTTATTGAAGCATGTTCTTGATCTGAAATTTTTATCCTATATTCCTGCATGCATCTAGGTTCTATAAAAAAATCAAGAAATTATTTGGATGAGTTTATAGGCTTGATAAAAATCGAGCTTTAATAAGTAGCTGAAGATGAACTGAAGAACTTGATGGTTTCTGTGCTAAATTGAAATAGATAGAACTCACTGTGTATTTGGAGTTTTGATGTGAGGTCTTTTGTACATTGTTTAGTATGATCGCTAGTTTCATCACCATAAATTTTGTGTCATTTGGACAAGTATAGAATTTAATATGATTTTATGAGTATGTGCTATGCTTGTTTCAGCTAGTTTGGATACCCTGTAGAGATTGGGCATTTGAGACTCATTAAGAGCACATTTTGAGAACCTGATTCATTAGAGAGTAGTAGTAGACACCTAGATCTTTCCAACAAGATTAATTTGAGGCAATTCCAGCAAAGGGTTGATTTACTGTAATTTTTGTAAAGACTGGACAGAGACCTAGAGTGGATCTGAGTGCTCTGATTTGGAGAGACCCATTGTGTGAATTGGTGCATCAGTGAGAGATGTGTGTGTTAGGGTGACTTAATGGTATAATTTGGACTCATGATCAACTAACTATAGAGTTGTTGAGGACACCCATACCCTTCCATAGAAATTGGGTTTGTGACGTTCTGACGAACGAGTAGTGTTTTGTGCTACCAGTAAGGTGCAACCCGTGCACAGGAGGCACGCATGCTGAGGCTTGAGATGCTATTTTGAGGAGCTAGATGTTTGAGTTTGAGTTCAGGATCAACTGGGAAGTTGTAGCCTAGGATCTTACCTTTCCGAATTTGGTTCGTACACTCCAATCGGAGTTGTATCGTGAGAGTTATGACCATTCTAAGTTTCGGACAGAAATCCCGTAGGTCGCTTAGTCTTGGTTTTGACTAAGTATTGTGAGGATATTTCCCCTGTATACTATCAGAGTCGATGAATCTTGTCTAGGGATGGTTAATATTTGTTATTGAGGTTGTTGACTCCCAGAGTGGGATGTGTGACTCGAGTTAGTCACTAGGGTAAGGGACACCCTACACCTGTCAACCCTACATTATAAACTTTCGCCGAAGCGTAGGACATTCGAGCGTGCCATTGAGATAAGTTCACAAGGGTGAACATACATTCACAGCCGGGGTAGCGGCGAATGTAGGACAGAATGCTGAACAATTCCAAGCTGGGGAAGTGGCGAACCGGACCGGTATCGCCAGGGCCAGAGATTGATAGGCAAGTATGGAAGCAGTCTTATCTTTACCTGAAGTAATTAGAGTAAGGCAGGGGTTAGAATAGCATATTAAGGAGTTGGGAAATTGCATTAATCCTAGTAAACCATAGTTGGTGTTGTACCTTCCAGTCGTAGGGATACGTTTTCGGCACTCATGGATTGAGTCCTCGGCTCGTATCTCGATCTGTTAATTCCCAAAGCATTGCCAGAGTAAGGTACGGGAGGCTAGGAGGATTTGACCTCCCGAGGCCCTCACATCCCTATGTGCGAAGGTTTTGTGTTTTGGTATATATTTAAGTTCATAACCCGATCAGAGATGAACACGCATGCGTCGGTCCATAGGGGTGGACATGGGAATCATACGGTCGGGCAACCGGATTCAACGCACCTTTCTGAGGAGGTCCGTATGCAGGGTACGAAGTGGTAGCTACGACCACCACTTAGGCACTGCAGTGGCGGAACTGGATCGACCAGCTGCAACCTCCTTGGGCGGCGGACAATTTATTGGGAACTGGATGGGTACAAGGGTAGAATGCATGGCGAGGGATTTAACCCTACAATCAGGAGATGCGAACTCCTTGGAAAGTATGTAGTATGGGATGCATACGTTTCCATCGAAGTTGATTTTGGGAAAGTATGTAGTATGGGATGCATACATTCCCAACTGAATTGCATTAGAGTAGGTGCATCGTGTGCATTCTTGTTATGCATTAGATTAGGCCATGCTTAGGTCTGGAACGCATGTAGTATGGGATGCATGCGGATCCAGATTTCCAAGTCTTGCTTGCTTTAGAATAGGCTTGTGATTGGTACATTTCGTTGTTAGATCATGGCATACACGAGCACTACACAATTTAGGATGCACGTTTTCTTTTCCATTCAAGATGGTTTGTGATTGCCAGTTTGGAGGATCGTTGTTATTATCAGTATTGCGTCAGTCGAAGTACTGACATTCCCCACCTTTTAGGTACCGATTCTACCTTTCAAGCAGGTGCAGTGATATTAGAGTCGCACAGCAGAAGATTCAAGCCGAGGTCCAAGTCCCAGGGATGCAGCTTGACCATTCAGCGGAGCTTCGACAGTAAGCCATCGACTGCCAGTCCGGGGGAAAGTTGTTAACTTTACAGAAAGGAGTGATGTACATTTGTAATAAGATGTACTGAGGTTATGTAATTTGTATTCTTGTCAAGAACAAGACATTGGTTGTAATCAATGATGTAATGACTTATTTGGCAATAAAAAGTTTTTAAATTTCCGTGTTATTACTGTGTTGAGATGCATTTGAAGGCAAAGATTCTGGTGAGTGTCACGGATGTCCGGTAATGGGGATCCGGGGTGCTACATCATGCACTTGGAATAACTCGGCTGGTAGCTATAACTTATAAGCCATCCTGCCAATTCTCTTTAGAATCTTGTATGGTCCAAAGCATATCGGAGCTAACTTCCCGCCCTTTCCAAACCTGATAACTCCTTTTGTCGGCGACACCTTGAGAAATAAGGAATCGCCTTCCTCAAATTCCAGCTCTCTCCGGCGGTTGTCGGCATAGCTCTTCTGCCTGCTCTGTGCTCCTTGTAGTCTCTTCTGAATAAACTCGATCTTTTCCGATATCTACTGTATGATTTCTGGCCCATACATTTGCCGCTCTCCTGCCTCGTACCAACACATGGGTGTTCTGCATCTTCTACCATATAAAGCTTCATATGGGGCCATGCTAATGCTTGCTTGATAGCTGTTATTGTAAGAAAACTCTACCAAGGCTAGGTACTTCTTCCAACTTCCTCCGAAGTCCAAAATGCATGCACTCAACATGTGTTCAAGAATCCTGTTGACCCTATCTGTCTGTCCATCAGTTTGTGGATGAAAAGCTATGCTGAAGTCTGTTCTGGTTCCCAATGCTGACTGTAGACTCTGCCAGAATCGAGATGTAAATCTTGCATCTCGGTCGGATACTATCGGCACTGGCACTCTATGTAGCTTCACTATGTTCTCGATGTAGATATCAGCCAACTTCTCGACTAACCCGGTTGTCTTTACTGAAAGAAAATGTGCCGATTTTGTTAATCGATCCATAATCACCCATATCGAGTCATTTCCTTTAGGGCTCCTAGGTAATCCAGTGAAAAGTCCATACTAATGTTCTCCCATTTCCACTCTGGAATGGGTAGAGGTTGTAGCAATCCTCCTGGTTTCTGATTCTCGGCCTCAACTTTTTGTCACGTCAGACAGTTGGCCACGAATTCTGCTATTTCTCGCTTCATTCCTGACCACCAATAGTATTGTTTTATATGACGATACATCTTGGTGCTTCTGGGGTGAATCGCAAGCAATGTGGAGTGAGCTTCCTTCATGATGTCTTCTCTCAACTCCTTGTCCTTTGGCACACACAGTCTATTGCCAAACCATAGTGAACCTTCTCTTATACTGAATTCGGGCAGTTATCCTTCGTTCACATGATCCTTCATGGCTTCTATCTCTGGGTCTTCTGTCTGAGCCTTCTTCACCTGCTCATTCAAGCTTGGCTGTAATACCAACTGCGCCAAAACTGAACTTAAGTGCTGAGCAACTACTTCAATGCCTGCTTGCCTGATCTCCTCATCTAGCTCCTTCTGGGTTGCTACCAGTGTAGCCACAATTCTCTTCCTGCTGAGCGCATCTGCTACCACGTTGGCCTTTTTTGAATGATTTATGATTTCTGGCCTGATGTCTTTGAGGACTTCCAACCATCTCCTCTGCCTTAAATTAAGGTCCTTCTGCTGGTAAATATACTTTAAGCTCTTATGGTCAGTGTATATCTCCACTTTTGCTCCGTAGATATAATGCCTCCATGATTTCAAAGCGAATATTATGGCTGCAAGCTCCAAATCGTGAGTTGGATAGTTTTTCTCATGTGGTCGTAGCTGTCTTGATCCATAAGCTATAACCCTGCCTTCCTGCATCAGCACACATCCGAACCCCAAATACGATGCATCACTATAGATGACATAGTCCTTGTCCTCATGAGGTAAAACCAATATAGGTGCTGAGATCAACCGGTTCTTCAGTTCTTGGAAACTATCTTCACACTTCTTCGTCTAGTCGATACTTTGGTTCTTTTTGGTCAAAGCTGTAAGGGGTACATCTATCCTTGCATAATTATAGATAAACTTCCGGTAATACCCACTCATACCTAGAAAACTCCTTTCTTCTTCCACCGTCTTCAGCTATGGCCATCCCTTGACTGCTTCAATCTTCTGGGGATCTGTTTTCACTCCCTCCTTAGAAAGGATATGGCCTAGAAATACAATTTCTGATATTCAGAACTCACACTTGGACAATTTGGAGTATAACTGATGCTCTTGTAACTTGCTCAGGATTGCTGTCAGATGTTAAGCATGATCCTCCTCCGTCCTTGAGTATACCAAAATGTCATCGGTGAAGACCACAACAAAAGAGTCAATAAACGGATGTAGAATTCTGTTCATCAAGTCCATAAAGATCGCTAGAGAATTAGTCACTCCAAACGGCATTACCAAGAATTCATAGTGTCCATGCCGAGTTCGAAAAGCTGTCTTAGGCATATCCTCTTCCTTGACTCGCACTTGATGATATCCGGACCGTAGGTCAATCTTGAAAAATATTGCTGCTCCCTGAAGTTGATCGAACAAATCACCGATCCTGAGAATTAGGTACTTTTTTCGAATTGTGACCTTATTCAATTCCCGATAATCGATACACATCCTGGCTAATCCGTCCTTCTTCTTAACAAGCAATACTGGCGCTCCCCAAGGTGATGCACTTGGTCTGATGAATCCCTTCTGCAAGAATTCCTCAATTTGCTTCTTGACCTCATTTTGATATACTGGCGCCATTCTATAGGGTGCTTTGGATACTGGAGTGCTACCTAGTTGAACTGTGATGCTAAACTCGACATCCCAGTGTGGGAGAAGTCCAGGTAAATCCTCAAAGAATACGAGTGGAAAATTCCTCACCACTGGTATATTGTTCACCTTTTCAGGTACCCGTAATTCACTAGTAGCTGCAACAATCGTTGCTCTCGATCTCTTCTCCCCGTGGAATACAAGTTCCACACATTCGGCTGAGATGACTACCTCCTTCTCCTTGCAGTCGATGCTTGCCTTGTGCTTCGACATCCAATCCATACCAATAATGAAATCTATTCCGAGAAAACCCAATTCTAACAAATCGATGCTTAGGGTTTCCCCGTTAATCTGGAGTTGACAGCCCCTATAGCACAGATCTATAGTGAGGGTTTCCCCTGATGGGGTAGCCACCAGCAAGGCTAAATCTGGAATTGCCTCTTGTGTGCATCTTAATTTTCTCGAAAAAGATTTTGACACAAGAGAATGAGTCGATCCACTATCGAACAAGACCATAACCAAAATTCCATTTATATATATATGTCTTGTTACAAAAGTTCATCCTTCATCAACTTCCCATAAAAACCCAAAATACAACTTAGAACTTCATTACATCATTTCCTTACATACCAGTGATTACCCCTTCATCTTCTTCAGCATCCTTTTTGGTCAAGGCGAACACCCTTCCTTGACGCATCGGCTTCTTTCCTTTGTCGATTGCTCCCGACCCTGCCCTGTTATTGTTCCTTGAATTTTGGGGACAATTCGGCCTAACCCTTCTAGCCCGCACTGGAAACATCTCTGGGCATTCCTCCTGGGGCATTGATCCTTGAAGTGTCTCTTCTGTAATACCCCGGATTGTACAATATATATATATATATATTGTCTGTATGTTTGCATACATTGCAGGGTTGGTTTGATTGTATGTATATGTATAATGATGGAGTGAGTCCATATTTGCGGAACGGTTCATGAGGGTGGTTGCGTTCTAGATAGTGCACGAGAATGAGGAGGACCAATACTAGTATATACACTAGTTTTGGGTATATTACATATGCAAATATATCATTGTATGATACTATAATGGGTATACTTTGCATACACTCAAATAGAACCTCTCATTTCTCATCTAGAACTCTATTTAGAGCTAAAAAGTGCAGCCAACCATTGTACCCTCAAACTAATGGATAAACCATGATTTTGTACCAAAACCACCCTATTCTACCCTACCCTTCCCCCCTAAAATTAGCCCCCCTCCCCCCATCCTCCATCCCCCCTCTCTCTCCTCTCTTTCCTCACTCCTTTATCATTAAAAACCATCATTCTTTCTCTTCCAAGTTCTGAAATTTTCAGAACACAAACCCAAGAAAAAAATAGAAGGAGAGAAACGAAGAAGGATTGAAGAGGAGCTCTTGGAGTGGATTCTTGGAGAAGTAAAAGGTCAAGACCATCATCTACACTCTAATCAATTCAGGGTGGGGAGTTTATCTACACTTTTCTTGTTATTTCTTGTTGGTTCTTGCATGCATATGTAGTAGTAAGAGTTTAGGATGATTGTTTAAGAGATTGAAAGTTGAATCTAAAACTAGAACCTGAAATCTTGATCTGCATGTCACTTTCTAGAATTTCCCGAGAGCAAACAACATGAAATTTGATGATGAAAATTTCACAGATTGTTTCCTTACATGTCTAGATGATTCATGAATTATTTATGATTTTTCTGATGTTTTTTGGTATTTTAATAAAATCCATTTTTGGAACAGAGCCGTAAGGCAATAGCAGAATTTGTTTACTGTGATACCTGAGATTGTTGGATTTCTCATAATTAACTTAATCTGAAACTTTTACCATATTTTCTCATATGTATCTAGACTTTAGCAAAAAATTTAGAAAATAATTGGATGAATTTACAGGCATGTTCAAAATTAATCTATCAATAGTAGCTTGAACTGTAACTGAAGACAGGATAATCTTTATGCTTATTTGAAATATGAAGAACTCAGTGTATACTTGGAATTTGGGCATGAAACCTTTTGCAAGTTTTTCATTATTATATCTAGTTTCGTTAATGTAAATTTGGTGACTATTGGATGAGTATATGATTTATGATGATTTTTATATCATGTACTATGCTGAATTCAGTCAGATTAGACACCCTGTAGAGATGACACAATTGAGGCTCTGTAAGAGCAAATATTGAGGAAGTGTTTCCTTAGAGAATTGTATTAGACATCTAGACCTTTATAACAAGACCTATTTAAGGTGATTCCTATGAGTGGATGATTTGATATGATTTTTACAAAACTGGACAGAGACTAGGATTTGAGCTGAATGCTCTGTTTGAGAAAGACTTAGAGTGTGTTTTGGTACACCTGAGAGTAATGTATGTTTTAGGGTGATCAAATGACATATTTTGGACTGGTGATTAACTAGAGAATTGTAGAGGACATCCACACCTTTCCATACAACCTGGGTTTATAGCTTTCTGATGAGTGAGCAGTGTTTTAGGCTACCGGCAAGGTGCAGCCTGTGTACAGGAAATACACAGGCTGAGGCTTGAGAGGCCATTTTGAGGACCTAGATGATAGAATCTGAGGTTATGATCAACTAGGAGGTTGTATCCTAGGTCTTTACCTTTCGGATTGGGCTTGTACGCCCAAATCGGAGTTGTCTCGAGGGAGTTATGATCTTTTTAAGTTTCGGGCAGAAATACCGTAGTTGCTTAGTCATGAGTTTTTGACTAAGTGGTGAGAGGACCTTTCACCTGCGTACCATTAGAATTGATGAATCACTATTTGGGGACATTTGGTATCTATTGCAGGTTTTGTTTGACTCCCATGGTGGATTTTGTGACTCGAGTTAGTCACAAGAGTAGGGTGATGCCCTACATCTGTTGACCTTACATTATGAACTTCCACCGAGGTGTAGGACATCCAAGCCATGCCGTCAAACAAGTTCATTGACCCGGTTAGGGCTGAACACTCACAAGTTCATTGACCCGGTTAGGGCTGAACACACACAAGTTCATTGATCCGGTTAGGGCTGAACACACACAAGTTCATTGCCCCAGGTTAGGGCTGAACACACACAAGTTCATTGACCCGGTTAGGGATGAACACACACAAGTTCATTGACCCGGTTAGGGATGAACACACACAAGTTCATTGATGCGGTTAGGGATGAACACACAAGTTCATTGGCTCGGTTAGGGCTGAACGCAGATTATGGTGCTGAACAATTCCAAGCCCGAGGGAGTGGCGTGCCGAACTGTGATGCCAAGGTCAGAGGTCGATGAGCAGAGTTTTTGGAGGCGATCTTATTTTACCCAAAGTAATCAGAGTAAGACTGGGATTAAAGTGATGCAATAGAGGTATGTAACTGCATTAGTACTAGCAGACCATAGTCCGGTGTTGTACTTTCCTGTCGTAGGGATACGGACTCGGTTCATCCAGTTTGGGTTCACGGGTCCAGTATCTCGATCTATTGAAAACAGGTTGAGTACAAGAGTAGGATGCATGGCGAGGGGTTGAACCCTACAATCAGGAGAGGTGACCTCTTTGAAAAGTATGTAGTATGGAATGCATACGTTTCCATCGAAGTTGATTTTGGGAAAGTATGTAGTATGTGATGCATACATTCCCAAATGAATTGCATTAGAGTAGGTGCATCGTGTGCATTCTTGTTTTGTGCATTAGATTAGACCGGGCTTGGGTATGGAACGCATGTAGTATGGGATGCATGCGGATCCAGAGTCCTAAAGTCTTGCTTGCTTTAGAATAGGCTTGTGATTGGTGTATTTAGTTAGATCATGACATACACGAGCACTAGGGAATTAGGATGCACGTACGCTTCTTTTTCCATTCAAGATGGTTTGTGGTTGCCAGTTTGGAGAATCGCTGTTATTATCATTATTGCGTTAGTCGAAGTACTGACGTTCCCCACCTTTTAGGTCCTAGTTCTACTTCGAGCAGGTGCAGAGATATCAGAGTCACGTAGCAGAAGACTCACGTAGAGGAGCAAGCCCCAGGGAAGCAGATTGACCGTTCAGCAGAGTTCGGCAGTGATCCGTTGACTGCCATTTCGGGAGACAGTTGGTAACTTTACAAGAGGAGTTGATATATATTTTGTAATAAGATGTAATGAGTTAATGTATTTGTATTCTTGTTCAAGAACAAGACATTGGTTGTAATCAATGGTGTAATGACCTTATTTGGCAATAAAAAGTTTTTAAATTTTCGTGTTGTTACTGTATTGAGATGCATTTGAAGGCAAAGATTCTGGTTGCGTCACAGATGTCTGGTAACAGGGGATCCGGGGCGTTACACATGCTCTCCACAGTGGAAGCAGCTTCCAAGCTTGAATCCTCCTGCCTTGACACCGATTTTCTGAAATTTCTGACTCTTGCCTTGCTCCTTGAATTTAGATGCTGGGGTGGATCTCTTTCCTTTTTTCCAAAACTTCTGTTCTTCCTTGACTCTGATTCATGTCTGCCTCTGTTACCGCAGCTCGCCTTACCAGCTTGTCGAATCGGCGAATGCCCAATGGAACCATCCTAGACCTCAGTCCAGGCCTAAGCACTTGTTCAAACCTCTGGGTTTTCTTCGCTTCCTCCTGGACCATCTCTGGTGCATACCGTGATAGCTGGGAAAATTTTGTCTCATATTTCCTGACGGACATATTTCCCTGCTTCAAATTGTGGAACTTTATCTCCTTTTGTTCTTGCACATCCATGGGAAAATAGTGCTATCGGAATTCCTCGAGGAAATCTTCCCAAGCGATCTGACCTTCTCCAAGACCACGGTTCACGGACTGTCACCAAACTCCGGCATCCTTCTCCAGCAAGATTGTGGCTAGACGAAACTTGCTGTCCTCTGGAGTCACTAGTACTTCAAATACTACCTCCACCTGACGTATCCAGTCGTCAGCAGCTGTGGGGTCGGCCTGTCCTTCGAAGAATGGCGGTTTCATCCTCTTGAATGATTCCACCATCTTCACCGAATCAGCATATACAGCAACTCCTGGTGCTCCTTGTGGCGCCTGGTTCCTGCTGGCCTCCACCAATGCTCCAATCATCTGGTATACCTGAGTGAATTCTTCCCTCACATCAAGGCCAGTACCGTTGGCTCCACTGCCTTCAGCTTCAGTCTGATCGCTCCGGTTGCTTCTAGTCCTTCCTGCCATCTGAAAGCTAATACTGACAACATCAAATAGCAACAGTAATGCAAAACCCATAACACTAGCATTGGTCAGAAAACATACTAGTTTCATTCATTCGAAAAAGGGTTTACAATGATATTTCCATCAATACTATCATGTCATCATTCAATGGGGTCATACACCCATAAAAAAATAGCAATTCAGCCTAGCTATTCAAAAAGATTGTCATTTATACACATAAAAAAGATCTCACAACACTAAGTGAGATCACTGCTCTCCCGCCCCTGGTGAGTCGCAAGTCTCAGAGCTATCTGCGGTGGTCATCCTATCCAGCAGATCCAGTATATTGCAAACCTGATACCTCATTGCCAGATATCGGCTCTACAACTGTCCCAACCTCTCCTCGTATTGGTGCTTCAAAAGTATCACCCTCGTCTTCCACTTCTGCTTATCCCTCTCCAGCTTGGCCACCCTTCTCTTGGCAGCTATCAAGGCCTGCGTGAGATTCTCAAAGCAATCCTCCAGCTTTCCGTGGCTCCATTTATAGGCAGCCAACTCTTGGCATAACATAGTGATGGCTTGCTCTACGGCCGTGGGCTATGGGGGTGGAGGTGGGAGTGGGGGTGCCTGACCATTTC